>JASERS010000009.1:13147256-13751709 GCA_036711965.1 Onthophagus sagittarius | reverse complement strand
GTATTTCGTTTAAAAGTATCAGGAGTAATATTTAAAAGCGAGAAAATGTTTACCTCCTCGTCTCTTAATCGAAGTGGTTCTGATCCTCGCTAACTAATACATTCTCAATTTCTCATTTCGAAGAGGTAAAATTACAATTTCGATCAGGATCACATAAAATCGAGGAGGTATTTCGTTTAAAAGTATCAGGAGTAATATTTAAAAGCGAGAAAAATGTTTACCTCCTCGTCTCTTAATCGAAGTGGTTCTGATCCTCGCTAACTAATACAATTCTCAATTTCTCATTTCGAAGAGGTAAAATTACAATTTCGATCAGGATCACATAAAATCGAGGAGGTATTTCGTTTAAAAGTATCAGGAGTAATATTTAAAAGCGAGAAAAATGTTTACCTCCTCGTCTCTTAGTCGAAGTGGTTCTGATCCTCGCTAACTAATACAATTCTCAATTTCTGCATTTCGAAGAGGTAAAATTACAATTTCGATCAGGATCACATAAAATCGAGGAGGTATTTCGTTTAAAAGTATCAGGAGTAATATTTAAAAGCGAGAAAAATGTTTACCTCCTCGTCTCTTAATCGAAGTGGTTCTGATCCTCGCTAACTAATACAATTCTCAATTTATCATTTCGAAGAGGTAAAATTACAATTTCGATCAGGATCACATAAAATCGAGGAGGTATTTCGTTTAAAAGTATCAGGAGTAATATTTAAAAGCGAGAAAAATGTTTACCTCCTCGTCTCTTAATCGAAGTGGTTCTGATCCTCGCTAACTAATACAATTCTCAATTTATGATTTCGAAGAGGTAAAATTACAATTTCGATCAGGATCACATAAAATCGAGGAGGTATTTCGTTTAAAAGTATCAGGAGTAATATTTAAAAGCGAGAAAAATGTTTACCTCCTCGTCTCTTAGTCGAAGTGGTTCTGATCCTCGCTAACTAATACAATTCTCAATTTATGATTTCGAAGAGGTAAAATTACAATTTCGATCAGGATCACATAAAATCGAGGAGGTATTTCGTTTAAAAGTATCAGGAGTAATATTTAAAAGCGAGAAAAATGTTTACCTCCTCGTCTCTTAATCGAAGTGGTTCTGATCCTCGCTAACTAATACAATTCTCAATTTCTCATTTCGAAGAGGTAAAATTACAATTTCGATCAGGATCACATAAAATCGAGGAGGTATTTCGTTTAAAAGTATCAGGAGTAATATTTAAAAGCGAGAAAAATGTTTACCTCCTCGTCTCTTAATCGAAGTGGTTCTGATCCTCGCTAACTAATACAATTCTCAATTTCTCATTTCGAAGAGGTAAAATTACAATTTCGATCAGGATCACATAAAATCGAGGAGGTATTTCGTTTAAAAGTATCAGGAGTAATATTTAAAAGCGAGAAAAATGTTTACCTCCTCGTCTCTTAATCGAAGTGGTTCTGATCCTCGCTAACTAATACAATTCTCAATTTCTCATTTCGAAGAGGTAAAATTACAATTTCGATCAGGATCACATAAAATCGAGGAGGTATTTCGTTTAAAAGTATCAGGAGTAATATTTAAAAGCGAGAAAAATGTTTACCTCCTCGTCTCTTAGTCGAAGTGGTTCTGATCCTCGCTAACTAATACAATTCTCAATTTATGATTTCGAAGAGGTAAAATTACAATTTCGATCAGGATCACATAAAATCGAGGAGGTATTTCGTTTAAAAGTATCAGGAGTAATATTTAAAAGCGAGAAAAATGTTTACCTCCTCGTCTCTTAATCGAAGTGGTTCTGATCCTCGCTAACTAATACAATTCTCAATTTCTCATTTCGAAGAGGTAAAATTACAATTTCGATCAGGATCACATAAAATCGAGGAGGTATTTCGTTTAAAAGTATCAGGAGTAATATTTAAAAGCGAGAAAAATGTTTACCTCCTCG
Source organism: Onthophagus sagittarius (assembly GCA_036711965.1). Lineage (NCBI taxonomy): Eukaryota > Metazoa > Arthropoda > Insecta > Coleoptera > Scarabaeidae > Onthophagus > Onthophagus sagittarius. The sequence goes on along the minus strand of JASERS010000009.1, from coordinate 13,749,790 downwards.
TCTCTTAATCGAAGTGGTTCTGATCCTCGCTAACTAATACATTTCTGAATTTATGATTTCGAAGAGGTAAAATTACAATTTCGATCAGGATCACATAAAATCGAGGAGGTATTTCGTTTAAAAGTATCAGGAGTAATATTTAAAAGCGAGAAAAATGTTTACCTCCTCGTCTCTTAGTCGAAGTGGTTCTGATCCTCGCTAACTAATACAATTCTCAATTTATGATTTCGAAGAGGTAAAATTACAATTTCGATCAGGATCACATAAAATCGAGGAGGTATTTCGTTTAAAAGTATCAGGAGTAATATTTAAAAGCGAGAAAAATGTTTACCTCCTCGTCTCTTAATCGAAGTGGTTCTGATCCTCGCTAACTAATACAATTCTCAATTTCTCATTTCGAAGAGGTAAAATTACAATTTCGATCAGGATCACATAAAATCGAGGAGGTATTTCGTTTAAAAGTATCAGGAGTAATATTTAAAAGCGAGAAAAATGTTTACCTCCTCGTCTCTTAATCGAAGTGGTTCTGATCCTCGCTAACTAATACATTTCTGAATTTATGATTTCGAAGAGGTAAAATTACAATTTCGATCAGGATCACATAAAATCGAGGAGGTATTTCGTTTAAAAGTATCAGGAGTAATATTTAAAAGCGAGAAAAATGTTTACCTCCTCGTCTCTTAGTCGAAGTGGTTCTGATCCTCGCTAACTAATACAATTCTCAATTTATGATTTCGAAGAGGTAAAATTACAATTTCGATCAGGATCACATAAAATCGAGGAGGTATTTCGTTTAAAAGTATCAGGAGTAATATTTAAAAGCGAGAAAAATGTTTACCTCCTCGTCTCTTAATCGAAGTGGTTCTGATCCTCGCTAACTAATACATTTCTGAATTTATGATTTCGAAGAGGTAAAATTACAATTTCGATCAGGATCACATAAAATCGAGGAGGTATTTCGTTTAAAAGTATCAGGAGTAATATTTAAAAGCGAGAAAAATGTTTACCTCCTCGTCTCTTAATCGAAGTGGTTCTGATCCTCGCTAACTAATACAATTCTCAATTTCTCATTTCGAAGAGGTAAAATTACAATTTCGATCAGGATCACATAAAATCGAGGAGGTATTTCGTTTAAAAGTATCAGGAGTAATATTTAAAAGCGAGAAAAATGTTTACCTCCTCGTCTCTTAATCGAAGTGGTTCTGATCCTCGCTAACTAATACAATTCTCAATTTCTCATTTCGAAGAGGTAAAATTACAATTTCGATCAGGATCACATAAAATCGAGGAGGTATTTCGTTTAAAAGTATCAGGAGTAATATTTAAAAGCGAGAAAAATGTTTACCTCCTCGTCTCTTAGTCGAAGTGGTTCTGATCCTCGCTAACTAATACAATTCTCAATTTATGATTTCGAAGAGGTAAAATTACAATTTCGATCAGGATCACATAAAATCGAGGAGGTATTTCGTTTAAAAGTATCAGGAGTAATATTTAAAAGCGAGAAAAATGTTTACCTCCTCGTCTCTTAATCGAAGTGGTTCTGATCCTCGCTAACTAATACAATTCTCAATTTCTCATTTCGAAGAGGTAAAATTACAATTTCGATCAGGATCACATAAAATCGAGGAGGTATTTCGTTTAAAAGTATCAGGAGTAATATTTAAAAGCGAGAAAAATGTTTACCTCCTCGTCTCTTAATCGAAGTGGTTCTGATCCTCGCTAACTAATACAATTCTCAATTTATGATTTCGAAGAGGTAAAATTACAATTTCGATCAGGATCACATAAAATCGAGGAGGTATTTCGTTTAAAAGTATCAGGAGTAATATTTAAAAGCGAGAAAAATGTTTACCTCCTCGTCTCTTAGTCGAAGTGGTTCTGATCCTCGCTAACTAATACAATTCTCAATTTCTCATTTCGAAGAGGTAAAATTACAATTTGTATCAGGATCACATAAAATCGAGGAGGTGTTTCGTTTAAAAGTATCAGGAGTAATATTTAAAAGCGAGAAAAATGTTTACCTCCTCGTCTCCTGGTCGAAGTGGTTCTGATCCTCGCTAACTAATACAATTCTCAATTTCTCATTTGGAAGAGGTAAAATTACAATTTCGATCAGGATCACATAAAATCGAGGAGGTATTTCGTTTAAAAGTATCAGGAGTAATATTTAAAAGCGAGAAAAATGTTTACCTCCTCGTCTCCAGGTCGAAGTGGTTCTGATCCTCGCTAACTAATACAATTCTCAATTTCTCATTTGGAAGAGGTAAAATTACAATTTCGATCAGGATCACATAAAATCGAGGAGGTATTTCGTTTAAAAGTATCAGGAGTAATATTTAAAAGCGAGAAAAATGTTTACCTCCTCGTCTCCAGGTCGAAGTGGTTCTGATCCTCGCTAATTAATACAATTCTCAATTTCCGATTTAGAAGAGGTAAAATTACAATTTCGATCAGGATCACATAAAATCGAGGAGGTATTTCGTTTAAAAGTATCAGGAGTAATATTTAAAAGCGAGAAAAATGTTTACCTCCTCGTCTCTTAATCGAAGTGGTTCTGATCCTCGCTAACTAATACAATTCTCAATTTCTCATTTCGAAGAGGTAAAATTACAATTTCGATCAGGATCACATAAAATCGAGGAGGTATTTCGTTTAAAAGTATCAGGAGTAATATTTAAAAGCGAGAAAAATGTTTACCTCCTCGTCTCTTAATCGAAGTGGTTCTGATCCTCGCTAACTAATACAATTCTCAATTTCTCATTTCGAAGAGGTAAAATTACAATTTCGATCAGGATCACATAAAATCGAGGAGGTATTTCGTTTAAAAGTATCAGGAGTAATATTTAAAAGCGAGAAAAATGTTTACCTCCTCGTCTCTTAGTCGAAGTGGTTCTGATCCTCGCTAACTAATACAATTCTCAATTTCTCATTTGGAAGAGGTAAAATTACAATTTCGATCAGGATCACATAAAATCGAGGAGGTATTTCGTTTAAAAGTATCAGGAGTAATATTTAAAAGCGAGAAAAATGTTTACCTCCTCGTCTCTTAGTCGAAGTGGTTCTGATCCTCGCTAACTAATACAATTCTCAATTTCTCATTTGGAAGAGGTAAAATTACAATTTCGATCAGGATCACATAAAATCGAGGAGGTATTTCGTTTAAAAGTATCAGGAGTAATATTTAAAAGCGAGAAAAATGTTTACCTCCTCGTCTCCAGGTCGAAGTGGTTCTGATCCTCGCTAATTAATACAATTCTCAATTTCCGATTTAGAAGAGGTAAAATTACAATTTCGATCAGGATCACATAAAATCGAGGAGGTATTTCGTTTAAAAGTATCAGGAGTAATATTTAAAAGCGAGAAAAATGTTTACCTCCTCGTCTCTTAATCGAAGTGGTTCTGATCCTCGCTAACTAATACAATTCTCAATTTCTCATTTCGAAGAGGTAAAATTACAATTTCGATCAGGATCACATAAAATCGAGGAGGTATTTCGTTTAAAAGTATCAGGAGTAATATTTAAAAGCGAGAAAAATGTTTACCTCCTCGTCTCTTAATCGAAGTGGTTCTGATCCTCGCTAACTAATACAATTCTCAATTTCTCATTTCGAAGAGGTAAAATTACAATTTCGATCAGGATCACATAAAATCGAGGAGGTATTTCGTTTAAAAGTATCAGGAGTAATATTTAAAAGCGAGAAAAATGTTTACCTCCTCGTCTCTTAATCGAAGTGGTTCTGATCCTCGCTAACTAATACAATTCTCAATTTCTCATTTCGAAGAGGTAAAATTACAATTTCGATCAGGATCACATAAAATCGAGGAGGTATTTCGTTTAAAAGTATCAGGAGTAATATTTAAAAGCGAGAAAAATGTTTACCTCCTCGTCTCTTAATCGAAGTGGTTCTGATCCTCGCTAACTAATACAATTCTCAATTTCTCATTTCGAAGAGGTAAAATTACAATTTCGATCAGGATCACATAAAATCGAGGAGGTATTTCGTTTAAAAGTATCAGGAGTAATATTTAAAAGCGAGAAAAATGTTTACCTCCTCGTCTCTTAATCGAAGTGGTTCTGATCCTCGCTAACTAATACAATTCTCAATTTCTCATTTCGAAGAGGTAAAATTACAATTTCGATCAGGATCACATAAAATCGAGGAGGTATTTCGTTTAAAAGTATCAGGAGTAATATTTAAAAGCGAGAAAAATGTTTACCTCCTCGTCTCTTAGTCGAAGTGGTTCTGATCCTCGCTAACTAATACAATTCTCAATTTATGATTTCGAAGAGGTAAAATTACAATTTCGATCAGGATCACATAAAATCGAGGAGGTATTTCGTTTAAAAGTATCAGGAGTAATATTTAAAAGCGAGAAAAATGTTTACCTCCTCGTCTCTTAATCGAAGTGGTTCTGATCCTCGCTAACTAATACAATTCTCAATTTCTCATTTCGAAGAGGTAAAATTACAATTTCGATCAGGATCACATAAAATCGAGGAGGTATTTCGTTTAAAAGTATCAGGAGTAATATTTAAAAGCGAGAAAAATGTTTACCTCCTCGTCTCTTAATCGAAGTGGTTCTGATCCTCGCTAACTAATACAATTCTCAATTTCTCATTTCGAAGAGGTAAAATTACAATTTCGATCAGGATCACATAAAATCGAGGAGGTATTTCGTTTAAAAGTATCAGGAGTAATATTTAAAAGCGAGAAAAATGTTTACCTCCTCGTCTCTTAGTCGAAGTGGTTCTGATCCTCGCTAACTAATACAATTCTCAATTTATGATTTCGAAGAGGTAAAATTACAATTTCGATCAGGATCACATAAAATCGAGGAGGTATTTCGTTTAAAAGTATCAGGAGTAATATTTAAAAGCGAGAAAAATGTTTACCTCCTCGTCTCTTAGTCGAAGTGGTTCTGATCCTCGCTAACTAATACAATTCTCAATTTCTCATTTCGAAGAGGTAAAATTACAATTTCGATCAGGATCACATAAAATCGAGGAGGTATTTCGTTTAAAAGTATCAGGAGTAATATTTAAAAGCGAGAAAAATGTTTACCTCCTCGTCTCTTAATCGAAGTGGTTCTGATCCTCGCTAACTAATACAATTCTCAATTTCTCATTTCGAAGAGGTAAAATTACAATTTCGATCAGGATCACATAAAATCGAGGAGGTATTTCGTTTAAAAGTATCAGGAGTAATATTTAAAAGCGAGAAAAATGTTTACCTCCTCGTCTCTTAGTCGAAGTGGTTCTGATCCTCGCTAACTAATACAATTCTCAATTTATGATTTCGAAGAGGTAAAATTACAATTTCGATCAGGATCACATAAAATCGAGGAGGTATTTCGTTTAAAAGTATCAGGAGTAATATTTAAAAGCGAGAAAAATGTTTACCTCCTCGTCTCTTAATCGAAGTGGTTCTGATCCTCGCTAACTAATACAATTCTCAATTTCTCATTTCGAAGAGGTAAAATTACAATTTCGATCAGGATCACATAAAATCGAGGAGGTATTTCGTTTAAAAGTATCAGGAGTAATATTTAAAAGCGAGAAAAATGTTTACCTCCTCGTCTCTTAGTCGAAGTGGTTCTGATCCTCGCTAACTAATACAATTCTCAATTTATGATTTCGAAGAGGTAAAATTACAATTTCGATCAGGATCACATAAAATCGAGGAGGTATTTCGTTTAAAAGTATCAGGAGTAATATTTAAAAGCGAGAAAAATGTTTACCTCCTCGTCTCTTAGTCGAAGTGGTTCTGATCCTCGCTAACTAATACAATTCTCAATTTCTCATTTCGAAGAGGTAAAATTACAATTTCGATCAGGATCACATAAAATCGAGGAGGTATTTCGTTTAAAAGTATCAGGAGTAATATTTAAAAGCGAGAAAAATGTTTACCTCCTCGTCTCTTAATCGAAGTGGTTCTGATCCTCGCTAACTAATACAATTCTCAATTTCTCATTTCGAAGAGGTAAAATTACAATTTCGATCAGGATCACATAAAATCGAGGAGGTATTTCGTTTAAAAGTATCAGGAGTAATATTTAAAAGCGAGAAAAATGTTTACCTCCTCGTCTCTTAGTCGAAGTGGTTCTGATCCTCGCTAACTAATACAATTCTCAATTTATGATTTCGAAGAGGTAAAATTACAATTTCGATCAGGATCACATAAAATCGAGGAGGTATTTCGTTTAAAAGTATCAGGAGTAATATTTAAAAGCGAGAAAAATGTTTACCTCCTCGTCTCTTAATCGAAGTGGTTCTGATCCTCGCTAACTAATACAATTCTCAATTTCTCATTTCGAAGAGGTAAAATTACAATTTCGATCAGGATCACATAAAATCGAGGAGGTATTTCGTTTAAAAGTATCAGGAGTAATATTTAAAAGCGAGAAAAATGTTTACCTCCTCGTCTCTTAATCGAAGTGGTTCTGATCCTCGCTAACTAATACATTTCTGAATTTATGATTTCGAAGAGGTAAAATTACAATTTCGATCAGGATCACATAAAATCGAGGAGGTATTTCGTTTAAAAGTATCAGGAGTAATATTTAAAAGCGAGAAAAATGTTTACCTCCTCGTCTCTTAATCGAAGTGGTTCTGATCCTCGCTAACTAATACAATTCTCAATTTCTCATTTCGAAGAGGTAAAATTACAATTTCGATCAGGATCACATAAAATCGAGGAGGTATTTCGTTTAAAAGTATCAGGAGTAATATTTAAAAGCGAGAAAAATGTTTACCTCCTCGTCTCTTAATCGAAGTGGTTCTGATCCTCGCTAACTAATACAATTCTCAATTTCTCATTTCGAAGAGGTAAAATTACAATTTCGATCAGGATCACATAAAATCGAGGAGGTATTTCGTTTAAAAGTATCAGGAGTAATATTTAAAAGCGAGAAAAATGTTTACCTCCTCGTCTCTTAGTCGAAGTGGTTCTGATCCTCGCTAACTAATACAATTCTCAATTTCTCATTTCGAAGAGGTAAAATTACAATTTCGATCAGGATCACATAAAATCGAGGAGGTATTTCGTTTAAAAGTATCAGGAGTAATATTTAAAAGCGAGAAAAATGTTTACCTCCTCGTCTCTTAATCGAAGTGGTTCTGATCCTCGCTAACTAATACATTTCTGAATTTATGATTTCGAAGAGGTAAAATTACAATTTCGATCAGGATCACATAAAATCGAGGAGGTATTTCGTTTAAAAGTATCAGGAGTAATATTTAAAAGCGAGAAAAATGTTTACCTCCTCGTCTCTTAGTCGAAGTGGTTCTGATCCTCGCTAACTAATACAATTCTCAATTTCTCATTTCGAAGAGGTAAAATTACAATTTCGATCAGGATCACATAAAATCGAGGAGGTATTTCGTTTAAAAGTATCAGGAGTAATATTTAAAAGCGAGAAAAATGTTTACCTCCTCGTCTCTTAGTCGAAGTGGTTCTGCTCCTCGCTAACTAATACAATTCTCAATTTCTCATTTCGAAGAGGTAAAATTACAATTTCGATCAGGATCACATAAAATCGAGGAGGTATTTCGTTTAAAAGTATCAGGAGTAATATTTAAAAGCGAGAAAAATGTTTACCTCCTCGTCTCTTAATCGAAGTGGTTCTGATCCTCGCTAACTAATACAATTCTCAATTTATGATTTCGAAGAGGTAAAATTACAATTTCGATCAGGATCACATAAAATCGAGGAGGTATTTCGTTTAAAAGTATCAGGAGTAATATTTAAAAGCGAGAAAAATGTTTACCTCCTCGTCTCTTAGTCGAAGTGGTTCTGATCCTCGCTAACTAATACAATTCTCAATTTCTCATTTCGAAGAGGTAAAATTACAATTTGTATCAGGATCACATAAAATCGAGGAGGTGTTTCGTTTAAAAGTATCAGGAGTAATATTTAAAAGCGAGAAAAATGTTTACCTCCTCGTCTCCTGGTCGAAGTGGTTCTGATCCTCGCTAACTAATACAATTCTCAATTTCTCATTTGGAAGAGGTAAAATTACAATTTCGATCAGGATCACATAAAATCGAGGAGGTATTTCGTTTAAAAGTATCAGGAGTAATATTTAAAAGCGAGAAAAATGTTTACCTCCTCGTCTCTTAGTCGAAGTGGTTCTGATCCTCGCTAACTAATACAATTCTCAATTTCTCATTTCGAAGAGGTAAAATTACAATTTCGATCAGGATCACATAAAATCGAGGAGGTATTTCGTTTAAAAGTATCAGGAGTAATATTTAAAAGCGAGAAAAATGTTTACCTCCTCGTCTCTTAGTCGAAGTGGTTCTGATCCTCGCTAACTAATACAATTCTCAATTTCTCATTTGGAAGAGGTAAAATTACAATTTCGATCAGGATCACATAAAATCGAGGAGGTATTTCGTTTAAAAGTATCAGGAGTAATATTTAAAAGCGAGAAAAATGTTTACCTCCTCGTCTCCAGGTCGAAGTGGTTCTGATCCTCGCTAATTAATACAATTCTCAATTTCCGATTTAGAAGAGGTAAAATTACAATTTCGATCAGGATCACATAAAATCGAGGAGGTATTTCGTTTAAAAGTATCAGGAGTAATATTTAAAAGCGAGAAAAATGTTTACCTCCTCGTCTCTTAGTCGAAGTGGTTCTGATCCTCGCTAACTAATACAATTCTCAATTTCTCATTTGGAAGAGGTAAAATTACAATTTCGATCAGGATCACATAAAATCGAGGAGGTATTTCGTTTAAAAGTATCAGGAGTAATATTTAAAAGCGAGAAAAATGTTTACCTCCTCGTCTCTTAGTCGAAGTGGTTCTGATCCTCGCTAACTAATACAATTCTCAATTTCTCATTTCGAAGAGGTAAAATTACAATTTCGATCAGGATCACATAAAATCGAGGAGGTATTTCGTTTAAAAGTATCAGGAGTAATATTTAAAAGCGAGAAAAATGTTTACCTCCTCGTCTCTTAGTCGAAGTGGTTCTGATCCTCGCTAACTAATACAATTCTCAATTTCTCATTTGGAAGAGGTAAAATTACAATTTCGATCAGGATCACATAAAATCGAGGAGGTATTTCGTTTAAAAGTATCAGGAGTAATATTTAAAAGCGAGAAAAATGTTTACCTCCTCGTCTCCAGGTCGAAGTGGTTCTGATCCTCGCTAACTAATACAATTCTCAATTTCTCATTTGGAAGAGGTAAAATTACAATTTCGATCAGGATCACATAAAATCGAGGAGGTATTTCGTTTAAAAGTATCAGGAGTAATATTTAAAAGCGAGAAAAATGTTTACCTCCTCGTCTCCTGGTCGAAGTGGTTCTGATCCTCGCTAACTAATACAATTCTCAATTTCTCATTTGGAAGAGGTAAAATTACAATTTCGATCAGGATCACATAAAATCGAGGAGGTATTTCGTTTAAAAGTATCAGGAGTAATATTTAAAAGCGAGAAAAATGTTTACCTCCTCGTCTCTTAGTCGAAGTGGTTCTGATCCTCGCTAACTAATACAATTCTCAATTTCTCATTTGGAAGAGGTAAAATTACAATTTCGATCAGGATCACATAAAATCGAGGAGGTATTTCGTTTAAAAGTATCAGGAGTAATATTTAAAAGCGAGAAAAATGTTTACCTCCTCGTCTCTTAGTCGAAGTGGTTCTGATCCTCGCTAACTAATACAATTCTCAATTTCTCATTTGGAAGAGGTAAAATTACAATTTCGATCAGGATCACATAAAATCGAGGAGGTATTTCGTTTAAAAGTATCAGGAGTAATATTTAAAAGCGAGAAAAATGTTTACCTCCTCGTCTCTTAGTCGAAGTGGTTCTGATCCTCGCTAACTAATACAATTCTCAATTTCTCATTTGGAAGAGGTAAAATTACAATTTCGATCAGGATCACATAAAATCGAGGAGGTATTTCGTTTAAAAGTATCAGGAGTAATATTTAAAAGCGAGAAAAATGTTTACCTCCTCGTCTCTTAGTCGAAGTGGTTCTGATCCTCGCTAACTAATACAATTCTCAATTTCTCATTTGGAAGAGGTAAAATTACAATTTCGATCAGGATCACATAAAATCGAGGAGGTATTTCGTTTAAAAGTATCAGGAGTAATATTTAAAAGCGAGAAAAATGTTTACCTCCTCGTCTCTTAGTCGAAGTGGTTCTGATCCTCGCTAACTAATACAATTCTCAATTTCTCATTTGGAAGAGGTAAAATTACAATTTCGATCAGGATCACATAAAATCGAGGAGGTATTTCGTTTAAAAGTATCAGGAGTAATATTTAAAAGCGAGAAAAATGTTTACCTCCTCGTCTCTTAGTCGAAGTGGTTCTGATCCTCGCTAACTAATACAATTCTCAATTTCTCATTTGGAAGAGGTAAAATTACAATTTCGATCAGGATCACATAAAATCGAGGAGGTATTTCGTTTAAAAGTATCAGGAGTAATATTTAAAAGCGAGAAAAATGTTTACCTCCTCGTCTCTTAGTCGAAGTGGTTCTGATCCTCGCTAACTAATACAATTCTCAATTTCTCATTTGGAAGAGGTAAAATTACAATTTCGATCAGGATCACATAAAATCGAGGAGGTATTTCGTTTAAAAGTATCAGGAGTAATATTTAAAAGCGAGAAAAATGTTTACCTCCTCGTCTCTTAGTCGAAGTGGTTCTGATCCTCGCTAACTAATACAATTCTCAATTTCTCATTTGGAAGAGGTAAAATTACAATTTCGATCAGGATCACATAAAATCGAGGAGGTATTTCGTTTAAAAGTATCAGGAGTAATATTTAAAAGCGAGAAAAATGTTTACCTCCTCGTCTCCTGGTCGAAGTGGTTCTGATCCTCGCTAACTAATACAATTCTCAATTTCTCATTTGGAAGAGGTAAAATTACAATTTCGATCAGGATCACATAAAATCGAGGAGGTATTTCGTTTAAAAGTATCAGGAGTAATATTTAAAAGCGAGAAAAATGTTTACCTCCTCGTCTCTTAGTCGAAGTGGTTCTGATCCTCGCTAACTAATACAATTCTCAATTTCTCATTTCGAAGAGGTAAAATTACAATTTCGATCAGGATCACATAAAATCGAGGAGGTATTTCGTTTAAAAGTATCAGGAGTAATATTTAAAAGCGAGAAAAATGTTTACCTCCTCGTCTCTTAGTCGAAGTGGTTCTGATCCTCGCTAACTAATACAATTCTCAATTTCTCATTTGGAAGAGGTAAAATTACAATTTCGATCAGGATCACATAAAATCGAGGAGGTATTTCGTTTAAAAGTATCAGGAGTAATATTTAAAAGCGAGAAAAATGTTTACCTCCTCGTCTCCAGGTCGAAGTGGTTCTGATCCTCGCTAATTAATACAATTCTCAATTTCCGATTTAGAAGAGGTAAAATTACAATTTCGATCAGGATCACATAAAATCGAGGAGGTATTTCGTTTAAAAGTATCAGGAGTAATATTTAAAAGCGAGAAAAATGTTTACCTCCTCGTCTCTTAGTCGAAGTGGTTCTGATCCTCGCTAACTAATACAATTCTCAATTTCTCATTTGGAAGAGGTAAAATTACAATTTCGATCAGGATCACATAAAATCGAGGAGGTATTTCGTTTAAAAGTATCAGGAGTAATATTTAAAAGCGAGAAAAATGTTTACCTCCTCGTCTCTTAGTCGAAGTGGTTCTGATCCTCGCTAACTAATACAATTCTCAATTTCTCATTTCGAAGAGGTAAAATTACAATTTCGATCAGGATCACATAAAATCGAGGAGGTATTTCGTTTAAAAGTATCAGGAGTAATATTTAAAAGCGAGAAAAATGTTTACCTCCTCGTCTCTTAGTCGAAGTGGTTCTGATCCTCGCTAACTAATACAATTCTCAATTTCTCATTTGGAAGAGGTAAAATTACAATTTCGATCAGGATCACATAAAATCGAGGAGGTATTTCGTTTAAAAGTATCAGGAGTAATATTTAAAAGCGAGAAAAATGTTTACCTCCTCGTCTCCAGGTCGAAGTGGTTCTGATCCTCGCTAACTAATACAATTCTCAATTTCTCATTTGGAAGAGGTAAAATTACAATTTCGATCAGGATCACATAAAATCGAGGAGGTATTTCGTTTAAAAGTATCAGGAGTAATATTTAAAAGCGAGAAAAATGTTTACCTCCTCGTCTCTTAGTCGAAGTGGTTCTGATCCTCGCTAACTAATACAATTCTCAATTTCTCATTTGGAAGAGGTAAAATTACAATTTCGATCAGGATCACATAAAATCGAGGAGGTATTTCGTTTAAAAGTATCAGGAGTAATATTTAAAAGCGAGAAAAATGTTTACCTCCTCGTCTCCAGGTCGAAGTGGTTCTGATCCTCGCTAATTAATACAATTCTCAATTTCCGATTTAGAAGAGGTAAAATTACAATTTCGATCAGGATCACATAAAATCGAGGAGGTATTTCGTTTAAAAGTATCAGGAGTAATATTTAAAAGCGAGAAAAATGTTTACCTCCTCGTCTCTTAGTCGAAGTGGTTCTGATCCTCGCTAACTAATACAATTCTCAATTTCTCATTTGGAAGAGGTAAAATTACAATTTCGATCAGGATCACATAAAATCGAGGAGGTATTTCGTTTAAAAGTATCAGGAGTAATATTTAAAAGCGAGAAAAATGTTTACCTCCTCGTCTCTTAGTCGAAGTGGTTCTGATCCTCGCTAACTAATACAATTCTCAATTTCTCATTTCGAAGAGGTAAAATTACAATTTCGATCAGGATCACATAAAATCGAGGAGGTATTTCGTTTAAAAGTATCAGGAGTAATATTTAAAAGCGAGAAAAATGTTTACCTCCTCGTCTCTTAGTCGAAGTGGTTCTGATCCTCGCTAACTAATACAATTCTCAATTTCTCATTTGGAAGAGGTAAAATTACAATTTCGATCAGGATCACATAAAATCGAGGAGGTATTTCGTTTAAAAGTATCAGGAGTAATATTTAAAAGCGAGAAAAATGTTTACCTCCTCGTCTCTTAATCGAAGTGGTTCTGATCCTCGCTAACTAATACATTTCTGAATTTATGATTTCGAAGAGGTAAAATTACAATTTCGATCAGGATCACATAAAATCGAGGAGGTATTTCGTTTAAAAGTATCAGGAGTAATATTTAAAAGCGAGAAAAATGTTTACCTCCTCGTCTCTTAATCGAAGTGGTTCTGATCCTCGCTAACTAATACATTTCTGAATTTATGATTTCGAAGAGGTAAAATTACAATTTCGATCAGGATCACATAAAATCGAGGAGGTATTTCGTTTAAAAGTATCAGGAGTAATATTTAAAAGCGAGAAAAATGTTTACCTCCTCGTCTCTTAATCGAAGTGGTTCTGATCCTCGCTAACTAATACAATTCTCAATTTCTCATTTCGAAGAGGTAAAATTACAATTTCGATCAGGATCACATAAAATCGAGGAGGTATTTCGTTTAAAAGTATCAGGAGTAATATTTAAAAGCGAGAAAAATGTTTACCTCCTCGTCTCTTAGTCGAAGTGGTTCTGATCCTCGCTAACTAATACAATTCTCAATTTCTCATTTCGAAGAGGTAAAATTACAATTTCGATCAGGATCACATAAAATCGAGGAGGTATTTCGTTTAAAAGTATCAGGAGTAATATTTAAAAGCGAGAAAAATGTTTACCTCCTCGTCTCTTAGTCGAAGTGGTTCTGATCCTCGCTAACTAATACAATTCTCAATTTCTCATTTGGAAGAGGTAAAATTACAATTTCGATCAGGATCACATAAAATCGAGGAGGTATTTCGTTTAAAAGTATCAGGAGTAATATTTAAAAGCGAGAAAAATGTTTACCTCCTCGTCTCCAGGTCGAAGTGGTTCTGATCCTCGCTAATTAATACAATTCTCAATTTCCGATTTAGAAGAGGTAAAATTACAATTTCGATCAGGATCACATAAAATCGAGGAGGTATTTCGTTTAAAAGTATCAGGAGTAATATTTAAAAGCGAGAAAAATGTTTACCTCCTCGTCTCTTAGTCGAAGTGGTTCTGATCCTCGCTAACTAATACAATTCTCAATTTCTCATTTCGAAGAGGTAAAATTACAATTTCGATCAGGATCACATAAAATCGAGGAGGTATTTCGTTTAAAAGTATCAGGAGTAATATTTAAAAGCGAGAAAAATGTTTACCTCCTCGTCTCTTAGTCGAAGTGGTTCTGATCCTCGCTAACTAATACAATTCTCAATTTCTCATTTCGAAGAGGTAAAATTACAATTTCGATCAGGATCACATAAAATCGAGGAGGTATTTCGTTTAAAAGTATCAGGAGTAATATTTAAAAGCGAGAAAAATGTTTACCTCCTCGTCTCTTAGTCGAAGTGGTTCTGATCCTCGCTAACTAATACAATTTTCAATTTCCGATTTCGAAGAGGTAAAATTACAAATTGTATCAGGAGAGCATAAAATCGATGAGATAATTCCTTAATACAGTATGAGGAGGTGAGATTTTGGACGGGAAAGCTTCTAATAATAAATTAAATCTAAAAAAATTAATTTATTTATAATAAATAATACAACTTTTAAAAAATCACACCTACCTTATTTCTAAAAATTAGGAATCCACTTTCGTATCAAGTTAAAGCTTATACTTTAATTCTAATCATAATAAGCATCACATTTAAGTGATAAATTTGTAAAATCGGAAAACTTATTAAAGTTCTCATTCCCGTTCAAAGTCGGTTGAGATACTTTTTCCATGAAGTTTAAATAGAATCTTAAAACCAAAAAGTTTCTCAATTTTGGGACATTTTTTTCGAATTTATATCGAATTGATTCCATACTTTATCTACACATTGTATAAGGGATTATTAGCGTTCTTAGCTTTGTTATTTTTGTTGTTAGCTTTGTTAACTTCTTCTCCACGTGTATTGGGTTTGTGTTGGATTTTTGTAATCGTTTGGATTTTGTTCTATTTTCTAGATTAATCTCCGTTATTGTTGTATTTAAGATTTTATTTACTTCTTCTAAGTAGTTGTAAATTATTGTTAATTGTATGAACAAATGTAAAAATTGGCAAATTCCTTAAAAGTCATAATATCTAAGTCAATAAATAAGTTAAAAAATAATTTAGATATAGAATATTCGTTCAGAACATCATCCACAATCAATCAAAGCGTTGCAAAATCGCTTCTAGAATTTAAGAAATAATTATTTTATTCCCTACTAGAAATAGTATCACCACATGTTTTTTAATCGATTCTCCATTCCCCTTCAAAATCTCGTTAATGCTTTATGTTTAAATTAGTGGGTCAAAGAACTTCTTCATTTATCAATTTTTTTTCGTTATTTTTATTTAATAATAAAACAAAAATTTGTAGTTTCTTCACCACAAATTCTCGTAGATATGTAAATATAAATGAACGCAATTAATTTTGAACTCAGTTGCATCATCATTTCACTCTTTTCCTCTGAATGGGTTTAATTGATTTACACGAGTCGCCTCATCTTACAAAACGATCTCTTTTTTATCTTGAATCATTTAAAATTGGTGTCCCAAAATAAACTTTGTACTCACTTCGACTTCCGCGTTAAATCGAATTTAAATTACACCCGAAAATATGTTGAAAAACGATTTTTTTTTTGGTATTTCGTTAATAATCTCTTTGTGGCCTACTTTTTAAATTGATTTATGACCACTTGAGTGCACGCCAATGAATCAAAATTAATCGTTGCTTCTATTATTTTGTAACTGACCTATCTTATTAAGAAATCAAAAAAAATTAAGTAATTTTAATAAATTAATTAATAAAAAAATAATTTGGTGTCGATGAGATGATGAGCTTACCAGGAACGATGTGTTTTTTGAATAAAATTCCTTAATAGACGTCTCCGACTTAGTTGATCTAATTTCTTCGCCCCTTTCCTCCTCGCTCTTCCCAAAACGATGAAATATATGCCAGTTAGAAACGCCGTTAGCGCTTAGAGTTGTTTTGCCCGTCCTAAGGGTTAGACATCATCAAAAAAAGAATTAATTTTTATTTTTATGGAGAAAAAATCTAATTAATTAAGGTACGTAAAAAAATTTTTTAACCCCCTCATCTCGATTATATTTTTGAGATATCTTCATCATGATTAAGCTCATTTTGAAGGATTTATAAATACGATGATTTTAGATTGATAAAATGAAGTCCACAAAACTTTTGTGGCTCATTTTTGCGGCGTCAACTTTTTTTTCGACCACTTCGGAGGCGGCTAAAGTTAGGAAGCGGCAACCGTTGAAAGATGCGGTTCAAAACCAACAGCCCTACGATGAAGCTTACGAAGAAGTCGATTATGCCGATAATTACGATTATACCGAGAATGAATATGAGAATAATAACGGTAAAAAAATTAATTAATACTATTTTTATGACTAAATTAAGTTAGATTAAAAATAAGTTTTAGAAATATTTTTTTTTAAATAACGAAATTTTCATGTCCCACCGAATAATATGTTTGGGAATCATTGGGACATCATAATCATTATTGATTGTATTGAATTTTTTTATAAACAAACTTTGTTCACAGTTAAATTAATATTACTGTTTATTTAAAAAATGTTTTGATAAATCAAAATTTTAATGTCCCATTGAATAGTAACATTAACATATCATTGGGACATCATAAATTATTATTAATCGCATTGAATTTTTTTATAAACAACCTTTGTTCACAATTAAATTAATAAGATTGTTTGATTAAAAAATGTTTTGATAAATCAAAATTTTAATGTCCCATTGAATAGCACATTAACATATCATTGGGACATCATAATTATTATTAAAATTCCGGCCCTGGCCGTAATTATCAAAACAGCGGTTAGTGTCGCTTACAAAAAATCAGCAAGAAGTTGGTGTTATAGTGAGAAATTATAAGCAAGGATGAGTTGAAACTTATTTTCAACTACTATAATTGTATCATTGGATACGGAAATCATCTTTCACAGTGATATTGTTAATTATTAGTAAAATTACTGTACAGGTCCGGATTAAACAAAAAGGTTATAAATAAGATATTTAAAGAAACAAATACAGATAGCCCTCCTCTAACACGGTATCTTATAACACGGTTTCGCTATAACACGATTCGTAAATTGCGGGAAACCTCCTACAACACGGTATCCTACAACACGGTATCCTACAACACGTTTTCGCTATAACGCGATGAGAAAACTGCAAATCCTTTGTACATACAACACTGTATGTACTTATACAGACCGGGTAAAGTGCCCGACGCGGCTCTGCGAGCCACGTGCACGATGTCACTTCCAAATTGCTGGAAGAGCAAGACGATTGCTGCTTAATAATTAGGCAACGCCTACGATAGTTCTGGTTTAAAATGCGTGTGTTTTTTCCTCGAAGAGTCAGTCAGTCAGTTTTCCGTGTGGTTTTCGTACGTTCTTTACTTTCATCTCCGTGGCCTGAAAACAAAAGTGTCTCACGCTGCTACTCGGTAGTCTACGTCGCGCCACGGTGTGTTAAAGAACAATTTTTTTATCTTTAAGACATTAAGCTTCAGCCCCAAGCAATGTCAGGTAAAGATAAAATAACGTTCAAGAGAAAATTCATTTCTTTGGAAGTAAAGATTCAAATCTTGGATCGTCTATCGAAAGGAGAAAAAGCATCCCACATTGGGAAAAACCTTAATTTGAACGAAGCAACAATTAGAACAATCAAGAAAAATGAAAAAGAAATCAGAAGTGCAGTTGCCGCAGGATCTACGACATCCGCAAAACGTTCAGCCCGCCCCAGACCAGCAATAAATGAGAAAATGGAAAAGGCCCGCAGCATTTGGATTGACGATTGCTGTCAAAAAAAAATTCCATTAGATGGCAATATTATAAAACAAAAAGGATTAAAAATTTACAACCATCTCAAACAACAAGGAGAATCCTCTGTCAATCCAGATTTTGTGGCGAGTAAAGGTTGGTTCGAGAAATTCAAAAAGCGTTTTGCGATTCATAGCATAAGAATCCAAGGAGAGTCTGCGTCGGCTGATCATGAAGCTGCTAGGACGTATCCAGAAAAAATTCAAAACATTATAGCCGAGCAAGGATACACAGCAGATCAAGTTTTCAATGCCGACGAAACTGGGCTTTGGTGGAAAAAAATGCCCAGTAAAACTTTCATATCGAAGACAGAAAAAACTGCACCCGGATTTAAGGTGTCCAAAGATCGTTTAACGCTCCTTTTGTGCAGTAATGCATCGGGGGACTTGATGACAAAACCGATGCTAGTGTACAGATCTTTGAATCCTCGTGCACTAAAAAACGTGAATAAAAACACCTTGCCGGTATACTGGACAGCAAATTCGAGAGCTTGGGTAACAGGACATTTATTTAGAGATTGGTTTTTGAATTGTTTTGTGCCAAGCGTTGAGCGGTATTTAAAGCGAAAAAATTTGAGCTGCAAGGCGCTGTTGCTATTAGATAATGCTCCATGCCACCCACAAGATTTAACACATCCCAACATCAAAATAATGTTCTTACCACCGAACACTACTTCGTTGCTCCAACCACTGGATCAAGGTATTATTTACACCTTTAAAACATATTACATAAGAAGATCGTTACAGTGGATTTTAGACGCAACCGATTCGCAATCAATTAGCGTAATGGAAGCATGGAAGAAATTTTCCATCAAGCACTGCATCGATATCATATCTTTGTCACTGAATGAAATAAAAACATCAACATTAAATGCGTGTTGGAAGAAGATATGGCCCTCTGCAATTGAAACGGAAAACATTAGAAAATGAAATTGGTGCGATATTAGAAGTCGCTAAATCAATCGGAGGCGAAGGTTTTGTGGATATGGCTTCCAAAGACATTGAAGATTTATCAGTGGAAGAAGAAGTTGACGAAGCGGAATTAATCGAAATGGCATCCCTAGATGCAAATCAAATCGATTTTGAGGACGCTAGCTCTGACGAAGATTGTGCAGTCAAGAATTTAACATTAAAAAAATTACAAGAAGGCCTATGCTTAGCGGAAAATCTGGAATCATTTTTCTTGAATGAAGACCCTTCGACGGAAAGAAGTCGAAAATTCAAAATGGAGCTGCAAAACTGTTTAGCTCCATACCGGGAAATTTACAATGATCTAATAAGAACCAGCAAGCAAAGTTCCATTACAGATTTTTTTAAGAGGGGAAAACATACAAAAACTTTAAATAACGAAAAAAGTTCAGAAAGTAAAGGCGATGTCGTTCCACCGAAAAAACGTTCTCGGTTGATTATACTGAGCAGTGACGACGAGTAAATTCATTAAATTATGGTTGCGTT
Organism: Onthophagus sagittarius; assembly: GCA_036711965.1. Lineage (NCBI taxonomy): Eukaryota > Metazoa > Arthropoda > Insecta > Coleoptera > Scarabaeidae > Onthophagus > Onthophagus sagittarius. The sequence goes on along the minus strand of JASERS010000009.1, from coordinate 13,730,470 downwards.
AGATTAAAATATTTTTTTTATACTTTGTGTTGTACATACATTTATATTTTTAATAAAAATTACGTTGTTTATGTCGAATTAAGAAAAATATTTGTTTTTAATAAGTTTTTGGAACGTAACCCCCCTTTTTGCACTAGCTCTGGGTCTCATGCAACACGGTTTCACACAACACGGCATTTTCTAGGAACCTAACTACCGTGTTATAGGAGGGTTGCCTGTAGTATTAAATAAAAGCGAAATAGAATCGCATCCTCCGAACGGCAGACTTGGGATGTCTACAAACAACGAAGTAAAAGCCTTTGAGGACTCCATGGTGGCGTATTGCGACCAAGTAGAACCTACTTCTGTGCAAGAACACGCTCCTAACATGGATTGGCAACTAGTAAATGATAAAGAAAGACGAGGAAGTCCTCGAGAAAGAAAAGAATGCAAACAAACAAAACTAAACGATTATTGGTTAGGATCTACAATTTTGATAAACAATAGATATGATAGTTTGGAACACGAAAGCACTGAACAAAGCAATGAGGTAGATAATTTACCAAAAAATGAACTAAAGCCACCACCAATATTTATCGCCGGTGTTAAGAATATTAATCCTCTTACAAAACTATTAAACGAAATAGCAATCAATTTATACACCATAAAATCACTTGAGGAAGAACAAGTTAAGGTACAACCAAAAACAGGTGAGGCATACACTAAAATAACAAAAGCTCTAATCGCGAAAAATACTGAATTCCATACTTACAAACTAAAACAGAGAAAAAGTTTCCGTGTAGTTCTAAAAAATGTACACCATTCAACCAATATAGACGAGATAAAACAACATCTACAACAGCTAGGTCATGAAGCCACAAATGTGTGGAATATCAAACAATATACAACTAAACTAAAAAACCATTATCAATGTTCTTTGTGGACCTAAATAAGAAAGAAAATAATAAAGAAATTTACAAGGTTAAGCTATTTTTAAATACCAGCGTGGTTTTTGAACCAATAAGAAAGAAAAAAACGATACCTCAATATACGAGATGCCAACGGTTTGTCACACCAAGAATTTCTGTCAAAGAACTTCAAAATGTGTCAAATGTGCAGAGACACACCACACTAAGGAATGCTCTATGAACTCCAGGAACACGGCTAAGCGTGTAAATTGTTTGGAAAATTATCCAGCCAGCTATAGAGGCTGCTTAGTACATAAATAACTACAACAAAAACTGTACCCAAAACAAAACGATCAAGGAATAAATTCGCAACAAAATTCCCAAAAAATAAAGCAAGGTATTACATTTGCGCAAGTAGCGGGAAACCCAATCCAACAAAAAGCAAATAGCGATCATACAGAAAAAAACGTAGAAGAAAAACAAACCGGCGACATGGACGAAATAAAACTAATGATGAAGTCTCTATTAACAGAGTTAGGTACAGTCATGAACTTAATTACTACATTAGTTTCTAAGCTATCATAACCTTCCAAACGCTGAATATATAGCCTTATGGAATGCCAACGGATTAAACAAATATGTTGAAGAGCTAAAATCATTCATCTTGAATAACAAGATCGACATCATGCTGATAACTAAAGCACACATGTTGAAATATTAATTTATTTATAGACTTCAATACCAATCAAGGTAGCTGTTCATTTTTTGAATGTTGTTAAGGTAAACAAATATAATAATTTTTTTTTTTTTTTTAATTGATAATCTGTAAAAGGTAGACGTTAATAAAAGGTTTATTACTACTGCTTTAAATATATCACGCATAACTTTTAATAGGTTATGGGCCCAGATATAAAACAGTAATAGTAATAATAATAAACTTTTAAAAAGAAAAGATGTCTGCAAGTTTTAAAATTGATCCTCTTAAAAAGGATAATTGGGAAACATGGAAATTGCAAATGGAAGCAATACTAATTAAAAATGACGCATGGGAGTATGTAAGTGGAACATTAAAAAAACCAAGTTTAATACCAGATAACGATGAATCAATCAAAGAAATAAAGGCATGGGAAATAAAAGACAGTAAAGCACGATCAGACTTAATACTGTCAATAGACCCAACAGAATTAAAACAGATAAAATATTGTTTATCATCGCATGAAGTATGGAAAAAATTAGAAACAATACATCAATCAAGCGGACCTGCTAAAAAGGCATTTCTATTAAAAAAATTGATGTTGTCAAAAATGAAGGACGGAGAAAATATAATCGAATATTTAAATAATTTTTTTGAAACTGTAGATAAACTAAAAGAAATGAATTTAGAAATTAACGAAGACCTACTTACAATAATCATGTTATATAGTCTGCCAGAAAAATTCGAAAATTTCCGTATTGCTATTGAAACTAGAGACGATCTGCCAAAACCTGAAGTACTGCGAATTAAGATACTGGAAGAATATGAAGCAAGAGAAGAAAGAGAAAATAAACAAATCGAAGGAAATGTATTATATGTTAATAAACCGAAAACATTTAAGAAGGGATATTTTCAAAAGCCAAATGAAAATAAATTTAAAAATGAAGCATTCAAGGTTAAATGTCATATTTGTGGAAAAATAGGACATAAATCAATTGATTGTTATTTTAATCAAAAGAAGAAAGTCTTCAAACAGTCTAATAATTCAACCTTATATATTAAAGAATCAGAAGCAATGATAAATGAAGAAGAAAAGAAAAAGCAAATTTGGTGTCTCGACAGCGGATGTAGATCTCATATGACTGGTGAAAAAGAAAGTTTTGACAAGATATATAAAACGTCAAAAGAATTAAAATTAGTTAATAACCAAAAAACGTCCGTTGAAGGAATTGGCAAAATAAAAATAAATGTTTTGAATAATTTTTCAATAGACCAAGTTCGACTAGAAAACACATAAATTACTAGCTAAAATTACAGATCATGGATATAATGTTAAATTTACAAAGAACAAAGCATTTATAATTAATAAAAGAAACAGAAAAGTACTTGGAATAGCAGACAGAAAAGGAGACTTATACTTTATTGAAAAGGAAGAAGAAACAAATTTAATAAAAGATGAAAGTAAAATTCAAGATTGGCATTATAAATTAGGACATTTAAATCAAAAATCCCTTCAAGAAGTCTTAAAGAAAACAAAAATCCTGAATTTTAACGAGAAGAGTAAGCTGGAACCCTGTGAATGGTGTATCGTTGGAAAACATGTGCAAACAAAATTTCCTTCATCTACAAAAGTAAGAACAAATCAACCTCTACAAATTATTCATACCGATGTATGTGGTCCAATGAGAACAGAATCAAACGGAGGTAAAAAGTATTTTGTCATTTTTGTAGATGATTACACGCGATATACTGAAGTTTATTTTATTCGAAATAAAAACGAAGTTATAGATATTTTTAAAATGTATAAAGCTCAAGTCGAAAATAATACAGGTTATAAAATTAAAATTTTACAATCTGATAACGGAACTGAGTATTGTAATAAAAAATTCGATGAATTCCTATGGAAACATGGTATAAAACGAAGATTCACAGTTCCGTATACTCCCCAACAAAACGGATTGTGTAATTTGCTTCAATCAAACTTACCACCATCATTTTGGGCAGAAGCAATTAATACAGCAAATTACATAAGAAATCGATGTCCTTCAAATGGAATTAATGGAGAAATTCCTTATGAAAAGTGGACTAATTCAAAACTAAATTTAAAACATTTAGAAATTTTTGGAAGTCCTGTATATGTTCTAAACAAAACTCCAAATAAAAACAAGTTTGAACCTAGATCCATACGAGGAATATTTGTCGGATACTCCGATACAGCGAAAGCATATAGAATTTATATTCCAAATAAAAGGAACGTAATATTCAGTAGAGATGTAAAATTCCTAAAAAGAGAAAATGTAAATATTGAAGATTTTTTGTTAAAACAAGAAAAGAAACAAACACAAGAAATATTGGTAGAATTCCCAATCATTAGTGAAAATATGAATCAAGAGAAAATAGAAAATTCTCCGTTACATTTGGAATTAAACCCAGAAGATTCAATAAACTTAAATCAAAATGAAAAATGTGAAAAAGAAACTACAGAAAAAGAAGTTGAATTGAAAAGAGGCAGAGGCAGACCTAAATTAGAAAAAACAGGTAAAAAGGGTAGACCAAGAAAAATTTACAAAATGAAGATAGAAAATGAACCAGATGAAGACGACGATACAAATTTGGAAGCAAATATTGGAGAAATTTCTTTAAAGGAAGCTTTAAAAGAAGATGAAAAAGATTGGAAAAAAGCAATAAGAAATGAAATAACAGCCCTGATCAAAAACAAGACGTGGGAATTGGTTGAAAAACCAAGAAATAAAAACATAATCGGATGCAAATTAATACTAAAAAAAAAATTTAAACAAGACGGTTCTTTGGAAAAATGGAAAGCTAGAATAGTAGCAAAAGGCTTCACACAGAAGGAAGGAATTGATTTCCATGAAACCTATTCACCAGTAACAAGGTTAAGCTCTATAAGAAAATTAATTGCTATAGCTGTAGAACATAATATGCACATACATCAAATGGATGTTATCACAGCATATTTGAACGGTGAAATTAATGAAGAGATTTATATGAAAACACCAGATTTATTTAAAGAAACACTAGAAGAAATTATAAAAAATAAAGAAGTGAAAGAAGAAATTTTAAGAGAGAGTACCAAAATGTTAAAAGAAATGGAAAATGGAAATAAAGTATGTAAATTAAAAAAGGCGTTATATGGTTTAAAACAAGCCGGATTACAATGGTATAAAAAATTAGATAACAAATTAAAAGAAATTGGAATAAAACCAATCAATGCGGATCAATGTATTTACACATCAAATGAAGAGGAGCCACTTCTCGTTGCAATCTACGTGGACGATATAATAATAGCTTGTAAAAATTTAAAAAAAATTGAAAATTTTAAAAAGAAATTATTTCAAAACTTTGAAATGAAAGACTTGGGAAAAATACATTACTGTATTGGTTTAGAATTTTCACATGTCCAAATCGAGGGGGAGAATACGGTTAAAATTTCACAAAAAAAATATATAAAAGAAATTCTACAGCGATTTGGTATGGAAGACTCAAAACCAGTTAATACACCAATGGACCCAAATTCAAATTTAGAAAAACCCAAAGTAAAAAATGAAGAAATAATGAAAAAGTATCCATATCAAAATTTAATCGGAAGTTTAATGTATGTATCAATTGGTACAAGACCGGATATTACTTTTAGCGTTAACTTCTTAAGCCAATTTAACACAAATTACAATGAAAGCCATTGGATTGCTGCAAAAAGAGTGTTAAGGTATTTAAAAGGAACAATAAATTTGGAATTAACATATAGAACTTCAGGAAAAGAAATAGAATGTTATACGGATGCTGATTGGGGATCATCTATAGATGATCGGCGTTCGTATACTGGATATCCTTTTAAAATGGCAAATGCAGCAACTTCGTGGGAAACCAAAAAACAAAGAACCGTTGCTTTATCAAGCACAGAAGCAGAATACATGAGCCTCACAGAAGCGGCCAAAGAGGCACTATATGAAAAAAAATTCTTATCGGAATTAGAATTTGATTCAGAAAAACCAATTATCATATATAACGACAATCAAAGTTGTCAAAAGTTAGCAAAAAACAATGTCTATCATAGTAGAACTAAACACATAGACATAAAATATCATTTTATAAGAAAAGCTCTGGAGGACAATATTATAAATTTGAAATATTGTCAAACAGAAGAAATGATTGCGGACATATTAACAAAACCAAAATTACAAAAGTTTATAACCATGATTGGTCTTGAGGGGGAGTGTTGAAATATTAATTTATTTATAGACTTCAATACCAATCAAGGTAGCTGTTCATTTTTTGAATGTTGTTAAGGTAAACAAATATAATAATTTTTTTTTTTTTTTTAATTGATAATCTGTAAAAGGTAGACGTTAATAAAAGGTTTATTACTACTGCTTTAAATATATCACGCATAACTTTTAATAATAATTTACCAAAAAATGAACTAAAGCCACCACCAATATTTATCGCCGGTGTTAAGAATATTAATCCTCTTACAAAACTATTAAACGAAATAGCAATCAATTTATACACCTTAAAATCACTTGAGGAAGAACAAGTTAAGGTACAACCAAAAACTGGTGAGGCATACACTAAAATAACAACAGCTCTAATCGCGAAAAATACTGAATTCCATACTTACAAACTAAAACAGGAAAAAAGTTTCCGTGTAGTTCTAAAAAATGTACACCATTCAACCAATATAGACGAGATAAAACAACATCTACAACAGCTAGGTCATGAAGCCACAAATGTGTGGAATATCAAACAATATACAACTAAAAAACCATTACCAATGTTCTTTGTGGCCCTAAATAAGAAAGAAAATAATAAAGAAATTTATAAGGTTAAACTATTTTTAAATACCAACGTGGTTTTTGAACCACCAAGAAAGAAAAAAACGATACCTCAATGTACGAGATGCCACCGGTTTGGTCACATCAAGAATTTCTGTCAAAGAACTTCAAGATGTGTCAAATGTGCAGAGGCACACCACACTCAAACAGGTCTAATATTTTGAAAGGCCACTAAAACGATGAAGGGTAATAATATTCCGAAGTGATACCCAAAAATTCATAAAATAGTCTCGAAATCAAATGCATTTGCAAAAAGAAAAACATTTAAAAACATACATTGCGCTTTTCTTACTTTAGTGTTACTGTATGACTTATCCATGGGTACTTTGGGTGCTCAAACACCCATACAAAAATTGCTAATGATTTTATCTGGATTGATATTGCCATTTACAATTAATTTTTTAATGTACTATTGAGCTTTCTCTTTCAAATTCAGCCATCGATATCTGCTGCGACCACTATTATTGAAGAGTATGTGTTCTTAATTAAGACAATACTGCTTCTAGGAGGCATTGTAAAATGTATTGTAAAATGCTTCCTAAAGACTCGATACTGCTCCTGTAAGACCTGATACAGCTTCTAGAAAGCTTCGAATTCTTCCAAAAGACTTCCAGAAAACTTAATATTGCTTTCATAAGACTTGAAATGCTGCCAGAAGGCTTGATGGTGTTTTTAGAAGATTTAATACGATAAGACCTCATCGTCTCGATATTGTATCTGGCAGACTTTATACTGCCTCTAAATGACTGGAATTGCTTCCATGATGTTTATTACTGCCACAAGAAGACTTGAAATGCTTCCAGAAGATTTGAAATGCTTCCCGAAAACTTGAAATACTTGCAAAAAGGTTTGATACTGGTTGTAGAAGACTTGATACTGCTTCCAAGAGACTTGATATTGCCTCTGGAAGACTTGAACTGTTTCCAGAAGACTAATTTCTTTGATACCGAGCATATTTTCATTAAAAATTAACAGGCGGTAGAAAAATTATTGAGATTTTTAAAATATCTTTCTTTGGGAGTGGTCGCTGGAATGCTCTATGAACTCCAGGAACACGGCTAAGCGTGTAAATTGTTTGGAAAATTATCCAGCCAGCTATAGAGGCTGCTTAGTACATAAATAACTACAACAAAAACTTTACCCAAAACAAAACGATCAAAGAATAAATTCGCAACAAAATTCTCAAAAAATAAAGCAAGGTATTACATTTAGGGTTTCCCGCAAGTAGCGGGAAACCCAATCCAACAAAAAGCAAATAGCGATCATACAGAAAAAAACGTAGAAGAAAAACAAACCAGCGACATGGAAGAATTAAAACTAATAATGAAGTCTCTATTAACAGAGTTAGGTACAGTCATGAACTTAATTACTACATTAGTCTCTAAGCTATCATAACCTTCCAAACGCTGAATATAGCCTTATGGAATGCCAACGGATTAAACAAACATGTTGAAGAGTTAAAATCATTCATCTTGAATAACAAGATCGACATCATGCTGATAACTGAAGCACACATAACCAGTAAAAGATGTGCAAAAATTCCGGGATTTCTTATCTATACTACAAATCATCCGGATGGTAAGGCCCACGGTGGAACAGCAGTTCCTGTAAGGAGTAATATTAAACACCATCAACTTGATGGTTACCAAAAAGACTTTCTCCAAGCTACCACAATTAAGCTCGAAAATCACACTGGAGGAATCAATATCAACACCAAAACATAATAATAAGAGGCACCACTATGAAGAATTCATAAAAACTATTGGTAACAGATTTATCGCCGGAGGAGATTATAATGCAAAACATACAGAATGGGGGTCAAGATTAATAACATCGAAAGGAAGAGAATTATTGTCCGCAATAAAAAATAACAAACTGGAATGCACTACGGCAGGAGAACCAACATATAGGCCAGCTGATCGGGAAAGAACTCCGGATGTTCTCGACATCTTATTACAAAAGGAATTAACCGCAAACTACTCAAAGTATCATCTTCCTTGGACTTATCCTCGGATCATACACCGATAATTCTGCAGTTATTCACTGAAATCCCTATTGTAGAAAAAGGGCCTAGACTAACCAATAAAAAAACGAAATGGGACGTTTTTCAATAAGAGCTTCTGGATGAAATTGAACTTCAAGTACCTCTTAAAACTGGAGAGGACATAGAGAGGGAAACCATGAATTTTACTCGAGCTATACAAAAAGCAGCGTGGAACGCAACTACCTAAGGCGAGAGCAAAGCATCGTACCAGGACAGGATACCTGTGATTATTAAAGACAAAATTGAAGAAAAGCGTCGACTACGGAAAAGGTGGCAGCGAACGAGAACGGAAAGGGATAAATAAATGTATAACAAAGCAACAAAAACGTTAAAAAACCTACTACGAACGTTAAAAATCCAGTCCTTGCAAACATACCTGGAAGGATTATCTGCAACTGGTGATACTGAATACTCGCTTTGGAGAGCAACTAATTATTTAAAAAAACCGCAACAACATATACCACCGCTAAAGCTAAGCGCTGGAACATGGGCTAGAAATGACACAGAAAAATTTGCTGATCATCTAGCTATGGTATTAACACCGTATCAAATACCGGAAACGATAGAAGATAAACAAGAAATAGAAAATGGCCCGGCGGAACCGTTTCAGATGGAATTTTCAATTAAACCGTTTACCTTTAAGGAAGTCATAACAAAGGAAATCAACCCGCATAAATCAACAGGATATGATCTTATTACTGGACAGGTACTTCAAAAACTACCGAGAAAAGCGTTAGTATCAGTACTGCAGATCTTCAATGCTGTGTTAAGACTAAAATATTTTCCATGTCAATGGAAGGTGGCACAGGTAACCATGATACCTGAGCTGTTATCCTCCTACAAACCAATTAGCCTTTTATCAGTACTTTCAAAAGTACTGGAAAAACTACTGTTAAAAAGACTACGACCTGTGTTGGAAGAAAAGGAACTCATACCACACCATCAATTTGGCTTCAGAAAAGAACACGGAACTATCCAGCAGGTCCATAGAGTCTTAAAGCAGATTGAAGATGACTTGGAAAATAAACGTTATGTCAATGCGGTATTCTTGGATATCAGTGCAGCATTTGACAAGGTATGGCATACTGGAATAAAATACAAACTGAAAAAAACACTACCATACAATTTGTACGAACTATTAAGCTCGTACATAGATGATCTATTCGGCTTTGTCAAGTATGACAACGAATATACAGATCTTTTCCCCATCAAATCAGGCGTATCACATCCGCCTGATTCCCTCTACACTGCAGATCTACCAACTACAAGTAAAACAAAAACTGCGACCTTTGCAGATGATATAGCAATAATAGCATCTCATGCAAACCATATATGTACAAACGCATCTAAACAAAATCGACAGTTGGTTAAAAAAATTGAAATTGAAAGCGAACAATGATAAATCTGTTAACGTCATCTTTACAACAAGAAAAGAACATTCTCCTCCAGTTGACCTGAATGGATGCCAAATCGCTCAATCAGACTCCGTGAAATATCTAGGTATACATTTAGATAAACGTCTTACGTGGCAGAAACATATAGTTACTAAAAGAAAACAGCTGGGAATAAAACAGCGAGAAATGTATTGGTTGATAGGAAAAGATTCAAAACTAAGTATTGAGAATAAAAAATTGCTTTATAAAACCATTCTGAAACCAATATGGACGTATGGCATACAGTTATGGGGAACAGCAAGCAATTCAAATTTGGAAATACTGCAAAGATTTCAAAACAAGGTGTTATGAATAATAACTAATGCACCATGGTATGTTACTAATAGTATACTTGGAAATGTTCTGTAAGGTACAAAGGGAAAATAACTCACCATTCAAACACGGTGGTGCGAAAGTTATATAATATCGAAAACGAAGTGCGACGGCTGAAACGCTACAAACCTACAGATCTCACCACAAGATTTAATTGAAGACATTATATAATAAAATAAAATAATTAAATTGTAAATTAAATGACAAAAAAATATATATATAGGCGGGAAACTCTCATTGGAGAATTTCCTACATGAAACGGAATTGTAAATATATATATATATATATATATATATATATATATATATATATATAACACTTACTTATTGTCAATATAGACAGATTGTACAGTTTAAAAATATAAAAAAAAAATAATAAACAAACTTTGCTCACAATTAAATTAATAACACTGTTTGTTTAAAAAATGTTTTGATAAATCAAAATTTTAATGTCCCATTGAATAGTACATTAACACATCATTGGGACATTACAAATTATTATTAATCGCAATGAATTTTTTATAAACAAACATTGTTCGCAATTAAATTAATAACACTGTTTGTTTAAAAAATGTTTTGATAAATCAAAATTTTAATGTCCCATTGAATAGTACATTAACACATCATTGGGACATTACAAATTATTATTAATCGCAATGAATTTTTTATAAACAAACATTGTTCGCAATTAAATTAATAACACTGTTTGTTTAAAAAATGTTTTGATAAATCAAAATTTTAATGTCCATTGAATAGTACATTAACACATCATTGTGACATTACAAATTAGTATTAATCGCAATGAATTTTTTATAAACAAACTTTGTTCGCAATTAAATTAATATCACTGTTTGTTTAAAAAATGTTTTGATAAATCAAAATTTTAATGTCCCATTGAATAGTACATTAACATATCATTAGAACATGATAAATTATTATTAATCGTATTGAATTCTTTTATAAACAAACTTTGATGAAAATTAGATTAGTAACATTGTTTGTTAATAACATTTTTTGATAAAATCAATTTTAATTTGTATCAAAATTCATATACAGGGTGTTTTTAAATTGATGCGAAATTATTTTTCCGTAAAAATAATCATATTTAAGCAAACAAAATTTATTATTTACCTAGGTTTATCTTCACCAAATCCGTTAATTCCTCCAAAACCGACTCAACCCCCCGACGAATCTCCGTTTGTAACATCCCGAAATTATCAGCAACCCGACGACGAAAATCCAACGAATGCTCCCACGGGAACTATCGATATCAGGATAGTTACGACATCTTCACCCGCAATTTCACCCGATTCGCACATTTCCCCGTTTAATTGCTTTGATGACGGGAAATATTACAGAGAAGGGGAGGTTTGGAGAAAAACTTTATGCACGAATTGTTCCTGTATTAACGGGAAAATTAATTGCACGACGAATCCCGATTGTTGGAGACCAACCACTTCTTCAACATCAACATCAACGACGACATCAACAACAACAACTGAATATCCAACAAATTTTGATTTGGATTTTAATGATCCTGTTCGAGGTCCAAGGGGCGAAACGGGTTATTCAGGTCCAATGGGGCGCCAAGGAGAACCAGGAATGCCGGGACAACCTGGAAATCCAGGAATTCCCGGAATTCCAGGACCTCCAGGTCCCCTCCCTGATCTAACAGCTTATTACCAACAATTAGCGTTATCGCAATCATCTCAAGATAAAGGACCATCCTCTGCAGCTGCGGAATTATTTTTCCCGCAAGCTCAAGTTGGGCCGGTTGGTCCTAGGGGTCCACCGGGTCCCCCGGGATCATTAGGTCCCCAAGGTTTGCAAGGAACGAGAGGGGAAATTGGCGAACCTGGAATGGGGGGAGCTGTTGGCCCCCCCGGTCAAAGAGGATTTCCTGGCCCTCCAGGAAAAGATGGGGAACCGGGTGAAGATGGGGAACAAGGCCCCGTTGGGAGTCCTGGCCCACCGGGTGTGAGGGGATTACCGGGAATGCCTGGATTACCCGGAAATAAAGGTCATCGTGGATTCAACGGACAAGATGGGGCTAAAGGCGAGCAAGGGCAACAAGGTGAAAAAGGAATGATCGGAAATCCTGGGCCGATGGGTCCTGTTGGTCTTACAGGCCCAGCTGGGCCACGAGGTGAGAGAGGGAGAGAAGGTCCTCCAGGTCCACCCGGATTACGAGGGATTGATGGAATCGCTGGACCTCCGGGCCAATCGGGAGCGGTGGGAAAACCGGGTTCGCCCGGATTTCCAGGAAACCCCGGAAGCAAAGGGGACCAAGGCGCACAAGGCCCGAAAGGAAGCCAAGGTTTACAAGGTCCTCGAGGAGAAGCTGGACGTCCCGGCCAACCGGGAGAAGCAGGCCCACCCGGCTTAAACGGAAAAGACGGCTTCCCCGGCGAAAAAGGCGGTCAAGGTTCCCCCGGAATTCCCGGCCCCCCAGGATTCCCCGGCGCACGAGGTCTCCCCGGCCAACCAGGAAACCCTGGCCCACAAGGAATTAAAGGAGAACCCGGATTACACGGAGAACGCGGTTACAAAGGAGAACCCGGTTTTAAAGGCGAAAGCGGCCCTCCCGGACCTAGGGGAATGCCAGGCCCAACCGGCCCAGAGGGTAAACGAGGAAAACGAGGGGGGCGAGGACCCACCGGTCCCCCAGGACTTCAAGGCGAAAAAGGACCCGCCGGATTAAGAGGATTACCCGGCCCCGATGGTGCTATGGGGCCGAAGGGGCAAACGGGGGATAAAGGCCCTCAAGGAATCCCGGGAACTAAAGGAAATCAAGGCGATGTAGGCAGACCTGGACCACCAGGTATCCAAGGAGAGCGGGGGTTATCCGGAAGAAATGGAATGCCCGGGAAACCAGGAAATCCCGGAGAAAGAGGGATTCAAGGCGCTGATGGGAAAGCTGGAGAACCTGGGCCGCAAGGAATTCAAGGAATTATCGGTCCCATTGGACCACCCGGAGAAAAAGGAATTCAAGTATTACCTCAAATTATTTACATATATTTATTATATTAGAAAATTTTAGGGTGAACAAGGAAAAGATGGGGAAGTTGGACAACCCGGAGCACCAGGACCACGAGGAGATTCAGGAAAAGATGGTTCACCTGGAATGCAAGGTCCACCAGGACCATCAGGCGCTGATGGAGAGAGGTAAAATTCATTATTTTTCACAATTTTTTACTATAACCTCATCATTTCATAGAGGACCACCAGGATCTCCCGGCCCAACCGGATTCCAAGGACTACCAGGTGCGCCGGGTAATCCGGGAGTTCCCGGAAAAGACGGTGAACAAGGAGTTCAAGGCCCACCGGGTCTCCCCGGATCAATCGGAGCAAGAGGCGAACGAGGATTCCCGGGGGAAAGAGGCCCTGTTGGTCAACCCGGTTTAACAGGATTAAGAGGTCCCATCGGATCCCAAGGGCAAGATGGTCCACCGGTAAAATATGATTATAAACAATTTTTTTTCTTATAATTAATTTTGAATTAGGGTCCACCGGGTGCTAAAGGCGATAAAGGCCATTCGGGTCACCCCGGAATGGTCGGATTACCGGGACTAAAAGGTCCCCCAGGTCATCAAGGCGAAAAAGGGGAACGCGGCTCATTAGGCCCTCCCGGCCCCGAAGGCCCACCTGGTCGTCAAGGAGAACGCGGTATTCAAGGAGTTATCGGCCCACCCGGGCCGCCAGGAGAACCAGCAGAGCGAGGTGAACCCGGATTACCTGGATTCCCCGGAGAACCCGGCGCTCCCGGAGCACCAGGCGAAAGAGGGGCTGTTGGTCCACAAGGAAATCAAGGATTTCCCGGGTTACAAGGGTTGGTTGGAGTACCGGGTGTTAAAGGCGAAAGAGGATTGGTTGGGGCTAAAGGACAACAAGGAAATCCGGGTCCTGTAGGAAAACCAGGAGAGGTTGGGCCGCAAGGATTGATTGGGTTAACTGGGGCGAAGGGTAATCGAGGCGAACCGGGAGCGAGGGGGGATGCTGGGTTGATGGGTCCACCTGGAAGACCTGGAGAACCTGGACAAACTGTAATTAACAAATTTAATTAATAAATATAATATATATTAATTTTTGATGATTTAGGGTCAACCTGGTAATTCAGGCCCACCAGGCCCTCCAGGAATTCCTGGGATTAAAGGAGCAGCTGGGGATTTAGGTCGACCGGGTCCTCCGGGACTTAGTGGTCAACCTGGGCCGCCGGGAATTGAAGGGGCGAAAGGTGAAACGGGATCTGATGGCCCACCTGGATTAACTGGGCCGAGTGGGCCGCAAGGTCCTGCGGGGGAACGTGGATTAACTGGATTACCAGGGACTTCAGGACCACCGGGACCAACTGGATTAAGGGGGCCACCTGTAATTAAAATTAAAAATTTTTTTTATTCATTTTATTAATTAAAAATCATTTAGGGGGAACAAGGAGCGCCGGGGCGTCCGGGAAATGAAGGGGCCCCGGGTTCAATTGGATTATTAGGCCCTCCCGGTCCACCGGGACCCGCTGGAGATCAAGGCCATGATGGTCCCCCCGGCAAACCGGGCCCCCCAGGAATTGCGGGACGCCCAGGAGATAAAGGCCCGATTGGATTAACGGGGAATCAAGGCCCACCTGGGGCTCAAGGATTACCCGGTCCTCCTGGGCTACAAGGCCCAATTGGGTTGAGTGGGGAACGTGGGGCGAAAGGCGAAATGGGCCCTCAAGGCGTAGAGGGCCCGCAAGGGCAACGAGGAAAATCGGGCCCACCTGGAGCTGAAGGAGCTAAAGGCTCAGCGGGAGAGGAAGGGCCTAAAGGGGCTAAAGGACATCGCGGATTTAACGGCCTCCAAGGATTACCCGGATCTCCCGGCCAACCAGGTGATAAAGGCATTCAAGGACTCCCCGGAATCCCGGGAAAAGACGGAGAAGCCGGACCAAGGGGGCTCCCAGGCCGAGATGGTTCCCCAGGTCCCCAAGGGCTCTTAGGCAACCCCGGCCCAAGAGGCCCACCTGGCGATAACGGTAAAATTGGCCCAATCGGCCAACCCGGCCCCCCAGGTCCCCCCGGCCCTCCCGGCGACGGATTCGGATTCGACGCCGCCAATTTAGCCGCGTTATTACAACAGGGACAAATCAACAATCAAAAAGGACCAGACCCACTCGGTGATGAACCATTAAGAATCTTCGGGAGCACCATCACCGACGAAGAAAGACGAGAAATCGTCATTAAAGCTTACGAACAACTCAAAGCTTCGTTCGAAAAGTTCAAAAAACCAAACGGGCAAAAAAATTATCCAGGAAAAAGTTGCAGAGATATTAAAGTGGCTCACCCAAATTTAGGCGACGGAGAATATTGGGTAGACCCCAACGAAGGCGACCCAAAAGACTCAATTTTAGTGCATTGCGATATGAAGAAACAAGCAACTTGCGTTATCCCAAAACCGAACAAAACCCCCGAAATCTCAATTCCTTCAAATCACGATTTAAAACACGAAGTTTGGTTGGGAGAAATCGAACAAGGGATGAAGATAACTTACAAAGCCGACAGCAATCAAATCGGATTTTTGCAATTATTATCGACCCACGCCGAACAAAACATCACATTCCATTGCAAAAAATCCGTCGCTTATTACGATGTTAACAAACATACTTACCGGAAAGGTTTAAAACTTTTAGCATGGAACGACGCCGAGTTAACCCCCAAAGGCAATCAAAGGTTTAAATATGACGTCATAGAAGATGAGTGCAGGGTGAGTTAGTTCAATTTAAGCTTGGTTAATTAATTTTGATTAATTTTTGTGTTAGTTCCGCACGGATTCTTGGTCCCAGAGCGTTCTTTCGTACAAAACGGACAAAGCGGTGCGTCTCCCGATCGTAGATGTCGCAATAAGGGATGTGGGCGAAGAAGGACAAGCGTTTTGGATTGAGATAGGCCCGGTTTGTTTCTATTAAACCGCCTAAAAAATAAAATGATGTATTATTAATTAATTAAGTATGATAAGGTATTTTTAATTTACACATTCTCTTTGGATTATATATATATAATTATAAAATAATTATTATATATATAAATGGTGCTGTAATATTTATGATTAATTAATTAAAAAAAGAAAATTTTTTACATTTTCGTTTTTAATTAATTTAATTTGATTAAAAAAATTTAAAACGAACACTTAAATAAAACAACACGAAGATGATATAAATAATCCTTAAAAATAATTCTTAATTAAAAACGTAAAAAACATAAAATGGCAGGGAATTATGGCAGTTTGAGAATAAATATTAATCAATTAATTAATTAATTAAGTCACTTCAACCGATAATCCGTGTTTGGGATCGGGCAGACAGTAGCCGCAATTTCCCCCGCACCTCCCGTAAATCCTCCGATTCCCGTCCATTTTGTTGATGTGGTGCCGCGCGGAATTTCCATGGGAAAACCACGTGACCGCGTCGGATATCCGAAACGAAGTCCCGGTTAAATCGACCGAAAAACTCCCTTCGATGCAATCCTCGATATCGCTGTAACAATCCCCCGCTCGCCCGTATTTTTGGCGATTCGAAGAACTCGTTGAAAAAGTGAAATCATCATCGACAATTCGCATCGTTGTCAGATTTAAACGGATTTTCCAAAAATCGGTGAACCCGACCATATCGGTTTTGACGTCGTCGCAATCGCAATCGTTCGGGTCGGCGTACCTCTTGCAACTGAACGGGCGGTTTAAGCGTTTGTTGAAGAATTCGGCGTAATTTCGAGTGCTTGGACGTAATGTTATGTATTCTTCTGGTTCCGGGGTGTCCATTTTGTAGCAGTAAACTAAAGCGGATTTTCCGCGTATCGTTATGCGGTAATCGGCGTTTGTTGAGTTGGGAATTTTCTCTTTGATTTCTTTGCAACTGGAGTAAACGCACGGGATTCTCGGGCAGCGACGTTTCCTCGCCGGTTTATACATTTTTGGACAATATTTTAGTTGGACGTGTTGACCACGCAGATTTACGCAGGCTAATTTTCGTGTTTGGAACGATTTTTTGTTACCACAAGTTTCAGGACACTAAAAATAAAATAAAAAAGATATTATGTTGATTAAATATACACAAAAAGAGATGGCAGATATTAAATGACATTTAGTTATTTTTTTAGTTACAAATTTCCTGTATGAAGAAAATTACTATTTATAGAAGAGAACTAAATACTGCTTAGAGGACAAAGAAAAGATAATTTGTTGTGTGCAGAAGATTAAATATCACTTGGACGAATTATTTGCTGATTGAAGAGGACTAAATATTTTTTGGAAAGACAACTCTTTGCAACTTTTTACTGCTAGCTTCTGCAAGATACTGCTGGAAAGATTTCCTTCTACATTTAGAAAGCTAAATATTGTTTAAAAAAATAATTTCTTGCATACAAAAGATTACTTCCTGCTTGAAACTTGATATTTACTGCTAACTCCGGAAATATACTACTCAAAAAGATTACCATCTGCATTCAGAAAGCTAAATACTGCTTGAAATGAAAATATATTACATATAGAAGACTATTTCCTGCTTGCAGATCACTACTTGCTGATTACTTTTGCAAAACGCTATTTGGAAGGACAAGTTTTTACTGGCAGATTACTGTTTGATGCCTAGCTTTAAATACGGTTTGGATAAGACTATTTCCATCTTTAATATGGCAGTTTCCTGCTGACAAAACACTAAATTCTGCTTGAAAATAGTATATTTTGTTGTCAGAAATTATTTCCTGCTTAAAAACAGCTATTGGCTGCTTGAAATTACATGATGCTCTTTAAAAAGGACTAGGCACAGATTGAAAAGACATTTTTTTACTTGCAAAATACTAGATACTACCTTGGGAAGACTATTTTTTCTTGTAGCTGAGTACTAGCTAGTTGCCACTGCAAGATATTGCTTGGGAAGAGAAATTCCTACACAAAAACAATTTTCTCTTTGCAAAAAAGTAGATTCTGCTTGGAACGGCAACTTCATACTTGTAGATGGGCGCTTACTCTATTCATTTGCTTGATACGCTTAGGAAGACTATGTCGAACTTCAAAATGGCAGTTTCCTGTTTTCAGAATACAAAATTTTGCTGAGAAATAGTATATTTTGCTAACAGAAACTATTTCCTGCTTGAAAATGGCTATTAGCTGCTTGAAATTGCAAGATACTCTTTGAAAAGGACTAGATACAGTTTGAGAAGATAATTTTTTGCTTGCAAAGTACTAGATACTAGCTTAGGAAGACTATTCTTTCTTGTAGCTGAGTACTAACTATTTGCCACTGCAAGATTTTGCTTGGGAAAACAAATTCCTACAAGCAAATCGTAATTTGATCCATAATTTTACAAAATACTGCTTTTAGAAGATCAAATACTGCTTAGAAAGACAACTTTTTCTTTGCAAAAAACTAGATACTGCTTGGGACAGCAACTTCCTACTTGTAGATGGGTACTTACTCTTTTCATATGCTTAATACGCTTAGGAAGGCTATTTCCAACTTCAATATGACAGTTTCCCGTTTTCAGAATACAAAATTCTGCTTGGAAATAGTATATTTTGCTGTCAGAAACTGTTTCCCGCTTGAAAATGGCTATTAGCTGCTTGAAATTGCAAGATACTCTTTGAAAAGGACTAGATACAGTTTGAGAAGATAATTTTTTGCTTGCAAAGTACTAGATACTAGCTTAGGAAGACTATTCTTTCTTGTAGCTGAGTACTAACTATTTGCCACTGCAAGATTTTGCTTGGGAAAACAAGTTCTTACTAGCAAATCGTAATTTGATCCTTAATTTTACAAAATACTGCTTTTAGAAGATCAAATACTGCTTAGGAAGACAACTTTTCCTTGCAAAAAACTAGATACTGCTTGGGACAGCAACTTCCTACTTGTAGATGGGTACTTACTCTTTTCATTTGCTTGATGCGCTTAGGAAGACTATTTCCAACTTCAATATGACAGTTTCCCGTTTTCAGAATACAAAATTCTGCTTGGACATAGTATATTTTGCTGTCAGAGACTATTTCCTGCTTGGAAATGGCTATTAGCTGCTTAAAATTGCAAGATACTCTTTGAAAAAGACTAGATACAGTTTGAGAAGATAATTTTTTGCTTGCAAAGTACTAGATACTAGCTTAGGAAGACTATTTTTTCTTGTAGCTGAGTACTAACTATTTGCCACTGCAAGATTTTGCTTGGGAAAACAAATTCTTACAAGCAAATCGTAATTTGATCCTTAATTTTACAAAATACTGCTTTTAGAAGATCAAATACTGCTTAGGAAGACAACTTTTTCCTTGCAAAAAACTAGATACTGCTTGGGACAGTAACTTCCTACTTGTAGATGGGTACTTACTCTTTTCATTTGCTTGATGCGCTTAGGAAGACTATTTCCAACTTCAATATGACAGTTTCCCGTTTTCAGAATACAAAATTCTGCTTGGAAATAGTATATTTTGCTGTCAGAAACTATTTCCTGCTTGAAAATGGCTATTAGCTGCTTGAAATTGCATTATACTCTTTGAAAAGGACTAGATACAGTTTGAGAAGATAATTTTTTGCTTGCAAAGTACTAGATACTAGCTTAGGAAGACTATTTTTTCTTGTAGCTGAGTACTAACTATTTGCCACTGCAAGATTTTGCTTGGGAAAACAAATTCTTACAAGCAAATCGTAATTTGATCCTTAATTTTACAAAATACTGCTTTTAGAAGATCAAATACTGCTTAGGAAGACAACTTTTTCCTTGCAAAAAACTAGATACTGCTTGGGACAGCAACTTCCTACTTGTAGATGGGTACTTACTCTTTTCATTTGCTTGATGCGCTTAGGAAGCCTATTTCCAACTTCAATATGACAGTTTCCCGTTTTCAGAATACAAAATTCTGCTTGGAAATAGTATATTTTGCTGTCAGAAACTATTTCCTGCTTGAAAATGGCTATTAGCTGCTTGAAATTGCAAGATACTCTTTGAAAAGGACTAGATACAGTTTGAGAAGATAATTTTTTGCTTGCAAAGTACTAGATACTAGCTTAGGAAGACTATTTTTTCTTGTAGCTGAGTACTAACTATTTGCCACTGCAAGATTTTGCTTGGGAAAACAAATTCCTACAAGCAAATCGTAATTTGATCCATAATTTTACAAAATACTGCTTTTAGAAGATCAAATACTGCTTAGGAAGACAACTTTTTCCTTGCAAAAAACTAGATACTGCTTGGGACAGCAACTTCCTACTTGTAAATGGGTACTTACTCTTTTCATTTGCTTGATGCGCTTAGGAAGGCTATTTCCAACTTCAATATGACAGTTTCCCGTTTTCAGAATACAAAATTCTGCTTGGACATAGTATATTTTGCTGTCAGAATCTGTTTCCTACTTGAAAATGGCTATTAGCTGCTTGAAATTGCAAGATACTCTTTGAAAAAGACTAGATACAGTTTGAGAAGATAATTTTTTGCTTGCAAAGTACTAGATACTAGCTTAGGAAGACTATTCTTTCTTGTAGCTGAGTACTAACTATTTGCCACTGCAAGATTTTGCTTGGGAAAACAAGTTCTTACTAGCAAATCGTAATTTGATCCTTAATTTTACAAAATACTGCTTTTAGAAGATCAAATACTGCTTAGGAAGACAACTTTTCCTTGCAAAAAACTAGATACTGCTTGGGACAGCAACTTCCTACTTGTAGATGGGTACTTACTCTTTTCATTTGCTTGATGCGCTTAGGAAGACTATTTCCAACTTCAATATGGCAATTTCCCGTTTTCAGAATACAAAATTCTGCTTGGAAATAGTATATTTTGCTGTCAGAGACTATTTCCTGCTTGGAAATGGCTATTAGCTGCTTGAAATTGCAAGATACTCTTTGAAAAAGACTAGATACAGTTTGAGAAGATAATTTTTTGCTTGCAAAGTACTAGATACTAGCTTAGGAAGACTATTTTTTCTTGTAGCTGAGTACTAACTATTTGCCACTGCAAGATTTTGCTTGGGAAAACAAATTCTTACAAGCAAATCGTAATTTGATCCTTAATTTTACAAAATACTGCTTTTAGAAGATCGAATACTGCTTAGGAAGACAACTTTTTCTTTGCAAAAAACTAGATACTGCTTGGGACAGTAACTTCCTACTTGTAGATGGGTACTTACTCTTTTCATTTGCTTGATGCGCTTAGGAAGGCTATTTCCAACTTCAATATGACAGTTTCCCATTTTCAGAATACAAAATTCTGCTTGGAAATAGTATATTTTGCTGTCAGAAACTGTTTCCTGCTTGAAAATGGCTATTAGCTGCTTGAAATTGCAAGATACTCTTTGCAAAGGACTAGAAACACTTTGACAAGACAATTTTTTGCTTGCAAAATACTAGATACTACCTTGAGAAGACAAATTTTTTCTTGTAGGTGAGTACTTACTATTTGCCACTGCAAGATATTGCTTGGAAAAATAAATTCTTACTTGCAAATCGCAATTTGATGCTTAACTTTACAAGATACTGCTTTTAGAAGATTAAATATTGCTTGGGAAGACAATTTTTTCTTTGCAAAAAATTAGATACTGCTTGGAACGGCAACTTCCTACTTGTAGATGGGTACTTACTCTTTTCATTTGCTTGATGCGCTTAGGAAGACTATTTCCAACTTCAATATGACAGTTTCCCGTTTTCAGAATACAAAATTCTGCTTGGAAATAGTATATTTTGCTGTCAGAAACTGTTTCCTGCTTGAAAATGGCTATTAGCTGCTTGAAATTGCAAGATACTCTTTGAAAAGGACTAGATACAGTTTGAGAAGATAATTTTTTTGCTTGCAAAGTACTAGATACTAGCTTAGGAAGACTATTTTTTCTTGTAGCTGAGTACTAACTATTTGCCACTGCAAGATTTTGCTTGGGAAAACAAATTCTTACAAGCAAATCGTAATTTGATCCTTAATTTTACAAAATACTGCTTTTAGAAGATTAAATACTGCTTAGGAAGACAACTTTTTCTTTGCAAAAAAATTGATACTGCTTGGGACAGCAACTTCCTACTTGTAGATGGGTACTTACTCTTTTCATTTGCTTGATGCGCTTAGGAAGACTATTTCCAACTTCAATATGACAGTTTCCCGTTTTCAGAATACAAAATTCTGCTTGGAAATAGTATATTTTGCTGTCAGAAACTGTTTCCTGCTTGAAAATGGCTATTAGCTGCTTGAAATTGCAAGATACTCTTTGAAAAGGACTAGATACAGTTTGAGAAGATAATTTTTTTGCTTGCAAAGTACTAGATACTAGCTTAGGAAGACTATTTATTCTTGTAGCTGAGTACTAACTATTTGCCACTGCAAGATTTTGCTTGGGAAAACAAGTTCTTACTAGCAAATCGTAATTTGATCCTTAATTTTACAAAATACTGCTTTTAGAAGATCAAATACTGCTTAGGAAGACAACTTTTCCTTGCAAAAAACTAGATACTGCTTGGGACAGCAACTTCCTACTTGTAGATGGGTACTTACTCTTTTCATTTGCTTGATGCGCTTAGGAAGACTATTTCCAACTTCAATATGTCAGTTTCCCGTTTTCAGAATACAAAATTCTGCTTGGAAATAGTATATTTTGCTGTCAGAAACTGTTTCCTGCTTGAAAATGGCTATTAGCTGCTTGAAATTGCAAGATACTCTTTGAAAAGGACTAGATACAGTTTGAGAAGATAATTTTTTGCTTGCAAAGTACTAGATACTAGCTTAGGAAGACTATTTTTTCTTGTAGCTGAGTACTAACTATTTGCCACTGCAAGATTTTGCTTGGGAAAACAAATTCTTACAAGCAAATCGTAATTTGATCCTTAATTTTACAAAATACTGCTTTTAGAAGATCAAATACTACTTAGGAAGACAACTTTTTCCTTGCAAAAAACTAGATACTGCTTGGGACAGCAACTTCCTACTTGTAGATGGGTACTTACTCTTTTCATTTGCTTGATGCGCTTAGGAAGACTATTTCCAACTTCAATATGACAGTTTCCCGTTTTCAGAATACAAAATTCTGCTTGGAAATAGTATATTTTGCTATCAGAAACTGTTCCTGCTTGAAAATGGCTATTAGCTGCTTGAAATTGCAAGATACTCTTTGAAAAGGACTAGATACAGTTTGAGAAGATAATTTTTTGCTTGCAAAGTACTAGATACTAGCTTAGGAAGACTATTTTTTCTTGTAGCTGAGTACTAACTATTTGCCACTGCAAGATTTTGCTTGGGAAAACAAATTCTTACAAGCAAATCGTAATTTGATCCTTAATTTTACAAAATACTGCTTTTAGAAGATCAAATACTACTTAGGAAGACAACTTTTTCCTTGCAAAAAACTAGATACTGCTTGGGACAGCAACTTCCTACTTGTAGATGGGTACTTACTCTTTTCATTTGCTTGATGCGCTTAGGAAGACTATTTCCAACTTCAATATGACAGTTTCCCGTTTTCAGAATACAAAATTCTGCTTGGAAATAGTATATTTTACTGTCAGAAACTGTTTCCTGCTTGAAAATGGCTATTAGCTGCTTGAAATTGCAAGATACTCTTTGAAAAGGACTAGATACAGTTTGAGAAGATAATTTTTTGCTTGCAAAGTACTAGATACTAGCTTAGGAAGACTATTTTTTCTTGTAGCTGAGTACTAACTATTTGCCACTGCAAGATTTTGCTTGGGAAAACAAATTCTTACAAGCAAATCGTAATTTGATCCTTAATTTTACAAAATACTGCTTTTAGAAGATCAAATACTGCTTAGGAAGACAACTTTTTCCTTGCAAAAAACTGGATACTGCTTGGGACAGCAACTTCCTACTTGTAGATGGGTACTTACTCTTTTCATTTGCTTGATGCGCTTAGGAAGGCTATTTCCAACTTCAATATGACAGTTTCCCGTTTTCAGAATACAAAATCCTGCTTGGAAATAGTATATTTTGCTGTCAGAAACTGTTTCCTGCTTGAAAATTGCTATTAGCTGCTTGAAATTGCAAGATACTCTTTGAAAAGGACTAGATACAGTTTGAGAAGATAATTTTTTGCTTGCAAAGTACTATATACTTGCTTAGGAAGACTATTTTTTCTTGTAGCTGAGTACTAACTATTTGCCACTACAAGATTTTGCTTGGGAAAACAAATTCTTACAAGCAAATCGTAATTTGATCCTTAATTTTACAAAATACTGCTTTTAGAAGATCAAATACTGCTTAGGAAGACAACTTTTTCCTTGCAAAAAACTAGATACTGCTTGGGACAGCAACTTCCTACTTGTAGATGGGTACTTACTCTTTTCATTTGCTTGATGCGCTTAGGAAGGCTATTTCCAACTTCAATATGACAGTTTCCCGTTTTCAGAATACAAAATTCTGCTTGGAAATAGTATATTTTGCTGTCAGAAACTGTTTCCTGCTTGAAAATGGCTATTAGCTGGTTGAAATTGCAAGATACTCTTTGAAAAGGACTAGATACAGTTTGAGAAGATAATTTTTTGCTTGCAAAGTACTAGATACTAGCTTAGGAAGACTATTTTTTCTTGTAGCTGAGTACTAACTATTTGCCACTGCAAGATATTGCTTGGAAAAATAAATTCTTACTTGCAAATCGCAATTTGATGCTTAACTTTACAAGATACTGCTTTTAGAAGATCAAATACTGCTTAGGAAGACAACTTTTTCCTTGCAAAAAACTAGATACTGCTTGGGACAGCAACTTCCTACTTGTAGATGGGTACTTACTCTTTTCATTTGCTTGATGCGCTTAGGAAGGCTATTTCCAACTTCAATATGACAGTTTCCCGTGTTCAGAATACAAAATTCTGCTTGGAAATGGTATATTTTGCTGTCAGAAACTGTTTCCTGCTTGAAAATGGCTATTAGCTGCTTGAAATTGCAAGATACTCTTTGAACAGGACTAGATGCAGTTTGAGAAGATAATTTTTTGCTTGCAAAGTACTAGATACTAGCTTAGGAAGACTATTTTTTCTTGTAGCTGAGTACTAACTATTTGCCACTACAAGATTTTGCTTGGGAAAACAAATTCTTACAAGCAAATCGTAATTTGATCCTTAATTTTACAAAATACTGCTTTTAGAAGATCAAATACTGTTTAGGAAGACAACTTTTTCCTTGCAAAATAAACTAGATATTGCTTGGGACAGCAACTTCCTACTTGTAGATGGGTACTTACTCTTTTCATTTGCTTGATGCGCTTAGGAAGGCTATTTCCAACTTCAATATGACAGTTTCCCGTTTTCAGAATACAAAATTCTGCTTGGACATAGTATATTTTGCTGCCAGAAACTGTTTCCTACATGAAAATGGCTATTAGCTGCTTGAAATTGCAAGATACTCTTTGAAAAGGACTAGATACAGTTTGAGAAGATAATTTTTTGCTTGCAAAGTACTAGATACTAGCTTAGGAAGACTATTTTTTCTTGTAGCTGAGTACTAACTATTTGCCACTACAAGATTTTGCTTGGGAAAACAAATTCTTACAAGCAAATCGTAATTTGATCCTTAATTTTACAAAATACTGCTTTTAGAAAATCAAATACTGTTTAGGAAGACAACTTTTTCCTTGCAAAAAGCTAGATACTGCTTGGGACAGCAACTTCCTACTTGCAGATGGGTACTTACTCTTTTCATTTACTTGATGCGCTTAGGAAGGCTATTTCCAACTTCAATATGACAGTTTCCCATTTTCAGAATACAAAATTCTGCTTGGAAATAGTATATTTTGCTGTCAGAAACTGTTTCCTGCTTGAAAATGGCTATTAGCTGCTTGAAATTTCAAAATACTCTTTGAAAAGAACTAGACACACTTTGAGAAGACAATTCTTTTCTTGCAAAAATCTAAATACTACCTTTAGAAGACTGATTTTTTCTTGTAGGTGAGTATTTATTATTTGCCACTGCAAGATATACTTGCAGATCGTAATTTGATGCTTAACTTT
The DNA here is from genome assembly GCA_036711965.1 of Onthophagus sagittarius. Classification (NCBI taxonomy): domain Eukaryota; kingdom Metazoa; phylum Arthropoda; class Insecta; order Coleoptera; family Scarabaeidae; genus Onthophagus; species Onthophagus sagittarius. Next base: position 13,704,284 of record JASERS010000009.1, on the reverse strand, counting down.
ACAAGAAACTGTTTTCAAAAGATTAAATATTGCTTAGGAAGACAATTTTTTCCTTGCAAAAAACTAAATACTTCTTGGGATGGCAACTAGATGGTCACTTTTTTCAAAAAATCATAATCGTTCTAATTGGCTAAGAGAAAAAAAATCTAAACTAAAATATACCTTAGTGAAATTTCCAGCAACCCATTTAAACTTATCATCGCATTTCCTCTCCATGCATTTCTCCTGAACTTTAGGCTTTGTGTATTCATCGCATCTCCCGGAATAGACTGGATCGCGCGAGACCTCTCCGGATGTGACGTTGTGACAGGTGACGTTTCGGTATTTAACCCCTTCATTACACGATTTAGAACACTAAATAATTCAAAAAAAAGAAAAAAAATCATTTAAAATCAAGATTAGCCAAAATAAAACGTACCTTCGACCACGACCCTTCAACCCAAGTAAATTTACAACTAACAGGGTCGTATCGTTCGCAAATCCGGACGTGTTTCGGCTTCCTATTCCACCCGGAACAATAAGAATCCACCACGGCTACGTCTCTGTGGATATCTCGACAGGAAACTTTGCGTATTTCGGTTCCTTTTCCGCAATTCGCCGAACACTACAACATTTATTGTTTTTTAACCGAATTTTCATCGTTAAAAATTATTAATTATTAATTTCATTCTTATTTTATATTATTTTAATTAATTAAAATTAAATAAATTAAAACTAACCGCCCCCCAAGCCGATTTCTTCCATTTATAATTCTTCAAAAATTTCCTCGCGCTTAAATCATTGTGATGGTGCTTCTTCTTATTTCCAGGACAAATTTCGCATTTTATTGTTGATTTGGGTTGGGTGTTTACATCGCAATCGGTGTTAGGAACCAAATCGCCTAATTTAATTAAATTTATTTAATTAATAAATAAAATATATATATTTATGTATTAATAGTATTAATAAAATTTACCCTCATAATTTTCGCATTTAACTTGTCTATGTTGTTCGCAATTTCCATCACAACCCCCAAATTCTCCATGAACCCATTTCGGGCAATCAAATTCATTACAACGCCGATGCTCCTCAGGTTTTACCCCTAAATCGCACATTTGAGCGTGCGTGAACCCCTTTTCGTTGCGACAAACGACTTGCCTCGATTGGACGCCTCCTTTGCAAGATTTCGAGCACTACAAAAAAATTAATTTGATTAAATTTTATTTATTTAATCGAGTTGAGAGTTTACCTTAGTCCATGAACCTGATACCCATTTAAAATCTTCGTAATAATCGTTTAAAATTTCGTTATTGTCGATTTTAAAGGTGGTGTATTGATCGTTGCAATGTCGGCGGGAGATTTTGCATCTTCTCGACGCTTCCGGTTTGGAGTTTGAGTCGCAAAAGTGGTCGTTGACGTTGCGGTCGGTGGCGCGGCAATGGATTGGTCTCGTTTCGGTTCCGTCACCGTCGGTGCATGTTGCGGAACAATTCGACCATTGTCCCGCGTGCCAATCGCATTTCGTTGGGGTGTGGCAATGTTCTTTGATGCTTTCTAAGTCGTTCGAGTTACAAAGCGAGATTTGAACTTGTTGGGATTGTTTAACGCAATAATGGGGGCGGATTCTGACTCCTTTTCCACATGGAACTAAACACTTTTCATCAAAATAAAATTAATATTGATAAAAATTCATTTATATATGGTAAAATGTCGATATAACGAAACAGTTTTTAGTTTGTATGAACAATTTTTGAAATGATTGAATATGTTTTATTGTTTTTTTTTTCGTTTTAAACATGATGGGAAATTTGATAGAGCTCAAATTAAACAGATTGGAGGTTCTGCTCAAGACAATATTTGCAAAAACTCATGAAAAATTGATTTTGTAATCAAATGAGAAATGGCAGATCACGCTTTGTTGATATTTTCACTTTTAAACATGATGAAAAATCTGCTAAAGCTCAGATTAAATCAATAAGAGGTTCTGCTCAATACAACATTGGACGATTTCGCCTCAAATAGCCGAGTTTACGTGAAATCTTTATTTTTGAGGAATATGGCGCCTCGCCCGCAAGCGATTTCGGCGGAGTGGGGAATAAAATCATCTTATAGGAGAGCTTTTATATTTACTGAGATATACAAGGAACGATTTGGCTTTAAATAGCCGAGGTCGCTTGCGGGCAAGGCTCTGGACTTGAAATGTTTACATAAAATCGTTCATTTTTTAAGATTGTGGTGCCTCGCTCGCAAGCGACCTCGGCAAAGTGGGAATAAAATCGTCTTATAGGAGAGCTGTTATATTTACTGAGATATACAAGGAACGATATCGACTCAAATAGCCGAGGTCGCTTGCGGGCGAGGCTCTGGACTTGAAATGTTTGCATAAAATCGTCTATTGTGGAAGATTGTGGCGCCTCGCCCGCAAGCGACCTCGGCGAAGTGGAAATAAAATCGTCTTATAGGAGAGCTTTTTTATTAACTGAGATATACACGGAACGATTTGGCCTCAAATAGCCGAGGTCGCTTGCGGGCGAGGCTCTGGATTTGAAATGTTTACATAAAATCGTTCATTTTTGAAGATTGTGGCGCCTCGCCCGCACGCGATTTCAGCGGAGTGGGCATAAAATCGTCTTATAGAAGACTTCTTATAGTTACTGAGATATACCAGGCAACGATATGGCCTCAAATAGCCGAGGTCGCTTGGGGGCGAGGCTCTGGATTTGAAATGTTTACATAAAATCGTTCATTTTTGAATGTTGTGGCGCCTCGCCCGCAAGCGACCTCGGCGAAGTGGGAATAAAATCGTCTTCTAGGAGAGCTTTTATATTTACTGAGATACACAAGGAACGATTTCGCCTCAAATAGCCGAGGTCGCTTGCGGGCGAGGCTCTGGATTTGAAATGTTTACATAAAATCGTCCATTTTTGAAGATTGTGGCACCTCTTCCGCACCCGATCTCGTCGGATTGGGCATAAAATCGTCTTATAGAAGAGTTCTTATAGTTACTGAGATATACCAGGAACGATATGGCCTCAAATAGCCGAGGTCGCTTGCGGGCGAGGCTTTGGATTTGAAATGTTTACATAAAATCGTCCATTTTTGAAGATTGTGGCACCTCTTCCGCACCCGATCTCGTCGGATTGGGCATAAAATCGTCTTATAGAAGACTTCTTATAGTTACTGAGATATACCAGGAACGATATGGCCTCAAATAGCCGAGGTCGCTTGCGGGCGAGGCTCTGGATTTGAAATGTTTACATAAAATCGTCCATTTTTGAAGATTGTGGCACCTCTTCCGCACCCGATCTCGTCGAATTGGGCATAAAATCGTCTTATAGAAGACTTCTTATAGTTACTGAGATATACCAGGAACGATATGGCCTCAAATAGCCGAGGTCGCTTGCGGGCGAGGCTCTGGATTTGAAATGTTTACATAAAATCGTCCATTTTTGAAGATTGTGGCACCTTTTCCGCACCCGATCTCGTCGGATTGGGCATAAAATCGTCTTATAGAAGACTTCTTATAGTTACTGAGATATACCAGGAACGATATGGCCTCAAATAGCCGAGGTCGCTTGCGGGCGAGGCTCTGGATTTGAAATGTTTACATAAAATCGTCCATTTTTGAAGATTGTGGCACCTCTTCCGCACCCGATCTCGTCGGATTGGGCATAAAATCGTCTTATAGAAGAGTTCTTATAGTTACTGAGATATACCAGGCAACGATATGGCCTCAAATAGCCGAGGTCGCTTGGGGGCGAGGCTCTGGATTTGAAATGTTTACATAAAATCGTTCATTTTTGAATGTTGTGGCGCCTCGCCCGCAAGCGACCTCGGCGAAGTGGGAATAAAATCGTCTTCTAGGAGAGCTTTTATATTTACTGAGATACACAAGGAACGATTTCGCCTCAAATAGCCGAGGTCGCTTGCGGGCGAGGCTCTGGATTTGAAATGTTTACATAAAATCGTCCATTTTTGAAGATTGTGGCACCTCTTCCGCACCCGATCTCGTCGGATTGGGCATAAAATCGTCTTATAGAAGAGTTCTTATAGTTACTGAGATATACCAGGAACGATATGGCCTCAAATAGCCGAGGTCGCTTGCGGGCGAGGCTTTGGATTTGAAATGTTTACATAAAATCGTCCATTTTTGAAGATTGTGGCACCTCTTCCGCACCCGATCTCGTCGGATTGGGCATAAAATCGTCTTATAGAAGACTTCTTATAGTTACTGAAATATACCAGGAACGATATGGCCTCAAATAGCCGAGGTCGCTTGCGGGCGAGGCTCTGGATTTGAAATGTTTACATAAAATCGTCCATTTTTGAAGATTGTGGCACCTCTTCCGCACCCGATCTCGTCGAATTGGGCATAAAATCGTCTTATAGAAGACTTCTTATAGTTACTGAGATATACCAGGAACGATATGGCCTCAAATAGCCGAGGTCGCTTGCGGGCGAGGCTCTGGATTTGAAATGTTTACATAAAATCGTCCATTTTTGAAGATTGTGGCACCTCTTCCGCACCCGATCTCGTCGGATTGGGCATAAAATCGTCTTATAGAAGACTTCTTATAGTTACTGAGATATACCAGGAACGATATGGCCTCAAATAGCCGAGGTCGCTTGCGGGCGAGGCTCTGGATTTGAAATGTTTACATAAAATCGTCCATTTTTGAAGATTGTGGCACCTCTTCCGCACCCGATCTCGTCGAATTGGGCATAAAATCGTCTTATAGAAGACTTCTTATAGTTACTGAGATATACCAGGAACGATATGGCCTCAAATAGCCGAGGTCGCTTGCGGGCGAGGCTCTGGATTTGAAATGTTTACATAAAATCGTCCATTTTTGAAGATTGTGGCACCTCTTCCGCACCCGATCTCGTCGGATTGGGCATAAAATCGTCTTATAGAAGAGTTCTTATAGTTACTGAGATATACCAGGAACGATATGGCCTCAAATAGCCGAGGTCGCTTGGGGGCGAGGCTCTGGATTTGAAATGTTTACATAAAATCGTTCATTTTTGAATGTTGTGGCGTCTCGCCCGCAAGCGACCTCGGCGAAGTGGGAATAAAATCGTCTTCTAGGAGAGCTTTTATATTTACTGAGATACACAAGGAACGATTTCGCCTCAAATAGCCGAGGTCGCTTGCGGGCGAGGCTCTGGATTTGAAATGTTTACATAAAATCGTCCATTTTTGAAGATTGTGGCACCTCTCCCGCACCCGATCTCGTCGGATTGGGAATAAAGTCGTCTCATAGGAGAGCTTTTATAGTTACTGAGATATATCAGGAACGATTTGGCCTCAAATAGCCGAGGTCGCTTGCGGACGAGGCTCTAGACTTGAAATGTTTACATGAAATCGTCCCTTGTGGAAGATTGTGGTGCCTCACCCGCAAGCGACCTCGCCGGAGTGAGAATGTTTAAAAAATGTTTACATAAAATCGTCCATTTTGGATAAGCAACCTCGGAAGAGTAAGAATGGTTAAAAAATATTTACATAAAATCGTCCCTTATGGAAGATTATAACGTCTCACTCTCAAGCGACCTCGTCGATTTAAGAGTAAACATCGTTTTGTAATTTTAATGGAATTATTTTGCTTTAAATTAGATTAAAATCCGTTATATCGAGATTTCGCAATACACACATACATACATATATATATAAAATTACCTGAGACCACTCCCCATACTCCCAATGAGGACAACTTTCATTATTACAACTTTCAACCTCATCCTCCTTCATTAATTGATCGCAATCAAAATCATCAATCGTCTCATTATTCGCCAAATTAACACATCTCGCTTTCCTCCTTTTCATCCCACCCCCACAACTTTTCGAGCACTCCGTCCATTCATCATAAACCCATCGAGTCAAAATGCGTTTCGATTCGCACGGGGAATGGCACTTTTCGAATCGCTGCGGTTTGGGGATTACCTCGCAATTCCCGCGATCAACACGCCTCATTTCTTCGTTTTCAACCAAGAAACAATCGTAATAAATTTGTTGGATCCCCTCCCCGCAATTCGCAGTGCAATTCCCGACGGCCGCAACTTTCCAGGTTAATTCACAACGCTCGTTGCAGCGCCTCTCGCGTTTAAGATGATTCGAGTTTAAATTTGCGCAATATTCCGAGTCGACGTGGTATCCGTTGTCTAAATTAACGCAAACCGGGACCATTGTTTGTTTTCCTTTGCAGATTCGATCGCATTCGGTCCAATTTCCTTCGTAAAGGTGCCACCCGTATTTCGGGGCCATCTCGTTATCGATGGTGTATTTGTAAAAAATGTTTGGGGGGTGCCCATAAATGTTTAAAACGGCGACGATTAGATCTCGTTGAAGTTTTTGATGTCGCTCGCTCGTTACTGTCTCAATAACGTTTTCTGAGCCGCTATAACTCAGCTTAATCCCACCGTAAAATAAATCCATTTGGAACGTTGTGATTTTAAAGTCATCGTTGATTAAATATTTTCCAGTTTGGCCATCGGCTAATGCTAAAAAAAATTTTTTGTAATTAATATTTTTAGTTTATTTTGTTATATTATAACTCACCGATGTAGCTATCGTTTTTAGTGTTATCTTTATATGCGATTTGCTCGATGTAAATGTTGAAACTTCCTCGCGGAATGCGAACGATCTTCGTGTAACCGTGGTTATCGTCGATGTCGGTGCTGTAATTGTAGTTGCCTTTTATTTCCTGACACGTGCTGTTATCGCCGTAACATATCCCGCACTCGTCCAATTGCACGTTCGAGTTTAACTTGTTATCGCAACCGCCCTTCTCGCAGGCCCCGTTTACGCAAATTCCGAAACTGTTTAAGCTGCATTTCGTGCCGTCGATCACTTTCTGCTTTAATGTGTAATAGAGGTTGGTTTTCTTAACGCGACACATTAATTTACAACCATCTTTTAAATAATCTTGAAAAGAAAAATTTATAAAAATGTTGATAAAATTGATTTATTTAATATTACTTATTCCGTATTTTGGGAGCCATTCCACGTCGTTGGTTAATCCTGATATTCCGACTGTTTTTCCATTAAATTCGGCACATTGAACTTCCCTAAAAAATGTAATAATATATATAAGTATAGGAAAAATAGTTCAAAGATAGTTGTAGAATTAATTTTGTTAATTAAATCGAAATTAAAGCATCATATTAAGACGATGAGTTCTTATGGGGAGTAAAGAGCAAAAATGTGCAATGAGGAGGTAATAAATGCAAGAAAAGAGGAGAGTTGAGAAAAATAAGGAAAAAGGTTGGTGCAGATTTTGAATCGTTCCTAATATGACTTTGAATCATTGTCATAGTCGTTGTTTTGAATCTTAAAGAAAAGCAAGTCAATGTGATCTTTGAGAGATCTATCATACAAAATGTAAATGAATGTAAATGTTGAATCTGTTTGTTAGATTTTTGTATTTTTTTAATTTTCTCCTGTATTAAAAGAATATGATATTTAAGATATTCAAATTCAAAGGATTCAACATGAAATCGACGATTATAATTTTTAAACAACCTCGTAGATCAAAATCACCAAAATTAAAGTATTTTGGATTGAGACTTTGTCTTCACCTTGATATATAGGAATGATTTCGTCTCAAATCGCCGAAGTCGCTTGCGGGCGAGGCGCTGGATGTGATATTAATATTAAATTGGCAAAATTAAAGTATTTTCGAGCCTCACCCTAAAACGACCTTGGCTGTTTGAGGGTAAATGTTATCTTATATGAAACTTTATGTCTTCACTTTGATATAAAGGAACGATTTCGCCTTAAATCGCCGAGGTCGCTTGCGGGCGAGGCGCTGGGTGTGATATTAATACAAAATCGTCAAAATTAAAGTAGTTTAGAGCCTCGCCCGCAAGCGACCTCGGCTGTTTGAGGGTAAACATCCTCCTATATGAGACTTTATATCTTCACCTTGATATATGGGAAACGATTTCGCCTCAAATCGCCGAGGTCGCTTGCGAGCGTGCGCTGGGTGTTTTATCAATACAAAATCGTCAAAATTAAAGTAGTTTAGAGCCTCGCCCGCAAGCGACCTCGGCTGTTTGAGGGTAAACATCCTCCTATATGAGACTTTATATCTTCACCTTGATATATAGGAAACGATTTCGCCTCAAATCGCCGAGGTCGCTTGCGGGCGAGGCGCTGGGTGTGATATCAATACAAAATCGTCAAAATTAAAGTATTTTAGAGCTTCACCCTCAAGCGACCTCGGCTGTTTGAGGGTAAATATCCTCCTATATGAGAATTTATATCTTCACTTTGACATATAGGAAACGATTTCGCCTCAAATTGCCGAGGTCGCTTGCGGCTGAGGCGCTGGGTGTGATATCAATACAAAATCGTCAAAATTAAAGTATTTAGAGCCTCGCCCTCAAGCGACCTCGGCTGTTTGAGGGTAAACATCCTCCTATATGAGACTTTATATCTTCACCTTGATATATAGGAAACGATTTCGCCTCAAATCGCCGAGGTCGCTTGCGGACGAGGCGCTGGGTGTGATATCAATACAAAATCGTCAAAATTAAAGTATTTTAGAGCCTCACCCTCAAGCGACCTCGGCTGTTTGAGGGTAAATATCCTCCTATATGAGAATTTATATCTTCACTTTGACATATAGGAAACGATTTCGCCTCAAATTGCCGAGGTCGCTTGCGGGCGAGGCGCTGGGTGTGATATCAATACAAAATCGTCAAAATTAAAGTATTTTAGAGCCTCACCCTCAAGCGACCTCGGCTGTTTGAGGGTAAATATCCTCCTATATGAGAATTTATATCTTCACTTTGACATATAGGAAACGATTTCGCCTCAAATTGCCGAGGTCGCTTGCGGCTGAGGCGCTGGGTGTGATATCAATACAAAATCGTCAAAATTAAAGTATTTAGAGCCTCGCCCTCAAGCGGCCTTGGCTGTTTGAGGATAAATATCCTCCTATATGAGACTTTATATCTTCACCTTAATATATAGGAAACGATTTCGCCTCAAATTGCCGAGGTTGCTTGCAGGCGAGGCACTAGGTATGATATAATAACACAAAAACGTCAAAATTACAGCATCTAGAGCCTCGTCCGCAAGCATCCTCGGCTATTTATAGATAAATATCATCATATTTAAGTCTTTGTGTCTTCACCTTGACATATAAGAACGATTTCGCCTCAAATCGCCGAAGTCGCTTGCGGGTGAGGCGCTGGGTGTGATATCAATACAAAATCGTCAAAATTAAAGTATTTTAGAGCCTCGCCCTCAAGCGGCCTCGGCTGTTTGAGGGTAAACATCCTCCTATATGAGACTTTATATCTTCACCTTGATATGTAGGAAACGATTTCGCCTCAAATTGCCGAGGTCGCTTGCGGGCGAGGCGCTAGGTATGATATAATAACACAAAATCGTCAAAATTACAGCATCTAGAGCCTCGTCCGCAAGCATCCTCGGCTGTTTATAGATAAATATCATCATATTTGAGTCTTTGTGTCTTCACCTTGACATATAGGAACGATTTCGCCTCAAATTGCCGAAGTCGCTTGCGGGTGAGGCGCTGGGTGTGATATCAATACAAAATCGTCAAAATTAAAGTATTTTAGAGCCTCGCCCTCAAGCGGCCTCGGCTGTTTGAGGGAAAACATCCTCCTATATGAGACTTTATATCTTCACCTTGATATGTAGGAAACGATTTCGCCTGAAATCGCCGAGGTCGCTTGCGGGCGAGGCGCTAGGTATGATATAATAACACAAAATCGTCAAAATTACAGCATTTAGAGCCTCGTCCGCAAGCATCCTCGGCTGTTTGTACATAAATATCATCATATTTGAGTCTTTGTGTCTTCACCTTGACATATAGGAACGATTTCGCCTCAAATCGCCGAAGTCGCTTGCGGGTGAGGCGCTGGGTGTGATATCAATACAAAATCGTCAAAATTAAAGTATTTAGAGCCTCGCCCTCAAGCGATCTCGGCTGTTTGAGGGTAAACATCCTCCTATATGAGACTTTATATCTTCACCTTGATATATAGGAAACGATTTCGCCTCAAATTGCCGAGGTTGCTTGCGGGCGAGGCGATAGGTATGATATAATAACACAAAATCGTCAAAATTACAGCATTTAGAGCCTCGTCCGCAAGCATCCTCGGCTGTTTGTACATAAATATCATCATATTTGAGTCTTTGTGTCTTCACCTTGACATATAGGAACGATTTCGCCTCAAATCGCCGAAGTCGCTTGCGGGTGAGGCGCTGGGTGTGATATCAATACAAAATCGTCAAAATTAAAGTATTTAGAGCCTCGCCCTCAAGCGATCTCGGCTGTTTGAGGGTAAACATCCTCCTATATGAGACTTTATATCTTCACCTTGATATATAGGAAACGATTTCGCCTCAAATTGCCGAGGTTGCTTGCGGGCGAGGCGATAGGTATGATATAATAACACAAAATCGTCAAAATTACAGCATTTAGAGCCTCGTCCGCAAGCATCCTCGGCTGTTTGTACATAAATATCATCATATTTGAGTCTTTGTGTCTTCACCTTGACATATAGGAACGATTTCGCCTCAAATCGCCGAAGTCGCTTGCGGGTGAGGCGCTGGGTGTGATATCAATACAAAATCGTCAAAATTAAAGTATTTAGAGCCTCGCCCTCAAGCGATCTCGGCTGTTTGAGGGTAAACATCCTCCTATATGAGACTTTATATCTTCACCTTGATATATAGGAAACGATTTCGCCTCAAATTGCCGAGGTTGCTTGCGGGCGAGGCGATAGGTATGATATAATAACACAAAATCGTCAAAATTACAGCATCTAGAGCCTCGTCCGCAAGCATCCTCGGCTGTTTGTAGATAAATATCATCATATTTGAGTCTTTGTGTCTTCACCTTGACATATAGGAACGAATTCGCCTCAAATCGCCGAAGTCGCTTGCGGGTGAGGCGCTGGGTGTGATATCAATACAAAATCGTCAATATTAAAGTATTTTAGAGCCTCGCCCTCAAGCGACCTCGGCTGTTTGAAGGTAAATATCCTCCTATATGAGACTTTATATCTTCACCTTGATATATATTAAACGATTTCGCCTCAAATTGCCGAGGTCGCTTGCGGGCGAGGCGCTAGGTATGATATAATAACACAAAATCGTCAAAATTACAGCATCTAGAGCCTCGTCCGTAAGCATCCTCGGCTGTTTATAGATAAATATCATAACGAGGAACGATTTCGCCTCAAACCGTTGAGATCGCTTGCGGGTGAGGTGCCGGGTTTTGATATATTAACATCGTAAGCGATTTGGAAGAAATCATTCCTATATATACATACTACAGTGAAAATGATGATTATTTATGTAAAAAAACTTAAAATAGCAAAGATAGAGGTCATTAAAGTTAGAAAATTTTAAGATTTTTTTTAAATACCATAAAAATTGGTTCGTAATAACTAAAGTTCGTTATAGCCAATAACATAAAAAAATCATTAATTAAATTAAGTAAAATTAAACAATTTCGGAAGATATTAATAAAAACTTACATTTATATCAACAATTAACACAAAGTAAAAGTAACAAAATTTTTCAAAAACTCGGAATTTTTGGTTTGAATTTGAGGATTTGTTGCAAACATCCTAAAAATATGCCATTCTACATAAACCAAATTTTCCGGGTTGTAATACAGAACGTATAATTGGTAATAAATGCAGAACTTATAATTAATTTTATGGAACAAATGCTAGGTCCGAGACTACTAAGAAGTCCCGGAATTTTAAAAGTTTCGAAATTAAGAAAAATTTAAATGTCTCGAACGACTTTTCTACCGCCAGTTTTTGATAATGAAAATATTAGGAGATAAATCTTTCAAAGCAACTTCCTATCTCGTTTTTTGTTGCTTCTATCATTCTATATAAATTTAGTTTTATTCTACCTTTTTTATGTTAATTTGCTTTAATTTGGCCTGAAAAAGTTCAAAATATTATGCGTGACCTCCAAAAGAACGTTCGTAGCGGGTGTTGGTACTGAATTGGGAAGAATAAGATTACATTAAAATCAATAAAAAATGATAACTTTAGTATAAGTGCTCATTTGGAAGCATTTCAAGTCATCTAGAGGCAATATCAAATCTGTTAGAATCATTCCAAGTCTTCACGAGAAAATAGTAAGTCTTTTAGAAGCATTTCAAATTTTCTAGGTGCAGTATCAAGTCTTCTAGATACAATATCAAGTCTTTTAGATGCAGTATTAAGTCTTCTAGACGTAGTATCAAATCTTCTGAAAACATTGCAAGACTTTTGGAAGCATTTCAAGTCATCTAGAGGCAATATCAAATCTGTTAGAATCACTACAAGTCTTCATGAGGAAATATTAAGTCTTTCAGAAGCATTTCAAATCTTCTAGATGCAGTATCAAGTCTTCTAGATACAATATCACGTCTTTTAGATGCAGTATTATGTCTTCTAGAAAAGTGTCAAGTTTTCTGAAAACATTGCAAGACTTTCGGAAGCATTTCAAGTCATCTAGAAGCAATATCAAATTCGTTAGAATCATTCCAAGTCTTCACGAGGAAATATTAAGTTTCTTAGAAGCATTTCAAATCTTCTAGATGCAGTATCAAGTCTTTTAGATGGAGTATTAAGTCTTCTAGACGCAGTATCAAGTCTTCTGAAAACATTGCAAGACTTTTCAAAATCTGTTAGAATCATTCCACCTCTTCACGAGGAAATATTAAGTTTTTTAGAAGCATTTCAAATCTTCTAGATGCAGTATCAAGTCTGCTAGATATAATATTACGTCTTTTAGGTGCAGTATTAAGTCTTCTAGACGTAGTATCAAGTCTTCTGAAAACATTGCAAGTCTTTTGGAAGCATTTCAAGCCTTCTAGATTCAGTACTAAGTCTTCTGGAAACAATCCAAGTCTTCTGGACATATTGCAAAACTTCTGGCAACATTGCAAGTGTTCTGGAAGCCTTTCAAGACTTGTGAAAGTAGTATAAAGTCATCTAAAAGCAGTATCAAGTATTCCAAAGGAAGCATTAAATCTTTTGGAATCACTTTAAATTTTTTAGAAGTAGTACCAAGTCTTTCTGGGACTTTATATAATATGATATCTTTTAAAAGCATTTGAAATTCTTTACAAGCAGCATCAAGTCTTCCAAAGGCAATATCGAGTCTTTTGGAAGCATTTCAGATTCTCTAAAAGTATCAAATCTTCTAAAAGCATTGCAAGTCTTCTGGAAGCATTTCACGAGTAAATCTATACTTTATTATTTTATAAACAATTAAATTGTTTCTGTTAAATAAAAAAGACAAGATACAAAATAAAAGGTTGTCGAATTAATTAACATTTAACAAATATTATATGTTGGCACACATTCATAGCTACATTTTGGTGACCACGAAGCCAACAAAACTCAACAAAAGATAAGCTGTTTCTTAAGTCAACCCCGAAGTCCAATCGACAGTTTCTTCAATGTGTTGTAATGTTGTCTTTATTTTTCCAGGAGTAGCAATAGATCCTCTGGAAGTGTTTTAATTTTTTTTTTTTCAGAATTTCAAGTTTATTGGAAGCATTTCAATTTTTCCAGAAGCAATATCGAGCCTTTCGGAAACATTGCAACTCTATTGCATGCATTTCAAGTCTTCTGAAAGCATTTTAAGTCTTCTGAAAACATTTCAAGTCTTCAGTACTCACGTATTTGGTGCCTATGAATAAGTCCAACAAAATAAATAATTAAAATAAAAAAACTTAATGTACGTTCTTAAATGTTTTTTTTGCAAACGTATTTTAATTTCGGGGCCATTTTTGGAAAAATTAGAGACTTTAGCCCAAGTACCGGGATTTAGAATTCAGTCCCGAATCCCAAAAACATTTCGTCTTTACGCAGAACGATCATCATGTCGTCAATTTCCTCTCTGTCATCTCATTCACATACAAGTCTCAAGTCTCAGTTCATGCAGTCTTGTAGTCAATACAGCTTTTAGAAATAATCCGTATATGTACTCGAAAACAAGAGTGACAAGATTAGTTTGTTATACCCGGAAGTTCGCAGTAACCGGATTTGGTATTGGTAAATGTATTTACATTATGTTAAATGGAAATATCCAAGAATCTTGCTAGGAAATTTATGAGTTGAATATTATACCTCGGCCCCAAACAGCCGAAGAATTCTTTAATTTTGACGGTTTTGTATTAATAGTAAGCGATCTCGGCGATTTGAAACGAAATCATTTCTATATATCAACGTGAAGACAAAGTCTCATATAAGATAATATGAGACGTTGAGAATAGAAAGGGCGAACTCAACATCGAATCAATTTTACTTTTATTTTTCATTAATTTGAATGATGATGAATCGTTCTATTTAACTATTACGTTAAGTTTGCCCTTTCTTCCCTGCGAAAATCAAATATGAAGCAAAACCGATGTTTGATTTTAAGCAATACGGCTGAAACACTCCCAACCACGCCTTAATAAATAAAGATGCTCATTATATTGAATCAAATGAAGAAAAATTAATCATTTTTTAAGTAAATAAGATAATCTGTCTTTGGTGAAAAATAATAAGTAATGATAGAAAATATTAAAGTATTAAAAACTATTAAATAACGTTAGGTTGTTTATTAAAAAATTGAAAATTGATTTTTTAACTCATAATTAAAATTGATTATCAAGAAAGATTTATTTTGTCGAATTCGCCCTTATGCAAAATATTAAAAACAGGGATTTCTCAAAATCATACTTTGTTAAATTCGCCCTTTTTATTCTCAATGCCTCATTTTTACCCTCAAATAGCCGAGTTCGTTTGCGGGCGAGGCTCTAGAATACTTTAATTTTGACGATTTTGTGTTAATATATCAAACCCAGCGCCTCGCCCGCAAGCGACCTCGGCGATTTGAGGCGAAATCGTTCCTATATGTCAAGCTGAAGACATAAAGTATTAGGATGATTTTACACCTAAAACAACTGAGATTTTGTGTTAATACATCAAAGTTCATCCTCAATTTTGGAAAATTTTGATCCGCAAGCATAATTTCTTTAAAGTAACGCGTTAAGGAGGTCCATGTACTCTATCAACGGCTTTTTGTATCATCTCGTACATTACATACCTAAAATCTGGACTATTTGGTAGACAATCTTCAGTATTACAAGAAATATACCGAGTATTTTCCCCTATACAATAAGAGCCCCCGTTTTCCGGGGGCGGCGAATCACAATAACGTTTCGAAATCGCAATCCCGCCACCGCAAGTCCTCGAACATTCCCCCCACCTAAAAATATATAAAAATGGTTATAAAAAAAAATATAAATAAATTAAATAATACCCTTTCCAAGGCCCCCATGAACCGTTTATCGGCGTTAACGAGCTCAAATCTTTTCGAACGCATTCCCGATTATGACACCAACTAAAATATTAATTATAACAAAACGAAAAAAAATAATTATTACAATTTTTTTGATACCTTTCATGTCCACATTTTGTACCATCAGCCCATGGCATATGTTGCGTTTGACAACCGGCGTTATTATTCGTACACCATAATACTTTGCACACATCTGAGGGCTAAAACGAATTATATATATTAATATAAATTAATTAATTAATTAATTAAAACAATTACCATATAAGAACAAAGTCTTGATCCGGGTCCAAAACCAAGTTCGCATTGCCGATCCACTTCGTAATATTCCCCAGGTAAACTTTTATTCATCTCGGGTCTTATATGATAATTACTCGATCGGCTCAATAAGCAAGATGACCTAGGGGAACTACACAAACAATAATTTTATTGCTCATTTAAATAAATAATTTTCAATCATCTCACTCCAAAAATTCGTTTAAGTAATAATTCGAGCACAACGACCATTTCCAGGGAGTTGAGCCGTTCGTTAACGATTTCGTCATGATCCCTTTGTGGGGTCCCCCGGGAATCGAAGCGCAATGGACCGTCTCATCGTGCACCATACTTAATTAAAAACAAAAAAAAATCGATTTAATTAAAATTTAATTAATTAATAAAATAAAACATTACTTTAATAAGTGTCCGATTTCGTGGGCGATCGTGTAAGAAGTTGATAGCCCGTTATCTTTAGCTAAAGCGCAACTCGAAACGTCGCTGCACATCGCGCCAACTTCCGCAATACCCAAAGTGTGACAAGACGTTTTTTCTTTGTTATCGCAAATCGGGGTCCTAAAAAAAATATTTTATTAAAAATTTAGAATTAATGAATTAGATCTTACCGAGTTAATAAAAGCGCGGCGTCGTGGAACCCCCCGATTAAAGTGTTGTTCTTTTGCCATTTGCAAAAGCTGCTCAATCGCTGATCTAATAAAACGATTATTTTAATAAAATTTTTATTTTAATAAAAATTAACTTACGCGACGATAAATTTTTGTATTCCGTAACGGTGTCGATGTATATTTTGACGACACTGATCGAAATGGGGTTCCCAATCGTCGCCTCTTTGAATAAAAACGAAACCTATCAAAAACAAATTTTCATCTCAATAAATCTAAATCGAATTAATTAAAAAAATCTTACATGCGACATCAACGTTAAAATATAATGAACGAGATTATCCTTATTTTTGTGATACTCCAACATAGTTTTATCGGCGACAATTAATAACTCAATAAAATATTCCTTCCCCGTTCGTTTCCTTCTAATTTTCCGGCTCGATTTCGTCGCAATTTCCCGAATTTCCCTTTTATACTCCGTAACGTCTTCGGCGTCGTAATCGAAATAAATCGATCTCTTCGTCCGTAGATCGGGGATATGATGGATCTCGTCGTCTATTTGATCTTAAAATGAAATTAAATCGTGATAAACATTTTGTTTGGTTTCGATTCGGTCGAATAAAACTTCAAAAGCGCACCTATCCGATAGTGTAAACAAGCCGGCGTTAAAGATTCGAAAAAGGTTTAAAAAAATACTATTATGACCGTAAAAAAAAGAAAAAAAAAAACTTAACTGTGTGTTCTCGAAATCTTTTTTGGTTTATAAAAAAAAGTGTTATGCAATAAACGGGTATGTAAACGAAACGGGCGATAAAAAAACGTAACATTATGTATGTGGGTCCACCTCTCCTTTTTTTATTTAAGATTTTTGAAACGTTAAGGATTGGGAGGAAGGTGTGTTTGCTTTCTTTCAAACAGGTTTTTTATTCCGTTTTTTAAAGTAGGAGGTGCCACGCTGTCTGGCTTCTTAAATTTTATAAATTTTAAACATAATCTTTGTGTAAATTAAAAGAAAATCGTTGATATATTTATAATATTTAAATTTGCGATTAAAAAATCGTAAAGTTTTTTAAAGGAACAGGATGAAATCTGTGGGATAAATCATTTGTTACAAAAAGGTATATTAAGAAAAGTTTTATCTTAATAACTTTAAAATCACGAATTACGAATAATCACGAATATCGATTATTTGATGTGTGAGAAAGTGAAGTTAACTGATCACTTCGCCGAAGTTCAAAATCGACAATTCAAAATTGACGACTTCGTGTTTGTATACAAAATGTAGCGCTTCGCTCGCAAGCGACCTTGGCGATATTAGATGATATCGTCTATTTGATGACTGAGAAAGTGAAGTTAACTGCATAAAAAATCGTTTATCATCACTTCGCCGAGGTCGCTTGCGGACGAGGCAATAGAATTATTAAAAATTGACGACTTCGGGTTTGTATACAAAATGTAGCGCCTCGCCCGCAAGCGACCTTGGCGATATTAGATGATATCGTCTATTTGATGATTGAGAAAGTGAAGTTAACTGCATAAAAAATCGCTTATCATCACTTCGCCGAGATTGCTTGCGGGCAGGGCAGTAGAATCATTCAAAATCGACGACTTCGTGTTTGTATACAAAATGTAGCGCCCCGCCCGCAAGCGACCTTGGCGATATTAGATGATATCGTCTATTTGATGATTGAGAAAGTGAAGTTAACTGCATAAAAAATCGTTTATCATCACTTCGCCGAGGTCGCTTGCGGGCGTGGCAGTAGAATCATTCAAAATCGACGACTTCGCGTTTGTATACAAAATGTAGCGCCTCGCCCGCAAGCGGCCTTGGCGATATTAGATGATATCGTCTATTTGATGACAGAAAGTGAAGTTAACTGCATAAAAAATCGTTTATCATCACTTCGCCGAGGTCGCTTGCGGGCGAGGCAGTAGAATTATTCAAAATTGACGACTTTGTGTTTGTATACAAAATGTAGCGCCTCGCCCGCAAGCGGCCTTGGCGATATTAGATGATATCGTCTATTTAATGACAGAAAGTGAAGTTAACTGAATAAAAAATCGTTTATCATCACTTCGCCGAGGTCGCTTGCGGGCGAGGCAGTAGAATCATTCAAAATCGACGACTTCGCGTTTGTATACAAAATGTAGCGCCTCGCCCGCAAGCGGCCTTGGCGATATTAGATGATATCGTCTATTTGATGACAGAAAGTGAAGTTAACTGCATAAAAAATCGTTTATCATCACTTCGCCGAGGTCGCTTGCGGGCGAGGCAGTAGAATTATTCAAAATTGACGACTTTGTGTTTGTATACAAAATGTAGCGCCTCGCCCGCAAGCGGCCTTGGCGATATTAGATGATATCGTCTATTTGATGACTGAGAAAGTGAAGTTAACTGCATAAAAAATCATTTATCATCACTTCGCCGAGGTCGTTTGCAGGCGAGGTAATAGAATTATTAAAAATTGACGACTTCGTGTTTGTATACAAAATGTAGCGCCTCGCCCGCAAGCGGCCTTGGCGATATTAGATGATATCGTCTATTTGATGATTGAGAAAGTGAAGTTAACTGCATAAAAAATCGCTTATCATCACTTCGCTGAGATTGCTTGCGGGCGAAGCAGTAGAATTATTCAAAATCGACGACTTCGTGTTTGTATATAAAACGTAGAGCCTCGCCCACAAGCGACCTTGGCGATATTAGATGATATCGTCTATTTGATGATTGAGAAAGTGAAGTTAACTGCATAAAAAATCGCTTATCATCACTTCGCCGAGATCGCTTGCGGGCGAGGCAGTAGAATTATTCAAAATCGACGACTTTGTGTTTGTATACAAAATGTAGCGCCTCGCCCACAAGCGACCTTGGCGATATTAGATGATATCGTCTATTTGATGACTGAGAAAGTGAAGTTAACTGCATAAAAAATCGCTTATCATCACTTCGCCGAGATAGCTTGCGGGCGAGGCAGTAGAATTATTCAAAATCGACGACTTCGTGTTTGTATATAAAACGTAGAGCCTCGCCCACAAGCGACCTTGGCGATATTAGATGATATCGTCTATTTGATGATTGAGAAAGTGAAGTTAACTGCATAAAAAATCGCTTATCATCACTTCGCCGAGATAGCTTGCGGGCGAGGCAGTAGAATTATTCAAAATTGACGACTTCGTGTTTGTATACAAAATGTAGCGCCTCGCCCGCAAGCGACCTTGGCGATATTAGATGATATCGTCTATTTGATGATTGAGAAAGTGAAGTTAACTGCATAAAAAATCGTTTATCATCACTTCGCCGAGGTCGCTTGCGGGCGAGGCAGTAGAATTATTCAAAATTGACGACTTTGTGTTTGTATACAAAATGTAGCGCCTCGCCCGCAAGCGGCCTTGGCGATATTAGATGATATCGTCTATTTGATGACTGAGAAAGTGAAGTTAACTGCATAAAAAATCGTTTATCATCACTTCGCCGAGGTCGCTTGCGGGTGAGGCAGTAGAATTATTCAAAATCGATGGCATCGTGTTTGTATACAAAATGTAGCGCCTCGCCCGCAAGCGGCCTTGGCGATATTAGATGATATCGTCTATTTGATGACTGAGAAAGTGAAGTTAACTGCATAAAAAATCGTTTATCATCACTTCACCGAGGTCGCTTGCGGGCGAGGCAGTAGAATTATTCAAAATTGACGACTTCGCGTTTGTATACAAAATGTAGCGCCTCGCCCGTAAGCGGCCTTGGCGATATTAGATGATATCGTCTATTTGATGATTGAGAAAGTGAAGTTAACTGCATAAAAAATCGCTTATCATCACTTCGCTGAGATTGCTTGCGGGCGAAGCAGTAGAATTATTCAAAATCGACGACTTCGTGTTTGTATATAAAACGTAGAGCCTCGCCCACAAGCGACCTTGGCGATATTAGATGATATCGTCTATTTGATGATTGAGAAAGTGAAGTTAACTGCATAAAAAATCGCTTATCATCACTTCGCCGAGATCGCTTGCGGGCGAGGCAGTAGAATTATTCAAAATCGACGACTTTGTGTTTGTATACAAAATGTAGCGCCTCGCCCACAAGCGACCTTGGCGATATTAGATGATATCGTCTATTTGATGACTGAGAAAGTGAAGTTAACTGCATAAAAAATCGTTTATCATCACTTCGCCGAGGTCGCTTGCGGGTGAGGCAGTAGAATTATTCAAAATCGACGACTTCGTGTTTGTATATAAAACGTAGAGCCTCGCCCACAAGCGACCTTGGCGATATTAGATGATATCGTCTATTTGATGATTGAGAAAGTGAAGTTAACTGCATAAAAAATCGCTTATCATCACTTCGCCGAGATTGCTTGCGGGCGAGGCAGTAGAATTATTCAAAATCGACGATTTCGTGTTTGTATATAAAACGTAGAGCCTCGCCCACAAGCGGCCTTGGCGATATTAGATGATATCGTCTATTTGATGATTGAGAAAGTGATGTTAACTGCATAAAAAATCGCTTATCATCACTTCGCTGAGATTGCTTGCGGGCGAAGCAGTAGAATTATTCAAAATTGACGACTTCGTGTTTGTATATAAAATGTAGAGCATTGCCCGCAAGCGACCTTGGCGATATTAGATGATATCGTGTATTTGATGACTGAGAAAGTGAAGTTAACTGCATAAAAAATCGTTTATTATCACTTCGTCGAGGTCGCTTGCGGGCGAGGCAGTAGAATTATTCAAAATTGACGACTTCGTGTTTGCATATAAAACGTAGAGCCTCGCCCACAAGCGACCTTGGCGATATTAGATGATATCGTCCATTTGATGTCTGAGAAAGTGAAGTTAACTGCATAAAAAATCGTTTATCATCACTTCGCCGAGGTCGCTTGCGGACGAGGCAGTAGAATTATTAAAAATCGACGACTTCGGGTTTGTATATAAAATGTAGAGCCTCGCCCGCAAGCGACCTTGGCGATATTAGATGATATCGTCTATTTGATGACTGAGAAAGTGAAGTTAACTGCATAAAAAATCGTTTATCATCACTTCGCCGAGGTCGCTTGCGGACGAGGCAGTAGAATTATTCAAAATCGACGACTTCGTGTTTGTATACAAAATGTAGCGCCTCGCCCGCAAGCGACCTTGGCGATATTAGATGATATCGTCTATTTGATGATTGAGAAAGTGAAGTTAACTGCATAAAAAATCGCTTATCATCACTTCGCCGAGATAGCTTGCGGGCGAGGCAGTAGAATTATTCAAAATCGACGACTTCGTGTTTGTATACAAAATGTAGCGCCTCGCCCGCAAGCGACCTTGGCGATATTAGATGATATCGTCTATTTGATGATTGAGAAAATGAAGTTAACTGCGTAAAAAATCGTTTATCATCACTTCGCCGAGATAGCTTGCGGGCGAGGCAGTAGAATTATTCAAAATCGACGACTTCGTGTTTGTATATAAAACGTAGAGCCTCGCCCACAAGCGACCTTGGCGATATTAGATGATATCGTCTATTTGATGATTGAGAAAGTGAAGTTAACTACATAAAAAATCGCTTATCATCACTTCGCCGAGATTGCTTGCGGGCGAGGCGCTTAAATTATTCAAAATCGACGACTTTGTGTTCATACATAAAATGTAGCGCCTCGCCCGCAAATGATCTTGACGATATTAGATGGTATCGTTAATTTGATGTCTGAAAAAGTAAAGTTAACTGCATAAAAAATCGTATATCATCACTACGCCAAAGTCACTTGCAAGCGAGGCGCTTGAACCATTCAAAATCGACAACTTTCTGTTTATATATAAAATGTAGCGCTTCGCCCACAAGCAACCTTGGCCATATTAGATGATATCGTTTATTTTATATCTCAGCAAGTGAAGGAAACTGCATAAAAAATCGTTTGTCATCACCTCGCCGAAGTCGCTTATGGACAAGGCGCTTGATTCATTCAAAATCGACGATTTTTTGTTGATGTATAAAATGTAGCGCCTCGATAATAGTCTATCAATCGAAAATCTAAACGTTAAAATGTTGTATCATGCTTCGTATGGTTTCAGGAAGCACTTAAAAGAAACGAAAATATGCGGTAACATTGCATTTGTACATTGTTAGATGCTATAATATTTTCTGAAAATCAATCTATAAATATACTTTCTCGTCAATTCGTCTTAAAAGTACTAACTTATAATATTATTAATTAAATTAATTAAAAAAAAAACACATTTAAAAAAATGTTAATGACTTTTGCATGACAAAACTGTAAACGATGTTGTCAAGTGTATTTTTCGGGAATGTATGTAATTAAAAAATGTTAAAAACAATCTTTAAAACCTAAACCAAATAACTTAAATAAAACAAATCAATTTAACGTTTTTTATATACTAAATTACAGCCACTTCCATCAAAAAATTGTGAATATTAATGATTATTTATAGACAAATTATCCGAACATTGAGAACCTCGTGAAGATGTATAAAGCATGGTACAATATTTTAACATTAACATTTTCGCTTTAGAACCGAACGAAGAATGTAACTACGTGTAAAATAAAAAAAAATAAAAATATTATTCGGATTTTCGAAAAAAAAAAGATAATAAAATAGTGAAGAGAATTAAATTATGCTTTTTTCATGCGATTGACAAGAACAATGGGTAAGATCGGAAACCCGTATTATAATAGGAAAGTATGGTAAGGCCTGAAACTTGTTTATTTCCCAATTTCGCCGTTATTAAGGAAGCTGCCCTTCTTTTGTACCCAATTTTAAACGAGAAGAAACTCCTGTTGTAATTAAAAGTGATTTTTTGTGCCCGCTCACGACTTATTTCACGCGGATAACGCAAATCACTCACATAAATAATATACAGTAATTACGTGAATCGCGCAAGGCTCACGTACATTGTATATCTCTATTTTTACCTCCATCCTAGATCTCCAACTCCATTCCAAGTTGAATCTCGCTTTTTCGAATCTATCAATCTTTGTTTCTTTCTCCCGAAAATTCCATCGGCTAAGTAGGGACTTCACGCACTTCCCCTCTCTAGAAGAGGAGCTGGACTTCATGCTAAACTTCTCGGCACTAGACTCGAGATTCCACGCGAGACACGTTTTGGAACTTTTCTCGAAAAACTCAGAGACTGATTCCCGACTCCAAACTAAAGATTTGTGTTGTGTTGGAGAAGCTCACCACCAATTGAGCTAATATGACTAGAGGGAGGGTATCGGCGGGAGCAGTAAGGAAAGATCGAACCTCCCTGGAGGAGAAAACAGTTCAAGATTGGAACAACCGATGTAAAGACTTTATCGTTTTCGTCTTATCCACATTCACCCCTAAATTCTTCCTGCGAAAATACCCTCCCAACGATCGTATCATTGCACACGCAATTACCACCAAGTCATCAACGTATGCCTGTACGTGCACCTTCCTCCATCCGATCACCACCCCTCACAACTTGTCCCGCTGCCAATCTGTCTTCCATGTCTGCAGTATACAAAGCAAAAAGGATGGAACATCCGTGCTTCAAACCCCTCGTCGTCCAAAACACTTTTGCAGAAGCACTTACATTTTCTTAGAATCATAGAATTGCGTACATCTTTCATTATTGTAAACACCTGTGCCCCTATTGTAATGATGGAATAATTTTTGTGGAAGCTCATGATCTATCCCTCACGGATCAAGCGCACCACTCAAATAAATCACATACAAGAATCTCGTGAATCATTTTCACTCACGAAAATTGTACATCTCTAGTCTGAACACCATCTTACAACTCCAACCAAAGATGAATTTCATTTTTTGAATCTAGAATCTTCTTTTGCTTCTTCTCAAAATTCCAACGGTATGGGTTGGGTTCCTCAGAAACCGACTCGAGACTCCTCGAAGTTTTGGTTTTTCTTAAAAAACCGACATACTGATTTCCGACTCCAAACTTAACCATCTTTCAGGAGATGATTGTTAGGTCAAAAGAAAACTTCACGTTTTAATTGTTCAAAAAACCAAATGTTCACGCTCTAATGGGAGAACAAAAGGAACCTACCTGCTTTAACCCTTTTATCAATAACAATGGGGGATTCTTCACGGTATAATTAATGTTTATAAACAAAATTGACCTAGTTAACATTCTTTTGGGGGATGATTGACAGATCAAAACAAAAAGTTCACGCTTTAATTGGGGTACAAAAAGGAAGCTACCTGCCTTAACCCCTTTTTTTACTGCAATGGTGGCTTTTTCACGCTTTAATTGGAGTACAATAGAAATCTTACTTGACACTCTTTCAGAGCGTGATTAACACAAGAATTGTCAAAGATTCCTCTTGCAAAAAAGAAACACTTTTGAAAAAAAAAATGAGTCTAAGCTGAGTCACGACGGAACCACAGTTACTCACGCACACTCACGATCACGCACACTCACGTGAGTTGTACAAAAATTAATACCAGCTCACGGTGGATCATGCATCATGATCCAGCGTGACTCACGTAAATTGTAAATATCTAATTGTAATACTAAGAAATGTTTTTTTTTCTTCAATTATGTTATACCGTAAAGGCCGTCTTCTTTTGTATCTTAATTAAAGTACGAAGAAATTCCAATTGTAATAGGAACGAGGGTTAAGACAAGTAGCTTATTTTTGTTTCCTGATTATAACGTGAAGAAAAACCTGATTTTGTAGACTAATCAAAGCGTGAAGGGTTTTTTGTTTATATCATTCAAATCATCATATGATAGGGTCTTAATAACGTGAAAGAAAGCGGGTTTCTTTTGTATTCTAATTAAAGCATGAAAAAGCCCTTATAATAATAATAATTCTTTTTGATTTCCACCAGAGAAGAAGGATTGCTGGAGAAGGTGCAAACGAAGTACTATAATGAGATCAATTTCAGGGTATATTATCAAGGAAAAGGTTAAAATGGAGGCAGTGAAGGGTGGTGGTTGGAAGAAGAACAATGAGAGAAATTAAGAAGGTCACAAATACGGGAAGGAAATTACAATGTAAAGTATGGCGTGACAGTAACGAAGGAACTTCTAATGTATCAGAGGATTGAAGAAAATAATTGCCAGGTTTCACTGTGGAAATGAGGAGAAAAGGTGTATGATGTGGAGGGGTGGTGTAGGTTGTGTGGAGATGATTTGAAGAATTTTGAACAAATGCTCAGAGGGTATAGTGAGAGATGGCGATACACAGGTGTTAAATTTTAAGAAGAGAGGGTGAGGGGATAAGATGAATGAAGGAGGTGATTATGGCGAGAAACCATTTTTTGGTTATAATTATAAATGTTTAGTACACCATAAACCGCTTCATTAATTAGAAGGTCCTGATATTTATAGCTTCACTATTTCTATCATTTTTAATTTTGGAGAAGATATCGAAAAAAATTATGAAATTATTTCGAATTACAGATTTCAAAATATTGCACATGAGCTATGAATTACCCTGTACATTATTTCAACTCTCAACCTCTTGAATAAGAATAAGAATCTGCAACACCCGAGTAACATGGACTCCTATATATCAAGATGAAGATATAAAATCGCTTATATTTACCCTCAAATCGCCGATATCGTTTGAGAGCAAGGCGCTACAACCATTTAAAATTGACAACTTCGTGATGTACCTAACGTGACCGTTTTTATTTCGACTGAAAACGGGACAAATCTAGGTACTTTTGTCGATAATCAGGTACAGTCTAAAATTATTAAAATTTGGTTTTAAGTTAGACTTGATACAGCTTCCACAAAATTTGATACGGTTTCCTAAAGACTTGCAATGCTTCCAGAAGACTTGTTATTGCTGCTAAAAGTCTTGATATTGCTTTCAGAAGACTTGAAATGATCTCAGACGACTTGTAATACTTTTAGAAGACTTAGAATGTTTCTAGAAAGCTTGACACTACTTCCAGAAGTTTTGATATTGCTTCTCGAAGACTTAAAATGTTTCTAGAAGACATGATATTGCTTCCAGAAGATTTGAACTGCTTCTAGATGGCTTGTTATTGCTTCCAAAAGACTTGAAATGCTTTTAGAAAACTTGATACTACTTCCGGAAGTCTTGATATTGGTTTTAGAAGACTTAATACTACTTCCAGAAAATTTGATACTGCCCTTGGAAAACTTGAAATACTCTCAAAGGACTTGATACGACTTGTAAAACTGTTTGTAAAAACTGGATACTGTTGATAAACCAATTGACTATGCTTTGAAAATATTAAATATTATTGAATAAAATGCACAACCTTTACGTAAGAAGTCCATAAACTGTTAATTAAAGGTTAGACACTTTTATGGTAAAAAGCGAAGGACTGTTAATAAAATTTAATTTTCCTTCCAAAATATCAAAAATTGTTGGCAAAATACAACATCATCATATCTGCTAAAAGCTAAATACCGACAAGAAAACTGAAAAAAGTTTAAAAACTGCCAATTAAAGACTAGATACTGCTTGTAAAACTTTGCTTGTTTTATCAGACTTTTTTTGGAGAGTGCAAGCCAATCCCTTTTAGACATTAATTGCTAATTCGTACAACCCCAAATCCGAATTTATTACGAATTTATTTATTCGAATTTACATTATGTCCCTTGTAATCCGAATTGGTAAGAGATTCGCTAATCGGAAAAGACTATTCGTTCAATCTGCAGAGAAAAATGATTAATTCCAAAACACTAAAGAGTATTTCTATCAAAAATGCTGAGTCTATACTTTCTAAGGATTGCAAATCCTTGTAAATTATTAGCAAAATGAGAGATGTGTATTTCAAACATTAGCTGAGGAAGAAGAACCTGATAGCGGCATTCCACTGTCCATTCAATAATTAATATATCATGCTGCAGCAAATAAAGCAATTTCTCCATGAAGATGTTGAGATAACCGAATTAAAAGTGAGGAAGTTAGTAAAAGTTTTAGTGTATCATGTATTGCAAGATAAACAGCAGATAATGTTATTATCTAATACAATTTGACTATAATCCGCATACTTCCATCATTTAAATTTAACTGCTTTTCATTGATTTGGATTAGCGAAGCTTTACTGTAATTGGATACTTAACTACTAATTGTAGTAGCTGTAATTATTCTATGCTTCTATTTTCGTGGAAATAGTAATTATACTCGACTACTTTTTTCAAGCAGCTAGCCAAGCTCTGATTTTGATCAACTTTGCTAATAAATTTCGTGTAACGTGTGGGATAAAAACTGACTTTTTTCTAAAGACAAGTTATCTTTTAAACGGTTTGTTACATTCACATCCATTGCTGATATATTTTGTCCTTCGGTATTTAAAGCGGCTTGGTGAAAACCACCTTCTTGGGCGTGTACCAAATATAACCAGCATTTGGAGCTGGGATTGCCAAAAAACAACTTCAATATATTCGGGCATTAAATGACTAATTATTAGAAGAGTAACTATTAGAATGAATGCCTATTAGAAGACTATTTTCTTAGATTAGCAATCTAAAATAGTTTTCTAATCTCACAAACATTTTAAGCACTATTCAAGTACAGGCCATTTAGATTTATTGTAACCCAATATTCTTTTATACTCTGTACCTATCAAGTCATAGAATTCTTTTACAGTTTCAATGCGTACACTATAAATACTTAAAATGTAAATTTTGACAAAATGCATTCTAAATCAATTGGTAAGCAATCGGCAGTTTTAATTGCATTGCGGATATTATGAGCTTCACAGCCAATCCCTATTAGTTCTGGTTTCAAATTTCAAAAAAATGTACACTTACATTTAGGCATGTTTGGTATAAGTTTCGCAAATAAAGAAACGAAATATTACTAATAAAAAAAGCTGTGTAAATACAGCTAGATATAGCTACTTAATGAGATTTATGCACTTATGTGATTATAAAAAGGGGCGTTTTAGAGTTTATTCGGGACGATGGGACTACTAACAGAAGAACGGGACAAAATATTCTTTAGTAGCATTTTTGGCGATATTTGCTTATTTGTATTGTTTTATCGTTTCGTTGCAATAGCAACCAACTAAAATTGTTATTTTAAATGTTATTATTTATTCTAATAGAAGATAAATAATTAAGTAGTTGTTAAGCGACCTCAGCAAAATCAGATTAAACGATGTCTTATGTAACGTTTAGTTTAACTTTCCCAAGCAAAATCAAATTAATGATATTTGAATTAATTAAAATTGCGTCAAACTCAATAATTTATATAAAAATAATAAAAATTCCCTTTTTACCTGTCGTTTCGCAATCATTTCCCACATCGATATCATTTTCTTGGACGATCTTCGTAACTTTATGCAAAATCGGCGTGGAAGAATTGAAAAATTCTTCGTAAGGTTCGATGTAGAAATTCCCGTTCGTCGTGTGAATATAACCAAGCTGGAAATAGAACGAAAATTTGAATCATACTTTTAAAATATTTCCGTCATAAATAACTTTTTCGTCTTAATAATAACTATTCATCCTTTTTTTTACTTCAATTAAATAGATTATAAAATAAAAGAGGGGCAAAGAAAATCTGAAATTAAACGTTTTGACCTTGATCGCGATAAAATAAGCGATAAAATATTTTTAGATTTAAATTTTTCCGAAAACCCGACAAAATTGTTGTAAAATTTTCAAAGTGTTTTCACACGTGCTGTTTTTAAAAATCGGTTCTTTTTGGAATATATCGGAATATTACGATATTTGTGTTCGAATTCCGACAAAACGTGACCGGAGCATCAACAAACTCCCAAAAATACTGTTTAAGTACTTTTTAACGCGCCCTCCTCGATAAAGCATGAATCACCGCCATTTTCTCGGCAATTTTCACTTCGTGTCATTTACGAGAAATTCATTTCAATTAAGAAACGCGTTGAAACCGTCTTAATTGGTTCGTTATAAACGAGAAAAATCTGTGCCGGTTAAATTAAATTGTATGTAAACAACGATTTGTTTTGGGTATATCGATTTGTTTAAGGTTTATCGATTTGTTTAGGGTTTATCGATTTGTTTTTCTTTAAATAAATTTTATTGCTTACGATTAATTTGAGTTAATTTGACTCAATTTAACTTAAACTATCTTACCATTCCGTGACATAAAGAGACGGCCACCGCCGAATTTGGGTCGTTTTTGACTTTTCCGTTATAAAAACAATCCGAAATTTTCGAATCGTGCCGGACTTTTTGAGTTACGTTTTCGAAGTAATGGGTTATGTAGAGATCGGGATGGGCGACGTTGTCGTCGGAATTGTGCATCAATTGCATGTGGATTTCTTGCCCGAAAACTTTGATTTTGTACTCGGGGTGGGGGTCCCAAATTTGAGCCGATTTGTGTCTGTAATGACCGCTATGTCTTATTACTAATTCACCTTTAAAAGAAATAAATTTAATTAATTCAATAAATCAATTAATCGATTTATTAATAATAACTCACCTATCGTTTCATTTTTCCTCTGATCGTATAAAACATCGATTTCGTGTAATGGTAAAGGATTTATTTTCCATAACTTAATGTATTCGACGTTTAACGAAACATCGTTCTTTTCGGCGCTTTTTTCCTCGCTTAGATCATCATCCAAAATTGAATCTATAAAAAAAATAGTAAAAAAAATTAATCTCTATTTTTGATCTAGCTGAAATAAAAATAAAGAAAGCGAAATTGTGCTTAATTTGAATCGAAGTAATTTGATTTAAAAATCTTATACGAGATTGGTGTAAAAATTCAATTCTGTATTGTACGATGATATCGAATTAGTTGTTCAATCGGGGACGTTTCAAGAATTTAATTAACTCGATATAAAGCGAATTAATATGGAAAAAATATCCCATACTGTTCATAGAGAAATTATAAATTACGAATTTTTTGTACGAAATGTGATGAATTAGTTATTTTTATGATATCATATAGAATCAATAACACACCCTGTATTAATATATACAGGGTGTTTCAATTTATCAAATGCGAAAAACTAACTAATATTAAATCAGCTTTTACAATCAGGGTAGGGATGATTTTGGGGATGTAAGGATGGGAGAAACAGCACAAAGCTGGAAATGGGAGGAAAGGTTTGAGGAGGTTATGGAGTTAAGGAGGATAATAGGGAGGGGTTACATTTGAAGGTAATGGCAAAAAAAGGGAATAAAGTGATGGGACAAGACAAGTATGGGGTTGGGGGAAGACAGTCCTTGGAAGGAAAGGGGAAATGAGGAAGATTATGTTTTAAAGGTCTGATTAGCAATGTAATGGTATGTGTGGCAGAGGTATGGAGATGAAGGGAGCATGGAATGATGGAGGACATGCTAGTTAGATATTGAAGATGGGTACTTGGGGTGTTGAGAGAATCGACGAGGTAATGGTAGATAAAAACTCAGAGTGCAGATGGGCAGGAAGGCAGTGAAATATGAAGAAGAAGTAGAAGGGACGCCAAACTACGGGATCTTGCGGGGAGTATTGGAGAGAAATTAGGGAGGGAAATGTCAGATATGAGAAAGGACACAGAATTATTACAAAAGAGTGGGCTACTCAATAATTAAGATTAATGGTAGGTGAAAATGCGTAGGGAGATGTGGAGGGAGTTAAGAGATAGAGACCGAGATGTCCAGAGACAAAAAAGAACATCTAAATAAAAGGAAGGAAGGTATATCGAAAGGTACAAAGCTGCCTAGATACTTGGTATTGGACGGAAATGAGGATGGGAAAAATTGGTGGCTGGGTTTCGATGTGAAAACCAGAAGAGAGTTAATAATTAATGAAAGCCGATGAGGAGAGATGGTGTAGGCTGTGCAGGGAGGAATGGGAAATATTGGAATATATATTGAATGGAGACTGTGAATTGAGGAAGGAGGAGATGAACCGAGAGCGGATCTTTGGGAAGGGTGGAGAGGGGAAACAATGTATGAGAAGGAATTGAGGAGACAAAAGGCTGCAGGGACACGGAATAATAGGGTTTTTGTGTGGATAGGGAGGGGGAGTTGGACAGGAAGCAGATTCTGGGAGAGAAGATAAGGATAAGAGATGGATGATGGATGTGATTGAGCCGAAGAGTGGAAGGTGTGAAAATGGAAGAGTTAAATAATATCTCAATGAGAGAAAATATTGTAAACGCAATAAAACTGTTATATACAGGGTGAGTCAATAGTGCGAGGATGGAAGATTATGATCTTACTGTTCAAAATAGAAAAAAACGTTTTTATGTCATCATACATAACCATCAAAGCTGCATCAACTAAAATTATTTTCAACTATAGAGGCTGTTTCACAATTCCAGAAACCAACTCAACTTCATTTTTTTTAATGGAACAATATACATCTTTTAACATATGTTGATTACCTGTCTTAAATGCTATAAATGCGTATCTTGTTTTCAAATTTTGAATGGAAGGTTGCCAAGTTATTAATCATTTTGTGAAAATTTTTGAAAAATCTTGTGGTAACTTAAAATTCATTATCACCATTATTATTAAATATTGAAAATTGCAATATCAATAAACAAAGCTTTGGTTTTAAAAACCTCACTAATATACTATTGGATACTATTATACAAGGTGGTTACCAGAACCGGTTGATTTATGAAATGTTTGGAGGACTATAACTTTGTTATTTTAAATGGAACACCCCATATTTTTTCAATGCATCAGGTTTTATTAAAAACCTTTCATTTTTGTTAAACATATGGTATACCTAACATGTGTACTTTTCGAGATACAGTAGAACCCCTCATATCCGACCTCGGGATATCCGACTCCTCGGGATATCCGTCACCCCTCCCTACTCCCAATTTTGTTCAAATGCTCTAATGTACGATTTTGTGAATCCCAAGACTTTCCGTCGGGGAATTACTTGATTCGCTCAATCTTGATGTTTGCCAAGGGTTGCGCAACTGTGTTCATCATTGTGAATATCAATTGTATGCATATTTACAATTGTTATAGTAAAAGTGATTATGGCTACCCAACAAAAACGAAAACGTATTGTATGTACACTACAGAAGAAATTGGAAGTTATTCAGAGGCTAGACAATGGCGAGTCAGTTCAAAAATTATCTTCTGAATTAGGAATAGGCGTCACAACTATTAAAGACTGAAGGAAAAACAGAAAGAATATCGAATCGTACTCTATGACAGTGGAAGGGGAGGAGGGTTTAAAAAATAGAAAGATGCTTAAAAAGCCTAAATTTGATGTTTTAGATGATGCTCTCTGGATATGGTTTTGCCAAGAAAGACGCAAAGGAACTCCTTTGTCAGGTCCTATAATTAAAGAGAAGGCAGCGATTTTACATAAAACAATAGTAGGAGAGGAAGGGGAAAATTTCAGTGCAAATGAAGGTTGGCTTCACCGATGGAAACGTCGCCATGGTATACGTCACGTTGTTATTTCTGGAGAAAAGCTATCAGCTGATGATGACGCAACCAAAGAGTTCGTGAAGAAATTTGAAGTTTTTATTAAAGAAAACAATATACATCCGGATCAAGTGTATAATATTGATGAGTCAGGGTTAAACTACAAGATGCACCCACAAAAAACTCTTGCTGCAAAAAATGAAAAAGTAACAGGGACAAAATTATCCAAGGATAGACTAACTTTTGCAACTTGTAGTAATGCAAGTGGAAACCATAAAATGCCATTGTTTGTCATTGGAAAATCTAAAAAGCCCAGAGCGTTCAAACATGTGAACATGGCATCATTGCCTGTTTATTATAAAAATCAAAAATCTGCTTGGATGGACAGTTCTTTGTTTAAACAGTGGTTTTTTGAAGAGTTTGTACCAGATGTAAAAAAACACTTGAAAATGAAAAATCTACCACTCAATGCAGTCTTGATTCTTGACAATGCTCCCAGTCATCCTTCGGAAAACGAACTAACAATGGGAAACATCAAAGCTATGTTTCTACCTCCTCGTGTGACACCTTTAATCCAACCTATGGATCAAGGGGTTATTGAGTGGTTGAAGAAAAGATACAGGCGAAAATATATCAGCTTCTTATTAGAGCAAACGGAAGGAGGCAGTAACCTATTTGAGGCAATGAAGACTTTTAATATAAAAGATGCCATTTACATTGCCGCACAAGCCTGGGACGAACTCAATCACACCACTCTACAAAAATCTTGGAGAAAACTATGGCCAAGTATTATTGAAGGTGAGAGCGCAATCTCTAATGAGTCTGAAACTTTAAATGATGAAGCAGAAATTCTACAAGATTTACAGACCATCGATGCCCAAATCCAACCAGCGGATATAGAAGAGTGGCTATTGGGAGGGGACATAGTTGAAGTCACTAACGAGGATCTGAACGACGAACAAATCGTATCCGCAGTTTTTAAAGTTGAAACAGAGGAAGATGAAACGGATGATGAAAAAGAAGAACCTGAAAATATCAGTCATACGACAGCTACAGAGGCTTTCGAGATTGCAATGAAATACGTCGAGCAACATCCAGAAGCAACACCGATGGATGTGCTGTGCATTAAAAAGTGGAAAGATATCTCAGCTAAAGCAAGATTTGGTAGATTAAAACAAAAAAATATATAACTGATTTTTTTAAATAAATTTACATGTACATACATGGATTTGTATACATAATTAAATATATGTACTCGTTTATGTTTGTCTTGTTCATTTTTGTTGTTCCTCGGATTATCCGACCTTTTTTGGTAACCGACCATGCTCCGGTCCCATGGGTGACGGATATGAGGGGTTCTACTGTAATTACACTATTTTAAGACAATTAATCACATTTTTTAGAAGATACATAGGGGTTCCATTTAAAAAAATGAAGTTGAATACGAGTCTGAAATAGACAAACAGCTTTAATAGTTCTAGTTGGTGCAGCTTTGGTAGTTAAGTATGATGATATAAAAACATTTTTTAAATTTTTAACGGTAAAGCAACAATTGTAACACCCTGTATATACAATCAAAATAGGCGTTAAAATACCATCATTAACAGCTTTGAATGTTAAAAAATTGACAGTTTCAACAATTCTAAATTATTAATGTTGACCAAAAGCAAGCATCAATCAATAAAATTTAAATTATTTAAAAAAAATTTAAGCCGAACTTAACAAATAATCAAATGGGACATCATTTACATCGAAATAATTTTAAGAAAGATGTCTAAAACTATCCATGTTACTCAAAAGAATATTAACTCATATTTGTTGTATTACGGTTCACATAACTTATTAATATTATTATTATTACTTCTTATAATCGTTGAAATTGCCAATTTTTTGACATTAAAAATTGAAAAATCACCCCTTAGAAACACCCTGTACGTATAGAGTTGTTCCACCTAACCAAAAAAGTACAAAAATGTTATTAAGAAGCCGAAATACCAAATTTTTCAGGTAATTAGTCGTTACGCTATAAACAAATAATATTTTTATATATACGGGGTGTTCCATAACAACGTATCGAAATTAACATGTCACCTTAAGTGAAATGATATGTTTTTTTGCATATACTGAGCCTACACACCAAAATATGTTGACATTGATAAGGTTTGTTGATAAATAGTATTTTTGGTTAATGAGTTAATTCAGTTTTTTAGCAAATAATATTGTGGCTTTTAAATTTAAATTTCTTAATGCCTGATAGTGCCAGAAAGTAAAAATTTGTGACAATTACTGCTTAGATAACTTTAAATAAAGTGTGAGCGGCATCATCGGACTTATGCTATACAGGGGGTGCAAAACTGTTTAATCACATTCAATTAAAAAAAAAGACAAAAATTTTAAATTGAACACCCCACCCCATATCTAATTTATTTATCAGAGAGAGAACTATATATCCCTATACCTATCTATGACGGAATTAATCAAAATTATGCAATGAATTACAGATATTGCTCATTTCAATTCATATTGTTCGTTCCAAAAAGGAAATGATAAATATTCTCAACCAAACTTTATTTATAAGTGTTCAAATATTTATGTCAATCATTTGATATATTTATCACGTAGAGGAATTTATCCCCTATCATTTAAAATAATAATATAATATATTCCATTTAAAATAATAACAATGTTGGTAGCCATAGTAACTAAAAATCTTTGCAAGGAAGCACACATTATCTAAAAATGAGCTGAACTTGATAAAGAAACCTTTATTTGAAACATTTTTCTTTAAAACCACGAAGTTTTGGGCCATATTCTAAACATTTGACACACCCTGAATATGTCAAAATCGATTGTAACCGAGGGGCTACAATACAATTTAAGTTATTAAAAAGAGACGAATAACCTAAGTGGCTTGCGGCAGAAGAAATGTAGATATTATATTTGACATAGATGTTGTAAATGTTAATATATATACAGGTGTTTAGAAATGATTGCAAAAGTTTCAAGGGTGATTCTTCAATGAATTTTGTACATTGTTTTGGAAGGGTGTAACTCCCAAGGAAAACCTAAAGGGCCCATTTTTTAACTTGCTAAGAAATCATCCCCTAAAATTTAGGAACGACATTCAGATATAGCCTATATATCATTAAATATTATACAGAGTGATCAAAAAAAACTGTCCGTTCCTTAACTTACGTTCCACCTCTACTTGTTTTAAATAGTAATGATTAATTGTTTTAAATTTTATACGCTCTTATTAATAACTAAGAACATAACTGACCTTAGCTGTCGAAAATCGAAATCAATGTCACCTCGTTAACCATGAGAGCTTTTAAAATTTAATACAATTCCCCACCATTATTTAAAATAAATAGAGATGGAACGAATGAAGTAAATATTGGTATCAAGCTAATATTGGTATAATTAATATAACCAGTTGTAATAATAAATATCAATAATAATATTATTTGACATGGATTTAGTATGTAAGTGAAAACTCACGTACCATCAATTTTATGAAAATGAGTTTAAGATAAAACTTTCATTAATAAAAAAAATCTCCAATCACCCCGAAATCTCCAAATAGCGTAGAAGTTTTGGGTTTTCCGGATTGTTTAAGTGCTGAAGAATGTTAAATATGAACAAATTGAAAATCATTAAATCAACCATTTAAAAATTTACGAGAGAGAAGGTTTTATCAAGATATTACTACTAAGAAAGATTTCAAGAATAACAAATCATCAATTTTGGATGATTGTAGCTCCTCGTCCGCAAGTGATCTCGTCAGTTTGAGGCAATATAGTCTTATGTAAATGAAGGCATGTAACTGATATGTCAGTACAAAATTATCAGATTTGATGATTATAGCGCCTCGCCCGTTAGTGACCTTGGTGATGTTGTGACCCAGTTGTTGGTGATGTAGTGCCCCAGCTATAAAACTGCTGTCAACCTAACCCTACAAAAACCAACTCAACCCAACCCAACCCAACTTTTCGATTTAAAAAAATTAAAACAACCCAATTCAACCCAACCCGGGATATTTCATGTTTGAGTTCTAAATTAATTTAAAACTGAGAGTTAGACTAAGAACTGCTAAGACTCTTACAAGATAATATTTATCCTCAAATCTCCATTTGATACCACGATGATTTGATGTCTTAGAAAGTGATGTAAACGTCGCCAAGGTCATTTGCGAGCGAGACGCTACATTTTCATGAAGTCGTCAAGTTTGGAAGTATATAAAATGTAAAGTCTCTTAAAACAAGTTATTTCCCCTGAACTACAGAGATCGCTTGCGGGCGAGGTGCTACATTTCATCAAAGTTATCATCTAATGCTCTAAAATGTTAGATGATCACGCTCATTTGATGTCTTAGAAAGTAATGAAATCATGACATCGCCAAGGTCACTTGTGAACAAAGCGCTACATTTTAAATATTAATACGAAATCATCAAGTTTAAATGATTCTAGCGCCTCGCCCGCATGCAACCTCTGCGGTTTGAGGCAATATCATCTCTCATACATCAAGATGAAGATGTAAAGTCTTTTATAAGAAGTCATTTATCTTCAAATTGACGAGATTGCTTGCGGGCGAGGCGCTAAAATCTTCAAAATATAATGATTTGTTATTAAATTAATATATTAAACATAACGCCTCGCTTGCAGACGACGTCCTTGGCATAAGAGACTTTATAACTTCATCTTGACATATAATAAGAGACGGTGGTATTGCCTCAAACCGCCGAGGTTGCTTACAGATGAGGCGCTGGGTGTAATATTACCACAAAATCGTCAAAATTAAAGAATAATCCTCCGGGCGATCTGGAAAGCTTTAATTTTGACGATTTTTTATTAATATATCAAAACCAGCCCGCAAGCGACCTCGGCGATTAGAGACAAAATCGTCCCTTCATATCAAGGTGAAGAAGTTAACTTTAATATAAGATGATATTTACCCTTAAAACAGCCGAGATCGCTTGCGGACGAGGTTCTAGAATAGTTTAATTTTGACGATTTTTTGATAATATTACATCCAGCGCCTCGCCGGCAAACGACCTCGGCGATTTGAAATGAAATCGTTCCTTCATATCAAGGTGAAGATGTTAAGTTTCATATAAGATGATATTTACTCTTAAAACAGCCGAGATCGCTTGCGGACGAGGTTCTAGAATAGTTTAATTTTGACGATTTTTTATAATATTACATCCAGCGCCTCGCCCGCAAACGACCTCAGCGATTTGAAATGAAATCGTTCCTTCATATCAAGGTGAAGATGTTAAGTTTCATATAAGATGATATTCACCATTAAAACAGTCGAGATCACTTGCGGATGAGGATCTAGAATAGTTCAATTTTGATGATTTTGTGATAATATCACGTCCAGCGCCTCACCCGCAAGCGACCTCGGCGATTTGAGACAAAATTGCTCCTTTATATCAAAGTGAAGAAGTTAAATTTCATATAAGATGATATTGACCCTTAAAACAGCCGAGATCGCTTGCGGACGAGGTTCTAGAATGGTTTAATTTTGATGATTTTTTGATAATATTACATCCAGCGCCTCGCCGGCAAACGACCTCAGCGATTTGAAATGAAATCGTTCCTTCATATCAAGGTGAAGATGTTAAGTTTCATATAAGATGATATTCACCATTAAAACAGTCGAGATCACTTGCGGATGAGGATCTAGAATAGTTCAATTTTGATGATTTTGTGATAATATCACGTCCAGCGCCTCGCCCGCAAGCGACCTCGGCGATTTGAGACAAAATCGCTCCTTTATATCAAAGTGAAGAAGTTAAATTTCATATAAGATGATATTTACCCTTAAAACAGCCGAGATCGCTTGCGGACGAGGTTCTAGAATGGTTTAATTTTGATGATTTTTTGATAATATTACATCCAGCGCCTCGCCGGCAAACGACCTCAGTGATTTGAAATGAAATCGTTCCTTCATATCAAGGTGAAGATGTTAAGTTTCATACAAGATGATATTTACCATTAAAACAGTCGAGATCACTTGCGGATGAGGATTTAGAATAGTTCAATTTTGATGATTTTGTGATAATATCACGCCCAGCGCCTCGCCCGCAAGCGACCTCGGCGATTTGAGACAAAATTGCTCCTTTATACCAAAGTGAAGAAGTTAAATTTCATATAAGATGATATTTACCCTTAAAACAGCCGAGATCGCTTGCGGACGAGGTTCTAGAATAGTTTAATTTTGACGATTTTTTGATAATATTACATCCAGCGCCTCGCCGGCAAACGACCTCGGCGATTTGAAATGAAATCGTTCCTTCATATCAAGGTGAAGACGTTAAGTTTAATATAAGATGATATTTACCCTTAAAACAGCCGAGACCATTTACGGGCGAGGATCTAGAATAGTTCAATTTTGATGATTTTGTGATAATATCACGTCCAGCGCCTCGCCCGCAAGCGACCTCGGCGATTTGAGACAAAATCGTTCCTTTATATCAAAGTGAAGAAGTTAAATTTCATATAAGATGATATTTACCCTTCAAACAGCCGAGTTCACTTGCGGGTGAGGATCTAAAATAGTTTAATTTTGACGATTTTGTGATAATATCATATCCAGCGCCTCGCCCGCAAGCGACCTCGGCGATTTGAGACAAAATTGCTCCTTAATATCAAGGTGAAGAAGTTAAATTTAATATGAGATGATGTTTACCCTTCAAACAGCCAAGATCACTTGCGGGCGAGGATCTAAAATAGTTTAATTTTGACGATTTTGTGATAATATCATATCCAGCGCCTCGCCCGCAAGCGACCTCGACGATTTGAAATGAAATCGTTCCTTCATATCAAGGTGAAGATGTTAAGTTTCATATAAGATGATATTCATCATTAAAACAGTCGAGATCACTTGCGGATGAGGATCTAGAATAGTTTAATTTTGATGATTTTGTGATAATATCACGTCCAGCGCCTCGCCCGCAAGCGACCTCGGCGATTTGAGACAAAATCGCTCCTTTATATCAAAATGAAGAAGTTAAATTTCATATAAGATGATATTTACCCTTCAAACAGCCGAGATCACTTGCGGGTGAGGATCTAAAATAGTTTAATTTTGACGATTTTGTGATAATATCATATCCAGTGCCTCGCCCGCAAGCGGCCTCGGCGATTTGAGACAAAATCGCTCCTTAATATCAAGGTGAAGAAGTTAAATTTGATATGAGATGATGTCTACCCTTCAAACAGCCGAGATCACTTGCGGGCGAGGATCTAAAATAGTTTAATTTTGACGATTTTATGATAATATCATATCCAGCGCCTCGCCCGCAAGCGACCTCGGCGATTTGAGACAAAATTGCTCCTTAATATCAAGGTGAAGAAGTTAAATTTAACATGAGATGATGTTTACCCTTCAAACAGCCAAGATCACTTGCGGGCGAGGATCTAAAATAGTTTAATTTTGACGATTTTGTGATAATATCATAACCAGCGCCTCGCCCGCAAGCGACCTCGGCGATTTGAGACAAAATCGCTCCTTAATATCAAGGTGAAGAAGTTAAATTTAATATGAGATGATGTTTACCCTTCAAACAGCCGAGATCACTTGCGGGCGAGGATCTAAAATAGCTTAATTTTGACGATTTTGTGATAATATCATATCCAGCGCCTCGCCCGCAAGCGACCTCGGCGATTTGAGACGAAATCGTTCATATCAAAGGGAATCACGCTCATTTGATGTCTTAGAATATGATAAAAATATACAATATTTACAAGAACTCATCTAATTTCATTGCACCAAGGTCACTTGTGAACGAGGCGTTACATCCCAAATATTAACACAAAGACATCGACTTTAAATGATTCTTGCACCTCGCCCACATACAATTTTGATCTATTTGAGGCAATATCTTTCATATATCAAGATAAAGGTGTAGTATTTTTACAAGAAGTCAAAGCATCAAAATTTCATGGTATCTTATCAAATCCTCGGCGAATTAGAGATAAATGTCTTCTTATAAAAGACTAATTATCTTTACAAAGATAATATATTTTAATACATCAAATTTTCAACATGAAATAATAAAATTGTTGTTAAATAATGATTTATAATATAACATAAAATTTTGAGCTTTTAAATGAATTAAATTTCAATGTTTATAAACAAACTCGAAATAATTTCGAAAAAATGTAATAATACATTCAGACTAATTAGATCGCGTGTTTAATAATAAAACGGAATGTCGCGATTCTTAATCATCACTTGCTAATTGTTAATATTAATTTATTAATTGGGATCATTCTGCGTTGGACCTTGGTTATTATTAAATCTCTTTATTTATTGCTCCCGCTTAGTCTATAAATAGGAGTGATTAATTAAAACCAATCTAAACCGAAGGATTTTTCTTGTTTTCTTCGTCTCAATTTTCTTTTTGATCTTCCTTTCTTGTCTCGCAATTGAATCAGTACCAAGTAATCATTTATCAAGTCATCGAAGAAAAGCTGATTTTATTGGATTTTATTTTGTTCGGTGATGATTCGGAAAGGAAGGAAGAAGAGGAGATCGGCGAAATCGATTTGACCTTGAACCTTTTGTCGAGGGTCAAACGGCCCCCAACTCGACTCGTTCTTCTTCCATCGAAATTCGCATTCGCAAAACTTTAAACCACGTTGAGTCAGCTGGTTTTCTTTTATTTTTTTAGTGCCAAGTTGACTTTTTTCTCTAATTCTTGGTATTCTTAATTAATTAATTTTAATTTCGATTTCCTGTCCCGATTGAAATCGGGGTCAAATCGGGCCGACTCCGTTTCTAGTGCATCGACACATCCTCTTATTATTTCAGGCCGCGGCTGCTCGTTACAGGAAAGTTCAGTTTCCTGTTTTGGAAAAAGTTCATCTTAGAAACGACGCTTTCCATTATAACTTATCCATTTCCCCTTTATATGCTCGTCCTTATTTTTAATCTTTAAACCGTTCATCAAAATGTTTCTATATTTATTGAGAGCCCCAAAAATAAACATTGAAGTAAAAGTTTTGAGGCAATATGGTTCACTCGAGTAATAACACCAAGTCAATGGCACCGTAATTAGTATTCGAACTAAATAGAGCTGCTAATGCACTTAATTGCCGTTTACTTTAAGAGCTAAAGAGCTCTACACCATCATTTACTCTTCTCCTTATACGAAAAATTAAACTACTAGAGGCGGTGTTTATTTATGTTTGTTTCGCTTTCGCTTTCGAAATCGCGTTTGTATTCGAAGAAGCATCCGATGAGAGGAGAAAATGAAAACGACTTCTCGGAATTATTATTCAAAAATCTGTCTAGACTAAATTCAACGAAAAAACAAATAACTTTAATTTACG
This sequence comes from Onthophagus sagittarius, assembly GCA_036711965.1. NCBI lineage: Eukaryota > Metazoa > Arthropoda > Insecta > Coleoptera > Scarabaeidae > Onthophagus > Onthophagus sagittarius. The sequence continues at coordinate 13,662,466 of JASERS010000009.1, read as the reverse complement.
GTTCCAAAGTATTTCGAAATTGATTCGACTTTGACATAAATCGTGTTAAGATTTTCCTTGCTTAAAGGATACTAAGAAACAGAAAAAGCCAAGAAAATGTTTTAAAAGATTTTGCAGAAGCTTTAAAAATTTTTCTATTTTGGAAAAATGAGTAAGCAAAGATGATAAAAAAGTCAGAAAAAGTAAAGAGAACATCTTCATGATACAAAAAAAGATGATCTGATGAAGAAAAATGATTTTTGTTTGATTTACCAATGTTTCAAAATTGCCAAAAGATGGAAATGTTGATTGGAGTATGTCAAAATGCTCTTAATTGATTAAAAACATCTCCACGACACTTAACATAAATTAAAAAAGTGATAACATTGATTCAAATTTTTTTTGCAATGTCATCATAAGGTAGAAATTGTTGATTAATGAGTATCAAATTGGTTCAAATTGGTTATAAACATCTTCAGGGTACTTAAGAAGGGCGATTTGATAAAGAAACATGATTTTGGACTCTTTTGGCAATTACAAAAAAATAGAAAAAATTGATTAATGAATGTTAAAAGAATTCTAATTAACTCAAAACATCTTTAGAATACTAAGCAAAGATGAAGAATGTCAGAAAAAGTGATTAGAAACATCTTCTGGATATTAGGAGAGTGATTTGATGAAGAAAAATTATTTTTGCGTGTTTTACCAATGTTTCAAAGTTGTCAAAAGATGGAAAATGTTGATTGGTGTGTGCCAAAATGCTCTTAATTGATTAAAAACATCTCTACGTCACTTGACATAGATGAAAGAAGTGATAACATTTTGGAACTGATTATAAAAATCTCCAGAATACTAAGAAAGGTGATTTGATGAAGAAAAATGATTTTTGCGCCTTTTACCAATGTTTCAAAATTCTCAAAAGAGGGATAATGTTGATTGATGTGTGTCAAAATGCTCCTAATTGATTAAAAACATCTTCACGACACTTAACATTAATGAAAGAAGTGATAACATTGATTCTAAACTTTTTTGCAAATGTTGCAATAACATCATAATGTAAAAATTGTTGATTGGTGAGTGTCAAAATGGTTCAAATTGGATATAAATATCTCCAGAGTACTTAAGAAGGGCGATTTGATAAAGAAAAATGATTCTGAAGTCTTTTGGCAATCACAAAAAATAGAAAAGATTAATTAGTGAGTGTCAAAAAATCCTAATTAATTCAAAACATCTTTAGAATACTAACGAAGGATGAAAAAGGATAAGAAAGATGGTAAACATCTCCAGGATACTAAGAAAGGTGATTTGATGAAGAAAAATGATTTTTGCGCATTTTACCAATGTTTCAAAGTTGTCAAAAGATAGAAAATGTTGATTGGTGTGTGTCAAAATACTCCTAATTGATTAAAAACATCTCCATAACACTTAACATAAATGAAAGAAGCAATAACATTGAGTCTAAACTTTTTTGCAAATGTTGCAATGACATCAAAAGGCAGAAATTATTGATTGGTGAGTGCCAAAATGGTTCAAATTGGTTATAAACATCTCCAGGGTACTTAATAAAGGTGATTTGATAAAGAAAAATGATTTTGGAGTCATTTGGCAATTACAAAAAATTAAAAACAGGATACTAAGAAAGGTGATTTATAGATGAGGAAAAATGATTTTTGCGCGTTTTGCCAATGTTTCAAAATTGCCAAAAGATGAAAAATGTTGATTGGTGTCAAAATACTACTAATTGATAAAAAACGTCTCCACGACACTTAACATAAATGAAAGAAGTGATAACTGTGATTCTTGGTGAGTGCCAAAACGGTTCAAATTGGTTATAAACATGTTCAGGGTACTTAAGAAGGATGATTTGATAAAAAAAAATGATTTTGGAGTCTTTTGGCAATTACAAAAAATAGAAAAAAATGATTGATGAGTATCAAAAAATCCTAATTAATTCAAAACATCTTTAGAATACTCAACAAGGTTGAACAAAGACAGAAAAAATGATGGGAACACTTTGGAACTGGTTAGAAGCATCTCCTGGATAATAAGAGGGTGATATGAGGAACAAAAATGAATGTTGTTTATTTTACCAATGTTTCAAAACTGTTAAAAGATGGAAAATGTTGATTAGTGTGTGTCAAAATGCTCCTAATTGATTAAAAACATCGCCACGACACTTAACACAAATGAAAGAAACGATAACATTGATTCTAAACTTTTTTGCAAATGTTGCAATGACATCAAAAGACAGAAATTGTTGATTGGTGAGTGTCAAAATGGTTCAAATTGGTTATAAACGTCTACAAGGTACTTGAGAAGGGTGATTTGATAAAGAAAAATGATTTTGGAGTCTTTTGGCAATTACAAAAAATAGGAAAGATTGATTACTGAGTGTCAAGATAATTCTAATTAATTCAAAACATCTTGAGAATACTAAGCAGAGATGAAAAATGTCAGAAAAAGTGATGGGAACGTTTTGGTACTAGTTATAAACATTTCTAGGATGTTAGGAGGATGATCTGATGCAGAAAAATGATTTTTGTTTGATTCACCAATGTTTCAAAATTACCAAAAGATAGAAAATGTTGATTGGTGTGTGTCAAAATGCTTCTAATTGATTAAAAATATCTCCACGACACTTAACATAGATGAAAGAAGCGACAACATTGATTCTAAACTTTTTTGCAAATGTTGCAATGATATCAGAAGGCAGAAATTGTTGATTGGTGAGTGCCAAAATGGTTTAAATTGGTTATAAACATTTCCAGGGTACTTAAGAAGGGTGATTTGATAAAGAAAAATGATTTTGGAGTCTTTTAGCAACTACGAAAAATAGAAAAGATTGGTTAGTGAGTGTCAAAATGATTCTAATTAATTCAAAACATCTTGAGAATACTAAGCAGAGATGAAAAAAGTCAGAAAAAGTAATGGGAACATTTTGGTACTAGTTATAAACATTTCTTGGATGTTAGGAGGATGATCTGATGCAGAAAAATGATTTTTGTTTGATTCACCAATGTTTCAAAATTACCAAAAGATAGAAAATGTTGATTGGTGTGTGTCAAAATGCTTCTAATTGATCAAAAATATCTCCACGACACTTAACATAGATGAAAGAAGCGACAACATTGATTCTAAACTTTTTTGCAAATGTTGCAATGATATCAGAAGGCAGAAATTGTTGATTGGTGAGTGCCAAAATGGTTTAAATTGGTTATAAACATTTCCAGGGTACTTAAGAAGGGTGATTTGATAAAGAAAAATGATTTTGGAGTCTTTTAGCAATTACGAAAAATAGAAAAGATTGGTTAGTGAGTGTCAAAATGATTCTAATTAATTCAAAACATCTTGAGAATACTAAGCAGAGATGAAAAAAGTCAGAAAAAGTAATGGGAACATTTTGGTACTAGTTATAAACATTTCTTGGATGTTAGGAGGATGATCTGATGCAGAAAAATGATTTTTGTTTGATTCACCAATGTTTCAAAATTACCAAAAGATAGAAAATGTTGATTGGTGTGTGTCAAAATGCTTCTAATTGATTAAAAATATCTCCACGACACTTAACATAGATGAAAGAAGCGACAACATTGATTCTAAACTTTTTTGCAAATGTTGCAATGATATCAGAAGGCAGAAATTGTTGATTGGTGAGTGCCAAAATGGTTTAAATTGGTTATAAACATTTCCAGGGTACTTAAGAAGGGTGATTTGATAAAGAAAAATGATTTTGGAGTCTTTTAGCAATTACGAAAAATAGAAAAGATTGGTTAGTGAGTGTCAAAATGATTCTAATTAATTCGAAACATCTTTAGAATAATAAGCAGAGATGAAAAAAGTCAGAAAAAGTGATTAGAAACATCTCTTGGATATTAGGAGAGTGATTTGATGAAGAAAAATGGTTTTTGGCGCGTTTTACCAATGTTGCAGAGTTGTCAAAAGATAGAAAATGTTGATTGGTGTGTATCAAAATGCTCCTAATTGATTAAAATAATTCTAATTAATTCAAAACATCTTTAGAATAGCAATAATATAGCAGAGATGAAAAAGTCAGAAATAGTGATGGGAACATTTTGGAACTGGTTCTAAACATCTCCAGGATGTTAGGAGGGTGATCTGATGAAGAAAAATTATTATTGCGTGTTTTACCAATGATTCAAAATTGTCAATAGATGGAAAATGTTGATTGGTGTGTGTCAAAATGCTCTTAATTGATTAAAAACATCTCCACAAACCTTAACATAAATGAAAAAGCGATAACATTAATTCAAAACATTTTGCAAATGTTGCAATGACATCAGAAGGCAGAAATTGTTGATTGGTGAGTGCCAAAATGGTTCAAATTGGTTGTAAACATCTCCAGGGTACTTAAGAAGGGCTATTTGATGAAGAAAAATGATTTTGGAGTCTTTTGGCAATTACAAAAAAAGCAAGGATTTATTGGTGAGTGTCAAAACGATTCTAATTAAATCAAAACATCTTTAGAATACTAAGCAAGGATGAAAAAAAGACAGAAAAAATGATCAGAACACTTTGAAACTGGTTATAAACATTTCCAGAATACTAAGAAAGGTGATTTAATGAAGAAAAACGATTTTTGCATGTTTTATCAATGTTTTAAAATTGCCAAAAGATGGAAAATGTTGATTGGTATCTGTCAAAATGTTCCTAATTGATTAAAAACATCTCCACGACACTTAACATAAATGAAAGAAGCGATAACATTAATTCAAAACATTTTGCAAATGTTGCAATGACATCAGAAGGCAGAAATTGTTGATTGGTGAGTGCCAAAACGGTTCAAATTGGTTATTAACATCCCCAGGGTACTTAAGAAGGGTGATTTGATGAAGAAAAATGATTTTGGAGTCTTTTGACAATTACAAAAAAAGCAATGATTTATTGGTGAGTGTCAAAATGATTCTAATTAAATCAAAACATCTTTAGAATATTAAGCAAGGATGAAAAAAAACAAAAAAAAATGATGGGAACACTTTGAAACTGGTTATAAACATCTCCAGAATACTAAGAAAGGTGATTTCATGAAGAAAAACGATTTTTGCGTGTTTTATCAATGTTTTAAAATTGCTAAAAGATGGAAAATGTTGATTGGTATCTGTCAAAATGCTCTTAATTGATTAAAAACATCTCCATAAACCTTAACATAAATGAAAAAGCGATAACATTAATTCAAAATATTTTGCAAATGTTGCAATGACATCAGAAGGCAGAAATTGTTGATTGGTGAGTGCCAAAATGGTTCAAATTGGTTATTAACATCCCCAGGGTACTTAAGAAGTGTGATTTGATGAAGAAAAATGATTTTGGAGTCTTTTGGCAATTACAAAAGAAAGCAAGGATTTATTGGTGAGTGTCAAAACGATTCTAATAAAATCAAAACATCTTTAGAGTATTAAGCAAAGATGAAAAAAAGACAGAAAAAATGATGAGAACACTTTGAAACTGGTTATAAACATCTCCAGAATACTAAGAAAGGTGATTTAATGAAGAAAAACAATTTTTGCATGTTTTATCAATTTTTTAAAATTGATAAAAGATGGAAAATGTTGATTGGTATCTGTCAAAATGTTCCTAATTGATTAAAAACATCTCCACGACATTTAACATAAATGAAAGAAGCGATAACATTAATTCAAAACATTTTGCAAATGTTGCAATGACATCAGAAGGCAGAAATTGTTGATTGGTGAGTGCCAAAATGGTTCAAATTGGTTGTAAACATCTCCAGGGTACTTAAGAAGGGCTATTTGATGAAGAAAAATGATTTTGGAGTCTTTTGGCAATTACAAAAAAAGCAAGGATTTATTGGTGAGTGTCAAAACGATTCTAATTAAATCAAAACATCTTTAGAATACTAAGCAAGGATGAAAAAAAGACAGAAAAAATGATCAGAACACTTTGAAACTGGTTATAAACATTTCCAGAATACTAAGAAAGGTGATTTAATGAAGAAAAACGATTTTTGCGTGTTTTATCAATGTTTTAAAATTGCCAAAAGATGGAAAATGTTGATTGGTATCTGTCAAAATGTTTCTAATTGATTAAAAACATCTCCACGACACTTAACATAAATGAAAGAAGCGATAACATTAATTCAAAACATTTTGCAAATGTTGCAATGACATCAGAAGGCAGAAATTGTTGATTGGTGAGTGCCAAAACGGTTCAAATTGGTTATTAACATCCCCAGGGTACTTAAGAAGGGTGATTTGATGAAGAAAAATGATTTTGGAGTCTTTTGGCAATTACAAAAAAAGCAAGGATTTATTGGTGAGTGTCAAAACGATTCTAATTAAATCAAAATATGTTTAGAATACTAAGCAAAGATGAAAAAAAGACAGAAAAAATGATGGGAACACTTTGAAACTGGTTATAAACATCTCCAGAATACTAAGAAAGGTGATTTCATGAAGAAAAACGATTTTTGCGTGTTTTATCAATGTTTTAAAATTGCCAAAAGATGGAAAATGTTGATTGGTATCTGTCAAAATGTTCCTAATTGATTAAAAACATCTCCACGACACTTAACATAAATGAAAAAAGCGATAACATTAATTCAAAATATTTTGCAAATGTTGCAATGACATCAGAAGGCAGAAATTGTTGATTGGTGAGTGCCAAAATGGTTCAAATTGGTTATTAACATCCCCAGGGTACTTAAGAAGGGTGATTTGATGAAGAAAAATGATTTTGGAGTCTTTTGGCAATACAAAAAAAGCAAGGATTTATTGGTGAGTGTCAAAATGATTCTAATTAAATCAAAACATCTTTAGAATATTAAGCAAGGATGAAAAAAGACAAAAAAAAATGATGGAAACACTTTGAAACTGATTATAAACATCTCCAGAATACTAAGAAAGGTGATTTAATGAAGAAAAACGATTTTTGCATGTTTTATCAATGTTTTAAAATTGCCAAAAGATGGAAAATGTTGATTGGTATCTGTCAAAATGTTCCTAATTGATTAAAAACATCTCCACGACACTTAACATAAATGAAAGAAGCGATAACATTAATTCAAAACATTTTGCAAATGTTGCAATGACATCAGAAGGCAGAAATTGTTGATTGGTGAGTGCCAAAACGGTTCAAATTGGTTATTAACATCCCCAGGGTACTTAAGAAGGGTGATTTGATGAAGAAAAATGATTTTGGAGTCTTTTGACAATTACAAAAAAAGCAAGGATTTATTGGTAAGTGTCAAAATAATTCTAATTAAATCAAAACATCTTTAGAATATTAAGCAAGTATGAAAAAAGACAAAAAATGATGGGAACACTTTGAAACTGGTTATAAACATCTCCAGAATACTAAGAAAGGTGATTTCATGAAGAAAAACGATTTTTGCGTGTTTTATCAATGTTTTAAAATTGCCAAAAGATGGAAAATGTTGATTGGTATCTGTCAAAATGTTTCTAATTGATTAAAAACATCTCCACGACACTTAACATAAAAGAAAGAAGCGATAACATTAATTCAAAACATTTTGCAAATGCTGCAATGACATCAGAAGGCAGAAATTGTTGATTGGTGAGTGCCAAAACGGTTCAAATTGGTTATTAACATCCCCAGGGTACTTAAGAAGGGTGATTTGATGAAGAAAAATGATTTTGGAGTCTTTTGGCAATTACAAAAAAAAGCAAGGATTTATTGGTGACTGTCAAAACGATTCTAATTAAATCAAAACATCTTTAGAATACTAAGCAAAAATGAAAATAGACAGAAAGAATGATGAGAACACTTTGAAACTGGTTATAAACATCTCCAGGATACTAAGAAAAGTGATTTGATGAAGAAAAATGAGTTTTGCTTGTTTTACCAATGATTCAAAATTACCAAAAGATGGAAAATGTTGATTGGTGTGTGTCAAAATGATCCTAATTGATTAAAAACATCTCCATGACATTTAACATAAATGAAAGAAGCGATAACATTGATTCTAAACTTTTTTGGAAATGTTGCAATAACATCATAATGTAGAAATTGTTGATTGATGAGTGTCAAAATGGTTCAAATTGGTTACAAACATCTCCAGGGTACTTAAGAAGGGTGATTTAATAAAGAAGAATTATTTTGGAGACTTTTGGCAATTTCAAAAATAGGAAAGATTGATTAGCGAGTGTCAAAATGATTCTAATTAATTCAAAACATCTTTAGAATATTAAGCAGAGATGAAAAAAGTAAGAAAAGGTGATGGGAACATTTTCGAACTAGTTATAAACATCTCCAGGATATTAAGAAAGTTGATTTGATGAAGGAAAATGATTTTTTCTTGATTTACCAATATTTCAAAATTTCCAAAAGATGGAAAATGTTGATTGGTGACATCAAAAGGCAGAAATTGTTGATTGTTGAGTGCCAAAATGGTTCAAATTGGTTATAAACATCTCCAGGATACTTAAGAAGGGCGATTTGTTAAAGAAAAATAATTTTGGAGTCTTTTGGAAATTACAAAGAATAGGAAAGATTAATTAGTGAGTGTCAAAAATATTCTAATTAATTCAAAATATCTTTAGAATACTAAGAAGAGATGAAAAAGTCAGAAAAAGTGATGGGAACATTTTGGAATTGGTTATAAATATCTCCAGGATACTAAGAAAGGTGATTTGATGAAGAAAATGATTTCTTTCTTGTTTTACCAATAATTCAAAATTGCCAAAAGATGGAAAATGGTGACTGGTGTACGTCAAAATGTTTCTAATTGATTAAAAACATCTCCACAACACTTAACACAAATGAAAGAAGCGATAACATTAATTCTAATTTTTTTTGCAAATGTTGGAATGACATGATGAGGCAGAAATTGTTAATTGGCGTATGCCAAAATGGTTCAAATTGGTTACAAACATCTCCAAGGTACTTAAGAATGGTGATTTGATAAAGAAAAATGATTTTGGAGTCTTTTGGCAATTACAAAAAATAGGAAAAAAGGATTAATGAATATCAGAAAGATCCTAATTAAATCAAAACATCTTTAGAATATTAAGCAAGGATGAAAAACTTTCTTGGATTCTAAACTTTTTTAAAAATGTTGCAATGACATCAGAAGGCAGAAATTATTTATTGATGAGCGCCAAAAAGGTTCAAATTTGTTATAAACATCTCCAGGGTACTTAAGAAGGACTCCTAATTAAATCAAAATATCTCTAGAATAAAATGCAAAGATGAAAGATATCAGTAAAAGTGATGGAAACATTTTGCAGAAGCTTTCAAAAATTTCCAATTTCCAAAAAGTGTTTTTGGTGTTGTTCAAAATGGATCTAATCGATTCAAAACATTCCTATGTCACTTAAAAACAAATGGAAAAGATTTAAAATTTTGCGTAAACTTTGATTTAAATAAAACAAATATTTTCACAAATTCCTTAACAAATTTCATTTCTTTACAAGACAAGAAAACAATCCCATAAAAAACCTTTAATGCTTTAAAACACATGTTTTTCCTTATTATTATTTAAAAAAAATTCTTTCTTAATGCAATGCATTCCATTTAAAATTGATGGCCTCTGTATATGGTAGCAGCCATGAAAGAAATACTCGCACAGAAACACAGTGAACAAGAGAAAGAGGGAGAGAGAGAGAGATTCATATTGCAAAACACACCAACAACAGCAGCAGTAACAACAACGCGAACGAGGAAGTAAAACGATCACTCTCCGGCTCCTTCGCTTCGTCCCTGCCGTCGTTGTTGTGTAAGAGAAAAAGAGATGTGAATCATAAACCATAAGACAAGAAAACCTTTCTTATTTACGTTCCCTCGTTTAATATTGTTTAAAAGTTTTAAATCATTTTTCGATCTCAACAATGGCAAAAGATTTATTTTCGGTCTTTTCGCGCAGTGATTTCTCGAGGAGTACAATGAGTTGCATCGACCGTGCCCTCAGCCTCGGTTGACAATGATAAAGAGAAAAATTGTTAAAGGAGACCAACGAACTAATAAAATCCGACTCGTTCGAGGTCGTCGACTGTATAACAATAATAATAAATTTCAAACAATCAGTCGTCGGAGTTAATGATGTCGAAAGTTGACTCAACAATCAATGGTTAAATCAAAAATGAATAATTAAATCATTATTTTTGTTGTACTTGATAAATCTTAAATTTCATAAAAACACGGATTTCTTAAAACCCTGAGTAAGTAATTAAAAAAACACTAACCTGTAGTTAAGTGTCGTTTTTCGTCTTCCGAAGAATTACGGTGGAGCCCTCCTCGTCCTTCGTCACCCGAGTTATTCCCATAAAACGTCCAAACTAAAACGATCACGGTCACTAAAGCCGCTATCGCCGTGATTATCAAGAACACGTGACATCTTTGGTTTAATTTCGAAGTCATTCTCGTCGATTATTAATTTAATTAATTAATTAAAAAATAATTATTTCGAACTAAATTTAATAATAACCGGGCTAATATAGCCCAATAAGAATTTCAGGCGATTTAGAAATTCGAGTTAACTTAAAATTAATAATTATCGCCTTTTAAAATTCGAAATTTCTATTTTTAACTTAAAGTTCGTTTTCAGCTTTTTGATCTTTTTAATGTTTTTTCGTATTGTTAACTTCGCGTGGTTAAGGGGCATGTTAATTTTGGTTCTATTTGCGATTCTCCTCCGGTTCTTAAATATTCTAAAACCGCATTTCTTGATGATGATGGTGGTGGATTTATTTCGATCAAATTCTGAAACAAAAAATAAATAAAATAAATAAAAATAGGTTTTGTTGACTCGATATTCAATACATAATTATAGGAGTAATAATTTTCTTAAAAAATTTCCCTCGGTCGGATAATAATATGATAGTTTATCGTATTTAAGATTATGTGGCCTCAGTGCACCCCACATATTAATTATAGAGGGACAAATGTTTTGAAAAACGTTGCCTCGGCCGCAAATATCTTTGAGTAATGATATAGTTTCGTCGTTTATGAAGTACAAGATTTCGTTGCATTGATGCAGCATGCATAGTTGCACGATAACATATTGACTTAGCTGTTTAATATAATGTCGTTAAATATAAGAATACGTGGCCTCGGTACACAATACATAATTATAGGTGTATAAATGATCTTAAAAATCCTGCCTCGGTCTCAAGAGACCTCAGATAGTGATGATATCATTCATCCAATACAAGATTTCGTTGTCGTTAACGATAACAATTAACAATTTCGGTTAATGATCTTATCATACATAAAATACAAGATTTCGTTGCCTGCACACAAAATATATAGTTATAGGCGTCTAGATTGTCTTAAATATGCTGCCTCGGTCGCAAGCAACTTCGGATAATGATTTTATCATTCATCAAACATAAAATTTCGTTGCCTCCACACAAAATACAAAGTTATAAGCTTATATATTGTCCCAAATATGCAACCTCAGTCATAAGCGACCTCAGCTAATGATATTATCATTGCCTCGGTGGCAAGCAATCTCGGATAACAATATCATCATTCATCAAACATACAATTGCTTTGTATCTATGCAAAATACATAACTATAGGAGAAGAAATGTTCTTAAAACTACTGCCTCGGTCGCAAGCGACTTCGCTATAAGTTATAAGCTTATACATTGTCCTAAATATGCAACCTCAGTCACAAGCGACCTCGGATAATGATGTTATCATTCATCAAACACAAGATTTCGTTGCCTCCACGCAAAATACATAGTTATAGGCCTCTACATTGTCTTAAATATATTGCCTCGGCCGCAAGCGACCTCGGATAATGATATCATCGTTCGTCAAAGACAGAATTTTTCTGTCTGTATGCAAAATATATAACAACATGAGACGAAATATTCTTAAAAGTGCTGCCTCGGTCGCAAGCGACCTCGGATAATGTTATTATCATTATCAAATACAAGATTTCGTTGTCTGCGCGCAAAATACAAAGTTATAAACTTATACATTGTCTTAAATGTACAATTTCAGTCACAAGCGAGCTCGGATAATGATATTATTATTCATCAAACACAATATTTCGTTGCCTCCACACAAAATGCATAGTTATAATCCTCTACATTGTCCCAAACATATTGCCTCGGTCGCAAGCGACCTCGGATAATGATATCATCGTTCGTCAAAGACAGAATTTTTCTGTCTGTATGCAAAATATATAACAACATGAGACGAAATATTCTTAAAAGTGCTGCCTCGGTCGCAAGCGACCTCGGATAATGTTATTATCATTATCAAATACAAGATTTCGTTGTCTGCGCGCAAAATACAAAGTTATAAACTTATACATTGTCTTAAATGTACAATTTCAGTCACAAGCGAGCTCGGATAATGATATTATTATTCATCAAACACAATATTTCGTTGCCTCCACACAAAATGCATAGTTATAATCCTCTACATTGTCCCAAACATATTGCCTCGGTCGCAAGCGACCTCGGATAATGATATCATCGTTCGTCAAAGACAGAATTTTTCTGTCTGTATGCAAAATATATAACAACATGAGACGAAATATTCTTAAAAGTGCTGCCTCGGTCGCAAGCGACCTCGGATAATGTTATTATCATTATCAAATACAAGATTTCGTTGTCTGCGCGCAAAATACAAAGTTATAAACTTATACATTGTCTTAAATGTACAATTTCAGTCACAAGCGAGCTCGGATAATGATATTATTATTCATCAAACACAATATTTCGTTGCCTCCACACAAAATGCATAGTTATAATCCTCTACATTGTCCCAAACATATTGCCTCGGTCGCAAGCGACCTCGGATAATGATATCATCGTTCGTCAAAGACAGAATTTTTCTGTCTGTATGCAAAATATATAACAACATGAGACGAAATATTCTTAAAAGTGCTGCCTCGGTCGCAAGCGACCTCGGATAATGTTATTATCATTATCAAATACAAGATTTCGTTGTCTGCGCGCAAAATACAAAGTTATAAACTTATACATTGTCTTAAATGTACAATTTCAGTCACAAGCGAGCTCGGATAATGATATTATTATTCATCAAACACAATATTTCGTTGCCTCCACACAAAATGCATAGTTATAATCCTCTACATTGTCCCAAACATATTGCCTCGGTCGCAAGCGACCTCGGATAATGATATCATCGTTCGTCAAACACAGAATTTTTCTGTATGTATGTAAAAAATATAACAACATGAGAAGAAATATTCTTAAAAGTGCTGCCTCGGTAGCAAGCGACCTCGGATAATGTTGTTATCATTATCAAATACAAGATTTCGTTGTCTGCGCGCAAAATACAAAGTTATAATCTTATACGTTGTCTTAAATGTACAATTTCAGTCACAAACGACCTCGGATAATGATATTATCATTCATCAAACACAATATTTCGTTGTGTCCACACAAAATGCATAGGTATAAGCCTCTACATTGTCTCAAACATATTGCCTCGGTCGCAAGCGACCTCGGATAATGATATCATCGTTCATCAAACACAGAATATTTCTGTTAACTACATGAGAAGAAATATTCTTAAAAGTGCTGCCTCGGTCGCAAGCGACCTCGGATAATGTTGTTATCATTATCAAATACAAGATTTCGTTGTCTGCCCGCAAAATACAAAGTTATAAACTTATACGTTGTCTTAAATATACAATTTCAGTCACAAGCAACCTCGGATAATGATATTATCATTCATCAAACCCAATATTTCGTTGCCTTCACACAAAATGCATAGTTATAAGCCTCTACATTGTCTCAAACATATTGCCTCGGTCGCAAGCGACCTCGGATAATGATATCATCGTTCACCAAACACAGAATTTTTCTGTCTGTATGCAAAATATATAACAACATGAGACGAAATATTCTTAAAAGTGCTGCCTCGGTCGCAAGCGACCTCGGATAATGTTGTTATCATTATCAAATACAAGATTTCGTTGTCTGCCGCGAAATACAAAGTTATAAAATTATACGTTGTCTTAAATATACAATTTCAGTCACAAGCAACCTCGGATAATGATATTATCATTCATCAAACACAATATTTCGTTGCCTCCACACAAAATGCATAGTTATAAGCCTCTACATTGTCTCAAACATATTGCCTCGGTCGCAAGCGACCTCGGATAATGATATCATCATTCATCAAACACAGAATTTTTTTGTATGTATGTAAAAAATATAACAACATGAGAAGAAATATTCTTAAAAGTGCTGCCTCGGTAGCAAGCGACCTCGGATAATGTTGTTATCATTATCAAATACAAGATTTCGTTGTCTGCCCGCAAAATACAAAGTTATAAACTTATACGTTGTCTTAAATGTACAATTTCAGTCACAAACGACCTCGGATAATGATATTATCATTCATCAAACACAATATTTCGTTGTGTCCACACAAAATGCATAGGTATAAGCCTCTACATTGTCTCAAACATATTGCCTCGGTCGCAAGCGACCTCGGATAATGATATCATCGTTCATCAAACACAGAATTTTTCTGTATGTATGTAAAAAATATAACAACATGAGACGAAATATTCTTAAAAGTGCTGCCTCGGTCGCAAGCGACCTCGGATAATGTTGTTATCATTATCAAATACAAGATTTCGTTATCTGCGCGCAAAATACAAAGTTATAAAATTATACGTTGTCTTAAATATACAATTTCAGTCACAAGCGACCTTGGATAATGATATTATCATTCATCAACCACAATATTTCGTTGCGTCCACACAAAATGCATAGGTATAAGCCTCTACATTGTCTCAAACATATTGCCTCGGACGCAAGCGACCTCGGATAATGATATCATCGTTCATCAAACACAGAATTTTTCTGTCTGTATGCAAAATATATAACTACATGCGAAGAAATGTTCTTAAAAGTGCTGCCTCGGTCGCAAGCGACCTCGGATAATGTTGTTATCATTATCAAATACAAGATTTCGTTGTCTGCGCGCAAAATACAAAGTTATAATCTTATACGTTGTCTTAAATATACAATTTCAGTCAGATGCGACCTCGGATAATGATATTATCATTCATCAAACACAATATTTCGTTGCCTCCACACAAAATGCATAGTTATAAGCCTCTACATTGTCTCAAACATATTGCCTCGGTCGCAAGCGACCTCGGATAATGATATCATCGTTCATCAAACACAGAATTTTTCTGTATGTATGTAAAAAATATAACAACATGAGAAGAAATATTCTTAAAAGTGCTGCCTCGGTAGCAAGCGACCTCGGATATTGTTGTTATCATTATCACATACAAGATTTCGTTGTCTGCGCGCAAAATGCAAAGTTATAAACTTATACGTTGTCTTAAATGTACAATTTTAGTCACAAGCGACCTCGGATAATGATATTATTATTCATCAAACACAATATTTCGTTGCCTCCACACAAAATGCATAGTTATAAGCCTCTACATTGTCTCAAACATATTGCCTCCGTCGCAAGCGACCTCGGATAATGATATCATCGTTCATCAAACACAGAATTTTTCTGTATGTATGTAAAAAATATAACAACATGAGAAGAAATATTCTTAAAAGTGCTGCCTCGGTCGCAAGCGACCTCGGATAATGTTGTTATCATATTCAAATACAAGATTTCGTTGTCTGCGCGCAAAATACAAAGTTATAAAATTATACATTGTCTTAAATATACAATTTCAGTCACAAGCGACTTCGGATAATGATATTATCATTCATCAAACCCAATATTTCGTTGCCTCCACACAAAATGCATAGTTATAAGCCTCTACATTGTCTCAAACATGTTGCCTCGGTCGCAAGCGACCTCGGATAATGATATCATCGTTCATCAAACACAGAATTTTTCTGTCTGTATGCAAAATATATAACAACATGAGACGAAATATTCTTAAAAGTGCTGCCTCGGTCGCAAGCGACCTCGGATAATGTTGTTATTATTATCAAATACAAGATTTCGTTGTCTGCGCGCAAAATACAAAGTTATAAAATTATACATTGTCTTAAATATACAATTTCAGTTACAAGCGACTTCGGATAATGATATTATCATTCATCAAACACAATATTTCGTTGCGTCCACACAAAATGCATAGGTATAAGCCTCTACATTGTCTCAAACATATTGCCTCGGTCGCAAGCGACCTCGGATAATGATATCATCGTTCGTCAAAGACAGAATTTTTCTGTCTGTATGCAAAATATATAACAACATGAGACGAAATATTCTTAAAAGTGCTGCCTCGGTCGCAAGCGACCTCGGATAATCATGTTGTCATTATCAAATACATGATTTTGTTTCCTCCCCCTTAAATATATAGTTATAATCCTCTACATTATCTTAAATATACTGCCTCGGTCGCAAGCGACCTCGGATAATGATATTATCATTCATCAAACACAAGATTTCGTTGCCTACACGCAAAATACAAAGTGATAGGCCTCTACATTGGCTTAAATATCCTGCCTCGGTCGCAAACGACCTCGGATAATAATGTTATCATTTATTAATTACAAGATTACGTTGCCTCGGTGCACAATACATAACTATAAGAGAACAAATATTCTTTAAAATACTGCCTCGGTCGCCAGATACCTTGGATAATGATATCATCGTTCATCAAACGTACAAGTTCTTTGTCTCTATGCGAAATACATAATTATAAGAGAAGATATGTTCTTAGAAGTGCTGCCTCGGTCGCAAGCAACCTCGGATAATAATGTTATCATTCATCAATCACAAGATTACGTTGCCTTGGTGCATAATACATAACTATAAGAGAACAAATATTCTTTAAAATACTGCCTCGGTCGCAAGTGACCTCGGATAATGATGGTATCATTCATCAAACATAAGATTTTGATGCCTACACGCAAAATACAAAGTGATAGGCCTGTACCTTGTCTTAAAGATACTGCCGCGGTCGCAAGCGACCTCGGATATTGATATCATCGTTCATCAAACACAAACATTCTTTGTCTCTATGCAAAAAACATAATTATAAGAGAAAATATGTTCTTAGAAGTGCTGCCTCGGTCGCAAGCGACCTCGGATAATAATGTTATCATTCATCTATCACAAGATTACGTTGCCTTGGTGCACAATACATAACTATAAGAGAACAAATAGTCTTTAAAATACTGCCTCGGTCGCAAGCGACCTCGGATAATGATGTTATCATTCATCAAACATAAGATTTTAATGCCTACATGCAAAATACAAAGTGATAGGCCTGTACCTTGTCTTCAAGATACTGCCGCGGTCGCAAGCGACCTCGGATAATGATATCATCGTTCATCAAACACAAAAATTCTTTGTCTCTATGCAAAATACATAATTATAAGAGAAGATATGTTCTTAGAAGTGCTGCCTCGGTCGCAAGCAACCTCGAATAATAATGTTATCATTCATCAATCACAAGATTACGTTGCCTCGGTGCACAATACATAACTATAAGAGAACAAATATTCTTTAAAATACTGCCTCGGTCGCAAGCGACCTCGGATAATAATATTATCATTCATCAAACACAAGATTTCGTTGCCTACACGCAAAATACAAAGTGATAGGCTTCTACATTGTCTTAAATATACTGCCTCGGTCGCAAGCGACCTCGGATAATAATGTTATCATTCATCAATCACAAGATTACGTTGCCTCGGTGCACAATACATAACTATAAGAGAACAAATATTTTTTAAAATACTGCCTCGGTCGCAAGCGACCTCGGGGTCGCAAGCGACCTCGGATAATAATATTATCATTCATCAAACACAAGATTTCGTTGCCTACACGCAAAATACAAAGTGATAGGCTTCTACATTGTCTTAAATATACTGCCTCGGTCGCAAGCGACCTCGAATAATAATGTTATCATTCATCAATCACAAGATTACGTTGCCTCGGTGCACAATACATAACTATAAGAGAACAAATATTCTTTAAAATACTGCCTCGGTCGCAAGCGACCTCGGATAATAATATTATCATTCATCAAACACAAGATTTCGTTGCCTACACGCAAAATACAAAGTGATAGGCTTCTACATTGTCTTAAATATACTGCCTCGGTCGCAAGCGGCCTCGGATAATAATGTTATCATTCATCAATCACAAGATTACGTTGCCTCGGTGCACAATACATAACTATAAGAGAACAAATATTTTTTAAAATACTGCCTCGGTCGCAAGCGACCTCGGGGTCGCAAGCGACCTCGGATAATAATATTATCATTCATCAAACACAAGATTTCGTTGCCTACACGCAAAATACAAAGTGATAGGCTTCTACATTGTCTTAAATATACTGCCTCGGTCGCAAGCGACCTCGAATAATAATGTTATCATTCATCAATCACAAGATTACGTTGCCTCGGTGCACAATACATAACTATAAGAGAACAAATATTCTTTAAAATACTGCCTCGGTCGCAAGCGACCTCGGATAATAATATTATCCTTCATCAAACACAAGATTTCGTTGCCTACACGCAAAATACAAAGTGATAGGCCTCTACATTGTCTTAAATATACTGCCTCGGTCGCAAGCGACCTCGGATAATAATGTTATCATTCATCAATCACAAGATTACGTTACGTCGATGCACAACACATAATTATAAAAGAATAAGTATTTTTTAAAATACTGCCTCGGTCGCAAGCGACCTCGGATAATGATTTTATCATTCATCAAACACAAGATTTCGTTGCCTACAAGCAAAATACAAAGTGATAGGCCTCAACATTCTTTCAAATATACTGCCTCGGTCGCAAGCGACCTCGGATAATAATATTATCATTCATCAATCACACGATTACGTTGCCTCCGTGCACAATACATAACTATAAGAGAACAAATATTCTTTAAAATACTGCCTCGGTCGCAAGCGACCTCGGATAGTAATATCTTCGGTCTTTATGTAAGATTACATTGCCTCGGTGCACAATAAATATTTGTTAACATATAAATCATAAAAAAAAAGGATTTATATTTCTTTTTACGTAAAAAAATCCATACCACACTTCATTTAATGTGATATTTTTTAGTTATAATTAATCATCGTTGTAAATATTTCCTTTTAATTGAAAATTAAATCACGTTTTTTCCTTGTAACGTTTACATAGTTATTATTTATAAGAACAAAACGAGTAATGAATCATTATAATGGTTACTAATTTAAATTTACACGAGCTGCTAATTTGAATCTATTAATGATTAATTAATAAAAGAAATTAAAAAAATAAAAATTAAAACTTCTAGTCTAAAACGTTTTTAAACAAAAAAAAGACTAAACTAAATTAAATAGAATTTCTTTGATAAAAAACCTTCCTGGATAAACATTTAAATAAATACGAACGTAACCGAATTTATGCCGGCTTAAAATTAGTTGAATGCAAATATTTAGGCGCGATTATGTAAAAAAATGTTAAATGTTAAAAATAGGCATGCGATCCATCCAAAAAATCGCTTTTTTTCAACATTTTTCAATCTCAAATCGCTAAAGAAGAAATATCTCCTCGGTAAATTACTCGAAACTATTTTCAATGTAAACTCATTTTCAGCAGCGAATCAATTCACACATTTCTGTTTACAAATTTATTTTGTTTTAATAGAGATTAATTTATTAAACAAATTCGCGAAAAAAAAATTAATTTAATTTGAATCAGATTGAATTCTTTCGAAATGATTTGGTGAGTTGGTAGGATAGGAATGTTTCAAGCTTCAAAACCTGTAGAATTCGCATTTTTTCAATTCGTCCAACTCGAAGAGGTAGACTCAACGGCGACTCTTACCTTCGAAGGCTAAAAACCCTTTTCATTCAATTCTATTTCGTTCTTGGTTAATTTATTTTAAAAAAAGTCGAATTAAAAATAATCGCTGCGTTCACGTTTTGTTGTACCAAATTAATCAGCGTTTTTTTCGCATTATTTATAGATTTAAATTATTAAAAAAAAATCTAAAAAGTGATTATTTAATTTATTGTTATGTAACACGTAATAAAAAAATAAACACGCCGACCTTTAATTTTTTTTAAATAAAAATCTTTTAAACGTTTTAAACCGGCAATAACATTCGCTTTTCATTTAATTTTATTCTTCATAACTCCGATTTTAAATTCGGTTCATAACACGACAATTTTCATTCATAACGTTTTGTTGTTGTCGTCGGGTCTGGCTCTTTGTCCGCTCTAAAACGGCATTTCGAATTGAATTATTAATATTTAAACAGGTTTTTTTCGGGCCCACGCCGAGGAGACACAACATCGACCTCTTCGTCTGCTTTGAATCGAAAAAAATATATTTTTTTCGCCCAATTTAACCCGGGATTTATTGTCAATTTTTTTTTAACCACTCTCTTTGTAATCGAACCATTTGGAATAGTTGGCAAAATTAGGTCAACGTCGTTTTGCTATTTCAATCTAGTTTTGTATTATTTAGTGTTTGCGAAAACGATATGAGGACGACAATTGGGTCATTTAGAAATCGTATCCATATGTTTAATATAAAAGCGAAACTCGTAAACACTCATTTATGTATGTTAGTTGTAATTTTGGAAGTCTTGTAAGTACATAGAAGATTCTCACGAAATATAAACTAATTTATTTTAAGTTAGTGTAAAGTTGAGCATATGCTATGCAGACGATGCAGTCTTAGTTCTTCTAAAAATTACTGTTAAAACTTCAGGAAACGATATAGAAGTGCTAATAATCAAAGAACTAAGGTGTTAACTGGCGGTTTATATATCTCGAAGTAAATATAATTAGTAACAGAGCAGAAATCAGAACACACACGACGAAGATTCTTAATTATATGAGTACATACATTCTTCTTTCTACTCATATGCACCAGTTTTTGAAAAATGGGGGATTCACACATTTTACTATTTTGGTTTCCGATATTGGAGTAATGCTATAATTGAAGACATAAGTGGATAAAGGTGTCATGTCTCATTTTTTCAAAAAATGACTTTATGCATTTGTGGGCACCCCCTGATATTGATCTAACCTTTAATAAACAGGGATTCCTTATTTCCGATATTTTCTGGTAGTTTTCAGATGATAAAGGTGTCATGTCGCACATGCTACATATATTATCTAGTTGAGAAAGGTGTTATGTTACGTTTTTGTTACATGACACCTTTATCAGCTCAAAATTTGAAGGGTTCAGGTTAGCTGTGAAGTATCAGGTCATATTTTGAGGTTATGTTCCTCTTGCGTAACATTATTTTTAGACAGTGTTTATAGAGTGTTTCATTTAAAAAGCGATTTTTATTAGCAAATATAAGTAAACCATTATGGGATCTAGGGGTAAACGGATGCTGGAGTTAGTACAAGCGATAAATAATCAAAACTCGGATGTCAACTTGCAGCAGAATATTAAGAAAAAATTATTAAATACAGAATTGAAACTAAAAGAAATCGAAGCAGAAAAGGAAGATATAGACTCTTCTAACAAACAAGAAACAAGTAATGCTATTCATGATATTGCTGAAGGCCCAGAAGTTAAAAAATTGAAGATATTTGAATTGCAGCCTAAGGTTTCCAAAAAAAGAACCCGTAATCCAGAAAAATGGAAACGGAAAAAAGCTGCTCTATTAAGGCAAAAGGGTCAAGAATATGTATCACAAACTGGAAGAGTTATGGAAAAAAAGACAATAAAGGAAGGAGTACTCTGCAAACAGAAGTGTCGCATGAATTGTTCTGATAAATTCAACATTGAAGACAGAAAAGCAATTTTGAAGAAATTTTACAGCTTAGATGTAAATAGTAAGAGTATCCTGATTTTCAAGAGCGTCGAAATTAAGCCAGTTCTTCGTCACCGATTAGGCAGAAAGACATCAAAAAATTACTCATTTAAATATGCAATTACTTATGATAAGCAGCTGATACCAGTGTGTAAAGATGCTTTATGCTCTCTATATAAAATAGGAAGAAAAAAAATTGAAATAACACAAAAACAGTTAAAACTTGGCCAGTCTGCTCCTTCTCCAGATAAGCGAGGGCATCATATAAATCGCCCTCATAAGATATGTGAGGATGTTATCAACTTCATCATTAATCATGTTAATATGTTTCCTGCTGAACAATCACATTACTCCCGTAACAAAAATCATAACAAAAAATATCTGTCCTCTTTACTTAATGTGAATCAACTTTACCAGCTTTATATACAGCATTGCAAGGAGAACAAACTGGATGATAAATACATGGTCAAAATTTCATTCTATAGACATATTTTTGAAACAAAGTTTAATTTGTCTTTTGGTCACCCAAAAAGTGACACTTGCAGCATATGTGATGCTGGAGAAAATTCAGTTGAACACAAAAACAACTGGGAATATGCCTTTTATTCCCAAAAAGTAGACAGGCAAATACCAACAAGTGATAGAACAAAATGTTACATAACCATGGATTTACAACAAACTACTTTCATGCAAACTAGCACAATACAAACTGAGTTTGAAGAATTATGTGCTTCCTTTGGGTATCATGTGTTAACCAGAGAGGCTTCCAGAGTTACATGTAACACAAAATCATGTATAGACAACATAATAACTAACACACAGAGCGATACTCAGCATGTTAGAACAATTAACCTACATTTGGCCGATCATTTCGGACAATTATTGACCATCGATTCGAAAAATATCTTCAATCAAAGTAGTCTCCAAAGGCAAAGATTAATATCTAGAGAAAACATATTAAAATTTGAAAGTAAAGTAAGGGAAAATGATTGGATATCTGTCCTTGAAGGGTTGAAGTCCGATTTTAACAAATTTCACAAGCGCTTGTTGGAAATTTTTGAACAATGTTTTCCAATTGTAGTAAGAAGGTGGGAAAATGTTGCTAGAAAACCAGTCAAATGGTGGTCAAAAGAATTACGCCAAATGAAATATACTTTGGAAGCACTATGGGTTATTAATCAGGTTAAGAAAGATCAACCATCATCAGAAATATACAAACGATACAAAAAAGAATACCTAAAAAAAGCAAAAGATACCAAAAGATTCCACATTACCAGGGAGATTAATGAGTCTGATAATAAACAGAAGACAGTATGGAAAGTAATAAAAAGAGAAAGTAACAGAACGCAAATCACCTCAAAAGATGGTAATATCACGGTAGAAGAGTTGAACGACTTCTTTACCAGCATCGGTGAGCATACATCAGCAATGATCCCTCAGGCGAGTTGTCCATACAGTTTGCTCCAAAACATGTCTTACACTACACGATATTCATTATTTTTTCAACCTACTACTAAAGAAGAAGTAATGTGGATAGTTCATAAAATGAAAAATAAAGCAACTCCGGATGCGTATGGGTTTTCCGTGAAAATACTGAAAATAGTTATACCATATATAGCTGATGCTGTTTCCATTATGATTAATAATTCTTTTTTATATGGACATTTTCCTGACCTATTGAAAAAAGCTAGAATTGCTCCCATCTATAAAAGTGGTGATCGAAACGATTTGAAGAATTATAGACCAGTTTCAATTCTTCCTACACTATCGAAGATATGGGAAGTTGCCATACGTAACCGTATAGAAGAACACTTTGATAGCAGCAGTATGTGGAACGAAAATCACCACGGCTTCCGCAGACAAAGATCGACAATAACTGCAGGGGCAAGCATTCTCGGATCTATATTAGAAGCTTTTGATAAAAACTTGAAGATAGAAGCAGCATTTTGTGACCTCAGTAAGGCGTTCGATACAGTTGACCACAGGATACTGTTGGGAAAGTTAAGCTACTATGGCATAAGAGGCGTTGCTAATAAAATAATGGAATCCTATCTAACAGATCGTACACAATACACTGAGTGGAACAATGGAAGATCCGGTGAAAGCATGGTACATGTGGGTGTTCCGCAGGGTTCAGTGCTTGGTCCTTTGCTATACATTATATACACCAACGATTTACCAATAAACGTACAGGCAGCAATTACACTTCAATATGCTGATGACACATCATTTCTAAATTATAATATTACAGAAGAAGGTCTACACAGAAAAACTGTAACTTCAATGCAGGACGCAGAAATTTGGTTTAATAGCAATAAAGTCATGCTAAATAGAGAGAAAACAAAGATTATGAAGTTTTGTACGCGACTTGAAGGGGAAAGAGAAACCGTAAAATTTCTGGGAATTGTGTTAGATAGTACCCTTACCTTTCAAAACCATGTACAGTATATGTCCGGTAAGCTCAGTTCAATAATCTACACTATCAGGGTATTAAATAGAACAGCAACGTATGAAGCGGCTCGTCAAGCTTACTTTTCACTGTTTCACATCATGTTCATCACTGTTCATCGTGCATCTCCTCATGCACGAAAAATATTTATAAAGCAAAAAGAAGCAGTAAGAGCTCTTTACAAATTAAATTCTAAAGAAAGCTGTAGGAATGTATTCAAAAGTAATATACTTACCATCCCAGCAGAATATATATTTGTGTGTATTATGTACGTGCACGAAAGAAAGGAGCAATGGGAGAAAGGATCCAATGTTCACTGCTATAAAACTAGAAATGCAGAAGAGTTTCGACCACCTAAACGCCGTTTGCGGAAGACTCAGCATGGAATTGATTATGTTGGAGTCCGTCTGTACAATAAATTACCGGAGTATATTAAGATAATGTCACGGAAAACATTTAAAAAAACAGTGAAAAGTGTACTACTGAATGGTGGGTTTTATTCAGTAGACGAATATTTAGAAGCTGAAATTGTGTGATTTGTGTCATTATATTTATATATTCAGAATGTGACGAGCCGAATATTCTTTTGTTTGTATGAATTTTTAGGCAATAAAGATTATTATTATTATTATTATTATGCCATTACCCAAATTATCAACATCAAAGGCTTTCTACTTGAGACAAATGTGGCTTTACAACTTTGGTATTCACTGCATCACTCATTCAGACCACAAGTCATATTTTTTTAATTGGACAGAAGACATTGCCAATAGAGGCAGTAACGAAATTGGAAGTTGTTTATTAAGGTTCTGCAAATTACTCAAAAAAGAACACCCTGATGTCGATCACTTGATAATTTGGTCTGATTCATGTGCAGGGCAAAATAAGAATTTCTCCATCCTTTGTCTTTACCAGTATTTTATTCTAAACAAGATTTTCAGAGTCATAGATCATAAATTTCCTGAGGTTGGCCACAGCTACCTCGACTCAGATCGAGATTTTGGTCGTATTGAGAAAGAACTCAGAAAGCATCAAAATATTTTTATTCCGGACCAATATCGGGAGATTATCAGATCTGCAAGTACTAGACATAGTTTATGTTTAAATATGGAAAATTTTTTTTATAATTTAGATGAACTTCCAATGAAACTTCATTTATATAAAAAAACTAAGAACACTATTAACGGGAAGATTAATCTACGAGACAGTGTCAAATGGATTAGAGTAGACAGTTTTGGAGTTTATTTATATAAAACAAATTTAGACTCTCATTCACCGTTTCTGCAGGTTGATTTACATAAGAAAGGTGCAAGGAAAATTCAAACTGGGGAAGTTACTCTAAGCGTATTACCTAAATGTGGGGGTTTAATAACTACCGAAAAAATTGCCAACTTGAAAGAACAAATAAAGTTCGTTGAAGAGGATTACAGATGGTACTATAAAGATGTGTTGGAACAAACTAGTCTAAATCCCAAGCAGAAAAGGAAAACATCATATTAGTTGCTTATCTATACCTATTTACTTTAAATTTTTTATTTGTTTCATATTTTAAGTTCATAAGCAGTTTATAAATTTCTATAAATAAAATAGTTTAAACTATAAATTGAAGTGTTTTTCATTCTGTCATCTTGCTTTTTTTCTATATCTTCAAAAATATATAGATTTAGATGTTACATGACACCTTCATTCATGATAAAAGAAATAACATTTCAAGCTGAGAGTTGGTGGATAAAGGTGTTATGTACACTATATCTTAATTTTTCCAGAAAAGGATGTTTTTCTTTAATAAGAAAGTACGTGATAGGAAATATTCTATTTATTACTATTTTTTGAGGTTACAATAAATTGAATCCAGAACTTCACAAGAAAGTTCCAGTTTAAGATGTGTTATGCTAGTTTATTCAAAAGTTTAAAAATGTGACATGACACCTTTATCCACTTATGTCTTCAATTTGCAGAACGATTATGGTCAGAAATGACAAAAAAAAACTTTCCAAATTATTAAGATTTACCAAAACAGCACTAAATGATTTAAGTACGAAGACTTTTATGGTATTAATTGAATTAAAATTAGAACTAATACTGGCACTAACACTAAAGCTAAAACTAGAAACTTTCGGGTTTTGCCATTAGTTTTTTGCAAAAATATTTGACGCTGAGAATGCCATGTTGCAACCTTCTTCAGAAACTGGTTCAAATGAACCAAACCTTTTCCCAACTAGACCAAACAGCTTTGAGAGCAAAATATGTGATGCAACGAAATCAAGTTTGATGTTAGGAAATGATACCAAATACTGAAATGATACTTTAATTCCAGAAAATGCCCACAGTAAAACTCGTCGATATAACTATTAAAGTGTGGGGTAATCCAACATCATCAAAACTAATCAACATGCTTTCAAATACAAACTAACAATAAGATGTAATTTGACCTCGATGGTTTGACGTTAAATCGTATTTTATATGTTTTGGAAGAGACACAATTTGTCATAAGAAGATATTTATTCTCAAACCGAACACAAATTGCAAAAACATACAACGGAATTAAGTATTCTAGAGCGATCTAGAAACATTTCAAGTCTTTTGGAAGCAGTGTCAAGACATCCAGAGAAAGTGTCTAGTCTTCTGGAAGCAGTTCAAGTCTCCTGGAGATCTTTCAAGACTTCTGGCAGTATTTCAAATCATTTGGAAGCAGTTCTAGTCTTATGGAGGAAGTATCGAGTGATATGAAAGCAGTTCAAGTCCTCTGGAAGGATTTCAAGCCTTCCAGAGGCAATATCAAATCTTCTAGAATCATTTCAAATCTTTTGGCAACAGTATCAAGTCTTTCAGAGGAAGTATCAAGTCTTCTGGAAGCAGTTCAAGTCCCCTAAGAACACTGCAAGATTTCTGGAAACATTTCAAGCCTTTTGGAAGCAATTCAAGCTTTTCAGAGGAAGTATTGAATCTTCTGGAATCATTTTAAATCTATTGAAAGCAGTATTAAGTCTCTCAGAGAAAGTGTCTAGTCTTCTAGAGGCAGTTAAAGTCACCTGGAAGCATTTCAAGTCTTTGAAGGCAGTTCAAGTCTTCAGAAAATATTTCAAGTCTTCCAGGGACAATATAAAGCCTTCTAAAAACATTTCAAGTCTTTTGGAAGCAGTGTCAAGACATCCAGAGAAAGTGTCTAGTCTTCTGGAAGCAGTTCAAGTCTCCTGGAGATCTTTCAAGACTTCTGGCAGTATTTCAAATCATTTGGAAGCAGTTCTAGTCTTATGGAGGAAGTATCGAGTGATATGAAAGCAGTTCAAGTCCTCTGGAAGGATTTCAAGCCTTCCAGAGGCAATATCAAATCTTCTAGAATCATTTCAAATCTTTTGGCAACAGTATCAAGTCTTTCAGAGGAAGTATCAAGTCTTCTGGAAGCAGTTCAAGTCTCCTGGAAACATTTCAAGACTTCTGGAAGCATTTCAAGCCTTTTGGAAGCAATTCAAGCCTTTCAGAGGAAAGTATTGAATCTTCTGGAAGCATTTCAAATCTATTGAAAGCAGTATTAAGTCTCTCAAAGAAAATATCTAGTCTTCTAGAGGCAGTTAAAGTCACCTGGAAGCATTTCAAGTCTTTTGAAGGCAGTTCAAGTCTTCAGAAAATATTTCAAGTCTTCCAGGGACAATATAAAGCCTTCTAGAAACATTTCAAGTCTTTTGGAAGCAGTGTCAAGACATCCAGAGAAAGTGTCTAGTCTTCTGGAAGCAGTTTAAGTCTCCTGGAGATCTTTCAAGACTTCTGGCAGTATTTCAAATCATTTGGAAGCAGTTCTAGTCTTATGGAGGAAGTATCGAGTGATATGAAAGCAGTTCAAGTCCAATATCAAAAGAAGAAGCAATATCAAATCTTCTAGAATCATTTCAAATCTTTTGGCAACAGTATCAAGTCTTTCAGAGGAAGTATCAAGTCTTCTGGAAGCAGTTCAAGTCCCCTAGGAACACTTCAAGATTTCTGGAAACATTTCAAGCCTTTTGGAAGCAATTCAAGCTTTTCAGAGGAAGTATTGAATCTTCTGGAATCATTTTAAATCTATTGAAAGCAGTATTAAGTCTCTCAGAGAAAGTGTCTAGTCTTCTAGAGGCAGTTAAAGTCACCTGGAAGCATTTCAAGTCTTTGAAGGCAGTTCAAGTCTTCAGAAAATATTTCAAGTCTTCCAGGGACAATATAAAGCCTTCTAAAAACATTTCAAGTCTTTTGGAAGCAGTGTCAAGACATCCAGAGAAAGTGTCTAGTCTTCTGGAAGCAGTTCAAGTCTCCTGGAGATCTTTCAAGACTTCTGGCAGTATTTCAAATCATTTGGAAGCAGTTCTAGTCTTATGGAGGAAGTATCGAGTGATATGAAAGCAGTTCAAGTCCTCTGGAAGGATTTCAAGCCTTCCAGAGGCAATATCAAATCTTCTAGAATCATTTCAAATCTTTTGGCAACAGTATCAAGTCTTTCAGAGGAAGTATCAAGTCTTCTGGAAGCAGTTCAAGTCTCCTGGAAACATTTCAAGACTTCTGGAAGCATTTCAAGCCTTTTGGAAGCAATTCAAGCCTTTCAGAGGA
This sequence comes from Onthophagus sagittarius, assembly GCA_036711965.1. Lineage (NCBI taxonomy): Eukaryota > Metazoa > Arthropoda > Insecta > Coleoptera > Scarabaeidae > Onthophagus > Onthophagus sagittarius. The sequence continues at coordinate 13,633,754 of JASERS010000009.1, read as the reverse complement.
AAGTATTGAATCTTCTGGAAGCATTTCAAATCTATTGAAAGCAGTATTAAGTCTCTCAAAGAAAATATCTAGTCTTCTAGAGGCAGTTAAAGTCACCTGGAAGCATTTCAAGTCTTTTGAAGGCAGTTCAAGTCTTCAGAAAATATTTCAAGTCTTCCAGGGACAATATAAAGCCTTCTAGAAACATTTCAAGTCTTTTGGAAGCAGTGTCAAGACATCCAGAGAAAGTGTCTAGTCTTCTGGAAGCAGTTTAAGTCTCCTGGAGATCTTTCAAGACTTCTGGCAGTATTTCAAATCATTTGGAAGCAGTTCTAGTCTTATGGAGGAAGTATCGAGTGATATGAAAGCAGTTCAAGTCCAATATCAAAAGAAGAAGCAATATCAAATCTTCTAGAATCATTTCAAATCTTTTGGCAACAGTATCAAGTCTTTCAGAGGAAGTATCAAGTCTTCTGGAAGCAGTTCAAGTCCCCTAGGAACACTTCAAGATTTCTGGAAACATTTCAAGCCTTTTGGAAGCAATTCAAGCTTTTCAGAGGAAGTATTGAATCTTCTGGAATCATTTCAAATCTATTGAAAGCAGTATTAAGTCTCTCAGAGAAAGTCTTCCAGAAACACTTCAAGTCACCTGGAAGCATTTCAAGTCTTTTGGAAACAGTATCAAGTCTTTCAGAGGAAGTATTTAGTATTCTGGAAATATTTCAAATCATTTGGAAGCATTTCAAATTTTAGTTTTCCAGAAACAGTATCAAACCTTAATTTAAAACATGTACTCTCCAAAAAAAATACGTTTACAGCAGATGTTGAGACTGAATTGGAAAGCAAAAGCTTAATATACATAAAAATTTAAAAATATATTGAAAATGGCATCTTCAATTCAGACAATCCACGTGTTTAACTGATGTGACTTTACTACCTTGGCCACAAGCAACCTCAGATAATATATTTATCGCTCATTTAAAATAAAAGTTCATGCCTCGGGATGCAGTATCTATATCTATGAGAATAAATGTTATTAATGCTACCGCATTGGATGCAAGAGACCTCGGCTAATATTTTTAACGATAACTATTTATATAAATTCTGCGCCCCGGAATACAGTAATTATATCTATGAGTGTAGAATGTTCTTAATTCTAATGCCTCGGCCGCAAGGAAACTTGGAATATGTTGGCGTTGTCCATCAGAGTCCAATTTTATTACCATCATACATAAAAGATATATACAGGTGACTCAGGTTTTTGGCATATATTCTCCTATCATCTAGATACATAAGAAATATAATTAATGTAGAACTGCGTATGTAACCGCAATTCTACATTCTCAGTTGCAAGCGATTTTAGCTAATATTCTTCTATCTTCTCGATACATAACAAATATGTATATGAGTCTATATACCTAAAATTCTATTGCCTCGGTCACAAACAACCTCGGCTCATATTCGCCTGTCTTCTTGATGTATAACAAAATATGTATATGGTAATTCGTAGTGCTTCACGGATGGAGAAGTAGTTGTTCCCTGTGAACATCCAAGAAGATGAACGGATGATACCTCGGATCAACCAAAATACAAATATGTATGAGTCTATATATCCTCAAATCTACTACCTCGGTCGCAAGCGACCTCGGTTCATATTCTCCTGTCTTCCAGATACATAACAAATACCTATATATCTTCAATTCTACTGCCTCGGTGGCAAGCGACCTCGGCTCATATTCTTCTCTCTTCTTGATATAAAACGGGCATCTACATGAATGCATACATCCATAGCAGATATCAATATGAGTCTATATATCCTCACTTCTACTACTTCGCCTCACATTCTGGTATCTTAATTTATCTTAAATCATATAAATTCATATAAGCCCTTCCATGTCGACGCTTAAAGCTATTACCATGCTTTTTAATTTATAGAAAGCTTTTGTAAGTACTATAACCTTTCAAAGAATATACTAATCATAAGCGTTGGAATTAATTCCAAACATCTTTATCAATTATTAATATTGTATTGAGAAAACACACCTCTTTAAACCATCATTATTTAAGGCCATCACAGCCTTAAATGATTTTAGAAAACTGTTTAAAAATTTTCATCATAACGAGATTAAAATAAAAATTGCACACAAATTTTAAAACATGATGACACAAACGTCGAGAGAGGTCAAAATTAATAATAAATAAGTAGTATAAATCAAATTTGGTAAATTAATTTGGCGTATTAATCGATTTAGCATTTTTAAAAATTTATATTTTTTATTGTTATTTCAATTTTTTACTTTTTGGCGGTCATACGTTCCGAGTCCGGTTATTTATATCTTAAAGGTCAATGCGAGAGAAGAGCACCAGCCTCGGTTATAAACTAATAATAAATTATTTTAAAATCAACCAGAAAAAAAATTAAACTTATTAATAAACAATTAACCAAATTAATCCAATTTCTACCTACCTTAAAACAACAATCAAGCAAAAACGAAAACGAAAATTCGCGATCTCGACGAATCTTCAGGCTATTTAAAACGAAAATTACAGAAAATACTTGAAACATATCCAAGAGACGCGAACTTATTACTTTCTTATTCCTTTTGATTTTATAAATTTTTACACAAAATAAAAAAAAAATTTTTTTCGGATTTATTTTTTGCACCTTCTTTCGAAAAAGCGAGAACTCCGCGCGGTTATCGGAAACGAACGAAGAAAAAGGTCGTCGACTGCCGAAACCCGATGAAGTGCTTTTGCTCTCTTTTTTTCGAAAACGGGCTAATCAAAGCGCATCCGGCCCGCGTCGCTCGCGAACGCCGACTGAACTCGAAGAACCAGAAGAGAGCAAAGTGTTAAGTTAAGCGCGTTCGAAGAAAATAAATAAATAGCGAAATCTATTTTATCGACAGAATTATTTAAGTTATTTTGATGATTCTTCACGTAATATCGACGAGGTTTAAATGATAATTGTTAAGAAACTTACCAAACATAGCACATTTGATGAATTTAATCGGTTCAAAAACTTCTTTTTCTTCTTTATTAGGGATTTGGAATTTAATTCTTCTTATAACCAGGTTACAATGACTATTTGTAAGTTTATAAGCTTAAAAAATCTCCTCGAAACTTCTTTATTTGTTGATTAATTTGATACCAACCTAAAAATAATGGAATAAAACATTTTTATTTGATCAAATAAAATTAGTAATACTAAAAATAATTAAAATATTTAAATACTGAAATGCTTACCGCGTTGACTCATAGATGGCGCTGATTATCATTGGGAATAATTAAAAAAGTTTAATTTTACTTTTTTATCAAAATCAACTAAATTCTTAATGTTTATTATCGACGAAGATGTTGATATTGAACGATTTAAGCTAAAAATGAGGAATTCCTGAATAACTTACAACAATTTTTTAGGTTAATTTTGTCCGGTTATAAATGGGACAAAATAAATTCGATTTTAAGCAAAATTTCTCTAAAAAGTAGAGAGAACTTACCACATTTGATGAGTTCGTGCCAAAATAACGTCGAAATCGGGCAAAATCGGTTTAAAAACTTAAAAAATCTCTTCGACGCGGATTGAAACTGAATCTGTCAAATTTTTATTTGTTGTGATTGTTTTAGTACCAACCCAAAAACCTCTAAAAATAAAAGAAAAAAAATTTATTAATTAAAATTAATAATATTAATTAGAAATTAATTTAAATAATTCATTTTTTGTTTAATTAATAATCATTAAGAAATAAATAAGGTTAATTTTAAATAAATTATTTCAAATTAAGTTTAATATTAAAATACTAATAATGTTGATTCATAGATGGCGCGAATTAATTTGGGATTAATTATTAAAGATTAATTTTATTTTTTATCAAAATCAACTCAATTATTTATGCTTATTAACCAGAAAGGAGTTGATATTGAACGATTTAAGCTAAAGATGAGGAATTCCTGAATAACTTACAACAATTTTTTTAAGTTATTTTTGTCCAGTTATAAATGGGACAAAATAAATTCGATTTTAAGCAAAATTTCTTTAAGAAGTAGAGAAAACTTACCGCATTTGATGAGTTCGTGCCAAAATAACGCCGAAATCGGGCAAAATCGGTTTAAAAACTTAAAAAATCTCTTCGACGCGGATTGAAACTGAATCTGTCAAATTTTTATTTGTTGCGATTGTTTTAGTACCAACCCAGAAACCTCTAAAGATAAAAGAAAAAAAATCATTAATTAAAATTAATAATATTAATTAGAAATTAATTTAAATAAATCTTTTTTATGTTTAATTAATAATCATTAAGAAAAAAATAACGTTAATTTTAAATAAATTACTTTAAATTAAATTTAGTATTAAAATACTTAAAGTGTTGACTCATAGATGGCGCGAATTGTGATTTGGGATTAATGATTAAAGATTAATTTTATTTTTTTTATCAAAATCAACTAAATTATTTATGCTTATTAACGAGAAAGGAGTTGATATTGAACGATTTAAGCTAAAAATGAGGAATTCCTGAATAACTTACAACAATTTTTTAGGTTATTTTTGCCCGGTTATAAATGGGACAAAATAAATTCGATTTTAAGCAAAATTTCTCTAAAAAGTAGAGAGAACTTACCACATTTGATGAATTCGTGCCAAAATAACGTCGAAATCGGGCAAAATCGGTTTAAAAACTTAAAAAATCTCTTCGACGAGGATTGAAACTGAATCTGTCAAATTTTTATTTGTTGCGAATGTTTTAGTACCAACCCAAAAACCTCTAAAAATAAAAGAAAAAAAAATTATTAATTAAAATTAATAATATTAATTAGAAATTAATTTAAATAATTCATTTTTTTGTTTAATTAATAATCATTAAGAAATAAATAAGGTTAATTTTAAATAAATTATTTTAAATTAAGTTTAGTACTAAAATACTAATAATGTTGATTCATAGATGGCGCGAATTAAGATTTGGAATCAATTACTAAAGATTAATTTTATTTTATATCAAAATCAACTAAACTATTTATGCCTATTATCGAGAAAGGAGTTGATATTGAACGATTTAAGCTAAAAATGAGGAATTCCTGAATAACTTACAACGATTTTTTAGGTTATTTTTGTCCGGTTATAAATGGGACAAAATAAATTCGATTTTAAGCAAAATTTCTCTAAAAAGTAGAGAGAACTTACCACATTTGATGAGTTTGTGCCAAAATAATGTCGAAATCGGGCAAAATCGGTTTAAGAACTTAAAAAATCTCTTTGACGAGGATTGAAACTGAATCTGTCAAATTTTTATTTGTTGCGAATGTTTTAGTACCAACCCAAAAATCCCTAAAAATAAAAGAAAAAATTTATTAATTAAAATTAATAATATTAATTAGAAATTAATTTCAATAATTCATTTTTTGTTTAATTAATAATCATTAAGAAATAAATAAGGTTAATTTTAAATAAATTATTTCAAATTAAGTTTAATACTAAAATACTAATAATGTTGATTCATAGATGGCGCGAATTAATTTGGGATTAATTATTAAAGATTAATTTTATTTTTTATCAAAATCAACTAAATTATTTATGCTTATTAACCAGAAAGGAGTTTATATTGAACGATTTAAGCTAAAAATGAGGAATTCCTGAATAACTTACAACAATTTTTTAGGTTAATTTTGTCCGGTTATAAATGGGACAAAATAAATTCGCTTTTAAGCAAAATTTCTCTAAAAAGTAGAGAGAACTTACCACATTTGATGAGTTCGTGCCAAAATAACGTCGAAATCGGGCAAAATCGATTTAAAAACTTAAAAAATCTCTTCGACGCGGATTGAAACTGAATCTGTCAAATTTTTATTTGTTGCGAATGTTTTAGTACCAACCCAAAAACCTCTAAAAATAAAAGAAAAAAAATTATTAATTAAAATTAATAGTATTAATTAGAAATTAATTTAAATAATTCTTTTTTATGTTTAATTAATAATCATTAAGAAAAAAATAAGGTTAATTTTAAATAAATTACTTTAAATTAAATTTAGTATTAAAATACTTAAAGTGTTGACTCATAGATGGCGCGAATTGTGATTTGGGATTAATGATTAAAGATTAATTTTATTTTTTTTGTCAAAATCAACTAAATTATTTATGCTTATTAACGAGAAAGGAGTTGATATTGAACGATTTAAGCTAAAAATGAGGAATTCCTGAATAACTTACAACAATTTTTTAGGTTATTTTTGCCCGGTTATAAATGGGACAAAATAAATTCGATTTTAAGCAAAATTTCTCTAAAAAGTAGAGAGAACTTACCACATTTGATGAGTTTGTGCCAAAATAACGTCGAAATCGGGCAAAATCGGTTTAAGAACTTAAAAAATCTCTTCGACGAGGATTGAAACTGAATCTGTCAAATTTTTATTTGTTGCGAATGTTTTAGTACCAATCCAAAAATCCCTAAAAATAAAAGAAAAAAATTTATTAATTAAAATTAATAATATTAATTAGAAATTAATTTAAATAATTCATTTTTAGTTTAATTAATAATCATTAAGAAATAAATAAGGTTAATTTTAAATAAATTATTTCAAATTAAGTTTAATATTACAATACTAATAATTTTGATTCATAGATGGCGCGAATTAATTTGGGATTAATTATTAAAGATTAATTTTATTTTTTATCAAAATCAACTAAACTATTTATGCTCATTAACGAGAAAGGAGTTGATATTGAACGATTTAAGCTAAAAATGAGGAATTCCTGAATAACTTACAACAATTTTTTAGGTTAATTTTGTCCGGTTATAAATGGGACAAAATAAATTCGATTTTAAGCAAAATTTCTCTAAAAAGTAGAGAGAACTTACCACATTTGATGAGTTCGTGCCAAAATAAAGTCGAAATCGGGCAAAATCGGTTTAAAAACTTAAAAAATCTCTTCGACGCGGATTGAAACTGAATCTGTCAAATTTTTATTTGTTGCGATTGTTTTAGTACCAACCCAAAAACCTCTAAAGATAAAAGAAAAAAAAATTATTAATTAAAATTAATAATATTAATTAGAAATTAATTGAAATAATTCTTTTTTTTGTTTAATTAATAATCATTAAGAAATAAATAAGGTTAATTTTAAATAAATTATTTTAAATTAAGTTTAGTACTAAAATACTAATAATGTTGATTCATAGATGGCGCGAATTAAGATTTGGAATCAATTACTAAAGATTAATTTTATTTTATATCAAAATCAACTAAACTATTTATGCCTATTATCGAGAAAGGAGTTGATATTGAACGATTTAAGCTAAAAATGAGGAATTCCTGAATAACTTACAACGATTTTTTAGGTTATTTTTGTCCGGTTATAAATGGGACAAAATAAATTCGATTTTAAGCAAAATTTCTCTAAAAAGTAGAGAGAACTTACCACATTTGATGAGTTTGTGCCAAAATAACGTCGAAATCGGGCAAAATCGGTTTAAGAACTTAAAAAATCTCTTTGACGAGGATTGAAACTGAATCTGTCAAATTTTTATTTGTTGCGAATGTTTTAGTACCAACCCAAAAATCCCTAAAAATAAAAGAAAAAATTTATTAATTAAAATTAATAATATTAATTAGAAATTAATTTCAATAATTCATTTTTTGTTTAATTAATAATCATTAAGAAATAAATAAGGTTAATTTTAAATAAATTATTTCAAATTAAGTTTAATACTAAAATACTAATAATGTTGATTCATAGATGGCGCGAATTAATTTGGGATTAATTATTAAAGATTAATTTTATTTTTTATCAAAATCAACTAAATTATTTATGCTTATTAACCAGAAAGGAGTTTATATTGAACGATTTAAGCTAAAAATGAGGAATTCCTGAATAACTTACAACAATTTTTTAGGTTAATTTTGTCCGGTTATAAATGGGACAAAATAAATTCGCTTTTAAGCAAAATTTCTCTAAAAAGTAGAGAGAACTTACCACATTTGATGAGTTCATGCCAAAATAACGTATAAATCGGGCAAAATCGGTTTAAAAACTTAAAAAATCTCTTCGACGAGGATTGAAACTGAATCTGTCAAATTCTTATTTGTTGCGAATGTTTTAGTACCAACCCAAAAACCTCTAAAAATAAAAGAAAAAAATTTATTCATTAAAATTAATAATATTAATTAGAAATTAAATTAAATAATTCATTTTTTGTTTAATTAATAATCATTAAGAAATAAATAAGGTTAATTTTAAATAAATTATTTCAAATTACGTTTAGTATTAGAATACTAATAATGTTGATTCATAGATGGCGCGAATTAATTTGGGATTAATTATTAAAGATTAATTTTATTTTTTATCAAAATCAACTCAATTATTTATGCTTATTAACGAGAAAGGTGTTGATATTGAACGATTTAAGCTAAAAATGAGGAATTCCTGAATAACTTACAACAATTTTTTAGGTTATCTTTGCCCGGTTATAAATGGGACAAAATAAATTCGATTTTAAACAAAATTTCTCTAAAAAGTAGAGAGAACTTACCACATTTGATGAGTTCGTGCCAAAATAACGTCGAAATCGGGCAAAATCGGTTTAAAAACGTAAAAAATCTCTTCGACGCGGATTGAAACTGAATCTGTCAAATTTTTATTTGTTGCGAATGTTTTAGTACCAACCCAAAAACCTCTAAAAATAAAAGAAAAAAAAATTATTAATTAAAATTAATAATATTAATTAGAAATTAATTTAAATAATTCATTTTTTTGTTTAATTAATAATCATTAAGAAATAAATAAGGTTAATTTTAAATAAATTATTTTAAATTAAGTTTAGTACTAAAATACTAATAATGTTGATTCATAGATGGCGCGAATTAAGATTTGGAATCAATTACTAAAGATTAATTTTATTTTATATCAAAATCAACTAAACTATTTATGCCTATTATCGAGAAAGGAGTTGATATTGAACGATTTAAGCTAAAAATGAGGAATTCCTGAATAACTTACAACGATTTTTTAGGTTATTTTTGTCCGGTTATAAATGGGACAAAATAAATTCGATTTTAAGCAAAATTTCTCTAAAAAGTAGAGAGAACTTACCACATTTGATGAGTTCGTGCCAAAATAACGTCGAAATCGGGCAAAATCGATTTAAAAACTTAAAAAATCTCTTCGACGCGGATTGAAACTGAATCTGTCAAATTTTTATTTGTTGCGAATGTTTTAGTACCAACCCAAAAACCTCTAAAAATAAAAGAAAAAAAATTATTAATTAAAATTAATAGTATTAATTAGAAATTAATTTAAATAATTCTTTTTTATGTTTAATTAATAATCATTAAGAAAAAAATAAGGTTAATTTTAAATAAATTACTTTAAATTAAATTTAGTATTAAAATACTTAAAGTGTTGACTCATAGATGGCGCGAATTGTGATTTGGGATTAATGATTAAAGATTAATTTTATTTTTTTTGTCAAAATCAACTAAATTATTTATGCTTATTAACGAGAAAGGAGTTGATATTGAACGATTTAAGCTAAAAATGAGGAATTCCTGAATAACTTACAACAATTTTTTAGGTTATTTTTGCCCGGTTATAAATGGGACAAAATAAATTCGATTTTAAGCAAAATTTCTCTAAAAAGTAGAGAGAACTTACCACATTTGATGAGTTTGTGCCAAAATAACGTCGAAATCGGGCAAAATCGGTTTAAGAACTTAAAAAATCTCTTCGACGAGGATTGAAACTGAATCTGTCAAATTTTTATTTGTTGCGAATGTTTTAGTACCAATCCAAAAATCCCTAAAAATAAAAGAAAAAAATTTATTAATTAAAATTAATAATATTAATTAGAAATTAATTTAAATAATTCATTTTTAGTTTAATTAATAATCATTAAGAAATAAATAAGGTTAATTTTAAATAAATTATTTCAAATTAAGTTTAATATTACAATACTAATAATTTTGATTCATAGATGGCGCGAATTAATTTGGGATTAATTATTAAAGATTAATTTTATTTTTTATCAAAATCAACTAAACTATTTATGCTCATTAACGAGAAAGGAGTTGATATTGAACGATTTAAGCTAAAAATGAGGAATTCCTGAATAACTTACAACAATTTTTTAGGTTAATTTTGTCCGGTTATAAATGGGACAAAATAAATTCGATTTTAAGCAAAATTTCTCTAAAAAGTAGAGAGAACTTACCACATTTGATGAGTTCGTGCCAAAATAAAGTCGAAATCGGGCAAAATCGGTTTAAAAACTTAAAAAATCTCTTCGACGCGGATTGAAACTGAATCTGTCAAATTTTTATTTGTTGCGATTGTTTTAGTACCAACCCAAAAACCTCTAAAGATAAAAGAAAAAAAAATTATTAATTAAAATTAATAATATTAATTAGAAATTAATTGAAATAATTCTTTTTTTTGTTTAATTAATAATCATTAAGAAATAAATAAGGTTAATTTTAAATAAATTATTTTAAATTAAGTTTAGTACTAAAATACTAATAATGTTGATTCATAGATGGCGCGAATTAAGATTTGGAATCAATTACTAAAGATTAATTTTATTTTATATCAAAATCAACTAAACTATTTATGCCTATTATCGAGAAAGGAGTTGATATTGAACGATTTAAGCTAAAAATGAGGAATTCCTGAATAACTTACAACGATTTTTTAGGTTATTTTTGTCCGGTTATAAATGGGACAAAATAAATTCGATTTTAAGCAAAATTTCTCTAAAAAGTAGAGAGAACTTACCACATTTGATGAGTTTGTGCCAAAATAACGTCGAAATCGGGCAAAATCGGTTTAAGAACTTAAAAAATCTCTTTGACGAGGATTGAAACTGAATCTGTCAAATTTTTATTTGTTGCGAATGTTTTAGTACCAACCCAAAAATCCCTAAAAATAAAAGAAAAAATTTATTAATTAAAATTAATAATATTAATTAGAAATTAATTTCAATAATTCATTTTTTGTTTAATTAATAATCATTAAGAAATAAATAAGGTTAATTTTAAATAAATTATTTCAAATTAAGTTTAATACTAAAATACTAATAATGTTGATTCATAGATGGCGCGAATTAATTTGGGATTAATTATTAAAGATTAATTTTATTTTTTATCAAAATCAACTAAATTATTTATGCTTATTAACCAGAAAGGAGTTTATATTGAACGATTTAAGCTAAAAATGAGGAATTCCTGAATAACTTACAACAATTTTTTAGGTTAATTTTGTCCGGTTATAAATGGGACAAAATAAATTCGCTTTTAAGCAAAATTTCTCTAAAAAGTAGAGAGAACTTACCACATTTGATGAGTTCATGCCAAAATAACGTATAAATCGGGCAAAATCGGTTTAAAAACTTAAAAAATCTCTTCGACGAGGATTGAAACTGAATCTGTCAAATTCTTATTTGTTGCGAATGTTTTAGTACCAACCCAAAAACCTCTAAAAATAAAAGAAAAAAATTTATTCATTAAAATTAATAATATTAATTAGAAATTAAATTAAATAATTCATTTTTTGTTTAATTAATAATCATTAAGAAATAAATAAGGTTAATTTTAAATAAATTATTTCAAATTACGTTTAGTATTAGAATACTAATAATGTTGATTCATAGATGGCGCGAATTAATTTGGGATTAATTATTAAAGATTAATTTTATTTTTTATCAAAATCAACTCAATTATTTATGCTTATTAACGAGAAAGGTGTTGATATTGAACGATTTAAGCTAAAAATGAGGAATTCCTGAATAACTTACAACAATTTTTTAGGTTATCTTTGCCCGGTTATAAATGGGACAAAATAAATTCGATTTTAAACAAAATTTCTCTAAAAAGTAGAGAGAACTTACCACATTTGATGAGTTCGTGCCAAAATAACGTCGAAATCGGGCAAAATCGGTTTAAAAACGTAAAAAATCTCTTCGACGCGGATTGAAACTGAATCTGTCAAATTTTTATTTGTTGCGAATGTTTTAGTACCAACCCAAAAACCTCTAAAAATAAAAGAAAAAAAAATTATTAATTAAAATTAATAATATTAATTAGAAATTAATTTAAATAATTCATTTTTTTGTTTAATTAATAATCATTAAGAAATAAATAAGGTTAATTTTAAATAAATTATTTTAAATTAAGTTTAGTACTAAAATACTAATAATGTTGATTCATAGATGGCGCGAATTAAGATTTGGAATCAATTACTAAAGATTAATTTTATTTTATATCAAAATCAACTAAACTATTTATGCCTATTATCGAGAAAGGAGTTGATATTGAACGATTTAAGCTAAAAATGAGGAATTCCTGAATAACTTACAACGATTTTTTAGGTTATTTTTGTCCGGTTATAAATGGGACAAAATAAATTCGATTTTAAGCAAAATTTCTCTAAAAAGTAGAGAGAACTTACCACATTTGATGAGTTTGTGCCAAAATAATGTCGAAATCGGGCAAAATCGGTTTAAGAACTTAAAAAATCTCTTTGACGAGGATTGAAACTGAATCTGTCAAATTTTTATTTGTTGCGAATGTTTTAGTACCAACCCAAAAATCCCTAAAAATAAAAGAAAAAATTTATTAATTAAAATTAATAATATTAATTAGAAATTAATTTCAATAATTCATTTTTTGTTTAATTAATAATCATTAAGAAATAAATAAGGTTAATTTTAAATAAATTATTTCAAATTAAGTTTAATACTAAAATACTAATAATGTTGATTCATAGATGGCGCGAATTAATTTGGGATTAATTATTAAAGATTAATTTTATTTTTTATCAAAATCAACTAAATTATTTATGCTTATTAACCAGAAAGGAGTTTATATTGAACGATTTAAGCTAAAAATGAGGAATTCCTGAATAACTTACAACAATTTTTTAGGTTAATTTTGTCCGGTTATAAATGGGACAAAATAAATTCGCTTTTAAGCAAAATTTCTCTAAAAAGTAGAGAGAACTTACCACATTTGATGAGTTCATGCCAAAATAACGTATAAATCGGGCAAAATCGGTTTAAAAACTTAAAAAATCTCTTCGACGAGGATTGAAACTGAATCTGTCAAATTCTTATTTGTTGCGAATGTTTTAGTACCAACCCAAAAACCTCTAAAAATAAAAGAAAAAAATTTATTCATTAAAATTAATAATATTAATTAGAAATTAAATTAAATAATTCATTTTTTGTTTAATTAATAATCATTAAGAAATAAATAAGGTTAATTTTAAATAAATTATTTCAAATTACGTTTAGTATTAGAATACTAATAATGTTGATTCATAGATGGCGCGAATTAATTTGGGATTAATTATTAAAGATTAATTTTATTTTTTTATAAAAACCAACTAAATTATTTATGCTTATTAACGAGAGAGGAGTTGATATTGAACGATTTTAGCTAAAAATGAGGAATTCCTGAATAACTTACAATTTTTTAGGTTATCTTTGTTTGGTTATAAATGGGACAAAATAAATTCGATATCAAACGAAATTTCTTTAAGAAGTAGAGAAAACTTACCACATTTGATGAGTTTGTACCAAAATAACGCCGAAATCGGGCAAAATCGGTTTAAAAACTTAAAAAATCTCTTCGACGCGGATTGAAACTGAATCTGTCAAATTTTTATTTGTTGTGATTGTTTTAGTACCAACCCAAAAACCTCTAAAAATAAAAGAAAAAAAATGTATTAATTAAAATTAATAATATTAATTAGAAATTAATTTAAATAGTTCTTTTTTATGTTTAATTAATAATCATTAAGAAAAAAATAAGGTTAATTTTAAATAAATTATTTCAAATTAAGTTTAATATTAAAATACTAATAATGTTGATTCATAGATGGCGCGAATTAATTTGGGATTAATGATTAAAGATTAATTTTATTTTTTTATCAAAATCAACTAAATTATTTATGCTTATTAACGAGAAAGGAGTTGATATTGAACGATTTAAGCTAAAAATGAGGAATTCCTGAATAACTTACAACAATTTTTTAGGTTATCTTTGCCCGGTTATAAATGGGACAAAATAAATTTGATTTTAAACAAAATTTCTCTAAAAAGTAGAGAGAACTTACCACATTTGATGAGTTCGTGCCAAAATAACGTCGAAATCGGGCAAAATCGGTTTAAAAACGTAAAAAATCTCTTCGACGCGGATTGAAACTGAATCTGTCAAATTTTTATTTGTTGTGATTGTTTTAGTACCAACCTAAAAATAAAAAGAAAAAAAATTTTTAGTCAATTAAATTTAATTAAAAATGTTTTATTTAACATTTAAATATTATTATATTTAACTTATCTATGTTATAAATAAATATTGACCTATTCAAGATAAATATAAGTAATTCCTTAGTTATTTAACAAAGATTTGTTAGGTTATCTTTTAGAATTATAAAGTACACGAAATAAGCTTAATTTAAGACGAAATTTGTTGAATGGTAGTAAACACTCACCGCATTTGATGTATTTGTGAATAAAACAACCTCAAAATAGCGCTAAATCGGTTTAAAAACTTAAAAAATCGCCCCAAATCTGACTAAAACTCGAACTGTCAAAATTTTATTTGTTGTGGTTAATTTAATACCAACCTAAAATAAAACATATTAAAAATTAATATTAATCAATTAAAATTGAAAGAATTAATCAATAAATTGATTTAAACAATTCTTTATTTAATTTTATTTGTAATAATTAAGAAAAAAATGATTAAAATAAAAAAAATATTAATAAAATAGTTTTGGAGATAATCCACAGATGGCGCTTATCTTTATTAAATTAATGAACTAAACAATTCTTTTTACAATTAATTAACATTTATTAAGAAAAAAAAGCTTTTATTAAAAGATTTATAATAATAATAATAATAATAATATATATTTGTTGGGTTGTTCCTGGTAATAACCGAAATAATTTCTTTAAAAACCTAAAAAGGGCATTCCGCAATGCATTTGGAGTCTAATCCTAAAATAAAACGAAATAAAATCATAATTTTCATTAAACTGAATTAAAAAATGTTCAATTTTGAATCGACTCATGCTCATGCTCACAAAATACACAACATACACACAAATTTTGAGTAAATATCCAATTAATAATCATGCAAACCAAAAGAACGTTGATAATTCCAAAATCCGGTCCAATAATTAAATTAGTGTTTTAATTTATTAAATATATTTGAATTAGATAATATATTTTAATAAGATAATTATTAATAATGCGTCTTTTTGCGCGATAAGATAAATCTTCTTATAACAAAGTTAAATATTCTTTTGATACTTTTCTTGGTTTTAAGTAGATTTAATTTCGCTTTGAAACTCTTTGCTGGGGGTTGAGATTCCAACGGCTTCTTCATAGCCTTCACTCCCCAATTTTTTAGTCTTCTTTTTACCTAAAAAAAATCATTAAAATTATCTTTATTAATTAATTAATTAAATAAACTCACCGTCTTTTTCCTTTTTTGATTTCTTCTCTTTTTTCTCCTTCTTCTCTTTTCTCTCTTTTTTCTCTTTATTTTTTTTAGTCTCCTCCACCTCAAATTTCTTCTCACCTTCACTAATAATCGAATCTTTCTCTTTCTCTTTCCCCTTTTCGCTCTAAATTTATTTTATTAAATATTAATTAAACGAAATTTAATTAATTTAATTCTACCTTCTTTTTATGTTTTTTTAATCTCTTCTCGTTATGCTTCTTATTCTCTACGTACTCTTTAATTTCTGGTTCTTTTTTTCGTTCCAATTCGTCGTAAGAAGGCCTGAAATTAATTGTTTAAAAAAAACACAACAAAAGGAGCCCAAAAAAGTTGGTTCTAAAAAGAATTTGTTAATAACCGAAAAATTATCCCGAAATATTAATGGATAACTTAAATTTATGTTATAATTAAACCCACATTATAATTTTGAAATAATTGATTAAAAATACGTACAGTTCTAGGTCTATATCGAGGGCTCGGTGGGGGTCATCGAGGTTGTTGTGGCTGCTGTCTGAATCGGAGAGGGTAGCCCCTTCGGGTAACTCCAAATTTCTGTTGACGACTAAGTTTGTTGAGGTGTCGTTGTCGTTTTCATCGGAAGAGCTGGGAATAAAATTCATTGTTTTAGAGTCAAGATAAAAAATGAGACGATTTATATCATAAACTGTAGCTAAAAGATTGATTAAAAAGGGTCTTTAATGTTTCAAGAGATCAAAGTAATTAATAGCTCAAGAATTAAAAATGATGGAGGGATGAGTTATTAAGAAAAATATTCTTAATAAACCAAAAAAACATAATCCATAAACAATTTCAATCCAATGTCTTAATCTCAAATTTGACGTTTCAAGAAATCAAACTCATTAATAACACAAAAACTAAAAATGATGGAGGGATGAGTTGTTAAGGAAAAACATTCTTAATAAACCTAAAAAAAATAATCAATAAGCAATTTGAATCCAATTAACATAAATTTTTAGTTACAAGGATTAATCTTGAATTTGACGTTTCAAGACATTAACGTCATTAATAACTAGAAAACTAAAAACGATGGAAAAAAAGTTATTAAGAAAAAACATTCCTAATAAACCTAAAGAACATAATCCATAAATAATTTCAACCCAATTAGTTGTAAACCGAGAAATGTCTTAATCTCAAATTTGACGTTTCAAGACATCAAACTCATTAATAACTGGAAAACTAAAAATGATGGAGGGATGAGTTATTACGGAAAAACATTCTTAATAAATCAAAAAAACATAATCAATAAGCAATTTGAATCCAATTAGCATAAATTTTTAGTTACAAGGATTAATCTTGAATTTAACGTTTCAAGACATTAACGTCATTAATAACTAGAAAACTAAAAACGATGGAAAAAAAGTTATTAAGAAAAAACATTCCTAATAAAGCTAAAGAGCATAATCCATAAACAATTTCAACCCAATTAGTTGTAAACCGAGAAAGGTCTTAATCTCACATTTGACGTTTCAAGACATCAAACTCATTAATAACTGGAAAACTAAAAATGATGGAGGGATGAGTTATTGAGAAAAAACATTCCTAATAAACCCAAAAAACATAATAAATAAGCAATTTGAATCCAATTAGCATAAATTTTTAGTTACCAGGATTAATCTTGAATTTGACGTTTCAAGACATTAACATCATTAATAACTAGAAAACTAAAAACGATGGAAAAAAAGTTATTAAGAAAAAACATTCCTAATAAACCTAAAGAACATAATCCATAAACAATTTCAACCCAATTAGTTGTAAACCGAGAAATGTCTTAATCTCAAATTTGACGTTTCAAGACATCAAACTCATTAATAACTCAAAAACTAAAAATGATGGAGGGATGAGTTATTACGGAAAAACATTCTTAATACACCTACAAAACATAATCCATGAGCAATTTGAATCCAATTAGCATAAATTTTTAGTTACAAGAATTAATCTTGAATTTGACGTTTCAAGACATTAACGTCATTAATAACTAGAAAACTAAAACCGATGGAAAAAAAAGTTATTAAGAAAAAACATTCCTAATAAACCCAAAAAACATAATCCATAAACAATTTCAACCCAATTAGTTGTAAACCGAGAAATGTCTTAATCTCAAATTTGACGTTTCAAGACATCAAACTCATTAATAACTCAAAAACTAAAAATGATGGAGGGATGAGTTATTGAGGAAAAACATTCCTAATAAACCTAAAAAACATAATCCATAAGCAATTTGAATCCAATTAGCATAAATTCTTAGTTACAAGGATTAATGTTGAATTTGACATTTCAAAATATTAACATCATTAATAACTAGAAAACTAAAAACGATGGAAAAAAGTTATTAAGAAAAAACATTCCTAATAAACCCAAAGAACATAATCCATAAACAATTTCAACCCAATTAGTTGTAAACCGAGAAATGTCTTAATCTTAAATTTGACGTTTCAAGATATCAAACTCATTAATAACTTAAAAACTAAAAATGATGGAGGTATGAGTTATTAAGGAAGAACATTCTTAATAAACCTGAAAAACATAATCCATAAGTAATTTGAATCCAATTAGTACAAATTTTTAGTTACAAGGATTAATCTTGAATTTGACGTTTCAAGACATTAAGGTCATTAATAACTAGATAATTAAAAACGATGGAAGAATGAGGTATTAAGAAAAAACATTCCTAATGAACCTAAAGAACATAATCCATAAACAATCTCAACCCAATTAGTTGTAAACCGAGAAATGTCTTAATCTCAAATTTGACGTTTCAATACATCAAACACATTAATAACTGAAAAATTAAAAATGATGGAGGGATGAGTTATTAAGAAAAAACATTCCTAATAAATCAAAAAAACATAATCCATAAGCAATTTGAATCCAATTAGCATAAATTTTTAGTTACAAGGATTAATCTTGAATTTGACATTTCAAGATATTAACGTCATTAATAACTAGAAAACTAAAAACGATGGAAAAAAGTTATTAAGAAAAAACATTCCTAATAAACCTAAAGAACATAATCCATAAACAATTTCAACCCAATTACTTGTAAACCGAGAAATGTCTTAATCTCAAATTTGACGTTTCAAGACATCAAACTCATTAATAACTCAAAAACTAAAAATGATGGAGGGATGAGTTATTAAAGAAAAACATTCCTAATGAACCTAAAAAACAAAATAAATAAGCAATTTGAATCCAATTAGCATACATTTTTAGTTACAAGGATTAACCTTGAATTTGACGTTTCATGACATTAAGGTCAGTAATAACTACATAATTAAAAACGATGGAAGAATGAGTTATTAAGAAAAAACATTCCTAATGAACCTAAAAAACATAATCCATAAACAATTTCAAACCAATTAGTTGTAAACCGAGAAATGCCTTAATCTCAAATTTGACGTTTCTAGACATCAAACACATTAATAACTCAAAAACTAAAAACGATGGAGGAATGAGTTATTAAGGAAAAACATTCTTAATAAACCTAAAAAACATAATTCATAAGCAATTTGAATCCAATTAGCATATATTTTTAGTTACAAGGATTAATCTTGAATTTGACGTTTCAAGGCATTAACGTCATTAATAATTAGAAAACTAAAAACGATGCAAGAATAAGTTATTAAAAAAATATTTATAATAAACCTAAAAAACATAATTCATAAACAATTTCAACCCAATTCGTTGTAAACCGAGAAATGTCTTAATCTTAAATTTGACGTTTCAAGACATCAAACTCATTAATAACTGAAAAACTAAAAATGATGGGGGGATGAATTATTTAAAAAAAACATTCCTAATAAACCCAAAAAAACATAATAAATAAGCAATTAGAATCCAATTAGCATAAATTTTTAGTTACAAGGATTAATCTTGAATTTGACGTTTCAAGATATTAACGTCATTAATAACTCAAAAACTAAAACCGATGGAAGAATAAGTTATTAAAAAAACATTCCTAATGAACCCAAAGAACATAATCCATAAACAATTTTAACCCAATTAGTTGTAAACGGAGAAATGTCTTAATCTCAAATTTGATGTTTCGAGACTTCAAACTCATTAATAACTCAAAAACTAAAAATGATGGAGGGATGAGTTATTGAAGAAAAACATTCTTAATAAACCTAAAAACATAATCCATAAACAATTTAAATCCAATTGGCATACATTTTTAGTTACAAGGATTAATCTTGAATTTGACGTTTCAAGACATCAAACTCATTAATAACTCAAAAACTAAAAATGATGGAGGGATAAGTTATTAAGGAAAAACATTCCTAATAAACCTAAAAAACATAATATATAAGCAATTTGAATCCAATTAGCATAAATTCTTAGTTACAAGGATTAATCTTGAATTTGACATTTCAAGATATTAACGTCATTAATAACTAGAAAACTAAAAACGATGGAAAAAAGTTATTAAGAAAAAACATTCCTAATAAACCTAAAGAACATAATCCATAAACAATTTCAACCCAATTACTTGTAAACCGAGAAATGTCTTAATATCAAATTTGACGTTTCAAGACATCAAACTCATTAATAACTGAAAAACTAAAAATGATGGAGGGATGAGTTATTAAGGAAAAACATTCCTAATAAACCTAAAAAACATAATATATAAACAATTTGAATCCAATTAGCATAAATTCTTAGTTACAAGGATTAATCTTGAATTTGACATTTCAAGATATTAACGTCATTAATAACTAGAAAACTAAAAACGATGGAAAAAAGTTATTAAGAAAAAACATTCCTAATAAACCTAAAGAACATAATCCATAAACAATTTCAACCCAATTACTTGTAAACCGAGACATGTTTTAATCTCAAATTTGACGTTTCAAGACATCAAACTCATTAATAACTCAAAAACTAAAAATGATGGAGGGATGAGTTATTAAAGAAAAACATTCCTAATGAACCTAAAAAACAAAATAAATAAGCAATTTGAATCCAATTAGCATACATTTTTAGTTACAAGGATTAACCTTGAATTTGACGTTTCATGACATTAAGGTCAGTAATAACTACATAATTAAAAACGATGGAAGAATGAGTTATTAAGAAAAAACATTCCTAATGAACCTAAAGTACATAATCCATAAACAATTTCAACAAAATTAGTTGTAAACTGAGAAATGTCTTAATCTCAAATTTGACGTTTCAAGACATCAAACTCATTAATAACTCAAAAATTAAAAATGATGGAGGGATGAGTTATTAAGGAAAAACATTCTTAATACACCTACAAAACATAATCCATGAGCAATTTGAATCCAATTAGCATAAATTTTTAGTTACAAGAATTAATCTTGAATTTGACGTTTCAAGACATTAACGTCATTAATAACTAGAAAACTAAAACCGATGGAAAAAAAAGTTATTAAGAAAAAACATTCCTAATAAACCCAAAAAACATAATCCATAAACAATTTCAACCCAATTAGTTGTAAACCGAGACATGTTTTAATCTCAAATTTGACGTTTCAAGACATCAAACTCATTAATAACTCAAAAACTAAAAATGATGGAGGGATGAGTTATTAAGAAAAAATATTCCTAATAAACCTAAAAAATAAAATCCATAAGCAATTTGAATCCAATTAGCATAAATTTTTAGTTACAAGGATTAATCTTGAATTTGACGTTTCAAGACATTAACGTCATCAATAACTAGAATACTAAAAATGATGGAAGAATAAGTTATTAAGAAAAAACATTCCTAATAAACCTAAAGAACGTAATCCATAACAATTTCAACCCAATTAGTCGTAAACCGAGAAAAGACTTAATCTCAAATTTGACGTTTCGAGACATCAAACTCATTAATAACTCAAAAATTAAAAATGATGGAGACATGAGTTATTAGAAAAAAACGTTCCTAATAAATCCAAAGAATATAATCCATAAGCAATCTGAATCCAATTAGCATAAATTGTGAGTAACAAGGATTAATCTTGAATTTGACGTTTCAAGACATTAACGTCATTAATAACCAGGAAACTAAAAACGATGGAAAAAAAAGTTATTAAGAAAAACATTCCTAATAAACCTAAAGAACATAATCCATAACAAATTTTCATCCAATTCTTATAAATCTTGAGAAATATATCAATTTAAAATTTAACGTTTTAACAATATTATATTAAATAACTTAAAAACTAAAATCGATGGAGAAAAAAGTTATTAAGAAAAATAACTCATAATGAAGTAATAAAACATTTTTACCCAAAAACCAAAACTTACGACTCAATCTTTTCCTTCCTACTTTTCTTAACTTTCTTCTTATTCTTCATCTTCCTCTTTTCCTTATCCAAACTCAAATATTTATCCGACCGCTTTTGCCCGGCGATTTTCAAAGGCAAACTCAACTCAATATCCTTAATGGGAATATTCTCGGCAATTTCATTATCCCCAACGAATCGCCCCCCACCGACATTTAACCCAGATTTCTTCACATCCCCTTTTAAATAATGAGGATTATTAAGTTGCTCGTACATCCTAGCTTCGCGAATCTACAAAAAAAAATTGTTTTTAATCAAATTTTATTAATATTAATAAATTAACTTTGAGTAATTCCTCTTCGGTTAATTCAACTTGAATTTTTTCGGGTTTAGTTGAAATATTGGATCGATGGTCGGTTTTAACAAAAAGATTTTCGATTATTTCCGATTCTGAGTCGCTATCGGTTGTGTCACAAGGCTCGTTTATCCAAGAATCTAAGTTTAAGCCTTCGGGGAGTAAAACTTTTTTTTGGGCTTTGGGGGCGACTGGGTTTAATTCTCCCGAGAATAAGGTGATTAATTCTGAGGCTAAAGTGTCGTCTTTGTTGATGATGGGTTTGATTGAGTCGGAATCCAAAATGAATTTATTCGAATCTTTTTGCTCTAAAAGAAAAAAAATTATTTTTATTAATTTGAATTAAATTAATTTAACTAAAAAAATCAACTTACTAATTTCGATTTCTTCTTTAATTATTTTTAATAAATTAACTGAAGTGCACGCGCGTTCTTGCACCTCAATCTCCCCGGATTTAACCCCCTCCTCCAACGTGATTAAAACCTCGTTAGTTAAATCGATTATTTCGGAATATTTCTCATTCATCTCCAATTCTAACATGATATAAGCGTATAATTTTAAGATGTTTTGGATGAAAACGGCTTCGATGTGTTGGGGTAACGATTTATATTTGATCATCGCTTTTAAAGTTTGTTCGGGGTTCTTCAATTCGGTCGCAAATTCGCCGCATAAAAACGTCGCGGCTAAAAGGACTTCTTGCATGATTGTGAATTGATTCGTTGAGGCGTAAACGTCCAAAACTTGGGACATTTCCGCGACGGCGAAGCTCCTTATCGCGGGGACTCGGACGCAAACGTCGATTAATTGGGACGAGATGACGTGGCCCTGTTTTGAGCCAAACTCCATTTGGGCCAATTCAACCAAAACGGTGACATACCATTCGAAATTAACGATGAATTGGTAATTATTTTGCGAACAAATTAAGATTATTTTGCTTAATAATTCGTCGCGGTAAATCGTCCCTTCCGCTTTATCCATGTGGACCATTAATTTTTTAACAATCTCCATCAAATTTTTCTTGGAAACCATCCCATACAACAAATCCAAAGCGCGTAATCGAATCGATTCGTCTTTATCCTCCAAACATTGTAATATTAAGTCTTTATGGGCTTGAACGCTTTTTGGGTGGGTTTTTAAAATTTTCGACATTGCTAATAAACCGAGGTATTTCACTAAAACAAATTAATTAATAAAAATAATGAGTTAATTATTAATTATTACGGTTTTGATCGCTATCTTCGATTAAAATCCTCAATTTTTGGACGCAAAGTTGGATGCTGGCCGCGTGGTTTGGCATCCCAGACGAAATGCTTATCAAAACGGCGATTACGGTGTTTATGCACTCATAAAGAAGACTCATAGCGGATGTACTAAAAAATTGGAGGGGGTTAAAGCAATTTGAACGTTTTAAATAAAAATGATATACAGGGTGAGTCAAAAATCTTAAAATATTTTGATATTAACCAAATTTTATACCAAAAATCTTGAGTTATCATCATCTTGATGCTTAAGAGTCATTTTTGACTTCATTTGTGCTTTATGACTCATCATGATGGATTCTAAGATTAAGATTTCCCTTAAAGGGATGATTATGTTCTATATTGTATTAGCTAATCAAAGAAAAAAGGATGTAGTGAGCTTCCCTAGGCTTGATTAAGTGATCTGAGAAGATTTTTGATTGTTTTGAATCATTTTGAAGCGCACCAATCAATTTTTTTTTGTTTCATTGTATCTTTGAAGCACATTCAAACGTCATCGAAAGCAATTTATTCAATTTTTTGATGTTAAATAAGTACCCTAAGAACGTTTTGAATTGATTAGAACAGTTTTGACTCACACCAATCGATTTTTCCAACATTCCAAGATTTTTGAATTTATTCCAAATAACCCCAATTGATTTTTCTAACTTCTTAGGTCAGTATTAAGTCATCTAAAAGTGATTAGAATCGATTTGAATCATTTTGACACACACCAATCAACTTTTTCTGTTTCATTGTATCTTTGAAGCACCTTCAAAAATCATCAAAAACGTTTTATTCAATTTCTTGGTGACGACTAAGTGCTCTAAGCACGATTTAAATTGATTTGAGTCCTTTTGACACACACACTAATCAACTTTTTCTGATTCATTGTATCTTTGAAGCACCTTCAAAAATCATCAAAATCGCTTTATTCAATTTTTTATTCAACCCAAATAATTCTTCTTACTTCTTAAGTCGTTATTAAGTCATTTAAAAGTGATTAGAATCGATTTGAATCATTTTGACACACACCAATCAACTTTTTCTGGTTCAATGTATCTTTGAAGCACCTTCAAAATCCTCAAAAACGTTTTATTTCACGTTTTTGATGATGTTTAAGTGTCCTAAGGACATTTTAAGTTGATTAGAACAGTTTTGACACGCATCAATCATCTTTTTCTGCTTCATCACATCTTTAAACATGTTCAAAAATCATCAAAATCACTTTTTTCAATTTTTTATTCAACCCAATTCATTTTTCTTACTTCTTAAGTCGTTATTAAGTCATTTAAAAGTGATTAGAATCGATTTGAATCATTTTGACACACACCAATCAACTTTTTCTGGTTCAATGTATTTTTGAAGCACCTTCAAAATCCTCAAAAACGTTTTATTTCACGTTTTTGATGATGTTTAAGTGTCCTAAGGACATTTTAAGTTGATTAGAACAGTTTTGACACGCATCAATCATCTTTTTCTGCTTCATCACATCTTTAAACATGTTCAAAAATCATCAAAATCACTTTTTTCAATTTTTTATTCAACCCAAATAATTTTTCTTACTTCTTAAGTCGTTATTAAGTCATTTAAAAGTGATTTTAATCGATTTGAATCATTTTGACACACACCAATCAACTTTTTCTGGTTCAATGTATCTTTGAAGCACCTTCAAAATCCTCAAAAACGTTTTATTTCACGTTTTTGATGATGTTTAAGTGTCCTAAGAACGTTTTAAGTTGATTAGAACAGCTTTGACTCGCACCAACCATCTTTTTCTGCTTCATTAATTCTTTAAACATGTTCAAAAATCATCAAAATCACTTTATTCAATTTTTTGTTCAACCCAATTAATTTTTCTTACTTCTTAAGTCGTTATTAACTCATCTAAAAGCGATTTAAATCGATTTGAGTCATTTTGACATACACCAATCGCCTTTTTCTGTTTCAATGTATCTTTGAAGCACCTTCAAAAATCCTCAAAAACGTTTTATTCCATGTGTTTGATGATATCTAAGTATCCTAAGCACGTTTTAAGTTGATTAGAACAGTTTTGACTCACGCCAATCATCCTTTTCTGCTGCATTAATTCTTTGAACATGTTCAAAAATCATCAAAATCACTTCATTCAATTTTGTATTCAACCCAATTAATTTTTCTTACTTCTTAAGTCGTTATTAAGTCATCTAAAAGTGATTTTAATCGATTTGAATTATTTTGACACACACCAATCAACTTTTTTTGATTCAATGTATCTTTGAAGCACCTTCAAAAATCATTAAAAACGTTTTATTCAATTTTTTGATGATGTTTAAGTATCCTAAGTACGTTTTAAGTTGATTAGAACAGTTTTGACTCGCACCAATCGTTTTTTTCCACATTCCAAAATTTTTGATTTTTCTGCAAATCACCCCAATTAATTTTTTTGACTTCTTAAATCATTATTAAGTAATCTAAAAGCGATTTTAATCGATTTGAAGCAATTTGGCAAACACCAATCACCTTTTTCTACCTTTCAGCATCTTCAAAGCACTTTCAAAAAATGCCAAAATCATTTTTCTTAATTTTAAATCTTTTGCAAATTATCCATATTGACTTTTCTAACCTCCAATATGTTATTTAAGTAATTTAATTATCATTTTAATCAATTTTGGTCATTTTGACACCTTTTTCTACTTCATATCATCTTCAAAACCCTTTCAAAAAACGTCAAAATCAATTATTTTCATCTTTTTCATCTCCACTAAGTATCCTAAAGATATTTTAAGTCGATTGGACCAATTTTCATCAACATCAATGGGTTTCTCCTTCATTCAAAAATTTTTTAATCTTTTGCAAATCATCCCTATTCATTCTTCTAACTTCTGAAGATTTATTTAAGTAATTTAAAAGCGTTTTGAATCAATTTGAGTCATTTAGACACCCACCAATCACCTTTTTGTACTTCAAATCATCCCCAAAACGCCTTCAAAAAACGTCAAAATCAATTTTCTTCATGTTTTTCATCTCCATTAAGTATCCTAAAGATGTTTTAAGTCGATTGGACCAATTTTCATCAACACCAATGGGTTTTTCCTTTATTCAAAAATGTTGGAATCTTCTACAAATCACCCCTATTCATTTTTCTAACCTCCAATGACTTATTTAAGCAATCTAAAAGCATTTTTAATCAATTTGAGTCATTTAGACAACCACCAATCACCTTTTTGTACTTCAAATCATGTCCAAAACGCTTTCAAAAAACGTCAAAATCAATTTTCTTCATATTTTTCATCTTCATTAAGTATCCTAAAGATGTTTTAAGTCGATTGGATCAATTTTCATCAACACCAATGGGTTTTTCCTTTATTCAAAAATTTTTGAATCTTCTGCCAATCACCTCCATTCACTTTTCTAACCTCCAATGACTTATTTAAGCAATTTAAAAGCGTTTTGAATCAGTTTGAGTCATTTTGACATCCACCAATCACCTTCTCTTACTTCACATCATCTCCAAAACGCTTTCAAAAAACGTCAAAATCAATTTTCTTCATCTTTTTCATCTCCATTAGGTATCCTAAAGATGTTTTAAGTCGATTGGACCAATTTTCATCAACACCAATGGGGTTTTTCTTTATTAAAAAATTTTTGAATCCTCCACAAATCATCCCTATTCACTTTTTCAACCTCTAACGTTTTATTTAAATAATTTAAAAGCAATTTGAATCAATTTGAGTCATTTTCACATCTTTTTCTCTTCAAATCATCTACAAAACACGTTCAAAAAGACGTCAAAATCAATTTTTTCAAGTATATTAAGTATCGGAAGCAAATTTTGAACCAATTAGACTCACTCTATATCATTTTTATTTAATTCGTTTTAAATTAAATTGAAATAAAATCAAACCTGTGGATTAAATTGGTCAAGGGTTCAATTAATTTTTTGCCTAGCCTAGGTTCTAGAGGAGTCAACGCCCCAAACTGGAAAACGAAAAACAGAAAATAAGCAAAAAAAGCTCCTCTCACATTACCGAGTGATTAAATTCACTAACGGCCGCGTTATTTTTAAACCAATCATTGGCTCTAACATTGTTAAAGATCCAAACTGTTCCATAAAAAGAATCACTTCACATTAATCCCATTTCGTGCCCCAAAAAGTACTCACCAGCTTGATTATTTTAATTAACATCCAATTATTAGTGCTCGTCGTCATCAACTTAAAGAAAACCGGAGCTAAACTTAAATAATTTTTCGGGTTCTTCCTCGCCAATTCGCAAACTACGTTAACAGCAGCCGATTGTACCCCTAAAAAACGATTTTAGATCAAATTTTTTTATTATATCGTAATTTACCTGGATCGGGATCCTCTAATTTTTCTTTTAATCGCGGAAAAGCAGGTCGGAGAGCCTCGGGGTACTTCAAAAACACTTTATACATCATTAAAACAGCCTTTTTACGAATATACGGCTTTGTAGAACTTAGCTAAATCAATTTAATACGGAATTAATTTAAGATAACTTCACTTTTTTTGTTTTAATTAGTACCAGAGTTAAAATATCGTTTGATAAATCCCTAGCTAAATCGGTGCTTATATAACAGCTCAAAGAAGTGAGGGCCAACCCAGCTTCGTATTGATTTTGCGAATTTAACTCTTTTCGGATCATATTTGTTGTTAACATTAATAACTCGGAATCGCAATGAAAGCTTTGGCTCGCCGCTAAATACCCGATCCTTTTTAAGGTGAATTTACTCGAACTCATCACTTCGATTATGTTAAATCCGGCCCATGATATATCATATCCTAACATTTGTAACTAAAATTTAAAAAAAAATTAATTAAATGTAACCTCAAAAAAATTTTGTAATTACATAAGTTAATTTTGCGATTGCGTTGCTTTTAACGGTTAAATTATCCTGTCTCAATTCTTGTTTAATATCCTCCATACACTGAGAGATGTATTTCGCCTAAAAAAAAAAATATTTTAATTTAAATCGAAAAGGACTAAAACAACCTAACCTCATTTTCCTTGTTGTTTCGTATCCCTCGGACTAAATCGGTTAAATTCTTATCGAACATCCGCTCCAAGTTCCCTTTAACCTTTTTTAAGGCCATCTCGGCGCTACAACACAATTAATAAAGGGAAATTATGAAAAAAATGGGGAAAGTTGAAAGTTCAACAAACTGACACGTTTTTATTTTAAACGAATCATGCAAACGAAGCGTTAATAATCTCCAATAAAAATGGGGCGTTTTAAAAGAGGAATTGGGGTTTATTCACCTGAGATTCATCGTGTTTGATTCGAAAATAATTTTTGAAAAAATTTTCCGAGTTCTCTCGACAGATCATGTATGAAACGTCAAATGTATACAACGAGAAGTTAGTTGCGAAACGATTTAACGATATCGGTAAAACAGGATTAATAATTTTAAATCGACTCATTGGGTAATTAATTTATTTATTGGGCGATAACGGTTTATTTTTATCGCGATTCACGAAATTAAGCGATAAAACCGATAACGAAACTGTCGATAAGAAAATTTTTTTCGTAACAAAAAAGTGCTTGAAACAATAAAACGGGTGAGTCTTAATTAATTGTTTTATATCAAATATTTACCTTAAAAACTAAATCTAAATTGTTATAATTATAAAAAAGTGTTTTAAAGATACGTTATCTCAAAAAACAAGATAACTTTGTTAATCTGTTTTACCGACCCTCAACTTCAATCAGAAACGTCAATTAGAAACGTCAAAAGTATTTGCGTTGCTGTCACTTTCGTTTCTTTTTAAGTTTTTTTATTTAATTAATCCCGTTAATTTCGTTATTTCCCCTTAATTATTTCCGTAAGTAAGCCCTTTTTGTTTTCTTAATACAGTAATAAACGTTTTTTATCTCGCAACGGGATGTAGTTCGGTAAATTCCCAGAATTGAGTCATTCCGTGTTATCTTAATTAATTAATTTGCTTTATTTAAAAATAGATCGGTTAACATGGATTCGGCGACTTCTTCGAACTTCCCCAAGAACAACCAGTTGGAGCAAACCCAACAGCAAGTCAATGAGGTCGTGGGGATCATGCGGGTGAACGTCGAGAAAGTTCTTGAACGAGATCAAAAACTTTCCGAGTTAGATTCGCGCGCTGAGGCTTTACAGGAAGGGGGAAAGCAATTCGTGACTCAAGCGCAAAAATTAAAACGAAAATATTGGTGGAAAAACTTAAAAATGATGATTATTTTGGGGATTATTGGCTTGGTTATTTTGATTATTATTATTGGTGGGTGATTTTTTTTGAGATAAATACTTTTTTTAAATGAATTAATTCGTTTTAGTGAGCTGCATTGATTGGACTTCGACTAAACCAATTGAAAAACCCGTCGAGGCCACCCCGAGTACTTAAAAAATTTTGACACTTCAAACATTGCGGTTATGTTTATTTACTATTAATTATAATTATTATTATTAATGCGGTTTTGGATGTGAGTTTAATAAGTTTTAAACAGTAATTATTTGTTTATATCAAATTCTAATATTTACGCACAAAAAGAAAATCAATCATAAAATGAATTTAAAAAATAAAAAGTTAGGTTATGTATATATTTTATAATTAATAAATCGTAATAAAATGAGATTAATTTAATTATTTATTACGTTTTATTGAAATCTAATATGCTAATACGCCGGACTTCGTGACATTTAAGTGGGAAAAATTTTTTATGAGAATGAAGTTGAAGGAATTAAGAAAATTGAAAAAAGAGGAAGGAATAAATTGGAGATAGAGTTTACGAATAAGCAGAGCGCTAATGAGTTTCTGTTATCCAATATTTTGATTGAAAGGAGGTGGAAAGCATATATACCTAATCATAAAATAACATGTAAAGGTTTAATCAGACAAATAGATATTAATCTATCAGAAGAAGAGATTTTGGAATTTATGTAGACAGAAAATGATAGAGAGGTTTTAGAGGGCGAAGAATAAAAAGGAGACAAGTAGATGAAAACAATCAAGTAAAATATGTTAATAATGCTTTGGTGGTTGTTACATTTAGAGGGTCAGCAAGAACTAGGTACATATCCTTATTTTTTTCTATTAGAATTCCTGAAGTGTATTTGGTGCAATGCTGTAGATATGGACACACCAAAAAAATTTGCAAAAAGTCAGATGTTCTGCATGTAGTTAACAACATGAACTGCAAGATTGCACTACCAGAAATAAGCCTACATGCTGTTTTTGCAAAGGGGAACATATGTCAATAGAAAAAGGAATCTCTCCCAAAGATAGAAAATGTCCTGAGTTTAAAAAACAAATACTAATAAGGGAATCAATGGCGAGATATAATTACTCGGCGTATGAGGCAACAAAAATGATACTACATAATGAAAGTAGAGAAAATATGGATGTGGTGACTGTCGATGACATTCGATTTCCCAAATTACCAAAAGACACAATGAGCTCCACAGTAATTAGTCACCCAAATGAAGCCTACAAAAAGTACAAAACACACACATATACAAGTAATAATTCACCAAAGCAACAGAACACTTCACATTATAAGACTAGTTATAAAAAAAGAACACTTATCCCAAAAAAGACAAAACGAAGTACCATCTGATTTACTCTATTCTAACAGGGGAAACATCCCTAGTAGCACTCCTAAAAAATTATGCTATTTGGAAAGAAGAGAATCAAGTAATAACACTTCTGATGAAAGAAGAAACAATGTCGTGAACTACATTATGGAACCAATATACGACAATGAACAGATGGAAGATATAGAAATCAACACTGAAGATGAAGTGAAAATATCGACAACCTTAGGTCAAATCAAAAGAATGCTAAAAATACACAATATAGAAGTAGAGGTGACTTCCCTTCAACCTCTTATTAAAATTCAATTCAATCAAAATAATGAACTGGAATGTTAGTAGTTTATGTAAACATAAACCTTGCTTATTAACTTTTTTAAAACATAATACGTATGATATTAGTATAATTACAGAAACATGGTTAACAAAAGATACACATATTACTACACCTAATTATTTTCATATAAAAAAGACGAGGGAAGACGGTTATGGATGTCTCTTTGTATTAATTAGGAAAAATATTCCTTTTAATACCGACGATAGTGTAGATTCGGATCTAGAAAACGTACATTTTATTAAGATCATAGTCTATTATAGCAGGATATATTCCACCGAATGCAGACTTTAATATCAATGATTGGAGAGACACCCTAAGGCAGTGATTCTCAACCTGTGGTCCGCAGGCAATTTTGATGTGGTCCGCGAAGCAAAGTTTATTTAGTCTATGAACGCGTAATAATAACAACTGTTATATAAATAAACTATTTTGACGTTTTAAGTGGTTAGGCCACCTCCTTTGCTCCCGAGAATATAGGGTTACAATAAATATTATTTGATTGTAAATAAATTATAATTATTATATTATTTATGTCTTAAATAAATATTTTTAAATAATTTATGCACTTTATTATTTTTATGCACACACCGAGATAGTTTACAAGTGCTACGACAGCAAAAATAAATAGTCAGCGTGCAAATAAATGTAAATAGGACTTGTTTTATTGTTTAGTGTTGTGTGATTTTGTTTCTTTAAAATTTAAAGAAACAGTTTTACTCAGTTTTATTCTTTGGTGATTGTATCTGACTAAAATGAGCAAACAGATGAAACTGTCGGGATTTTTTAAGAAGACGGATAATGAGAACACTAATGCAAGATGTTCTACTAGTAATAGTGCAAGTGATAACACAAAATTAACTCAAAGTGCACCTAAAAGAAAAGCTGCCAACCGTAAGTACAGCCCTGACTACATAGCGCTTGGATTTACATTCATTGAAGAATTTGGGATCCAGTTGCCTCAATGTGTAATTTGTGCGGAGGTTTTAAGTAATGAGGCAATGAAGCCGGCAAAATTAAGTAGACACTTTGAAACAAAGCATAAAGATTTTGCCGCAAAACATGTAGATTTTTTTAAGCGGAAGGAAGCTGAGCTGAAAACGTCAAAAAATATCCTTAAATCGTACACAACTCATGATAAAGCTACTTTGAAAGCATCATGTCAACTTTCTCTCAGAATCGCTAAAACCAAAAAACCTTTTACTGTGGGAGAAGAGTTGGTTTTACCATGTATTGTAGATGCAACTAAAGTAATTTTAGGTGATAAATACGCCCAAAAAATGCTGAATATTCCTCTTTCCAATGATACCGTTAGAAGAAGAATTGAAGATATGGCTTCAGATGTTGAAACCCAACTTATAAGAAAAATTCATACCTCGAAAAATGTTGCTATACAGCTTGATGAATCTACAGATAATACTAATAAAGCTATTCTACTTGTTTATGTAAGATACATAGACAAAGACAACAAAAAGTTATCTGAGGAGTTCCTGACTTCAACTGCGTTGCAAGGTCACACAACAGGCAAAGAAATTTTTAAAGGCATTGACGAATATTTCAAACTCAGAAACCTTTCCTGGAAAGACTGTGTTGGACTTTGCACCGCTGGTGCCGCGGCAATGACAGGACACAAAACAGGTTTGCCAAGTTTAGTCAGGAAAGAAGCAAACAGTGATATTGTTTTAACACACTGCATTATTCATAGAGAGATGCTTGCTGCCAAAGGTTTGAGTCCTGAACTAAATGTGGGTTTGACTACTGTGGTAAAGGCTGTGAACTTAATAAAAAGTAACGCTCTCAACTCGAGACTGTTTGCATTGTTATGCGAGGACATGGAATTTATTCATTCGAATCTCCTTCTGCATATTGAAGTTCAGTGGCTGTCCAGAGGCTGAGTCCTAGCCAGATTTTATGAACTTATAGAAGAAGTATGTATGTTCTTTGATGAAAAAAAGCCTGACTTAGCCAAAACACTACGTGACGGTGAATTCATCGCTAGGTTAGCTTTTTTGGCCGATATATTCGAACAACTCAACATTATGAATCTTGCCCTCCAGGGACCATCTAAAACTGCATTTGACCTATGGAACAAAATTGAATCATTCAAGAAAAAAATATTGTTATGGAAGTCTGAAACTGGAAAAGGATCGTTTGAAATGTTCAACTTGTTTTCGGATTTTATTTCTGAAAATGAAGGCTTAAATAAAGAAAATTTACATACAGTGGTTAAGTCTTACATTGAATCACTTGAAAGTTATTTCGAGAAGTACTTCCCGGTTGATACGGATGTAAGGAAGAACAATCTGTGGGTACTTGATCCCTTTTTAGCTTGCAGTGATAATAATCTATCTATTCGAGAACAGGAGCAACTTATTGAAATATCATCTGATACCCATCTAAAAGTGATGAAATCTCACTGTGAAAACGTTGCAGACTTTTGGGTTGGATTGATTGATGAAAGTCCACTACTCAGTGAAAAGGCACTGAAACTTCTTCTTCCTTTTCATTCCACTTATCTTTGTGAAACAGCATTTTCGACTTTGAGTGTTATCAAGAATAAACATAGAAATCGTTTATTAAATTTGAATGCTCCAATGAGACTGGCACTGACCTCTTTCAAGCCAAATATTGAGAAACTTTCAGGTGAAATGCAAGATCAAGGAAGTCATTAGAATGGAAATTTGGCCACACTATAAATGAAATTATTATGCCCACAATATGTCTTTATCAATATGTTTTTTACTTTGTAATTAATAAAATACATTGATAAAACTTTAGGATTCATTTCATTTTACCTATAGTCTATTCAAGTTCCAGACGAACTAAATGTAAACAGAATCACACGTCCTATGTAACTGTTGTGTAAATCTTAATTCTATCGTATGTGGTCCGCCTCAGATTCTGAAGGGTACGAAGTCCCTTCAAGGGTAAAAAGTCCTCAATAGTGAAAAGGTTGAGAACCACTGCCCTAAGGAACACTAATTCCAAATATATTACTTTAGGAGATTTCAACTGAAATCATATTAGCTGGGGAAGTTCAAGAAACAACCCCAGAGGTAACGACATTTTTAGATTGGCAGAAGAGCGGAATTTAAATATTATGAATGGCGGAAAGAGCACACTGTTTAGTTACCACAACGAAAATATTAGTGTTATACGACATTGTTCTCTGCTCCAATGATATGTCGGGTAATATGATTTGTTTTACTGGATGTGACACTTTGGGAAGTGATCATTTCCCGGTTTTCTGTGAATTGAATAACTGGAATAATAACGGTGACATTTTTCCACGTATTAATAGGAAAAAAAAAGAAAATTATATCATGGAAGCACTACAACCAAGATATACATAACAAACTCACAGAAGGAGTCTCACACCTAGAGTATGACCAATTAATTACAGTAATAAAACAAGTAGCTGATAGTTCACAAGCAAGACAAAGATAGGTACAAAAGGATGTAGATGTGTGCCCTTGGTGGGACAGGGAATGTGATAGAATCATCAAGATAAGAAGATACGTTATCAGACTATATAATGAAAATCAAACTTTAGTTAATTATATTATAGCTAAAAGACATATAGCCCTGTCTAAGAAATTATTACTCAACAAGAAAAGACAACATTTTAGAAATTTTTGCCAATCAATAAACAGACTGACGCCTATGACTAAAGTATGGAGAACAATTAGATTATATAATAATAGATTATAAATAATAGTTTTTAGATCTACAAATGAACAACATAATGATCACTCATGGACAGAGGAAATTATTGACAATTTATGCCCTATGTATGTTCCTGAAAACAAAAAGATTATTGTACCAGAATACCTCACGGCGACTCGATATAAATTATATCAAAAAGCTGTGGCCAAATTCGGTATGAAGTCTGTATGGACCTCCGATGGCAGAATCTTTGTTCGGGTTAAGGACAAAAAGGTTAAAATATTGAATTTTGATGATTTGGATAAATTATAACAGTTAATCTAATTGTTTCTTCTTGTACGCACTTATATTAAACCTAATGTAGACATTATGTTTCGTAAGTCAATTGAATCTTATTATTCTGTTAATTTTTTTTTTAATCTTTAATTTTTTTTTTCTTTTCTTTCTTTTTGCGGAGTGAATACCGTGCGACTTATTATTTTCACATAGTATTTCTTTTTGTTATAAAAAGCGAGTTTATTATTATTTGTTAAATTTCAGTTCACATTCTTTTCTCTTCTTTTACTTTTTTACTTCTTGCTCTGTCTCTTTTTTCTTTTCTTGTTCTTGTGGTCTTGCTGTTAAATGAGGATCGGCCATTTGAATGTTAGGTCGTTGCCAGCTCACTTCGCTGCTGTTAAGGATCTAGTTGTTGAGGAGGCTTTTGATGTATTTACTTGTTCCGAGACATGGTTGTATCCTCGTGATGATCTTTCCATTTTTTCTATCGATGGATATGCTCACTACTTTGTTGGTCGTACGGGTCGTGTGGGGGGAGGAGTGGGTGTCTACGTCCGTAACGCGTATAAATTTGAGGTTATTGTTGAAGAAATGTTAAGGTTTATTGAGCAGTTATGGATTCGTCTCCAGTTCGGTAGTTCTACCGTTATAATCGGTACTGTATATAGACCAGGTCCGCAAGCGGATCTTTTCTTCAATAGCTTGGATAGCACTCTGTCTACCGTTTTCCCTCTCACAGATGATATTGTCTGTGTTGGTGACTTCAATATTGACGCGCACAACAACTCCGGAATATATTACACTCACTATTTGCCTCTCCTTGCATCTTTTGGGCTTACTCAAATAATAGATTCTCCCACTCGCATTACTCCTACGTCTTCTAGCTTAATTGACCACATAATTGTTCCTGTCGATACTCACATTGATGACAAGGGTGTGGTTCCCGTCCACAATATTGCCGACCACTCCCTTATATTTGTTAAATTTGATTTTTCTAAGTCTCAATATCAACCACCTCGTTCTATTCGTTACAGAGATTTTAATCATTTTTGTCTTGCTGATTTTGAGCGAGACTTGGCTGCTACTCCGTGGGCTGATATCTTATATCTGAATGATATTGATGATAAGGTTTCACTCTTCAACTACTACATGTTATTTCTCTTCGATTTACATGCACCTGTTAAAACTATTTCATCCAGGCGAGGATACCGTCCTTGGGTGACTGATAATCTTAAATTCCTGATGAAATATAGGGATGAGGCTTATCTAAAATTTAAAAAATCCAAACTTCCTGCGGACTTTTCGTACTATAAAGAGTTACGCAATTTTACAAATTCTTGTATTCGGAGAGAGAAAAGGGCATATATAGATGCCGTTTTGAACTCTAATAATAGTCGTGAACTGTGGAAGTCTTTTAATAGGATGGGAATCATTAAATCTAAACAGCGGCCAGTACCAGTAGCTTTATCCGATGTTGAAGCTATTAATATTTCTTTTTTGTCTTCACAAGTTGATTCTTCCGGTGATCCTGATGTCATTTCTCATTTTCTCTCCAATACCCACCCGTCTGTCAGCAATGAATTTGTCTTTTCTCTTTCCACTGAGGAAGAGATTGGTGAAATTTTACTGTCTTTTAAAACTGCTGCTATTGGGTCTGATGGCATTGGTATTAAAATGTTAACTATGTGCTGCCCTTTTATTCTACCCTACTTGTGTCACATTATCAATGTTTGCTTGGAGTATGCTGTGTTTCCTTCCGCTTGGAAGACTGCCCTTGTTATGCCTCTTCCTAAAACCAGCAACCCTGCAAGTTACAGTGACCTTAGACCTATTAGCATTCTCTCGGTTCTCTCCAAGGTTCTGGAGAAAATCATCAGTTTACGTCTACGCAGTCATTTAGATACGTTCAAGATTCTACCATGCACTCAATCTGGTTTCAGATCCGGTTTCAGTTGTAGCACAGCACTTTTGGAAGTTTGCGATAACATTATCCGGAAAATTGATCGCAAATCTGCTTCTGTTCTTGTTTTACTTGACTTTTCAAAAGCTTTTGACACTGTGCATCATGAGATACTTCTTGCCATTCTTCATTACATTGGATGTTCTCGCAATGTGTGTTCTTTCTTTAAGCACTATTTATGTAATCGCAAGCAGATTGTCACACTCAATGGCCTGCAATCAGTGGAAGCATCCGTTACGTCTGGGGTGCCTCAGGGATCGGTTCTTGGTCCTTTACTTTACTTAATTTATACTTTTAATCTAACTGATGTTCTGAGGCACTGCTCTGTGCATATGTACGCCGACGACACGCAACTGTATTTTTCTTTTACTCCGGATCAACTTTGCGTTGCTCAGGAATGTATTAACGACGATTTGCAAAGGTTAATCACTCGTGCGTCTCAGCTATGTTTAAATATTAATGCTAAGAAATCCTCCGTTATGCTGTTTGGGTGTCCATCCTTCCGTGATTCTATGCGCAAGTCTCTATCTATTAAGATTGGTGATGTTTCACTTAACTTTACTGAAGAGGCTAGGAATCTAGGTATTGTTATAGATTCTTCTTTTAGATTTCGATCTCATGTTTCAAACCTTATTCGTAGTGCTTACTCTACCCTTCGACTCCTTTACAGTAATCGTTGCTTACTTAATCTACGTTTAAAAATACAGTTATGTGAATCTTTGGTTTTGTCTCTCTTTAATTTCGGTGATGTCTTATACGGCTCTTGTATAGATAACTTTACTTCCACTCGTATTCAACGTGTTCAAAACGCTTGCTTGCGTGTCATTTTTGGTTTGAGAAGGAGAGATCATGTCTCGAGTGCTCAAGGTCGGGTCAACTGGCTTAATATGGCGAATCGGAGGTCTCTACACGCTGCTTGTCTCTTTCACCGAGTCATTTTATATAAAACCCCTCCTTATTTATGGAACAAAATTTGCTTTCGCTGTGATGTTCATAATTTGAACATTCGTCATCGTTTCACGCTTACGATACCAGCTCACCGTACTGAACTTTTCAAAAGGTCCTTTTCGTATTCTGTTTGCAAAGTTCTCAACAGCATCTCAGAGAAAATTAAGCAGCGGAGTGAGCAATCCTTTAGATCAGCTTACAGATCTCATTTGCTTCAGCAGCAGCGCCAATAGACTCTTATCTTTTTTTTTTGTTGTTCTTTTTGTTTTCTTTCTTTCTCTTTCCTTCTTTTCTTGTACATGTTTCTCTTATGTTGCTTTCCTTCCTTTTTGTTGTTTTTCTTTTTTTCTCTTTCTTTTCTCTTCTCTTTCGTCTCGTAAGTCTTCTTAGATCAATGTCATTGTTATTATTATTATAAATTAATTCTTAATTTTGTTATTTTGGGGTTGATGAAAAACAGTTATTCCTGGTTTGACCTGGTGCGCTGACTCAATCCCCTTTGGAAGGATACAGTATTGGTTGTTTTCTTTGCTATTAATAGTATTCGAAGTTTTTTGTATTATAATATTCTGTAATTGTGTCTTTTCAATAAATATTATTATTATTATTATTAATATATCCTTGACAAGCAAACAGATGTAACCAGACAAATCGACTACGAAGAACTAAATAAAATCATATATGCGAGAAAAGACACATCATTTGGATGTGATGAAATTTCTTATTCAATGATTAAACATTTACCAACAAACGCCAAAATTAACTTAATCGAATTATTTAACAACGTATTACAAGATGGTGATTTACCTAGAGAGTGGGACTTGTCTATGATAGTACCAATACCTAAACCAGGAAAGAAACCAAATAGATCAGAAAGTTACAGACCCAGAAACTTGATGTCATGTATTAGAAAGACCTTCCAGAAAATTGTTACTAACAGACTGGAGTGGTGGTTAGAACATCATAGCTTATACGATGAAACGCAGTTTGGTTTTAGAAAGAACAAAGGGGTGATGCATGCAGTCACACTGCTTACAACAAATATTCAGTCGGCTTTTTCGAAAGGTCATTCAGTGGGGGCTATTTTTTTGGATTTGAGAGATGCATATGGAAGTGTTTTTATACCAAAATTAATGGATATATTAGAAGAAATAATGGTACCAAAACAACTTATAAAGGTAATACACAAATTAACAGCAGTTAAAATTTTAGAAATGAAGAACGACGAGATGAAGATAGGTAGGAGAATTAAATACAGAGGTTTACCTCCTATTAGTACGGTATTGTTTAATATCTATATTAAAGGTCTTAATAAAATTTTAAAGAATTGTGGTATAAATGTAATATGTTACGTCGATATATTCAAGAGCAAGGGGTATAGAAACGTGTATTTATCAACTTAATAAAGCATCAAAGGCTTTGGCTTCATTTTTTCAGGACAGATTCCTAACAGTATCTACAGAAAAAACTAAAGCAATGATTTTCTCTCGAAAAAGAAATATTGCATATCATCCTATCTATTTTGACGGAAAAGTTAATATAAAAAAAAGATAATATAAAGTATTTAGGTATACATTTTAATAAAAAGTTGTCATGGAAAAATCAAATTAATGAAACTGTTAAAGCTACATACAATGGTCTAAACATGCTTAAATCACTTGCTTCCATAAAATGGGGCAGTGACCCCAAAATATTAAAGTTTAAACATAATCAGATCACGATTAGAATATGGGCTTTGGCTGATAAACTATTCTAACTGCAAAATATCAATCTTTGAAACGTTATGCTGCGTATCGACTGATTTTGGGTGTGCTAAAAACTACTCCTGTAAATGCGTTAACGATAGAAATGGGAGAAATACCTTTGTTATATAGGGCAGAAATATTGGCGACCAAATTTATCTTAAATAACATGAAACAGCAAAATAACATTATTATCGAAACAATTGGAAAACTAACAGATTCTTATGTTATAGGGAGAAAGTCTAAGAAAACAATACCGTTGATAGTTAGCATATTTAGTAAAGTTAATGACAAAATTAAAGAAATGAATACTTATTATATACATGACGCTTTTACTTCATTTATATATACTGATGGTTCATTGAGGGATAATCCCAGAAGCGTTGCTTGTGGATTTTTTTCGGAGGATTTAAATGTCAATTTCTCTTGTTGCCTACCCGACCTAAATTCTATTTATGGGGCGGAGTTGTTTGGCATTTTAACAGCCATCAGAATCGCTAAATTATTTAACGTGGACAAAACTGTAATTTTTACTGATTCATTGAGTGCGGTGCTTGCTTTGGAGGAGTATAGGTCGAATCTTGAGGGACTATCTCAAGATTCGACCTATACTCTACATACTATACTACTACACATATATATCTTTTCTATCTACAGAAAAGATATATATGTGCGTACTGGATTAAGGGACACCATGGTTTGAAGGGAAATGAGAGAGCTGATGAATTGGCCATGTGATGATGGGGGAGATCTTTGTTCATGAAAAAAAGGACATTTGGGAGATGGAAACAGGAAGCAAGAAGCTCATTAGAATATAAAGGAATATCTTACAGAGCGGTTCAAGAGGTAGTAGAAGAGGTAGTAAGAGAGTAGCTAAGAAGCCACTCGTAAGTAAAGCTATGCGTTACTGTTTAGCAATCCATTCAGAATTTCTCATCGAACTTGATACAAACCTTTAAATCGGTGTTTTCAATCAAATAATCCATCGCTTAGGAGTTCTACAATTAGAAAGACCGCACAATGTCGATTTTAAGATAATTCAAGATGATTATATCAGTTATAATAACCAGTTGAAACACCACATTAAAGTATACATTTGCACATGATGACGTTGGTCCGTTTTGAATAAAATTAAT
The DNA here is from genome assembly GCA_036711965.1 of Onthophagus sagittarius. Lineage (NCBI taxonomy): Eukaryota > Metazoa > Arthropoda > Insecta > Coleoptera > Scarabaeidae > Onthophagus > Onthophagus sagittarius. Next base: position 13,592,813 of record JASERS010000009.1, on the reverse strand, counting down.
AGAAGCATATTAGGAAATTTCACAACGTTTCGTAAAAGAATTGATGCCTTTCATAAAAACCTATCTCTCTGAGGGATCCTTTTCCACATACGTTGCCATAAAAACGAAGTACAGAAATCAATTTGATGCTGGAAATGCTAAGCGCCTCCAATTTCCATTGATCCATCCAAATACTATTATCTACTACCATGCTTATGATATATTTATGTTTTATAAGAAACAATTATCTTTTTGTTTGAATAAATACAAGTTATAAGGTCTGGTGTACTCTTGCATGCAGTTTTTACAACAAAGGTAAACGTTCAAAGAGACATCCAAAGGGTACCATAATGGTTATTTTAAAAAAGGGTTCGTTAAATCATCAAGGTACATAATATTAAATATTAGCAACACTGTATACATGAATGAACCATCTACAATATGTTCATTTCTACAATACGCATTTACATCATATCTTAATTCTATGGGTTTATAGTTCCAAGGGACGTGTGGTGTGTAAATGAATCAATTTTTATACTGTAGTGATCCTGGTCATCAGAGTTCCGTTTACTAAAACTAGTTTGAACCATAAGTTTGACTTAAACACAAATACCTAAGCCCCTAACACTGTGCCCCGTTATAAACATCGACAGGATGAATGATCTTTCTATTTGATTTTGTTGTTAATATCATATTCAGAGTACTGAGTAGGATTTGGCCAATGGTAGTTCGCTTAATAATGTATGAAAATATGCAGCTTTATCAGGTAATCTAAGATATATCAGAATCTATAGATCATGACACGTAACCAAGGCGTTCTAAGGTGTTCTCAAATGACTAGAATCTAACTGTAGTCGATACTAGAAAAATCACAGAAGTCAGTCTATTAAGCAGACCGTTCTTAGAAGAGTAGGCAGAAATGTTAGCACACGTTCTATTAGTACATTAGTAGACATTTCAAACAATAGACTACTTGAATTCGCCCAGACTCTATGATCTTTAAAGGAGCCCCTGTGCATAGATTTTAACCTGCTCAAGTGAAATCACAAAGCATGGTTCGAGGTGTTCCCATTTATATCGAGGAATTTCTTTTCACTTTTCACAAGACTTCGTATGGGACATGTTATGTTCCCGGCTCATTTATATTGAATCAAATTGAGAGAAAACCCAGATTGTGATTGTGGTCAATATGGCGATTTGAACCATATATTCTTTGCATGTAAAAGATATGAATTTTCCAGAAATATCTTAATGGAAAAATTAATATCAAAAAAATATTATCCACCTTATAACTTGACTTCATTGCTTGCTAGTAACGATTTGAAAATATATCTTATTCTATACAACTTTATAAACACTAAGAGATTATACTTTTAAATTGCATATATAAATAGAAAAACAAATAGTTTATATACAACTCTATAATACTTCATGATCCATGTGTTTCATTGTGAATTATGTAGTTCCTATCATAATGCCACAGGGTAAAATAAAGTATAGTGATTTCTAATAATTTTTAAGAGCTAATAAAGAAAGAAAAAGGAAGGTGAAATAAAGTGAATCTAATGGAATGGTAATAGAGAATTGATATCAACATCGAGACTGGAGAAGAAGAGGTAATGCTCAGACTCCATCACCTTGCCTAGAAGCTATAATCAATCAATCAATCAATCTAACCTGCTTTTCTTTCTTTCTTCGATTCTTAATAAATCCAAGATTTAATAAATCTTATTAAATAAATGTTAAAAAAAGTTGTATTACGTTTCTAATAAAATAAATTTGATTATTTCTTTTTAATAAAAGTAGAAGCAGCTTTTTTCTTCAACTCCTCTCGAATTCTCCCCAAATCATCTTTTTCAGATTTTTCTTTCCCCTCAACTTTTTTCCCCATAAAAACCTCTCTCAACTCATTTTGAATATCAGTCTCAAACGTCATGATATTTTTCTCACCGTTACTCTCAAAATACTCCTTCATAGCGTCCCTATAATCCCTCCCAATCTTGTTAATCCCCTCATTCTCAATTAACTCCATCATTTGATCCATAACTTTAGCCGTAACATCCTCTTGGAATGTATCGTTTGTCGCAATATCAAACAATTTTGTTACAGATTCTTGTTGAGGTGTTAACGGCAATTGGGTGCAGACGAAATCAAACGCTTGATCGTGAATTAATTTCGAATAAATATAGGTTGGGTGAGATTCGGAGGAATTCTTCATTTGGTTTATGTACGATTTTAGTTGTATTAACTCGGGTTGGGTTAATCTTATTTTCACATTTTCCCTAAAAATCGTTAAAATCAACCTAACATTATTAATGTTAAAAAAAAACTTACATCAACGGCTGTTTGTAATAAAGCCCGTACATCAAATAAAAAGCCCCCGTTTTAAAGTAAACATTCGGAGCGTAAATAAATAACTTTTTAGATTCAAATAAAAAAAGCTGGGTTTGTCTCGAGATTTCATTAACTCTCTTTGTATATCTAAAAAAGAATATTTTTTTTAAGGTTATGTCCTCTTTTTTGAGTTATATTTTGAGATTAATATTTTCAATTTGTCTTATTAATAAAGATAAAACGAATTAACTCACTTATAAATTAAACTAAACTGATTTTTCCTCCAAATCTCGGAAAATATCTCAAAAGAATGAGATTCTTTTTGGGCGAAAATTTTTAATAATTTCTCCGCATCCCTTTTAAACCCGCTTTGAATTTCGGCCAATTTCCTCGCGGGGCGAACCCGAAAACTCATTTTTAATCTATTTAATTCAAATAAATTAAAATTATTCCCAAATTTATTTATTTACTTATAAATTAAAATTGAGGTTAAGTTGAACAAAACATCAATGAAGTTAGCTCCATATCGAATTACCCCAATTTTATTAATTCCTAATTATTAAAAAAAGCAAAAAAATTAATTATTATTTTATCTAAATTAATAATTAAATCGATTAAATTAATATTTATTAAATAATTAATTTTTTAGCGTTTTTAGCCGATTTTTGACAGGTGACATAACCTCATTTTAACCTTACCAAAATAAAAATATCACCTCAAATGACTAAACAGAAATATTAATGAATCTAATATTAATAAATAGAGTCGATTATTGAAAAAGCGAAATCAAAAAGCGGTGAGTATCCGTTCCTAATTGAATTATTGAATCAGCGATTAAAAATGCGCAATAAATCGTAACAAAGAACTTCGTTACGTTATCATCCTTCATTAAAGAGATATTTATCTCGATTTAAAGATTGTTAATTGTAGGTGAAGATGTTGTATTGCCCCCCAGGAATAAACATATCTGATATTTGGATCAATCACGGATTATCGCAATGTTTTTCGGAAACCGTGACGTCATCAACGATCGGGTTATTTCTTTTAACGTTTGGAACGATACAATTATTTATATACAAGAAATATGGGACTGAAGTGTCCCCAAATCATATTGTGCGCTCGAAATTGTATGTGGTACAAATTATTTTTACTTTATTTGTACCGTTTTTGGAGATTATCCGGTTTATTTTGCAAGGAACTGTTATTAACGATAAAACAATTTATGGATATATGGTAAAAATTGAATCATTTCAATTATTTTTAAATTAATTAATTAATTTAACTTTTTAGGTTGTTAATTTAGTCTTAACAATATTCGTTTATCCCTACTCATTATTAATTATAAACAAAGAAAGAAAATATTTACTTCCTTCAGTTCCAACGAGAGGACATGGATTGGTTTTGTTGGTGTTTTGGTCTTTGGCTTATATTGCGGAGAACTTGGCCTTTTTAAATTTGGCCAAGAAAAGCTGGTGGTTCGAGTTAAAAGAGTAAAAACTAAAGAAAATTGAATCAACTCACTTTTAATTTAATTTGAAGCCTTTCAGATCACTTGGAGATGGTTCTTTTTATCCTACGATATCTCTCCTGCTTAATTCTGTTTGTTCTTGGCTTAAAAGCACCAGGAATTATGCAAACTGTTGATTATTTCAGTTTGAATGATTCAACTAGGAACGTAACAGGACCGGTGAGTCAATTACTCTTTCTTTGCATAAAGAAATTTTTCTACAAAATCACAAATTTGAATTATAAGTCGTTTTAATTTAAATAACTCACCCTATATATAGGTGTCCGGAAATTGGGTGTATATACTTAAAGCAGTGGAATGAAGAAAACTTTATAATAATTGCATTCATTCTGCTGGATGTAAATGATGAAGCTGAAATGTGTTAATCAACTTTAAAAGGAGCTTCAAGTCTTGATGACAAAGATTTTTATTCCTTTTATTTGAGAGAATGAAATTTGATCACTCATGGAAGGTCCTTTTAGTGATATCAATTTCGTGATAATCATCACCTTCGAAAAGATTTTCTATGGTTGGGATTTTTCTATTTTGATGACTTAAGTAGCTGTGATTTGGGGTATTTGAAATAAATTATCCTCAACGATGGGTGAGAGCTTAGATCTGCCTTTAAAAGCATAATAATTTTTAAGTTCCGGTTTTGTTCTCCCCACTGGAGTTAAATTAAAGTATAAGTTCTTCAGTACTAGCAATAATAGTACTAGGTTTTTATAGATCCTGAATGAATGCCTTCATTATGGATAAAAAGTTGTTTTTTGTAGTAAATAATATTGGTTAGGAGCTTTGGCATGCTTAAAACCTTGTTCAGTGACCTCAGCTTTGAGGTCACCGTCCAGATTGTAGCTCTAAATGTTCTTTGTGCTTATCTGTTAACTCATTTTCGTATTTAAAACTATGCTGTTGTTAATTTTAGTATTCAGTGTATCAGAAATATTATAGATGTCTTTCTTCATAAATTAAAGTGTTCAGAAAATATTTTCTGGTTGTAGACTATGCAGATTTCCTTTCATTTAAAGTTGTACGTAGAAGGCCTAAGACAAATAGATAAATCATGCAAAACATAAAAAACATTGTAGCAACAACTTTCCAGCTCGTATGGAAAATGATGGCAATTTGCTAAAGAGAATTTGGTCTCTTAATATCTGAACTATTCACTTCTTTCTTTAACTCAGTCTTCATCGAGGGCAGACTCAGGCAACAATCAAGTTCAATGTACTAAATTTTTAGTTCTTCATTAGCATTTTTCCGAAAAGATAGATTAAGTTTAAATATTTATCATTAACTATCTGGTAATTCGTGTTTAACCTGACTTCTATTAATTAGGAAAATTATTTTATTTTATTATTGTTGTATTTAGAATTTGTTATTTGTTTTGCTAAGCTATCAGGTTTATATGATGCACTAATTTCTGATTAATTATTTAATTTTGTTATATGTGGATTTTGATTTTTTTTGTTATGAGATGAATTCTGTTAGATGGAATAAATAAATACATAAATGAATCTTCTTTTATAGTTGTCGCTTGGTCCTTTGATTAGTAAGTGGTGCTTTTAATTAGCTTAGTCCTTGAATTTTTTCAACAAATTGACTTCTATGGATAGTATCTATTTCTGGCAACAATTTTTTGGCTGTTTTAAACAATGTATACACTTCTGTCAACTGTATTTAGTCTCCTACCAGCAGTTTTTAGTCTATTTCTAGCAAAATACACACATCTATATACAATATCTATTTCTGCCAACAGTTTTTGGATCATTTCAAACAATGTCTACGATTCTAAAGACATTATTTGCCTTCTGTCAAGTGTATTTAGACTCCTACCAGCAGCCTTTAGGTTATTTCTACCAAAATATATGCTTCTGTATGCAGTATCTGTTTTTGCCAACAATTTTTGAACAATTTCAAGCAACATATAAACTTCTGAAAGCAATATCTACATTCTGTCAATTATATTTAGCCTTCTACCAGCAGTTTTTGTAGTATTTCTAACAAAATTTATACTTGTATATGCAGTACCTGATTTTCCAACAGTTTTTGGACAGTTTCAAGCAATATATGATCTTCTAAAAGCATTATCTACTTTCTGCCAACTGTATTCAGTCCCCTACCAGTAGTTTCTAGACTATTTCTAGCAAAATACAGAGTTCTATATACAGTATCTATTTCTGCCAACAGGTTTTGGACCATTTCAAACAATGTCTACGATTCTAAAGACATTATTTGCCTTCTGTCAAGTGTATTTAGACTCCTACCAGTAGCCTTTAGGTTATTTCTACCAAAATATATGCTTCTGTATGCAGTATCTGTTTTTGCCAACAATTTTTGGACAATTTCAAGCAACATATAAACTTCTAAAAGCAATATCTACCTTCTGTCAATTATATTTAGCCTTCTACCAGCAGTTTTTGGAGTATTTCTAACAAAATTTATACTTGTATATGCAGTATCTGATTTATCCAACAGTTTTTGGACAGTTTCAAGTAATATATGATCTTCTAAAAACATTATCTATTTTCTGCCAACTGTATTTAGTCCCCTACCAGCAGTTTTTAGACTATTTCTAGTAAAATACAGACTTCTATATACAGTATCCATTTCTGCCAACAGTTTTTGTACCATTTCAAGCAATGTATACGATTCTAAAGACATTATTTGCTTTCTGTCAAGTGTATTTAGACTTCTACCAGCAGTCTTTAGGTTATTTCTACCAAAATATATACTTCTGTATGCAGTATCTGTTTTTGCCAACAATTTTTGAACAATTTCAAACAACATATAAACTTCTAAAAGCAATATCTACCATCTGTCAATTATATTTAGCCTTCTACCAGCAGTTTTTGGAGTATTTCTAACAAAATTTATACTTGTATATGCAGTATCTGATTTATCCAACAGTTTTTGGACAGTTTCAAGTAATATATGATCTTCTAAAAACATTATCTATTTTCTGCCAACTGTATTTGGTCCCCTACCAGCAGTTTTTAGACTATTTCTAGTAAAATACAGACTTCTGTATACAGTATCTATTTCTGCCAACAGTTTTTGTACCATTTCAAGCAATGTTTACGATTCTAAAAACATTATTTGCCTTCTGTCAAGTGTATTTAGACTCCTACTAGCAGTCTTTAGGTTATTTCTACCAAAATATATACTTGTGTATGCAGTATCTGTTTTTGCCAACAATTTTTGGACAATTTCAAGCAACATATAAACTTCTAAAAGCAATATCTACCTTCTGTCAATTATATTTAGCCTTCTACCAACAGTTTTTGGAGTATTTCTGACAAAATTTATACTTGTATATGCAGTATCTGATTTATCCAACAGTTTTTGGACAGTTTCAAGCAATATATCATCTTCTAAAAGCAATATCTACTTTCTGCCAACTGTATGTAGTCCACTACCAGTAGTTTTTAGACTGTTTCTAGCAAAATACACACATCTATATACAATATCTATTTCTGCCAACAGTTTTTGGATCATTTCAAGCAATGTCTACGATTTTAAAGACATTATTTGCCTTCTGTCAAGTGTATTTAGACTCCTACCAGCAGCCTTTAGGTTATTTCTACCAAAATATATGCTTCTGTATGCAGTATCTGTTTTTGCCAACAATTTTTGAACAATTTCAAGCAACATATAAACTTCTAAAAGCAATATCTACCTTCTGTCAATTATATTTAGCCTCCCACCAACAGTTTTTGGAGTATTTCTAACAAAATTTAAACTTGTATATGCAGTATCTGATTTTCCAACAATTTCTGGACAGTTTCAAGCAATATATGATCTTCTAAAAGCATTATCTACCTTCTGCCAACTGTATTTAGTCTCTTACCAGCAGTTTTTAGACTATTTCTAGCAAAATACAGACTTCTGTATACAGTATCTATTTATGCCAACAATTTTTGTACCATTTCAAGCAATGTCTACGATTCTAAAAACATTATTTGCCTTCTGTCAAGTGTATTTAGACTCCTACTAGCAGTCTTTAGGTTATTTCTACCAAAATATATACTTGTGTATGCAGTATCTGTTTTTGCCAACAATTTTTGGATAATTTCAAGCAACATATAAACTTCTAAAAGCAATATCTACCTTCTGTCAATTATATTTAGCCTTCTACCAGCAGTTTTTGGAGTATTTCTAACAAAACTTATACTTGTATATGCAGTACCTGATTTTCCAACAGTTTTTGGACAGTTTCAAGCAATATATGATCTTCTAAAAGCATTATCTACTTTCTGCCAACTGTATTTAGTCCCTTACCAGTAGTTTTTAGACTATTTCTAGCAAAATACAGACTTCTATATACAGTATCTATTTCTGCCAACAGGTTTTGGACCATTTCAAACAATGTCTACGATTTTAAAGACATTATTTGCCTTCTGTCAAGTGTATTTAGACTCCTACCAGTAGCCTTTAGGTTATTTCTACCAAAATATATGCTTCTGTATGCAGTATCTGTTTTTGCCAACAATTTTTGAACAATTTCAAGCAACATATAAACTTCTGAAAGCAATATCTACCTTCTGTCAATTATATTTAGCCTTCTATCAGCAGTTTTTGGAGTATTTCTAACAAAATTTATACTTGTATACGCAGTATCTAATTTATCCAACAGTTTTTGGACAGTTTCAAGCAATATATGATCTTCTAAAAATATTATCTATTTTCTGCCAATTGTATTTAGTCCCCTACCAGTAGTTTTTAGACTATTTCTAGCAAAATACAGACTTCTATATACAGTATCTATTTCTGCCAACAGGTTTTGGACCATTTCAAACAATGTCTACGATTCTAAAGACATTATTTGCCTTCTGTCAAGTGTATTTAGACTCCTACCAGCAGCCTTTAGGTTATTTCTACCAAAATATATTTTTCTGTATGCAGTATCTGTTTTTGCCAACAATTTTTGAACAATTTCAAGCAACATATAAACTTCTGAAAGCAATATCTACATTCTGTCAATTATATTTAGCCTTCTACCAGCAGTTTTTGTAGTATTTCTAACAAAATTTATACTTGTATATGCAGTACCTGATTTTCCAACAGTTTTTGGACAGTTTCAAGCAATATATGATCTTCTAAAAGCATTATCTACTTTCTGCCAACTGTATTCAGTCCCCTACCAGTAGTTTCTAGACTATTTCTAGCAAAATACAGAGTTCTATATACAGTATCTATTTCTGCCAACAGGTTTTGGACCATTTCAAACAATGTCTACGATTCTAAAGACATTATTTGCCTTCTGTCAAGTGTATTTAGACTCCTACCAGTAGCCTTTAGGTTATTTCTACCAAAATATATGCTTCTGTATGCAGTATCTGTTTTTGCCAACAATTTTTGGACAATTTCAAGCAACATATAAACTTCTAAAAGCAATATCTACCTTCTGTCAATTATATTTAGCCTTCTACCAGCAGTTTTTGGAGTATTTCTAACAAAATTTATACTTGTATATGCAGTATCTGATTTATCCAACAGTTTTTGGACAGTTTCAAGTAATATATGATCTTCTAAAAACATTATCTATTTTCTGCCAACTGTATTTAGTCCCCTACCAGCAGTTTTTAGACTATTTCTAGTAAAATACAGACTTCTATATACAGTATCCATTTCTGCCAACAGTTTTTGTACCATTTCAAGCAATGTATACGATTCTAAAGACATTATTTGCTTTCTGTCAAGTGTATTTAGACTTCTACCAGCAGTCTTTAGGTTATTTCTACCAAAATATATACTTCTGTATGCAGTATCTGTTTTTGCCAACAATTTTTGAACAATTTCAAACAACATATAAACTTCTAAAAGCAATATCTACCATCTGTCAATTATATTTAGCCTTCTACCAGCAGTTTTTGGAGTATTTCTAACAAAATTTATACTTGTATATGCAGTATCTGATTTATCCAACAGTTTTTGGACAGTTTCAAGTAATATATGATCTTCTAAAAACATTATCTATTTTCTGCCAACTGTATTTGGTCCCCTACCAGCAGTTTTTAGACTATTTCTAGTAAAATACAGACTTCTGTATACAGTATCTATTTCTGCCAACAGTTTTTGTACCATTTCAAGCAATGTTTACGATTCTAAAAACATTATTTGCCTTCTGTCAAGTGTATTTAGACTCCTACTAGCAGTCTTTAGGTTATTTCTACCAAAATATATACTTGTGTATGCAGTATCTGTTTTTGCCAACAATTTTTGGACAATTTCAAGCAACATATAAACTTCTAAAAGCAATATCTACCTTCTGTCAATTATATTTAGCCTTCTACCAACAGTTTTTGGAGTATTTCTGACAAAATTTATACTTGTATATGCAGTATCTGATTTATCCAACAGTTTTTGGACAGTTTCAAGCAATATATCATCTTCTAAAAGCAATATCTACTTTCTGCCAACTGTATGTAGTCCACTACCAGTAGTTTTTAGACTGTTTCTAGCAAAATACACACATCTATATACAATATCTATTTCTGCCAACAGTTTTTGGATCATTTCAAGCAATGTCTACGATTTTAAAGACATTATTTGCCTTCTGTCAAGTGTATTTAGACTCCTACCAGCAGCCTTTAGGTTATTTCTACCAAAATATATGCTTCTGTATGCAGTATCTGTTTTTGCCAACAATTTTTGAACAATTTCAAGCAACATATAAACTTCTAAAAGCAATATCTACCTTCTGTCAATTATATTTAGCCTCCCACCAACAGTTTTTGGAGTATTTCTAACAAAATTTAAACTTGTATATGCAGTATCTGATTTTCCAACAATTTCTGGACAGTTTCAAGCAATATATGATCTTCTAAAAGCATTATCTACCTTCTGCCAACTGTATTTAGTCTCTTACCAGCAGTTTTTAGACTATTTCTAGCAAAATACAGACTTCTGTATACAGTATCTATTTATGCCAACAATTTTTGTACCATTTCAAGCAATGTCTACGATTCTAAAAACATTATTTGCCTTCTGTCAAGTGTATTTAGACTCCTACTAGCAGTCTTTAGGTTATTTCTACCAAAATATATACTTGTGTATGCAGTATCTGTTTTTGCCAACAATTTTTGGATAATTTCAAGCAACATATAAACTTCTAAAAGCAATATCTACCTTCTGTCAATTATATTTAGCCTTCTACCAGCAGTTTTTGGAGTATTTCTAACAAAATTTATACTTGTATATGCAGTATCTGATTTATCCAACAGTTTTTGGACAGTTTCAAGTAATATATGATCTTCTAAAAACATTATCTATTTTCTGCCAACTGTATTTAGTCCCCTACCAGCAGTTTTTAGACTATTTCTAGTAAAATACAGACTTCTATATACAGTATCTATTTCTGCCAACAGTTTTTGGACCATTTCAAGCAATGTATACGATTCTAAAGACATTATTTGCCTTCTATCAAGTGTATTTAGTCTCTTACCAGCAACCTTTAGGTTATTTCTACCAAAATATATACTTCTGTATGCAATATCTGTTTTTGCCAACAATTTTTGGACAATTTCAAGCAACATATAAACTTCTAAAAGCAATATCTACCATCTGTCAATTATATTTAGCCTTCTACCAGCAGTTTTTGGAGTATTTCTAACAAAATTTATACTTGTATATGCAGTACCTGATTTTCCAACAGTTTTTGGACAGTTTCAAGCAATATATGATCTTCTAAAAGCATTATCTACTTTCTGCCAACTGTATTTAGTCCCCTACCAGTAGTTTTTAGACTATTTCTAGTAAAATACAGACTTCTATATGCAGTATCTATTTCTGCCAACAGTTTTTGAACAATTTCAAGCAATGTCTACGATTCTAAAGACATTATTTGCCTTCTATCAAGTGTATTTAGTCTCTTACCAGCAACCTTTAGGTTATTTCTACCAAAATATATGCTTTTGTATGCAGTATCTGTTTTTGCCAATAATTTTTGTACAATTTCATGCAACATATAAACTTCTAAAAGCAATATCTACCTTCTGTCAATTATATTTAGCCTCCCACCAACAGTTTTTGGAGTATTTCTAACAAAATTTAAACTTGTATATGCAGTATCTGATTTTCCAACAATTTTTGGACAGTTTCAAGCAATATATAATCTTCTAAAAGCATTATCTACCTTCTGCCAACTGTATTTAGTCTCTTACCAGCAGTTTTTAAACTATTTCTAGCAAAATACAGACTTCTGTATACAGTATCTATTTCTGCCAACAGTTTTTGTACCATTTCAAGCAATGTCTACGATTCTAAAAACATTATTTGCCTTCTGTCAAGTGTATTTAGACTCCTACTAGCAGTCTTTAGGTTATTTCTACCAAAATATATACTTATGTATGCAGTATCTGTTTTTGCCAACAATTTTTGGACAATGTCAAGCAACATATAAACTTCTAAAAGCAATATCTACCTTCTGTCAATTATATTTAGCCTTCTACCAGCAGTTTTTAGAGTATTTCTAACAAAATTTATACTTGTATATGCAGTATCTGATTTATCCAACAGTTTTTGGACAGTTTCAAGCAATATATCATCTTCTAAAAGCAATATTTACTTTCTGCCAACTGTATGTAGTCCACTACCAGTAGTTTTTAGACTGTTTCTAGCAAAATACAGACTTCTATATACAGTATCTATTTCTGCCAACAGTTTTTGGACCATTTCAAGCAATGTCTACGATTCTAAAGACATTATTTGCCTTCTGTCAAGTGTATTTAGACTCCTACCAGCAGTCTTTAGGTTATTTCTACCAAAATATATACTTCTGTATGCAGTATCTGTTTTTGCCAACAATTTTTGGACAACTTCAAGCAACATATAAACTTCTAAAAGCAATATCTAAATTCTGTCAATTATATTTAGCCTCCCACCAACAGTTTTTGGAGTATTTCTAACAAAATTTAAACTTGTATATGCAGTATCTGATTTTCCAACAATTTTTGGACCGTTTCAAGTAATATATGATCTTCTAAAAGCATTATCTACCTTCTGCCAACTGTATTTAGTCTCTTACCAGCAGTTTTTAAACTATTTCTAGCAAAATACAGACTTCTGTATACAGTATCTATTTCTGCCAACAGTTTTTGTACCATTTCAAGCAATGTCTACGATTCTAAAAACATTATTTGCCTTCTGTCAAGTGTATTTAGACTCCTACTAGCAGTCTTTAGGTTATTTCTACCAAAATATATACTTATGTATGCAGTATCTGTTTTTGCCAACAATTTTTGGACAATGTCAAGCAACATATAAACTTCTAAAAGCAATATCTACCTTCTGTCAATTATATTTAGCCTTCTACCAGCAGTTTTTAGAGTATTTCTAACAAAATTTATACTTGTATATGCAGTATCTGATTTATCCAACAGTTTTTGGACAGTTTCAAGCAATATATCATCTTCTAAAAGCAATATCTACTTTCTGCCAACTGTATGTAGTCCACTACCAGTAGTTTTTAGACTGTTTCTAGCAAAATACAGACTTCTATATACAGTACCTATTTCTGCCAACAGTTTTTGAACCATTTCAAGCAATGTCTACGATTCTAAAGACATTATTTGCCTTCTGTCAAGTGTATTTAGACTCCTACCAGCAGCCTTTAGGTTATTTCTACCAAAATATATGCTTCTGTATGCAGTATCTGTTTTTGCCTTTGTTATTTAGTCTCCTGATGGTGGTTTTTAGACTATTTCTAGCAAAATATAGACTCCTGCATGCAGTATCTATTTCTGCGAACAGTTTTTGAACAATTTCAAGAAATATGCACATTCCGAAAGGAAATATCCTCTTTCTGCCAACCGTTTTTGGTCTTCTGCCATCAACTTTTAGACAAAATGTATAGAAAAATCTTTTTTCACATTTTTAGTAATTCAGACAGACTTTGAACCATCTATCACATGGTAAAAACCAAAGAATGATAACTGATTTAAAACTTTACTAAAAATGAAGAAAAAAGATTTTTTTTTAGTTAGCAAATGTTTATATGAAAAAAAATCTTGGTTATTTTTTTTTCAAACAGTTAATTTTTGCATTTTTCTTCGTAGTAATCTTTCTGGATATCTTTTTATGTGTAGATAGTGAAAAAGACGGACCTTATTCCGTTCCTGATTCGAGCACATCACTAACTCATCACTCAAAAAGCAAGCTGTGAAGATTGTGATAGATATACCACTGATATTTTAAAGATAAACCAGTTGGCTGCATGATTCTCGGCATTCGATGGTCGATAGGTTTTAACAAGATTTCAGCTCTTGTTAATTAGACATCTTCATTGTTTCCAAATTTTGAAAGCATTTAAAGTCTTCTAAATGCAGTATCAAGTTTTCTGGAATCTTTTCAAGTTCCTTTGCAAGGAACATCAAGTTTTATAGATACAGTAACATGTTTTTCAGGGGCAGTAGAAAATCTTTTGCAAATAGTTCAAGTCTTCTGGCAGTATATCAACTCTTCTGGAAGCATATCAAGACTTCTGGAAGTATTTCAAGTCTTTTGGAAGCAGTATCAAGTCTTCTGGCAGCATTTCAAGTCTCACAGACGCAATATCAAGTTTTCTGGAATCATTTCTGATCTTTTAGATGTAGTATCAAGTCTAATTTAAGTTTTTTGGAAGCAGTATTAAGCCTTCTAGAATTAGTATCAACTCTTCCAGAAGCAATAATAAATTTTCTGAAAACAGTTCAAGTACCCAGTATGTATTTAAATGTTTTTTAGCCCAAGTACCAGGATGTAGAACTAAGTCCTGAATCCCGAAAACATTTTTGGTTCCGGGAATTATACTCATATTACTTCTGCTCAACAAACTGTAAAGAAGTTTTCTTATTCATCATTATACATCATTCTAGCTTCGATAGAAGAAGCAATAATTTAAATTTTGAAAAGTATAATGTCTGATTTATGTTGAATAAAAACAACTGTTGCTTACCCAAACTTCGGATTCAGTTTCAGTTGTAGTAGTTTACAATAAAAGAACCTTTCTTTGAGTTTTCTTCCATAAAATAATCATAATCAACCAAAAAACAACAATAAATTAAACGTCAACGTTGACGCGTAATTTTCGGCTATCAAATTTGAAACGAATCAAAATTCGAAACGAATCAAAATTTAAAGTCGAATCAAAATTCAAAGTACCACCTCATTTTCCAAATGGTTCGGATTTCGATCGAAACAAAATGACCCGAAAACGCTCCACCCTATACGATAAGTACGTGCCGATTCGACCGAGAACGACCGGCTGCATCAAGCTGAGCAAACTGAACGTCACCCTGAACGTCATCATCAAGGTGAATGGTTTGCTTTGATTTTTGCTTTTCGGCAACTTAAAAACTTTAAAAATGTTTGCAAAGACCCGAACGAAATTGGCGAAAGTAATTAATTATTTTTATGATTGATTCAAGCTAATTAAGTAAGATTGTTTTAATTAATTAAAATTGCTTTTTTTTTGTTTTTGGTTGGATGGCGATTTGCAGCAGCGGAGTGATAATCAGTCGACATGGAAAAACTTTTGGAAGAAGATGTGCACGCTCGCGCCGTTTTTGTGGCCGAAAAAGGATTGTTGTTTGCAGTTTCGGGTGATTTTTTGTTTTTTGTTGTTGGCTGGAGGACGAGTTATTAATTTGTATGTTCCGATTTATTCGAAATTTATTGGTAAGTATTATATAAATGTATTTAGTTTTCTGCCATAACCTTTATTATCTTCTGCCAACTTTATTTAGCTCTATTCCACCAGTTTCTATACTATTTGAAGCAATATGTAGACTTTTATAAGCAGTATCTGTTTCTGCCAACAATTTTTGGACAATTTAAACCAATATATACACTTCAAAAAGCAATATTTATCTTCTGCCCACTCTTTTTAGTCTCCTGCCTTCAGTTTTTAGACTATTTTAAGGAATATATGGACATCTATCGGCAGTATTTATTTCTGCCATCATTTTTTTTACAATTTCAAGCAGTACATACTCTTCTAAAGCCATTATCAATCTTCTGTCAACTGTATTTTCCTCCTACCAGCAGTTTTTTGACTATTTTAAGCAATTAAGGGACTCGTATTGATAGTATCTGTTTCTACCAACAATTTTTTGGCAAATTAAGCCAATATATATACTTCAAAAAGCAATATTTATCTTCTGCCACTCCTTTTAGTCACCTGCCTTCAGTTTTTAGACTATCTTAAGGAATATATGGACATCCATAGGCAGTATTTATTTCTGCCATCATTTTTTGGAAATTTCAAGCAGTACATACTCTTCTAAAGCCATTATCTATCTTCTGTCAACTGTATTTTCCTCCTTTCAGCAGTTTTTTGACTATTTTAAGCAGTTAAGAGACTCGTATTGATAGTATCTGTTTCTGCCAACAATTTTTTGACAAATTAAGCCAATATATACACTTCAGAAAGCAATATTTATCTTCTGCCAACCGTTTTTAGTCTCCTGCCTTCAGTTTTTAGACTATTTTACGCTACATATGGACATTCATAGACAGTATCTGTTTCTGCCATCAATTTTTTTGACAATTTCAAGCAGTACATACTCTTCTAAAGCCATTATCAATCTTCTGTCAACTGTATTTTCCTCATATCAGCAGTTTTTTTGACTATATTAAGCACTTAAGAGACTTGTATTGCTAGTATCTGTTTCTGCCAACAATTTTTTGACAAATTAAGCCAATATATACACTTCAAAAAGCAATATTTATCTTCTGCCAACTGTTTTTAGTCTCCTGCCTTCAGTTTTTACACTATTTTGCGCTACATATGGACATCCATAGACAGTATCTATTTCTGCCATCAATTTTTTTGACAATTTCAAGCAGTACATACTCTTCTAAAACCATTATCTATCTTCTGACAACTGTATTTTGCGTCCTATCAGCAGTTTTTTGACTATTTTAAGCAATAAAGAAACTCGTATTGATAGTATCTGTTTCTGCCAACAATTTTTGGACAATTTGAACCAATATATATACTTCAAAAAGCAATATCTTCAGTTTTTAGACTACTTCATGCAATACATATGCTCCAATTGGCATCACATTTTTTCTGCTAACAGTTTCTAGTCCATATATACTATATTTCTAGACTATGGAGCAATATCTATCTTCTGCTAACTCTTTTTAGTCCTCTGCCTTCAGTTATTAGACTACTTCAAGCAATACATATGCTCCAATTGGCATCACATTTCTTCCGCCAACAGTTTCTAGATTATATAGATTATATTTCTAGACTATGGAGCAATATCTATCTTCTGCCAACTCTCTTTAGCCCTCTGTCTTTAGTTTTTAGACTACTTCAAGCAATACATATGCTCCAATTGGCATCACATTTCTTCTGCTAACAGTTTCTAGACTATATTTCTGGACTATGGAGCAATATCTATCTTCTGCTAACTCTTTTTAGCCCTCTGCCTTTAGTTTTTAGACTACTTCAAGCAATACATATGCTCCAATTGGCATCACATTTCTTGTGCCAACAGTTTCTAGACTATATAGACAATATTTCTAGACTATGGAGCAATATCTATCTTCTGCAAACTATTTTTAGTCCTTTTGCTTAAGTTTTTAGACTATTTCAAGCAATACATATGCTCCAATTAGTATCACATTTCTTCTGCCAACAATTTCTAGATTATATAGACTATATTTTTAGACTACGGAATAATATCTATCTTCTGCCAACTCTTTTTAGTCCTGTGCCTGCAGTTTTTAGACTATTTCAAGCAATACATATGCTCCAATTGACATCACATTTCTTCTGCCATCAGTTTCTAGACTATTTCAAGCAATACATATGCTCCAATTGGCATCAAATTTCTTCTGCCAACAGTTTCTAGACTATATAGACCATATTTCTAGACTATGGAGCAATATCTATCTTCTTCCAACTCTTTTTAATCCTTTGCCTTCACTTTTTAGACTATTTCAAGCGATACATATGTTCCAATTGGCATCACATTTCTTCTGCCAACAGTTTCTAGACTATTTCAAGCAATACATATGCTCCAATTGGCTTCACATTTCTTCTGCCAACAGTTTCTAGACTATATAGACCATATTTCTAGACTATGGAGCAATATCTATCTTCTTCCAACTCTTTTTAATCCTTTGCCTTCACTTTTTAGACTATTTCAAGCGATACATATGTTCCAATTGGCATCACATTTCTTCTGCCAACAGTTTCTAGACTATTTCAAGCAATACATATGCTCCAATTGGCTTCACATTTCTTCTGCCAACAGTTTCTAGACTATATAGACCATATTTCTAGACTATGGAGCAATATCTATCTTCTTCCAACTCTTTTTAATCCTTTGCCTTCACTTTTTAGACTATTTCAAGCGATACATATGTTCCAATTGGCATCACATTTCTTCTGCCAACAGTTTCTAGACTATTTCAAGCAATACATATGCTCCAATTGGCATCACATTTCTTCTGCCATCAGTTTCTAGACTATTTCAAGCAATACATATGCTCCAATTGGCATCAAATTTCTTCTGCCAACAGTTTCTAGACTATATAGACCATATTTCTAGACTATGGAGCAATATCTATCATCTTCCAACTCTTTTTAATCCTCTGCCTTCACTTTTTAGACTATTTCAAGCGATACATATGTTCCAATTGGCATCACATTTCTTCTGCCAACAGTTTCTAGACTATTTCAAGCAATACATATGCTCCAATTGGCATCAAATTTCTTCTGCCAACAGTTTCTAGACTATATAGACCATATTTCTAGACTATGGAGCAATATCTATCTTCTTCCAACTCTTTTTAATCCTCTGCCTTCACTTTTTAGACTATTTCAAGCGATACATATGTTCCAATTGGCATCACATTTCTTCTGCCATCAGTTTCTAGACTATTTCAAGCAATACATATGCTCCAATTGGCATCAAATTTCTTCTGCCAACAGTTTCTAGACTATATAGACCATATTTCTAGACTATGGAGCAATATCTATCATCTTCCAACTCTTTTTAATCCTCTGCCTTCACTTTTTAGACTATTTCAAGCGATACATATGTTCCAATTGGCATCACATTTCTTCTGCCAACAGTTTCTAGACTATTTCAAGCAATACATATGCTCCAATTGGCATCAAATTTCTTCTGCCAACAGTTTCTAGACTATATAGACCATATTTCTAGACTATGGAGCAATATCTATCATCTTCCAACTCTTTTTAATCCTCTGCCTTCACTTTTTAGACTATTTCAAGCGATACATATGTTCCAATTGGCATCACATTTCTTCTGCCAACAGTTTCTAGACTATATAGACCATATTTCTAGACTATGGAGCAATATCTATCTTCTTCCAACTCTTTTTAAATCCTCTGCCTTCACTTTTTAGACTATTTCAAGCGATACATATGTTCCAATTGGCATCACATTTCTTCTGCCAACAGTTTCTAGACTATTTCAAGCAATACATATGCTCCAATCTTCTGGTAAACGTATTTAGTCAAATATTTTAGCCATACTAATTCAACTTCTTTTATATAAACCATAATTGACCATAAAAAGATATTTTCACCTCAAAATTAATTATTTTTATTCCATTATAGTCGATAGCATGACTGTGGTACCAGTAACCTTCCGTTGGGACTTCGTTTTAATCTACGTCGGGTTCAAATTCCTCCAAGGCGGCGGAACCGGCGGAATGGGCTTCCTAAACAACCTCCGCACATTCTTATGGATCAAAATCCAGCAATACACCACGCGCGAAATCGAAGTCGAACTCTTCCGCCACCTCCACAGTCTCTCTTTGCGTTGGCACCTCTCCAGAAAAACCGGCGAAGTCTTGAGAATCATGGATCGAGGAACCGACAGCATCAACAATCTCTTAAATTACATCTTATTCTCGATCACCCCAACGATTATCGATATTATTATCGCCGTTGCGTTCTTCGTGGTCGCTTTTAACGTTTGGTTTGGGTTAATTGTTTTCACAACGATGGGGTTGTATATTCTTTTAACGATTGTTATCACGGAGTGGAGGACGAAATATCAGAGGAGGATGAATTTGGCTGATAATGCGACGAGGGCTCGAAGTGTTGATTCTTTGTTGAATTTTGAGACTGTTAAGTATTATGGGGCGGAACAATATGAGGTTGATGCGTTTAGGGAGGCGATTAAAAATTTTCAGGTAATTTTTATTTTTTGTTAATAAATTTTTTATATCTTCGTTTTTGTTAAGGTTGAAGAATTCAAAAGCACCGTAACATTAAACATTTTAAACACGATTCAAAACATAATAATTTGCGGGGGATTATTGGCCGGAAGTTTGTTATGCGTCCATTTAGTGGTTGATGAGCACTCTTTACAAGTGGGGGATTATGTTTTATTCGCAAGTTATATCGTGCAGCTTTACGTGCCGTTGAATTGGTTCGGGACGTATTATAGGGCGATTCAAAAGAATTTCGTCGATATGGAGAACATGTTCGATTTGATGAAGGAAGAACAAGAAGTGATCGACGCCCCGGGTGCTGGTTCCCTCTTGATTAAGCACGGATCGATCGAATTCAACAACGTCAGCTTTGGGTATATGCCCGAAAAGCTCGTCCTCAAAAACATCACTTTTATCGTCCCCCCCGGGAAAACCGTCGCTTTGGTTGGACCATCCGGAAGTGGGAAAAGCACCATAATTCGGTTGTTATTCCGATTTTACGATGTTGAGACAGGCTCGATAATCATCGATGGTCAAAACATAAAAACGGTTACCCAAGAATCGTTGAGGCGAAATATCGGGGTCGTTCCTCAAGACACCGTTCTTTTTAATAACACAATTAAGTACAACATTCAATATGGGCGAATCACCGCCCCGGATGCTGATATTTACCAAGCAGCTCGCGGGGCGGATATCCACGATCGGATTTTAACGTTCACTGATGGTTATGACACCCAAGTTGGGGAGAGAGGGTTGAGATTAAGCGGTGGGGAAAAGCAAAGAGTTGCGATTGCTAGAACACTTCTAAAAGCCCCCCAAATTATTTTATTGGATGAAGCAACGAGCGCTTTGGACACCCAAACGGAACGAAACATCCAAGAATCTTTAAATAAGATGTGCGCGGATCACACCACGATCATCGTTGCGCATAGATTATCAACGATTATCCATGCAGACGAGATTTTAGTACTAAAAGATGGGGAAATCGTTGAGAGGGGGCGGTAAATACTTTAATTTATTTAATTAATTAATTTATTTAATTAAATTAATTAATTATTTTATTTTTAGGCATGATCATTTAATTGGCCAAGAAGGTATTTACGCGGATATGTGGCAAAAGCAGCTAGAAAATCGGGATGGGGAGTCGTCGCTTGAACAAAGCCAAAGGAGTGAGAGTTAAAAAAAAATGATAAAAAATTTTTTTTAGTTAAGGTATCCTATTTTAAGTTAACTTTAATTTTGTTTTTATTTTGTCTTGTATTCTATTGACCCAAAAAACTCATTATAAAAAGAACTTAATCTTTTTTAATTAATGATACGTAGCTATTTTGTTCTAGTTATTTCATGGTAAAAAACTGTTAAGGTTTAAATAAATTTTGAGTTAAATGAGGAGCATTAAGGAAATTGTTATAATTATTCGACATAAATTTCTTTTATAATACGAAAATTTAATTTTTTTTTCTAGGATACCTTCAAATCAATTTCCTTATCCATATAAAACAAATTAACTTTTTAATTAACATAAATTTGATACAAACACCTGTTATTACTTCAATTAATAATTTCAGAAAATGCGGTTTGAATAAAATTAACATTTTAAATAAATTGACTCGTTTAGTTCGCGTGATTCTAAGTAAGAAAAAAACCCAGCCGCGTGGTTAACTTGCAATTTACATAATAAATTATTATTTTTGCAAAAAATAACTATAAATAATTATGAGATTACATTCAGTTATATTTTCAAGGTACATAATAATGTGCCATATATTTGCGTTACCTATTAATTAATTAATTATTAAATTATATCATTTCATTCTTAATTTTTTTTATTCTTAACAAATTTTACTTGAAATAGTTTTTGATAACAACAATAATTAAAAAGATAACTTCGTTTTTATACCGGTGTAGAGGATGATAAAGATGTCGAAATTTATAACGAAAATAATTAATTTCAAATTATATTGTGAGCAAATTTTATATGAAACATATATTGATAAAATTAGTAGTAGTTGAGTGAGAAATTAAAAAGATTCTAAACAAGTTTTATACGAAAATTTTTTATAAAAAAAAAAGAAAATCATTAAAGAATATAATAAAGATAATAAAAGAAAAAATCTAAAGAAAATGTTGTAATCAGAATACTCAAACAATTAACAGTGTGTGTCCCTAAAAACAGATTTTGACGTGTTCAAGAGTTCCTGAATATGGTTTAATTCAGACCGAAACCGGTGGAACACAAACAGCCATTCCAATAAAAAGAACCAAAAGCATTCCAGCAGACTTCATACTGCCTTTGGAAGATTCAAAATGCTTCCAGAAGACTTGAAATGCTTTCAAAAGGTAAGGTACTGCATCTAGAAGACTTGAAATGCTTCCATAAGATTTGAAATGTGTCCAAAAGATTTGATATTGCCTACAAAAGATTTGAAATACTTCCAGAAAACTTTATATTGCCTCTGGAAGAGTTGAAATGCTTCCAAAAGTCTTGATACTACATGTAGATGACTTGATACTACTTCAAGAAAACTTGATCTTGCTTGCAGAAGATTTGAAATGGTTCCAGAAACCTTGCAATACTTTCAGAAGATTTGATATTACCTCTGGAAGATTTGAAATGCTTCCAGAATATTTCATGCTGTTTATAAAATTGCTGACAAAAAAAAATGTATCTTTAAAAGGCAAGAAACAAAATCTTCATATCAAAAGTTCAAAAACTAATTATTAATTATTATATATTTAAATATTATATTTATAATTTTAATTATCCAGTTTTTAAACTAGATACGTTGCAAGTGGTTCATTACAAGTATGTAGCAAACATTTTAAACACGTTGTATGACGATGAGTTTGAAGGATAATGATAAAAGCTTAGATCAAATTAAAACACTTTTAGTATTCAAGAAATCAATGGAACACTTCTATAGCCCAAATTAAAAAGTATTGGTCAAAAGATGACGGTTATCTATCAAGAGGTGGTAAAAGTAGCCCTCATTGCTCTAAATTAGGTTTCTACCATTCTCAGCCAAGAATAGGACAAAGAATTATCTTTATGGCTGAAACATTTCTTCATGACACGACATCGACTTGACATGCTTCCAGAAGACTTGATATTGCCTCTGGAAGACTTAATATTGCTGTCAGAAGACTTGAAATGTTTCTAGAAAATTTGCTATTTCCTGTGGAAGATTTGAAATGCTTCCAGAAGACTTGATATTGTCTCTGGAAGACCTGAAATACTTCAAAACACCTTCCTAGTGCTTAAAGAAGATTTTGAACGCTTCCAGAAGACTTGGTATTGTTTCCAGAAGACAATACTGTTTCTGGAAGACTTGAAATATTTGCGGAAGACTTGAATTCCTCCCAGGAGACAAAATGCTTCCAAAAGTCTTGATATTGTATGCAAAAGGCTTAATACTGCTTCCAGAAGATTTGCAATGCTACCAGAAGGCTTGATACTGTTTCTAAAAGACTTAATACTGCGTCTAGAGGACTTAAAATGTTTTCAGAAGATTTCAAATATTTCCAAAAGACTTGAAATGCTTCCAAAAGTCTTGATATTGTATGCAAAAGGCTTAATACTGTTTCCAGAAAATTTGCAATGCTACCAAAAGACTTGATATTGCCTCGAAAGATCGGAAATACTTTCAGAAGACTTAATGATGATTTAAAACTACTCTAGATAACTTGATTCTAAAAAATCCATATTGCACGTATAGAATATTTATTATTATTAATATTCTTACGATTTTCTTCAGTCTACTTGTAAGCTTTTAATATTTTAACTAACTTGGTTCATAATCGTCTGTATTTATTTTGTTCTATTCCAGTTAATCGTTACAATGATTTTTTCAAACTCTACATAAGACTTACATGGTTAATTATGACGTAAGTTTTTTCAATTCTTTAATTTTTGGTAAAGCAATCTATTATAGTATCCAAACTTTGTAGTAAATTTAGCTGAAGATGAGATATACCTCTTGAAACATGTACTAAAGCATATTATTATACAAAGACAAGTTTTGAAGTTAACATTTATATTTAATTGTTTGCAGAAAACTTGAAATGCTTAAAAAAGATTTGAAATGCTTCCAGTACACTTGAAATGCTTTTAGAAATTTTGAAATGCTTCTAGAAGACTTAATGCTACTTCCAGGAAACTGAAAATGCGTCCAAAAGACTCAATACTGCTTCTAGACAACTTGAAATGCTTCCAGAAGAGTAGATATTGCTTTCAGAGGATTTAATACTGCTTCTAAAAGATTTGAAATGCTGTCAGAAGGGTAATATCTACCCTTTTTTAAATTTTATATTACTTCCAGAAGGCTTAAGACTGCTTCTAGAAGACTGGAAATGTGTCCAAAAGACTCAATATTGCTTCTAGAGGACTTGAAATGCTTCCAAAGACTTCATATTGCTGCCGGATGACTTGATATTGCTTCCAGAAGACTTAATACTACTTCCAGAAAACTGGAAATGCGACCAAAGGACTCAATATGGCTTCTAGAAGATTTGAAATGCTTCCAGAAGACTTAATACTGCCTCTAGAAAACCTGAAATGCTTCCAGAAGACTTAATACTGCTTCCAGGGACTGAAAATGCGTCTAAAAGACTCAATATTGCCTCTATATAACTTGAAATGCTTTCAGAAGAGTAGATATTGCTTTCAGAAGACTTAATACTGCTTCTAGAAGATTAGAAATGCTTCCAGAATACTTGAAATGTTTCCAGAAGACTTGATACTGCTTTCAGAAGACTTGATATTGCTTTCAGAAGACTTGATATTGCTTCCAGAAGATTGGAAATGAGTCTAAAAGACTCAATAGTGCTTCTAGAAGACTTGAAATGCTTCCAGAAGACTGGATATTGCTTCCAGAAGACATGATATTGTTTTCAGATGACTTGGTATTGCTCCCAGAAGACTTGATATTGCTTCCAGAAGACTAGATATTGCTACCAGAAGAGTTAGTACTGCTTCCAGAAGACTTGAAATGCCCCCAGAAGACTTGATATTGCTTCCAGAAGACATGATATTGTTTTCAGATGACTTGGTATTGCTCCCAGAAGACTTGATATTGCTTCCAGAAGACTAGATATTGCTACCAGAAGAGTTAGTACTGCTTCCAGAAGACTTGAAATGCCCCCAGAAGACTTGATATTGCTTCCAGAAGACTTAATACTGGTTCCAGAAGATTTAATACTGCTTCCAGAAGACGGGACATGCGTCTAAAAAACTTAATGTTGCTTCTAGAAGACTTGAAATGCTTCCAGAAGACTAGATATTGCTTCCAGAAGACAATATTGCTTTTAGAAGACTTGAAATGCTTCCAGAAGACATTTTATTGTTTCCAGATGACTTGGTATTGCTTCCAGAAGACTTGATATTGCTTTCAAAAGACTTGATACTGCTTCTAGATGCCTTAATATTACTTCTAGAAAACTTGATATTGTTTGTAAAAGATATAAAATGCTTCCAGAAAACTTGGTACTGCATCTAGAAGACTTGAAGTACTTTCAGAAGATTTGATATTACCTCTGGAAGTTTGGAAATGTTTCTAGAAAACTTGATATTATTTCTAGATGTCTTGAAGTGTTTCTTGGAAGACTTGCAATTGCCTCTAAAAGATTAGAAATCCTTCCAGAAGAGTTGATACTGTTTATAGAATATTTGAAAAGCTTCCAGAAGACTTGAAATACTTCCAGACCATCTTCAGGAACTTTCGAACACGTCAAAATCTGTTCATAGGGATATGGCAAATTTTTCTGTTGTACAAATTAGTTCTGTTGTAAATATTGGTGGGATTCTCTTCATATGAAGAAAATATAAAAAGGAAAATAATCAAAGAATATGATAAAGAAAAAATTTTAAAAAAATTCAATGTAATCAGAATAATCAAACAATTAACAATGTATGTCCTTAAAAACAATTTTTGACGTTAATACTGCTTCCAGGAAACAGAAAATGCGTCCAATAGACTCAATGCTGCTTCTAGAAGATTTGAAATGCTTTCAGAAGACTAGATATTGCTTCCAAAAGACTTAATACTCTTTTTAGAAGATTTGAAATGTTTTCAGAAGATTTGATATTGCTTCCAGAAAACTTAATACTACATCCACAAGACTGGATATATGTCCAAAAGACTCAATACTGCTTCTAGAAGACTGGAAATGCATCCAAAAGACTCATAATTGCTTCTAGAGGACTTGAAATGCTTCCAGAAGATTTCATATTGCTACCGAATGACTTGAAATGCTTTCAGAAGACTAGATATAGCTTCCAGAAGACTTAGTACTGCTTTCAGAAGACTTTAAATGCTTTCAGAAGATTTGATATTACTTCCAGAAGATTTAATTCTGCTTCTGGATGACTTGAAATATTTCCAGAACTCTTGATATTGCCTCTGAAAGACTTGATCTCCTTCTAGAATTTTTGCAAGTACTCTATTATCCATGCCAGATATCAAGGGCCCCTCATTTCAGGGATCGATATCTTCGAAATCGCTCGATGAAAAGAATTGCCATAAAGTTTATTGTAATCAGTGAACATTTCTGTGTATCACTATATCACTTGATATTGCCTCTGGAAAATTTAATACTGCTTCTAGAAGACCTGATGTCACTTCCAGAAGAATTGAAATGCTTCCAGAAGATTTGATATTACTTCCAGAAGATTTAAGACTGCTTCCACAAGACTGGAAATGTGTCCAAAAGACTCAATACTGCTTCTGGAAGACTAGAAATGTGTCCAAAAGACTCAATATTGCTTCTAGAGGACTTGAAATGCTTCCAGAAGACTTCATATTGCTGCCGGATGATTTGATATTGCTTCCAGAAGACTTAATACTAGTTCCAGAAGACTGGAAATGCGTCAAAAAGATTTTATGCTGCTTCAAGAAGACTTGAAATGCTCCCAGAAGACTTGATACTGCTTCCAGAAGACATCATACTGTTTCCAGAAGACTGGAAATGCATCTAAAAGACTTAATGCTGCTTCTAGAAGACCTGAAATGCTTTCAGAAGGCTAGATATTGCTTCCAGAAAACTTAATACTGCTTCCAGAATACTTGAAATTTTTCCAGAAGACTTGATATTGCTTCCAGAAGATTGGATATGATTCCAAAAGACCCAATGTTGCTTCTAGAAGACTTGAAATGCTTCCAGAAGACTTAATATTGCTTCTAGAAGACTTGAAATGTTTCCAGAAGACAGGATAATGTTTCCAGATGACTTGGTATTGCTCCCAAAAGACTTAATATTACTTTCAGAAGACTGGAAATGCGTCCAAATGACTCAATATTGCTTCTAGAAGATTTGAATTCAGAAGGTTTGATATTGCTTCTAGAAAACTTAATGCTACTTCCAACAAGACTGGATATATGTCCAAAAGACTCAATACTGCTTCTAGAAGACTGGAAATGTGTCCAAAAGACTCAATATTGCTTCTAGAGGACTTGAAATGCTTCCAGAAAACTTTATATTGCTGCCGAATGACTTGATATTGCTTCCACAAGACTTGATAATGCTTCCAGAAGACTGGAAATGTGTCAAAAACACTCAATATTGCTTCTAGAGGACTTGAAATGCTTCCAAAAGACTTAATATTGCTTCTAGAAGACTTGAAATGTTTCCAGAAGACAGGATAATGTTTCCAGATGACTTGGTATTGCTCCCAAAAGACTTAATATTACTTTCAGAAGACTGGAAATGCGTCCAAATGACTCAATATTGCTTCTAGAAGATTTGAATTTAGAAGATTTGATATTGCTTCTAGAAAACTTAATGCTACTTCCAACAAGACTGGATATATGTCCAAAAGACTCAATACTGCTTCTAGAAGACTGAAAATGTGTCCAAAAGACTCAATATTGCTTCTAGAGGACTTAATATGCTTCCAGAAAACTTTATATTGCTGCCGAATGACTTGATATTGCTTCCACAAGACTTGATACTGCTTCCAGAAGATTGGAAATGTGTCCAAGAGACTTAATACTGCATGTAAAATACTTGAAATGCTTCCAGATGATTAGATAGTGCTTCCAGAAGACTTAATACTGCTTCCAGAAGACTTGAAATGCTCCCAGAAGACTTGATATTGCTTCAAGAATACTTAATACTGCTTCCAGAAGACTGGAAATGCGTCTAAAAGACTTAATGCTGCTTCTAGAAGACTTGAAATATTTCCAGAAGACTAGATATTGCTACCAGAAGACTTAATATTGCTTTCAGAAGATTTGAAATGTTCTCAGAAGACTGGATATTGCTTCCAGAAGACTTAATACTGCTTCCAGAAGGCTGGAAATGCGTCTAAAAGACTTAATGCTGCTTCTAGAAGACTTGAAATGCTTCCAGAAGACTTAATATTGCTTTTAGAAGACTTGAAATGTTTCCAGAAGACAGGATAATGTTTCCAGATGACTTGGTATTGCTCCCAAAAGACTTAATATTACTTTCAGAAGACTGGAAATGCGTCCAAATGACTCAATATTGCTTCTAGAAGATTTGACTTCAGAAGATTTGATATTGCTTCTAGAAAACTTAATGCTACTTCCAACAAGATTGGATATATGTCCAAAAGACTCAATACTGCTTCTAGAAGACTGGAAATGTGTCCAAAAGACTCAATATTGCTTCTAGAGGACTTGAAATGCTTCCAGAAAACTTTATATTGCTGCCGAATGACTTGATATTGCTTCCACAAGACTTGATACTGCTTCCAGAAGATTGGAAATGTGTCCAAGAGACTTAATACTGCATGTAAAATACTTGAAATGCTTCCAGATGATTAGATAGTGCTTCCAGAACACTTAATACTGCTTCCAGAAGACTTGAAATGCTCCCAGAAGACTTGATATTGCTTCAAGAATACTTAATACTGCTTCCAGAAGACTGGAAATGCGTCTAAAAGACTTAATGCTGCTTCTAGAAGACTTGAAATATTTCCAGAAGACTAGATATTGCTACCAGAAGACTTAATATTGCTTTCAGAAGATTTGAAATGTTCTCAGAAGACTGGATATTGCTTCCAGAAGACTTAATACTGCTTCCAGAAGACTGGAAATGTGTCTAAAAGACTCAATATTGCTTCTAGAGGACTTGAAATGCTTCCAAAAGACTTCATATTGCTGCCAGATGACTTGATATTGCTTCCAGAAGACTTAATACTACTTCCAGAAGACTGGAAATGCGTCAAAAAGACTTTATGCTGCTTCAAGAAAACTTGAAATGCTCCCAGAAGACTTGATACTGCTTCCAGAAGACATCATACTGTTTCCAGAAGACTGGAAATGCATCTAAAAGACTTAATGCTGCTTGTAGAAGACCTGAAATGCTTTCAGAAGGCTAGATATTGCTTCCAGAAGACTTAATACTGCTTCCAGAATACTTGAAATTTTTCCAGAAGACTTGATATTGCTTCCAGAAGATTGGAAATGATTCCAAATGACCCAATGTTGCTTTTAGAAGACTTGAAATGCTTTCAGAAGACTTAATATTGCTTCTAGAAGACTTGAAATGTTTCCAGAAGACAGGATAATGTTTCCAGATGACTTGGTATTGCTCCCAAAAGACTTAATATTACTTTCAGAAGACTGGAAATGCGTCCAAATGACTCAATATTGCTTCTAGAAGATTTGAATTCAGAAGATTTGATATTGCTTCTAGAAAACTTAATGCTACTTCCACAAGACTGGATATATGTCCAAAAGACTCAATACTGCTTCTAGAAGACTGGAAATGTGTCCAAAAGACTCAATATTGCTTCTAGAGGACTTGAAATGCTTCCAGAAAACTTTATATTGCTGCCGAATGACTTGATATTGCTTCCACAAGACTTGATACTGCTTCCAGAAGATTGGAAATGTGTCCAAGAGACTTAATACTGCATGTAAAATACTTGAAATGCTTCCAGATGATTAGATAGTGCTTCCAGAAGACTTAATACTGCTTCCAGAAGACTTGAAATGCTCCCAGAAGACTTGATATTGCTTCAAGAATACTTAATACTGCTTCCAGAAGACTGGAAATGCGTCTAAAAGACTTAATGCTGCTTCTAGAAGACTTGAAATATTTCCAGAAGACTAGATATTGCTACCAGAAGACTTAATATTGCTTTCAGAAGATTTGAAATGTTCTCAGAAGACTGGATATTGCTTCCAGAAGACTTAATACTGCTTCTAGAAGACTTGAAATGCTTCCAGAAGACATTTTATTGTTTCCAGATGACTTGGTATTGCTTCCAGAAGACTTGATATTGCTTTCAAAAGACTTAATACTGCTTCTAGAAGACTTGAAATGCTTCCAGAAGACATTTTATTGTTTCCAGATGACTTGGTATTGCTTCCAGAAGACTTGATATTGCTTTCAAAAGACTTAATACTGCTTCTAGAAGACTTGAAATACGGCCAGAAGACTCAATACTGGTTCTTAAAAATTTGAAATGCTTCCAGAAGACTTTATCTTGTTTTTAGAATACTTGAAATGCTTCCAGAAGACTTGATCCTGGTTTTAGAACACCAGAAATGCTTCCAGAAAACTGATATTGCTTCCAAGAAGACTTAACACTTAGAAGTCTTGAAATGGACTGCCAGCATCTAGAGTACGTATGATATTTTGATTATTTTCAGACTCATTTAAGACTTTTTTTGGAGAATCGTCATTCATCGTTTGGGTCTATTCGTAATTAAGATTTTTTCCAACATTGAACCTATGGACTTATCCAATTAAAAATAAATTTATATAGAATAAGAGAAACATAACAAGAAATACACGGTAGGAAATTCAAATATTAAAAAAAAAGGAATTATGTATCAAATTATTAAGAAAATTATTTAATATTAACATATGCGGACATTACAATTTTTTTGAGAAAAAAATCTTAAAGAAAGTATTAAATTAACTTCAAACACACACAATATGTTTAGATCGAAATGAGGTAATGATATCGAAATTTTTCGTTAAAATAATTAATTTTAAATGAAAATAAGCTCGATTGAAGCAATAATTATTAAGATAACCTCAGATATGTATAAATTTTGTAATAGTAGTCAACCCAATTCCCTTTAATCCAAATGACTTATTAATAATCTCCAAATTTTGAATCAATTTAATTTTTTTAATAACAAATAATTCGCAAACCAACAAACCATGATTAATCATGATTAACAAAAATAAGCAATAAATAAATTAACGATCAAACCCGGCCACTCATCACGAATACAAAGCAGCTCATTCCAACGCTAAAAAAAAGTTACCTTAACTAATTCAAACCGAATACTTTCTTAATGGAGATTAAACGCGAGTTATTTAACTTTGAGAGATTATTTATAAAACAGTTCTAGACAATACGCGGTGTGTGTGCACGTTGTGTAATTTTTTTTTATATATTCGCGACAACGTCGTCGTCTCAATCCCAATCTCGGTCGTTTTCATCGTTATCTTTGCAACTATTACACTTACGCTTTCAATTCAATATCCACCGCGTGTGTATCATATAAACCGTGTAAATCAAAGCTAAGCAGAGAAATGAGACGGTTTAGCGCGCGCGAGAGAGCTAGTGAATCCTAATAGTATTTATTATCGAGTGTCCGTTAATATTAACGATTGTGATTGATGCGAAATCACTTCGAGTGAGTGAATGTGATTTCGATGCGATTAATGACAATTTTTTTATTTTATTGAAAAGAAAAATAAGATATTTTTATTGTAACGAGGCGAAAAATTATTTTGATATTTTATGTAAGTAAGATAAAAAAATAAATAAATTTTGAGTAGATGTAACTGTTGTTGTGGTCGTTTTGGATTTGTTCCAAGGATTTTTTGTTGGTCTTGCTCGTTGGAATGGGATTTAATTTTTTTAATTAATTACTTGCATTCGTAATGAGCGAGACGGTGCTAAAATTATATATATCACACGATTTCATATATATATATAAATATTATACGTTTTATTGCGATTTTAAATCAGCGGTACTCAAACCAGATTAAGCACAATAAAAGGTTGTAAATTAAAGTTTTATGATTTTATATCTTCCGATAAATATAGTTCGTTACGTTACTCACAATGTAATCAAACTCTTATTTCTTACGCGCAAGTAATTCATTTTTTACGTGCTCAAGTTGTGTATGTTTAGTAATAGAATCGTGTGCATTCTATATTTAAAAGTTTTCGTTGAGTGTACTTTATCAGTTTGTTATTGTTGTTAAAATGCGACCGCAATTTTAATATCGTTATGAAACTAGAACTTTATGTATAATCGAAATTAATTCGAGAAAAATTAATTTCTTCAGAGAAAAGTTTTCTGTTGATGTGATAAAAACCAAATTGGGGGATTTGGGAATCCCCCAATTAATTAATTTGTATTTAATCCAAATTTGTTTGTTAAAACATTAATATTTACAAAAAAAAATTATGTAACCTAATTTCGTTCAATAATCAGATTATATATCCGATCCAAATCAGTTTGAATTGATCATTAACAAATCCCCCACTAAATTCAACACAAATATATCATTTTTTCACACTTTACCTTTTTCATTAGTAATTTTACAAGGTGACGTAACCACCTTTACATCAGTTTTTCATTATTATTCAACGAAACATTGTTATAAACACAGTTTACGTTATTTATTATGATTTATTGTAGTCTTATTCTCAAATAAGAATGATCGTTTGACACTTTTATCGTCTTAATATTTATTGCGTCTCAATAATTTATTATAACAAACCCGCGTGAGTTTCAAAAAATTATGAATTGGTAATAAACTCATAAAACTTGTTTTTTTGTTTTAGATTTCTCCCTCCCGAAGTGGATTAAATCGACTCCGTTTTTAATATCACGTGAACGAGGAAACCACGCGAGTTTATACAACATTTTAGAGAGAAATATTGTAATAAATGTGGACAATGCCAGTATGAATTGTGCAGTGCGAACGTTTACAATCGGACGACGACAACCGGGTTAAAATAATGTTTAAGAAAAAGTTTTTTAATTGTTAAGTTGTTAATATAATAATCGAGGTAAAATGGGGGAGAAAATCGATGAAATTCGCACGTTGGGGGAAGATGTTGGACTTGGATTTGAAAAAACTTTGGTGAGTTTATTAATTTTAACTAAAAATAATTTTTGAAAAATTAAATCGTTAAAAGAAAATCATTGAGGTATCGAAACCCTCTCATTTCTTAAAAATTATGTTAATAAAAATACAAATTTGTATCTCAAAAACTTGAATATATATCGCGGTGAATTAAAAGAATCAAATTTAATTTCCTTAATCTTTACAAATTAAATTAAATTAATCTCATCAATCAGCAAATTTTAAATAATCGTATCTCAAAAAGTAATTCAGATATCGAGACGAAATGAAAACAATTTTCTTGCAAATTTAATGTAGGTTTTGATACAATCCTTCAATTTTATTTTAAGATACGATTTTTTTAGTTTAATCTTGTCATCATTTATGTTATATTAATAAGGATATAAATTTAAAAAGTTGTATCTCAAAAACGAAATGAGATTTATTAAATTAAATAAGAATTAAATGGAATTTAATTCAGTATTAATTTGCTCAAAATTAAGAGGTTTTGATTGAAGAGAATCAAAATTAATCATTTTAATGTCAATAACATGAAATATCTCGAAAATTGAGAGGTGTAGGGAAAAATTTTTAAGATAAAAAGTGCTCATCTGGACTTTGTATCAAATTGACACAATCTTTAGAATTAATTGATGATATTTTGTTATTTACGATCGAATCGACTAAATATTTTGGCGAAGTGAAACAATTTTTGTTTATTTTACATTTTCATTTTTAATTTTTATCTATATTATGTGTCAGATTGATTCATCGTCGAGTAACATATTTATATATAACAATTTTTATCTTTCAAGCAGATGTTATTGTAAAGAAACACGTGGAATATATGCACTTTGGTGACACAAAGATATCAACAGTTGTCTACTATCAGGCTTCGTTTTTGATAATTAGGTTCAACAGTTGTATATTCCAGAAGATTTTGTTAATGCTGATAAGCAATTGCTTTCCATTTTATGAGATACAGCTGATTCTGAGACATACTATTGATAGTGATACAAATATTGCTCGTAAAACAAATCAAGATGAACGTGTTATTCTTGATATGTGTGAAGGTTAGGGCAAATTGGTAAATTTTTTACCATTTGTACGATTTGTAAAGATCGAAACGAAACATATCTTAATCAGTATGAAAAAATTTGCAAGAACATCATCTAGATTTTAATTGCCAGTTTTTGAACTTCTGATATGAAGATATTTGCTTCTGTCACCAGTATTTAGTCTTTAATCAACAGTTTTTGGACGACTTACATCCAAAAGTAAAAAAAATACGTCCAAAAATATTTTAAGGCAAACTGAAAAGATTTATAAACAGTACTTTGTTTGTTTGTTTGCGATAAAAATGTTTCTGCTATCATTTTTACGAGCAGTACATTTCCTAGAACCAGCACCAAGTCCTCCAGGACCAGTAACATATCTTCTCTGGCAGTTCAAGCCAGAGAAGATATATAGCGATTCAAGCTTTTTGAAAAGGTTTAATATTTTTAGGAAGCAGTATCAAGTCTTCTAGAGGCGATATCAAGTCTTTTGGAAGTATTTCAAGTATTCTAGGAGCATTTCAGGTTTTCTGGAAATAGTATCAAGTCTTTTGGAAACAGTGTTAAGCGTTCTGGAAGCATTTCAGTCGCATTTTCAGTCTCCTGAAAGTAGTATTAAGTCTTCTGGAAACAATATCTAGTTTCTGCTTAACATTTTAAAGCAAACTGAAAAGATTTATAAACAGTATCTTGTTTGTTAGCGATAAAAATGTTTTCTGCTATCATTTTTATAAGTAGCGCCAAGTCCTCCAGGACCAGTAACAATGTCTTAGCAATTGGAGCCTTCTGGAAGCAGTTCATGTTATTTGGAAGCGGTTCAAGCTTTTTGAGAAGGTTTAGTATTATTAGGAAGCAGTAATCAAGTTTTCTAGAGGCGATATCAAGTCATTTGGAAGTACTTCAAGTCTTCTAGAAGCATTTCAGGTCTTCTGGAAGCAATATCAAGTCTTTTGGAAGCAGTATTAAGTCTTCTGAAAGCATTTCAAGTCTTCTAGAAGCAGTGTTCAGTCTTTTGGACGCATTTTCAATCTCCTGGAAGTAGTGTTAAGTCTTCTGGAAACAATTCCTAGTTTCTGCTTAACATTTTGAGGCAAACTGAAAAGATCTATAAACAGTATCTTGTTTGTCTGAAACAAAAATGTTTTCTGCTATCATTTTTACAAGCAGTACATTTCCTAGAAGCAGCGTCAAGTCCTCCAGGACCAGTAACATGTTTTCTCTAGCAGTTCGAGTCTTCTGGAAGCAGTTTATGTTATCTGGAAGCGGTTTCAGCTTTTTGAAAAGGTTTAATATTTTTAGGAATCAGTAATCAAGTCTTCTAGAGGCGATATCAAGTCTTTTGGAAGTATTTCAAGTCTTCTAGGAGCATTTCAGGTTTTCTGGAAGTAGTATCAAGTCTTTTGGAAGCAGTATTAAGCATTCTGGAAGCATTTTAAGTCTTCTAGAAGCAGTGTTGAGTCTTTTGGACGCATTTCAAGTCTCCTGGAAGTAGTATTAAGTCTTCTGGAAATAATACCTAGTTTCTGCTTAACATTTTAAGGCAAACTGAAAAGATTTATAAACAGTATCTTGTTTGTTTGCGATAAAAATATGTTCTGCTATCATTTTTACAAGCAGTACATTTCCTAGAAGCAGCGTTAAGTCCTCCAGGACCAGTAACATATTTTCTCTAGCAGTTCGAGCCTTCTGGAAGCAGTTCATGTTATCTAGAAGCGGTTCCAGCTTTTTGAAAAGGTTTAATATTTTTAGGAAGCAGTAATCAAGTCTTCCAGAGGCGATATCAAGTCTTTTGGAAGTATTTTAAGTCTTCTAGGAGTATTTCAGGTTCTCTGGAAGCAGTATCAAGTCTTTTGGAAGCAGTATTAAGTCTTCTGGAAGCATTCAAGTCTTCTAGAAGCAGTGTTGACTCTTTTGGACGCATTTTCAGTCTCCTGAAAGTAGCATTAAGTCTTCTGGAAACAATACCTAGTTTTAGCTTAACATTTTAAGGCAAACTGAAAAGATTTATAAACAGTATCTTGTTTGTTTGCGATAAAAATGTTTCCTGCTATCATTTTTATAAGCAGTACATTTCTTAGAAGCAGCGCCAAGTCCTCCAGGACCAGTAACATGTCTTCTCTGGCAGTTCGAGCCTTCTGGAAGCAGTTCATGTTATCTGGAAGCGGTTCAAGTTTTTTGAAAAGGTTTAATATTTTTAGAAAGCAGTATCAAGTCTTCTAGAGATGAAATCGAGTCTTTTGGAAATATTTCAAGTCTTCTAGAAACATTTCAGGTCTTCTGGAAGCAGTATCAAGTCTTTTGGAAGCAGTATTAAGCCTCCTGGAAGCATTTCAAGTCTTCTAGAAGCAGTATTGAGCCTTCTGGAAGTATTTTAAGTCTTCTAGAAGCATTTCAAGTCTTCTGGAAACAGTATCAAGTTTTTTGGAAGCAGTATTAAGCCTTCTGGAAGCATTTCAAGTCTTCTAGAAGCAGTATTAAGCCTTCTGGAAGCATTTTAAGCTTTCTAGAAGCATTTCAGGTCTTCTGGAAGCAGTATCAAGTCTTTTGGAAACAGTGTTAAGCCTTCTGGAAGCATTTCAAGTCTTCTAGAAACAGTGTTGTGTCTTTTGGACGCATTTTCAGTCTCCTGAAAGTAGTATTAAGTCTTCTGGAAACAATATCTAGTTTCTGCTTAACATTTTAAAGCAAACTGAAAAGATTTATAAACAGTATCTTGTTTGTTTGCGATAAAAATGTTTTCTGCCATCATTTTTATAAGCAGCGCCAAGTCCTCCAGGAGTAACATGTCTTAGCAATTCGAGCCTTCTGGAAGCAGTTCATGTTATTTGGAAGCGCTTCAAGCTTTTTGAGAAGGTTTAATATTATTAGGAAGCAGTAATCAAGTTTTCTAGAGGCGATATCAAGTCATTTCGAAGTACTTCAAGTCTTCTAGAAGCATTTCAGGTGTTCTGGAAGCAATATCAAGTCTTTTGGAAGCAGTATTAAGCCTTCTGGAAGCATTTCAAGTCTTCTAGAAGCATTTCAAGTCTTCTAGAAGCAGTGTTGAGTCTTTTGGACGCATTTTCAGTCTCCTGGAAGTAGTACTAAGTCTTCTGGAAACAATATCTAGTTTCTGCTTAACATTTTAAGGCAAACTGAAAAGATTTATAAACAGTATCTTATTTGTTTGCTATAAAAATGTTTTCGGCTATCTTTTTTATAAGCAGTACATTTCCTAAAACCAGCGTAAAGTCATCCAGGACCAGTAACATGTCTTTTCTGGCAGTTCGAGCCTTCTGGAAGCAGATCATGTTATCTGCTGAAAACAATATCTAGTTTTCTGCTAGCTTTTGCTAGGTGTTGGGCAAAAAATTTTTCATGCAAATGGAAAGTAATTGTGCTGTTTTGCAACATGCTCGACATTCCTGCATAAAATTTCGCTTTATTTACCCAATTGAATACCAATCAGAATAGTACAAAAAGTTAGTTTTTTTATCTTTTTCACATGAACCAACCATATTACCTGTATATAGAGATTATAAGACAAGAACTCCTAAGCTATAATTCTGATATTCACATTCCGATTTTTATAAACGACGTATTTGATGAAATGGTTTGATGAATACTATGATTTACGATTAGTGATATAACGGATAACCTGAAGATGTATCTAACCAATTAATGCTATTATGACACAACCTAGTAATCTTTTTCTAGCTTTTCAAAAGTTAAAAGTTTGAAATTTCAAAAGTTAAAGGTTGTTCTGGCGTGAAGCGCTAAGAACGACTAAAGTAAAGACGAGTATTGAACGTGGATTGAACCTGAATGGCCATCCAAAACCTGTAGTACTTGGGGTGTCTAGGGAATGTATGAAAAATTGTGAAAATCATTGAAATCGACTCAACCAAATCATTTACAGAGTTTATTACTAAAAGTTGTATTGGTCCATGATTTTTGAAGAATGTTATGGACTGGGTTAGGTTGGGCTGAACTTCAACTTCATGCTATCTTTCATATTGAACGGTATGACGTTTCAGTTCAACCCAACCCAACATAACCAAACCGAAGGCAACCAACCTAATCCAACCCATAACTTTCTTTTTATAATAGATCGTCTTGGTCGTAGATGGTATCGATTCAGTGAAAGGGTGTTTATGTTCAATGTAACATCAGTGGTAGGGGGAGATCATTGACTTCCCCTCCGACGATTAACGGTTTTGGGGTTTTTGAGAGGATTCAATGACCCACTGCTTCGTGATTGCTGGCTCTGAAGTGTTTTCACTCAACGTTTCAGTGAAAATTCCTTGCATTCCTTGTCTCAGAAAAGTTAGCATAGATCTGGAGTGGTGTAGGATTGGCAAGTGTAGGCCATCTTCTCTCTTGTTGAGAAGATACCATTCTTTGTTATTTCGATGCATTTCCGGATTAGCCTGGTTCTCAAATGCTTAACTTCAGCTATCTCCTTGCAACCCTCGAAATTAATGGTGTAGTTTGTGTCCAGATGGTGGCAAAAGAGAGCGGCAGATTTGAGCCGCTTGTTGCGAATGCTCAGCTTGTGTTCTTCTACTCTGGCACCTATTCCTCTGTTGGTCTGTCCCACGTAGTTCTTGACGCACGACTCGCAGTGGATGGAATAAATTCCTAGATTTTTCAGTTTTATTTGTTCTTTTGAATTCCTGAAAGAAGTTCCTATCTAGCCATTCTATCGAGTCTTCCTATGCGGTCAGTCGTTCCTTTGATGTATAGAGTACGACGTTGGATCGTTTAGTCTGTACTTGTGAAAATGGATCCTTCGGCTTGATGGCTTTCTTCGCCATCTATTTGGAGTAAGGGCTAAAGTTACTTTTGTCGTTTCTTCTGATCTGTTATCATTGTTTGTAAGTCGAACGGTTCTTGAGATTAGGGAGTTGGCAACTGATTGGATCTGTGAAGGATGATGATGAGAAAAGGTGTTTATGTATCGGTCCGTGTGGGTTGGGTTGTTGATAGATTTCTTTATTAGTACATCGAAAAATTAAAGCTGTCCGTTTTCTTCTATTTGCGTGGTGAACTGGATCTTTCGATGAATGGTATTCAAATATTCTTTGGAGCTTTTCTTTTGCAAAAGACCAAATGATGAAGATGTCGTCGATGTACCAGATCCATAATTTCGGTTTGTATCTGGCCTTCCTCAACACTTTCTTCTCGAGGTAAATCATACATAGGTTGGCGATGACCCGGGACAATGGGGAACTCATAGTAGAAAATAGACATTGTTGAGGCAATGTTTGGCGATGTGGCTGGGCAAATCTTCGTTTTCTCTAATTTGTTTGAAGACCCCTTCGATGAAGATAGGATAGAGAGACTTGATGACAAGATGTCACTTTATCAATTTGGATGTTGTCCAAAATTTGAACGAAATGTCCAGAATATTGGATGTAGTAGAGTCAGCTTGTTGTGTTATAGGCTGCAAGATCTTCGCTAGGTACTTTTCAAGTTTTTGTACCGGTGAGTTAAATGCACTCATCCGGCTTTTTTTTTTGGGGGGGGGGGGCAGACCATAAAGTTTTGGGCATCTGCTTTATTTCTCTCGAGAGATTAGTTTTCTTTATCTCCGGATGTATTGGAGATGCCTCTATTTTCGATTTGGTCGTCTTTTCCTGATAAGTTGTGGGATCTTTTGCTGCTGATTTATAGATCGTATCTTCGATTAACTCCATGATCTTGTGCTTGTAGTCCGCTGAGTCCATAACCACTGTGGCATGATCTTGTACCTTTGTCTACCGGAAGAAGTATGATGATGTTCTACTTTTCTGAGTTATTTAAAGCCCCTGGAGTTTATTCTCATCCAAAATCGACTGAATGTAAGATCCTCGAGATATTCATTTTTAAGATTTCGACTTTTTGTTTCTTCATTGAGGTTAAGCTGGATTCGATGATCTGGTACATCGATGAAGATGTCATCGATGTACCAGATCCATAATTTCGGTTTGTATCTGGCCTTCCTTAACACTTTCTTCTCGAGGTAAATCATACATAGGTTGGCGATGACCCGGGACAATGGGGAACTCATAGTAGAAAATAGACATTGTTGAGGCAATGTTTGGCGATGTGGCTGGGCAAATCTTCGTTTTCTCTAATTTGTTTGAAGACCCCTTCGATGAAGATAGGATAGAGAGACTTGATGACAAGATGTCACTTTTTCAATTTGGATGTTGTCCAAAATTTGAACGAAATGTCCAGAATATTGGATGTAGTAGAGTCAGCTTGTTGTGTTATAGGCTGCAAGATTTTCGCTAGGTACTTTTCAAGTTTTTGTACCGGTGAGTTAAATGCACTCATCCGGCTTTTTTTTTTTTTTTGGGGGGGGGGCAGACCATAAAGTTTTGGGCATCTGCTTTATTTCTCTCGAGAGATTAGTTTTCTTTATCTCCGGATGTATTGGAGATGCCTCTATCTTCGATTTGGTCGTCTTTTCCGGATAAGTTGTGGGATCTTTTGCTGCTGATTTATAGATCGTATCTTCGATTAACTCCATGATCTTGTGCTTGTAGTCCGCTGAGTCCATAACCAGTGTGGCATGATCTTGTACCTTTGCCTACCGGAAGAAGTATGATGATGTTCTACTTTTCTGAGTTATTTAAAGCCCCTGGAGTTTATTCTCATCCAAAATCGACTGAATGTAAGATCCTCGAGATATTCATTTTTAAGATTTCGACTTTTTGTTTCTTCATTGAGGTTAAGCTGGATTCGATGATCTGGTACATCGATGAAGATGTCATCGATGTACCAGATCCATAATTTCGGTTTGTATCTGGCCTTCCTTAACACTTTCTTCTCGAGGTAAATCATACATAGGTTGGCGATGACCCGGGACAATGGGGAACTCATAGTAGAAAATAGACATTGTTGAGGCAATGTTTGGCGATGTGGCTGGGCAAATCTTCGTTTTCTCTAATTTGTTTGAAGACCCCTTCGATGAAGATAGGATAGAGAGACTTGATGACAAGATGTCACTTTATCAATTTGGATGTTGTCCAAAATTTGAACGAAATGTCCAGAATATTGGATGTAGTAGAGTCAGCTTGTTGTGTTATAGGCTGCAAGATCTTCGCTAGGTACTTTTCAAGTTTTTGTACCGGTGAGGAGTTAAATGCACTCATCCGGCTTTTTTTTTTTTTGGGGGGGGGGCAGACCATAAAGTTTTGGGCATCTGCTTTATTTCTCTCGAGAGATTAATTTTCTTTATCTCCGGATGTATTGGAGATGCCTCTATTTTCGATTTGGTCGTCTTTTCCAGATAAGTTGT
The DNA here is from genome assembly GCA_036711965.1 of Onthophagus sagittarius. Lineage (NCBI taxonomy): Eukaryota > Metazoa > Arthropoda > Insecta > Coleoptera > Scarabaeidae > Onthophagus > Onthophagus sagittarius. The sequence continues at coordinate 13,551,418 of JASERS010000009.1, read as the reverse complement.
GGGATCTTTTGCTGCTGATTTATAGATCGTATCTTCGATTAACTCCATGATCTTGTGCTTGTAGTCCGCTGAGTCCATAACCACTGTGGCATGATCTTGTACCTTTGTCTACCGGAAGAAGTATGATGATGTTCTACTTTTCTGAGTTATTTAAAGGCCCTGGATTTTATTGTGATCCAAATTCGACTGAATGTAAGATCCTCGAGATATTCATTCTTAAGATTTCGACTTTTTGTTTCTTCATTGAGGTTAAGCTGGATTCGACGTTCATGATGATTCCTTCATCCGGAATAGTCCTAATAGTTAGAGCATAGTTCAATCTTTTGCTTAAGACTGCTCCTCCTGCATCTAAAAGATTGTATCCTGACAGGTTATGGACGATTTTTAGTTTTCGAACTTCTTTTGGTGTTTTTTAGTTTTCTGGGCTGCGTTCCATAAAGTTTTGGGCATTTGCTTTATTTCTCTCGAGAGATTAGTTTTCTTCTAGATCTCCGGATGTATTGGAGATGCCCCTATTTTCGATTTGGTCGTCTTTTCCAGATAAGTTGTGGGATCTTTTGCTGCTGATTTATAGATCGTATCTTCGATTAACTCCATGATCTTGTGCTTGTAGTCCGCTGAGTCCATAACCACTGTGGCATGATCTTGTACCTTTGTCTACCGGAAGAAGTATGATGATGTTCTACTTTTCTGAGATATTTAAAGGCCCTGGATTTTATTCTGATCTAAATTCGACTGAATGTAAGATCCTCGAGATATTCATTCTTAAGATTTCGACTTTTTGTTTCTTCATTGAGGTTAAGCTGGATTCGACGTTTACGATGATTCCTTCATCCGGAATAGTCCTAACAATTAGAGCATAGTTGAATCTTTTGCTTAAGACTGCTCCTCCTGCATCTAAAAGATTGTATCCTGACAGGTTATGAACGATTTTTAGTTTTCGAACTTCTTTTGGTGTTTCTTAGTTTTCTGGGCTGCGTTCGTTTCGCAACACCAAAATGTTACAATTTCTAACTGGGTCCAGATGATGGTGTGTAACTGTTGGCTCAAGAACAGATGAAGTTGGCACAGAAATTCTTCCTCATTTTGCAGATTTCTTCTCTCCTATTCTTATATCATGATTATTACTTCTCAATGCAGAAAATAATTGTGTCTTTTGCATCTCCTTTGTAACCAGGGCATCCATACGCCTTATATCAATAGTTTCAATATCATGCATCATTTTTAAAAATCCTATTTGTTTTTTAAATTCTGATGAAATTTCTTCAAAAAAACATTTCCACTAATAAATAAAGCACTAACAAACACTTAAACTAATTTCAGGAATTGTTAATGTTTATAAATGCTAGAAAATTACTTTTTTCGAAAAATACTGACAATCAATTATATTTGGCTGAAAACTTCAAATGTCTCCCAATACACAAAGACACCTGTATAACTACCTCCATTTATTGAAGAAAGTGCGTACTTTTAAATGAAAAAAGCCGTTTTGAAAAATCTGCTTCAAATTTTGAAACTTACTTAAAAAAATCTTGTAATATTCAACTCAATACTTTACATAATTACATATTGTTAATAATAATTGTTCGGCTACTGAAACGCTCAAACGTTGCAAGTAAACGTCGCTCGTTTTGTGATTTAACAACATTATTTACATACCGTAAACACAATGCAAATGCGCTCTATTGTTACAAACGATTCAAAAACTTAAAAAGAGAGACGGAAAGGTGACTTCTCCTTTCTTAAGGCGAAACTAATTGCTCTTCTCTCTCTCTCTCCTTCTTTTTTTTTCTTTCATGCGTTGAAAATTTAACGGCAATTAAAATTAAAATTAACCGTCCAAATTCAACGTCAATACAGAATGTGGATTTAAAAAGCTCATTTCGTTTTATTGACAGCGAAACAAAAATCTTTTTATTTTACCCATAAAAATTAAATTACTAAGTTCAACTAAAAAAAAAAGTTTATGGCCTTATTAAGATTCTCCGTGTTAAAAAACTCTTTTGGATTGAGCCATAAGAAAAATTTTACGACCTAACATGTTTCCTTTTTTATTTTTAAAATAAGTGGTTATTAATAAGTGAATAATTGCACTCATATTGTGCGAATTATTATAAAATTTTAATTTTATCATGAATTAGATCTTTAGATATAATTTATTTAATTTGTGTTTTCGTTTTTATTTCATCTCGACATCTAAATTAGTTTTAAAGAATCGATTTTCTTAAATTTGGTCTTTATAATTTTAATATGCGCAATAAAATCGGCCCCAATTTCAACAAACTTTCTAAATGCACTTTAAAATCGGCCATAAAATCCCCCAATTTAAGATTTAATCGGGATCTTTATTTGTTTACTCGAGACGAGCCAAAATAACGTGGTTAATTCTCGCACTTTTATCATAATTTAATTTAAATTTTAATACTTTCTATGTTAATTCGTTTCTTGTTCGTATTTTATTTTTTTGTGTGCGTTCTTGGCATAATTTTTATTTCTTAACGTTCAAGAAAATCGAGAACGAACGCACGTGCCTCTCGTAATTTAATAATGACACAAAAAATGCTGCTGGTTAATTTTTTTATTACGCGTCGTTATATAATGATTTGTGGGCAATTTGAAATAGATTAAGTCGTTTTTTTTTCGATTATTACAACAAATTTTGTTAAATTATTTAATATATGCAACCCAAATTATTTCTATGCTAATTTAGTTGCTAATTTTTAATTCAAACTTTTCGACCTTGAACGATTTTAACTTAATTTCTCGTGCTCTTTTTTCTTGACCGAACAGACGTAACATTGACGACATTGGTATAAAAAAATATGTTGAGATTGTGTCGAAATTAGACGTAGTTATTAAGGAACCCATTTTTTTGAGACCTATTCCCAATTTGTTATTCTTGAGGGGTTCACCTTGAAGGAATTGGATGAAAACGCCTAATTTTGTGTGCTTATCACTTGATAAGACTATTTAAAGATTAAGTCGTTTAGAGAATTTAAAACCGATCAATTTGTTTTAAAATTTAAATTCAAAATTTTCTCTATGTCACATTTATGAATAAGAAATCATTTTTAGCCAAATTAAAGCTTAAATCTTCTTTGAGAAGATATAAAAGTTATTATTTTGGCATTAAAGACAATAATTAAAAAAAAATATCGGTGATGTTTTAATTTTGAAGATAAAGATATGATTCTTTCATCAAATTAAAACCTAAACTTTCTTCTTTAAGATAAATTAAAGCCTAAACCTCCCTCATTAAAATGATAAACAACCCATTATTTTATTTTATAAAGCCCCATTAAAAAAAATTAAAACAGCGCTTGTTAAATAATTAAAGGAATTTAAAACCGATCGATTTTCAAATAATTATTACAAAGTCTTTTGTCTCATTTTTTTGCAATTCCATTTTATTTAGGGCTTATCGAGTTTATTCCGATTAAAATTGTTCGAGATAATTCCCGATAAGCCGATCACATGTAAACGAAATCCATGCGGACGTATCATTTAGTTTAGGCCCCCAATTAAAAACAAATAACAAAATAACTCTATTTACAACATTTTAAAATAACGATCATTCATATTCAATCATTTTAAAACAAACATTTCGAAATTTCGATCATGATCAATTTTATTGTGACTAACACAACGGCGAAAAAAAATAAATTAAATATCTTAATAACAAATTATCTGAGTTAATCAACACCAAATCCCCCATTTAAAAAAAATTAATAATAATAATAATGAACGTGAAAAAGTTAAAAGTTTTAAAAGAACCGCTTTAAAGTGGTTACAGTTCAAGAACGCGATTTACAAAATACAATCTGAGTTGCGCCACGAGCGATTTCACATTAACAAAACATTTTTTTTGTACGATTTCTTTTTTTAAAATCATCGGAGATAAATCTCATTAATAACTTTCTTGCCAGAAACCTCCTCGAATACGTAGGCATTGTTTGTAACATGTGACCGTCTTGCAAAGACAATAAAACGGATTCTATATACTTAATAGGTACTATCTAAAAGGTATAACAATAAACGTAAGAGAATCTTAAACGTTTATATTTAATTAGCTAATAAAATACGATTCGATCGCAAATATTTGGCGATCTCGTTTAATAAAAGCACCTGGAAGCTGAAATTTATATTAATAATGTTCGGTTCTTTTCCATATTGTAACATATTAAGGTATAATTAACATATAATAAGAGTTTGTTGGAGATAGACAAATTTAGTTATAAAAAGAAGTGGTTTTAAGTAATTTGATGAAAACGGCTCGATAAAGATGGCTTATAAAGGTGTGATTTTACCAAACGAGCTTGTTTATGAGAGTAAATATCAACCAGTTCAGGTAAAATAAAATAAATAGTAAATTAATTTAACGAAAACATCATAAAATTGGAAATTTTATGACTATGAAATAAGGATATTGCAATTAAATGAACACTTTCTATATTAAAAAAAATTTCCTATATCTTTGAATTCTAAAAATATCTCGTAATATTGGTTTATAAAATAAATTCAATTCATTAAAATGTAATTAGAATTAATATCTATCTCAAAAATTTTCTCCTACATCTCTTAATTCTCGAGATATCTCATACTATTGATGTTAAAATGATTAATTTTGGGTATTTTCAATTTCTGATCGATTCGGTTGGCACAACTGCTTTATGGATTAAACTTAATTAATTAAAATGCAATTAGAGTCAATATTTATCTTAAAAACTTTTTCCTACATATCTCAATTCTCGAGATATCTCATACCATTGATCTTAAAATGAATAATTTTGTGTATTTTCAATTTGGAATCGATTCGGTTGGCACAACTGGGTTATGGAATAAATTTAGTTCATTAAAATGTAATTAGAGTCAATATTTATCTCAAAAACATTTTCCCACATCTCTCAATTCTCGAGATATTTTATACCATTGATCTTAAAATGATTAATTTTGAGTATTTTCAATTTCGGAGCGATTCGGTTGGCACAACTGCTTTATGGATTAAATTTAATTAATTAAAATGCAATTAGAGTCAATATTTATCTTAAAAACTTTTTCCTACATATCTCAATTCTCGAGATTTCTCCTACCATTGATGTTAACATGATCAATTTTGAGTATTTTCAATATCGAATCGATTCGGATGGCACAACTGCTTAATCGAATAAATTTAATTAATTAAAATGTAATTAGAGCCAATAAGGAACACTTTCTATCTCAAAAACTTTTTCCTATATCTCTCAGTTCTCGAGATATCTCATACCATTAATCTTAAAATGATTAATTTTGAGCATTTTCAATTTCGAATCGATTTAGTTGGCAACACTGCTTTATGGAATAAATTCAATTAATTAAAATGCAATTAGAGTCAATAAAGAGCACTTTTTATCTTAAAAACTTTCTCCTACATTTCTCAATTCTCGAGATTTCTCCTACCATTGATGTTAAAATTATCAATTTTGAGTATTTTCAATTTCGAATCGATTTAGTTGGCACCACTGCTTTATGGAATAAATTTAATTAATTAAAATGCAATTAGAGCCAATAAGGAACACTTGCTATCTCAAAAACCTTTTCCTACATCTGTCAGTTCTCGAGATATCTCATACCATTGATCTTAAAATGATTAATTTTGAGCATTTTCAATTTCGAATCGATTTAGTTGGCACCACTGCTTTATGGAATAAATTCAATTAATTAAAATGCAATTAGAGTCAATAAAGAGCACTTATTATCTTAAAAACTTTCTCCTACATCTCTCGATTCTCGAGATATCTCATACCATTGATCTTAAAATGATTACTTTTGAATATTTTCAAGTTCGAATCGATTTAGTTGGCACCACTGCTTTATAGAATAAATTTAATTAATTAAAATGCAATTAGAGTCAATAAAGAGCACTTTTTATCTTAAAAATTTTCTCATACATTTCTCAATACTCGAGATTTCTCCTACCATTGATGTTAAAATGATCAATTTTGAGTATTTTCAATATCGAATCGATTCGGTTGGCACAACTGCTTAATTGAATAAATTTAATTAATTAAAATGCAATTAGAGCCAATAAGGAACACTTTCTATCTCAAAAACTTTTTCCTACATCTCTCAGTTCTCGAGATATCTCATACCATTGATCTTAAAATGATTGATTTTGAGTATTTTCAATTTCGAATCGATTTAGTTGGCACCACTGCTTTATGGAATAAATTCAATTAATTAAAATGCAATTAGAGTCAATAAAGAGCACTTTTTATCTTAAAAACTTTCTCCTACATCTCTCGATTCTCGAGATATCTCATACCATTGATCTCAAAATGATTAATTTTGAATATTTTCAAGTTCGAATCGATTTAGTTGGCACCACTGCTTTATGGAATAAATTTAATTAATTAAAATGCAATTAGAGTCAATAAAGAGCACTTTTTATCTTAAAAACTTTCTCATACATTTCTCAATACTCAAGATTTCTCCTACCATTGATGTTAAAATGATCAATTTTGAGCATTTTCAATTTCGGATCGATTCGGTTGGCACAACTGCTTTATGGAATAAATTTAATTAACTAAAATGCAATTAGAGCCAATAAGGAACACTCTCTATCTCAAAAACTTTTTCCTACATCTCTCAGTTCACGAGATATCTCATACCATTGATCTTAAAATGATTAATTTTGAGCATTTTCAATTTCGAATCGATTTAGTTGGCACCACTACTTTATGGAATAAATTTAATTAATTAAAATGCAATAAGAGTCAATAAAGAGCACTTTTTATCTTAAAAACTTTCTCCTACATTTCTCAATTCTCGAGATTTCTCCTACCATTGATGTTAAAATGATCAATTTTGAGTATTTTCAATTTCGAATCGATTCGGTTGGCATAACTGCTTTATAGAATAAATTTAATTAATTAAAATGCAATTAGAGTCAATAAAGAGCACTTTTTATCTTAAAAATTTTCTCATACATTTCTCAATACTCGAGATTTCTCCTACCATTGATGTTAAAATGATCAATTTTGAGTATTTTCAATATCGAATCGATTCGGTTGGCACAACTGCTTAATTGAATAAATTTAATTAATTAAAATGCAATTAGAGCCAATAAGGAACACTTTCTATCTCAAAAACTTTTTCCTACATCTCTCAGTTCTCGAGATATCTCATACCATTGATCTTAAAATGATTGATTTTGAGCATTTTCAATTTCGAATCGATTTAGTTGGCACCACTGCTTTATGGAATAAATTCAATTAATTAAAATGCAATTAGAGTCAATAAAGAGCACTTTTTATCTTAAAAACTTTCTCCTACATCTCTCGATTCTCGAGATATCTCATACCATTGATCTCAAAATGATTAATTTTGAATATTTTCAAGTTCGAATCGATTTAGTTGGCACCACTGCTTTATGGAATAAATTTAATTAATTAAAATGCAATTAGAGTCAATAAAGAGCACTTTTTATCTTAAAAACTTTCTCATACATTTCTCAATACTCAAGATTTCTCCTACCATTGATGTTAAAATGATCAATTTTGAGCATTTTCAATTTCGGATCGATTCGGTTGGCACAACTGCTTTATGGAATAAATTTAATTAACTAAAATGCAATTAGAGCCAATAAGGAACACTCTCTATCTCAAAAACTTTTTCCTACATCTCTCAGTTCACGAGATATCTCATACCATTGATCTTAAAATGATTAATTTTGAGCATTTTCAATTTCGAATCAATTTAGTTGGCACCACTACTTTATGGAATAAATTTAATTAATTAAAATGCAATAAGAGTCAATAAAGAGCACTTTTTATCTTAAAAACTTTCTCCTACATTTCTCAATTCTCGAGATTTCTCCTACCATTGATGTTAAAATGATCAATTTTGAGTATTTTCAATATCGAATCGATTCGGTTGGCACAACTGCTTAATTGAATAAATTTAATTAATTAAAATGCAATTAGAGCCAATAAGGAACACTTTCTATCTCAAAAACTTTTTCCTACATCTCTCAGTTCTCGAGATATCTCATACCATTGATCTTAAAATGATTGATTTTGAGCATTTTCAATTTCGAATCGATTTAGTTGGCACCACTGCTTTATGGAATAAATTTAATTAATTAAAATGTAATAAGAGTCAATAAAGAGCACTTTTTATCTTAAAAACTTTCTCCTACATTTCTCAATTCGCGAGATTTCTCCTACCATTGATGTTAAAATGATCAATTTTGAGTATTTTCAATTTCGAATCGATTCGGTTGGCATAACTGCTTTATAGAATAAATTTAATTAATTAAAATGCAATTAGAGTCGATAAAGAAAAATTTTTATCTCAAAAACTTTTTCCTACAACTCTCAATTCTCCAGATATCTCATACTATTTATGTTAAAATGATTAACATTGAGTATTTTCAATTTCGGATCGATTCGGTTGGAAAACTGCTTAATCGAATAAATTTAATTAATTAAAATGCAATTAGTGCCAATAAAGAACAATTTTTATCTCAAAAACTCTTTCCTACATTTCTCAATTCTCGAGATATCTCATACCATTGATGTTAAAATGATTAATTTTGAGCATTTTCAATTTCGGATCAATTCGGTTGGAATAAAAGTAATTAATCATAATGCAATTAGAGTCAATAAAGAACTCTTTTATCTTAAAAACATTTTCCTGCATCTCTCAAATCTCGAAATATTTCCTACATTAGTTACTAACGCTTTTATATGTATATATAAAGAAATGATAAAAATTAATCCCATTTAAATCGGTTTTAATAATTAATTCTCTTATTTAAGAGATATGGAACAAAACGTCATTGTTTTTTCTTAGTAAAACTCGCGATATTATTAGTTCTAAGCCTAGATAAAAAATAAACTTAAAAAAAAATCGGATAAATAGCGGAATCTCAAACGATATCGTCCCAGTGAACGTCTCCTTGCGAGCGCCGGATCTGATCAATCAATTCGTGCCCAATTGTGATGTCAACGCGAACATTTACGTGCAAGTTCAAACATTAATTTGGTGGTTGTACCAAAAACATTTTTATGGCTTTGCGGAAAAAAGGCTGTTTTTACACCGTCCAAATCTACAATCTCGGCCTTTACGATCCGTTTACGATACAGTAACTTAATTTGAGCCAAAAAGAAATTAATTAATTAAAAATGGGACCTTGGAAGCGGCCGGAAGGAAGCAAATACGCTTTCTATTTGTGCAATGAGGACCACACGGACCCCGTTTGGATCGAACATGGATATAAAAGAGAAAATATCCCGAAAAAACCAAAGGTAATTTTAATTAATTATGTCCGAAAAGCTTTTAAAAGCTTTAAAAGGGCCAAATGATGATAAGTGTGTGACACATTTGTATCACAGACGGTCTTAAATTGTTTAATACCGCTTAAATTACAAAATTACCCCACGTACAACGAAAGCAACAAGCTAAGACATGCTTTTAATTCACTTTGATCTAATTCAAAGTGCCCGAATCGACGAAGAAACATGATGAGTTAAGTCTTTGTTTAAAATGCGTCTTTAAGTACATTTGACGAGTGCTTCGAGAGTTTCTCGAAATTCCTCGAAGAAGCAGTGCTAAAATGATGAGAAGTTAAAAGAAATTGATTAATTAAGAAGTGCACGAATTCCAAAAAAAGATAAAAATGGAGAATATAAATCCAATGCCTGAATATGACGATGAGCAAAAGCAGCATGATTCGGCGTGGGATGAATTTGAGAGTTTTTTGAAGGAAAAACGGAAGAAAGTGGCGCCAACTTTTTATCCTTTACCACCGGAAGATGATTACTTAAGTAGTCTTGTAATTAAAAAAATCGCTTTATTTAAATTAATTTTGATATCTCATCTTTAAAAATTGGAAATATCTCAATAACTTTTCTAAATATAACTTCCCAGAAATGATTTCTTATTCTTTTTTGTTAATTTATTTTTAGATGTACGGCCAGTACAGCCGACAATTGGGAGAATTTGCAAAACTAGAAGGATTAAAACAAGCAGAAAAGAGGCGATTAAAAGAGGAGAAGCGACGCAAAAAAGAATTGAAGGGTTACCAAGGGAAATTGGCGAAAACTGTCGCTTTCTTATGGAAGAACACTTTCGCACGATTAGGGGAGGATTGGGTCTTCTTGGCGCTGTTGGGGATTGTCATGGCCATAATTAGTTTTGTTATGGATAGAGGAATATCTATGTGCAACAAAGGTTGTAAATACTTTTATGTTATAAATTAAAATAACTCCCCCTTCTTGTTTAGCTAGAATATGGCTGTACCAAGACTTAACGGATCACCCGGTCGTTCAATACTTCGCCTGGGTAACACTTCCGGTTTGTTTGATTCTTTTTAGCGCCGGTTTCGCCCATTTGGTGGCTCCACAGTCAATAGGTAAGTTTAATTTTATTTTTATCCATTAATCTGAATGATATTAACTCATTTGTCCATAATTAATTTAAAATAGAATTTATAATCTTTGATATATAATTTTATAAACAAAATAATAATTCCATAACAAAATATCTAACAACAAAGCAGACATACAAAGAGATCTCCGATAATTATTATATAAGGAAGAAACAAAGAAGACGAAAAACACAAAAAAGGAAGATGAACGTAAGGAGAATAACCAAAGAAGAAAGAAAGTTATGCCACTAATAGAAACCAAAATAGTAAAAATCGGATACATTCATACTTTACGGACACGCTGTATATTTATTTGAATATAGATATAGGTATACAGCGTGTCCGTAAAGTAACGAATATAGATATGACAAGATATGACGTCATGCTTTTTTCAAATGGCAATCTCCCATTTTTTTTCATAATGTATATTTTTCATAATGTTTCGTCCATTTGAATAAAGAAGACAAAGAAATCAGACAAAGAAATAACAGCAGTCATGGTGTTGATCTTGGAAGTTAAAGAAATTGATTTTGATTAAAATTTTGGTGGAAATACGGCTGAAGATGAACGGAAAAAACGAAATTTGGTTGGGTTATTTTTACCTAATCAATAAACTAAATGTTGATGGTGAGTTGTTTAAGTTTTGGAATGAAATAGGGTTGTTAAAAAATGCTTTAAGGGATAAAAAAAAATCAATTTTTCATAAAAGTTCGAAATGGGAAATAACATTTACTTGGAATATTTAAAGAGGAATGCAATTCGGCTTAAATTAGTTGATTCGGAAGTTCTGATTTTATCAGAATTTGTGAGAATACAAATATAACTGGTTTCCATAAAAATTGGCAATGACAGAAAAAAGTTTCTTTGCGTATTTGATGATATAATCAAGGAGGATTGCAATCAGGCTTAAGTTAATTGAATGAGTTTTGTTCGACTCAACATTTGTGAGAATACCAAAGAAAGATTCAAAAAAAATCCAAAGAAAGAGAAGAGATGATTCTCTTTCTTGCAAATTTGGCACTATAACTAAGGAGGAATTCATTCTGACTTAAATTAATTGAGTAAGAAGTTCTGATTATATCAGAATTTGTGAGAATACAAATATAACTGGTTTCCAAAAAATTGGCAATGACAGAAAAAAGTTTCTTTGCGTATTTGATGATATAATCAAGGAGGATTGCAATCAGGCTTAAGTTAATTGAATGAGTTTTGTTCGACTCAACATTTGTGAGAGTACCAAACAAAGATTCAAAAAAATCCAAAGAAAGAGAAGAGATGATTCTCTTTCTTGCAAATTTGGCACTATAACTAAGGAGGAATTCATTCTGACTTAAATTAATTGAGTAAGAAGTTCTGATTATATCAGAATTTGTGAGAATACAAATATAACTGGTTTCCATAAAAATTGGCAATGACAGAAAAAAGTTTCTTTGCGTATTTGATGATATAATCAAGGAGGATTGCAATCAGGCTTAAGTTAATTGAATGAGTTTTGTTCGACTCAACATTTGTGAGAATACCAAAGAAAGATTCAAAAAAAATCCAAAGAAAGAGAAGAGATGATTCTCTTTCTTGCAAATTTGGCACTATAACTAAGGAGGAATTCATTCTGACTTAAATTAATTGAGTAAGAAGTTCTGATTATATCAGAATTTGTGAGAATACAAATATAACTGGTTTCCATAAAAATTGGCAATGACAGAAAAAAGTTTCTTTGCGTATTTGATGATATAATCAAGGAGGATTGCAATCAGGCTTAAGTTAATTGAATGAGTTTTGTTCGACTCAACATTTGTGAGAATACCAAAGAAAGATTCAAAAAAAATCCAAAGAAAGAGAAGAGATGATTCTCTTTCTTGCAAATTTGGCACTATAACTAAGGAGGAATTCATTCTGACTTAAATTAATTGAGTAAGAAGTTCTGATTATATCAGAATTTGTGAGAATACAAATATAACTGGTTTCCAAAAAATTGGCAATGACAGAAAAAAGTTTCTTTGCGTATTTGATGATATAATCAAGGAGGATTGCAATCAGGCTTAAGTTAATTGAATGAGTTTTGTTCGACTCAACATTTGTGAGAGTACCAAACAAAGATTCAAAAAAATCCAAAGAAAGAGAAGAGATGATTCTCTTTCTTGCAAATTTGGCACTATAACTAAGGAGGAATTCATTCTGACTTAAATTAATTGAGTAAGAAGTTCTGATTATATCAGAATTTGTGAGAATACAAATATAACTGGTTTCCATAAAAATTGGCAATGACAGAAAAAAGTTTCTTTGCGTATTTGATGATATAATCAAGGAGGATTGCAATCAGGCTTAAGTTAATTGAATGAGTTTTGTTCGACTCAACATTTGTGAGAATACCAAAGAAAGATTCAAAAAAAATCCAAAGAAAGAGAAGAGATGATTCTCTTTCTTGCAAATTTGGCACTATAACTAAGGAGGAATTCATTCTGACTTAAATTAATTGAGTAAGAAGTTCTGATTATATCAGAATTTGTGAGAATACAAATATAACTGGTTTCCATAAAAATTGGCAATGACAGAAAAAAGTTTCTTTGCGTATTTGATGATATAATCAAGGAGGATTGCAATCAGGCTTAAGTTAATTGAATGAGTTTTGTTCGACTCAACATTTGTGAGAATACCAAAGAAAGATTCAAAAAAAATCCAAAGAAAGAGAAGAGATGATTCTCTTTCTTGCAAATTTGGCACTATAACTAAGGAGGAATTCATTCTGACTTAAATTAATTGAGCAAGAAGTTCTGATTATATCAGAATTTGTGAGAATACAAATATAACTGGTTTCCATAAAAATTGGCAATGACAGAAAAAAGTTTCTTTGCGTATTTGATGATATAATCAAGGAGGATTGCAATCAGGCTTAAGTTAATTGAATGAGTTTTGTTCGACTCAACATTTGTGAGAATACCAAAGAAAGATTCAAAAAAATCCAAAGAAAGAGAAGAGATGATTCTCTTTCTTGCAAATTTGGCACTATAACTAAGGAGGAATTCATTCTGACTTAAATTAATTGAGTAAGAAGTTCTGATTATATCAGAATTTGTGAGAATACAAATATAACTGGTTTCCACAAAAATTGGCAATGACAGAAAAAAGTTTCTTTGCGTATTTGATGATATAATCAAGGAGGATTGCAATCAGGCTTAAGTTAATTGAATGAGTTTTGTTCGACTCAACATTTGTGAGAATACCAAAGAAACATTCAAAAAAAATCCAAAGAAAGAGAAGAGATGATTCTCTTTCTTGCAAATTTGGCACTATAACTAAGGAGGAATTCATTCTGACTTAAATTAATTGAGTAAGAAGTTCTGATTATATCAGAATTTGTGAGAATACAAATATAACTGGTTTCCATAAAAATTGGCAATGACAGAAAAAAGTTTCTTTGCGTATTTGATGATATAATCAAGGAGGATTGCAATCAGGCTTAAGTTAATTGAATGAGTTTTGTTCGACTCAACATTTGTGAGAATACCAAAGAAACATTCAAAAAAAATCCAAAGAAAGAGAAGAGATGATTCTCTTTCTTGCAAATTTGGCACTATAACTAAGGAGGAATTCATTCTGACTTAAATTAATTGAGTAAGAAGTTCTGATTATATCAGAATTTGTGAGAATACAAATATAACTAGTTTCCATAAAAATTGGCAATGACAGAAAAAAGTTTCTTTGCGTATTTGATGATATAATCAAGGAGGATTGCAATCAGGCTTAAGTTAATTGAATGAGTTTTGTTCGACTCAACATTTGTGAGAATACCAAAGAAAGATTCAAAAAAAATCCAAAGAAAGAGAAGAGATGATTCTCTTTCTTGCAAATTTGGCACTATAACTAAGGAGGAATTAATTCTGACTTAAATTAATTGAGTAAGAAGTTCTGATTATATCAGAATTTGTGAGAATACAAATATAACTGGTTTCCATAAAAATTGGCAATGACAGAAAAAAGTTTCTTTGCGTATTTGATGATATAATCAAGGAGGATTGCAATCAGGCTTAAGTTAATTGAATGAGTTTTGTTCGACTCAACATTTGTGAGAATACCAAAGAAAGATTTAAAAAACATCCAAAGAAAGAGAAGAGATGATTCTCTTTCTTGCAAATTTGGCACTATAACTAAGGAGGAATTCATTCTGACTTAAATTAATTGAGTAAGAAGTTCTGATTATATCAGAATTTGTGAGAATACAAATATAACTGGTTTCCATAAAAATTGGCAATGACAGAAAAAAGTTTCTTTGCGTATTTGATGATATAATCAAGGAGGATTGCAATCAGGCTTAAGTTAATTGAATGAGTTTTGTTCGACTCAACATTTGTGAGAATACCAAAGAAAGATTCAAAAAAAATCCAAAGAAAGAGAAGAGATGATTCTCTTTCTTGCAAATTTGGCACTATAACTAAGGAGGAATTCATTCTGACTTAAATTAATTGAGTAAGAAGTTCTGATTATATCAGAATTTGTGAGAATACAAATATAACTGGTTTCCATAAAAATTGGCAATGACAGAAAAAAGTTTCTTTGCGTATTTGATGATATAATCAAGGAGGATTGCAATCAGGCTTAAGTTAATTGAATGAGTTTTGTTCGACTCAACATTTGTGAGAATACCAAAGAAAGATTTAAAAAACATCCAAAGAAAGAGAAGAGATGATTCTCTTTCTTGCAAATTTGGCACTATAACTAAGGAGGAATTCATTCTGACTTAAATTAATTGAGTAAGAAGTTCTGATTATATCAGAATTTGTGAGAATACAAATATAACTGGTTTCCATAAAAATTGGCAATGACAGAAAAAAGTTTCTTTGCGTATTTGATGATATAATCAAGGAGGATTGCAATCAGGCTTAAGTTAATTGAATGAGTTTTGTTCGACTCAACATTTGTGAGAATACCAAAGAAAGATTCAAAAAAAATCCAAAGAAAGAGAAGAGATGATTCTCTTTCTTGCAAATTTGGCACTATAACTAAGGAGGAATTCATTCTGACTTAAATTAATTGAGTAAGAAGTTCTGATTATATCAGAATTTGTGAGAATACAAATATAACTGGTTTCCATAATAATTGGCAATGACAGAAAAAAGTTTCTTTGCGTATTTGATGATATAATCAAGGAGGATTGCAATCAGGCTTAAGTTAATTGAATGAGTTTTGTTCGACTCAACATTTGTGAGAATACCAAAGAAAGATTCAAAAAAAAATCCAAAGAAAGAGAAGAGATGATTCTCTTTCTTGCAAATTTGGCACTATAACTAAGGAGGAATTCATTCTGACTTAAATTAATTGAGTAAGAAGTTCTGATTATATCAGAATTTGTGAGAATACAAATATAACTGGTTTCCATAAAAATTGGCAATGACAGAAAAAAGTTTCTTTGCGTATTTGATGATATAATCAAGGAGGATTGCAATCTGGCTTAAGTTAATTGAATGAGTTTTGTTCGACTCAACATTTGTGAGAATACCAAAGAAAGATTCAAAAAAAATCCAAAGAAAGAGAAGAGATGATTCTCTTTCTTGCAAATTTGGCACTATAACTAAGGAGGAATTCATTCTGACTTAAATTAATTGAGTAAGAAGTTCTGATTATATCAGAATTTGTGAGAATACAAATATAACTGGTTTCCATAAAAATTGGCAATGACAGAAAAAAGTTTCTTTGCGTATTTGATGATATAATCAAGGAGGATTGCAATCAGGCTTAAGTTAATTGAATGAGTTTTGTTCGACTCAATATTTGTGAGAATACCAAAGAAAGATTCAAAAAAAATCCAAAGAAAGAGAAGAGATGATTCTCTTTCTTGCAAATTTGGCACTATAACTAAGGAGGAATTCATTCTGACTTAAATTAATTGAGTAAGAAGTTCTGCTCAATTCAAAATTTGCGCGAATACCAAAAAAAAAACTGATTACCAGAAAACTGGAAGTGACAGAAAATAATTTCTGTGCATATTTGCTACTATAGTCAACAGGAATGTTATTTGTTTTAAATTAAATGAGCAAAAAGCTCTGTTCAAAGAAGAATCCAGAAAAATTGGATATGACAGAAAAAAGTTTCTTTAAGTATTTGATGCTATAATCAAAGAGAATTGCAATCAGGCTTAAATTAATTCAAAATAATTGGTTTACGTGGTTCACTTTGTTATCTCAAACGAATGAAAAATTTAGAAAGTTTATCGAGATTTTTCACGAAATTTTTCTTATATAAACAATATTGATATTAATCATAAGTGCCGATTTTTGAAAATACGTATAGATGCTAGGTGCTGAAAAAAAAAATGAATTGGAAAAACTTGGTTTGCAAGGGAAATGTCTTCTACCAGAAGTGTTTCCAGTTTTACAAGCAGTCTTAATTGGCAGTTTTTAAACTTTTAGCATGAAGATTTTGTATCGTTCCAACACCATAAAACCCATCCAAATTTTGACGAAATATACTTGGTATTTGTAATCGCATAGATTCATGGCTTCCACCGCTTCTTGGCTTGTTTAAGGTGTGTGTTGTCTACTTTTAATGCAAACTGTAAACAGTATTTCTCATTTTCTGACACTTTTTGAAAATTCTGCGCTTCTCCTTCGTGGTTTGGTAAGCAAAATCAAATTTTGTAAACAGTTTCTCGCCATTGCTATAAAGCTGTCTTCTGGCAACAGTATTTAGTCTTTAATTAACAGTATGAGGACTACTTATGTCAACACTTTGAATTTCGTCCAATTGTATTTAATATTTTCAAAACAGACTCCAACGATTTATCAACAAAAAAAATGTCAAGTTTTCTGGAAGCAATATTAAGTCTTCCAGAAGCAATATCAAGTCTTCTGAAAGCATTTCAAGTATTCCAGAAGCAATATCGTGTCTTCTGCAAGCATTGCAAGTTTTCTGGAAACATTTCAAAGTTTCTGGAAGCAACATCAAGTATTCTACAGGCAATATCAACTCTTCTAGATGCAATATCAACTCTTCTAGATGCAATATCAACTCTTCTAGATGCAATATTAAGCCTTCTAGAAGCAAAATCAAGTCTTTCAAAGGCAGTATCAAGTCTGCTGATAGCAAGTGAAGCCTTCTGGAATCATTCTAACTATTCTGGAAGCATTTTAAGTCCTTTTAAAGCATTTCAAATCTTCTACAAGCAGTATCAAGTTTTCTGCCAGCCATATCAACTCTACTAGAAGTAGTATCAAGTTCTGAAAGCATTCTAAGTCTTCCAGAAGTAATATCAAGTCTTCTGAAAGCATTTCAAGTATTCCAGAAGCAATATCGAGTTTTCTACAAGCGTTTCGAGCCTTCTAGAAGCAGTATCAACTCTTCTGAAAGCATTGCAAGTTTTCTGGAAACAGTTCAAAGTTTCTGGAAGCAACATCAAGTATTCTACAGGCAATATCAACTCTTGTAGATGCAATATTAAGCCTTTCTAGAAGCAAAATCAAGTCTTTCAAAGGCAGTATCAAGTCTGTTGATAGCAAGTCAGGCCTTATGAAATCATTTAAACTATTCTGGAAGCATTTTAAGTCTTTTTAAAAGCATTTCAAATCTTCTAGAAGCAATATCAAGTTTTCTGCAGCCATATCAACTCTTCTAGAAGTAGTATCAAGTTTTCTAAAAGCATTTTAAGTCTTATAGAAGCAATATTAAATTTTCTGGGAGCCCTTCAAGTCTTCTAGAAACAGTATCAAGTCTTCTGGAAGCAATATCAAGTCTTTTGAAAATATTTCAAATCTTCTAGAAGCAGTATCATGACTTCTGAAAGTATTTTAAATCTTCTAAAAGCAGTATCATGTTTTCTGAAAGCATTTTGAGTCTTCATTTAAAGTCTTCCAGAAGCAATATCGTCTTCTGGGAGCAATATCAAGTCTTCTAGAAACAGCATCAAGTCTTCTAGAAACATTTCAAGTCTTGTAGAAGCAGATCTAGTCTTCTAGAAGTAATATCAAGCCTTCCAGAAACAACATCAAGTCTTCCAGAGACAGTATCATGTCTTCTGATAGCTGGTCAAGTCTTCTGGAATCACTTCAACTATTCTGGAAACGTTTCAAGTATTCCAGAAGTAATATCAAGTCTTTTGAAAGCATTTCTAATCTTCTAGAAGCAAAAGAAAGCAGTATTAAACCTTCCAGAAGCAGTATCTAGTCTTTTGAAAGCATTTCAAGAATTCTAGAACCAGTATCAACTCTTCTAGAAAAAGCATCAACTCTTCCAGATGCAGTATCATGTCTTCTGATAGCTGGTCAAGTCTTATGAAATCATTTAAACTATTCTGGAAGCATTTTAAGTCTTTTTAAAAGCATTTCAAATCTTCTAGAAGCAATATCAAGTTTTCTGCAGCTATATCAACTCTTCTAGAAGTAGTATCAAGTCTTCTAAAAGCATTTTAAGTCTTATAGAAGCAATATTAAATTTTCTGGGAGCGCTTCAAGTCTTCTAGAAACAGTATCAAGTCTTCTGGAAGCAATATCAAGTCTTTTGAAAATATTTCAAATCTTCTAGAAGCAGTGTCATGACTTCTGAAAGTATTTTAAATCTTCTAGAAGCAGTATCATATTTTCTGAAAGCATTTTGAGTCTTCATTTAAAGTCTTCCAGAAGCAATATCGTCTTCTGGGAGCAATATCAAGTCTTCTAGAAACAGCATCAAGTCTTCTAGAAACATTTCAAGTCTTGTAGAAGCAGTATCTAGTCTTCTAGAAGTAATATCAAGCCTTCCAGAAACAACATCAAGTCTTCCAGAGACAGTATCATGTCTTCTAATAGCTGGTCAAGTCTTCTGGAATCACTTCAACTATTCTGGTAACGTTTCAAGTATTCCAGAAGTAATATCAAGTCTTTTGAAAGCATTTCTAATCTTCTAGAAGCAAAAGAAAGCAGTATTAAACCTTCCAGAAGCAGTATTAAGTCTTTTGAAAGCATTTCAAGAATTCTAAAACCAGTATCAACTCTTCTAGAAAAAGCATCAACTCTTCCAGATGCAGTATCATGGCTTCTGATAGCTGGTCAAGTCTTATGAAATCATTTAAACTATTCTGGTAGCATTTTAAGTCTTTTTAAAAGCATTTCAAATCTTCTAGAAGCAATATCAAGTTTTCTGCAGCCATATCAACTCTTCTAGAAGTAGTATCAAGTCTTCTAAAAGCATTTTAAGTCTTATAGAAGCAATATTAAATTTTCTGGGAGCGTTTCAAGTCTTCTAGAAACAGTATCAAGTCTTCTGGAAACAATATCAAGTCTTTTGAAAATATTTCAAATCTTCTAGAAGCAGTATCATGACTTCTGATAGTATTTTAAATCTTCTAGAAGCAGTATCATGTTTTCTGAAAGCATTTTGAGTCTTCATTTAAAGTCTTCCAGAAGCAGCAATATCGTCTTCTGGGAGCAATATCAAGTCTTCTAGAAACAGCATCAAGTCTTCTAGAAACATTTCAAATCTTGTAGAAGCAGTATCTAGTCTTCTAGAAGTAATATCAAGCCTTCCAGAAACAACATCAAGTCTTCCAGAGACCAGTATCATGTCTTCTGATAGCTGGTCAAGTCTTCTGGAATCACTTCAACTATTTGGAAACGTTTCAAGTATTCCAGAAGTAATATCAAGTCTTTTGAAAGCATTTCTAATCTTCTAGAAGCAAAAGAAAGCAGTATTAAACCTTCCAGAAGCAGTATCTAGTCTTTTGAAAGCATTTCAAGAATTCTAGAACCAGTATCAACTCTTCTAGAAAAAGCATCAACTCTTCCAGATGCAGTATCATGTCTTCTGATAGCTGGTCAAGTCTTATGAAATCATTTAAACTATTCTGGAAGCATTTTAAGTCTTTTTAAAAGCATTTCAAATCTTCTAGAAGCAATATCAAGTTTTCTGCAGCCATATCAACTCTTCTAGAAGTAGTATCAAGTCTTCTAAAAGCATTTTAAGTCTTATAGAAGCAATATTAAATTATCTGGGAGCGTTTCAAGTCTTCTAGAAACAGTATCAAGTCTTCTGGAAGCAATATCAAGTCTTTTGAAAATATTTCAAATCTTCTAGAAGCAGTGTCATGACTTCTGAAAGTATTTTAAATCTTCTAGAAGCAGTATCATATTTTCTGAAAGCATTTTGAGTCTTCATTTAAAGTCTTCCAGAAGCAATATCGTCTTCTGGGAGCAATATCAAGTCTTCTAGAAACAGCATCAAGTCTTCTAGAAACATTTCAAGTCTTGTAGAAGCAGTATCTAGTCTTCTAGAAGTAATATTAAGCCTTCCAGAAACAACATCAAGTCTTCCAGAGACCAGTATCATGTCTTCTGATAGCTGGTCAAGTCTTCTGGAATCACTTCAACTATTCTGGAAACGTTTCAAGTATTCCAGAAGTAATATCAAGTCTTTTGAAAGCATTTCTAATCTTCTAGAAGCAAAAGAAAGCAGTATTAAACCTTCCAGAAGCAGTATCAAGTCTTTTGAAAGCATTTCAAGAATTCTAAAACCAGTATCAACTCTTCTAGAAAAAGCATCAACTCTTCCAGATGCAGTATCATGGCTTCTGATAGCTGGTCAAGTCTTATGAAATCATTTAAACTATTCTGGTAGCATTTTAAGTCTTTTTAAAAGCATTTCAAATCTTCTAGAAGCAATATCAAGTTTTCTGCAGCCATACCAACTCTTCTAGAAGTAGTATCAAGTCTTCTAAAAGCATTTTAAGTCTTATAGAAGCAATATTAAATTTTCTGGGAGCGCTTCAAGTCTTCTAGAAACAGTATCAAGTCTTCTGGAAGCAATATCAAGTTTTTTGAAAATATTTCAAATCTTCTAGAAGCAGTATCATGACTTCTGAAAGTATTTTAAATCTTCTAGAAGCAGTATCATGTTTTCTGAAAGCATTTTGAGTCTTCATTTAAAGTCTTCCAGAAGCAATATCGTCTTCTGGGAGCAATATCAAGTCTTCTAGAAACAGCATCAAGTCTTCTAGAAACATTTCAAGTCTTGTAGAAGCAGTATCTAGTCTTCTAGAAGTAATATCAAGCCTTGCAGAAACAACATCAAGTCTTCCAGAGACCAGTATCATGTCTTCTGATAGCTGGTCAAGTCTTCTGGAATCACTTCAACTATTCTGGAAACGTTTCAAGTATTCCAGAAGTAATATCAAGTCTTTTGAAAGCATTTCTAATCTTCTAGAAGCAAAAGAAAGCAGTATTAAACCTTCCAGAAGCAGTATCTAGTCTTTTGAAAGCATTTCAAGAATTCTAGAACCAGTATCAACTCTTCTAGAAAAAGCATCAACTCTTCCAGATGCAGTATCATGTCTTCTGATAGCTGGTCAAGTCTTATGAAATCATTTAAACTATTCTGGAAGCATTTTAAGTCTTTTTAAAAGCATTTCAAATCTTCTAGAAGCAATATCAAGTTTTCTGCAGCCATATCAACTCTTCTAGAAGTAGTATCAAGTCTTCTAAAAGCATTTTAAGTCTTATAGAAGCAATATTAAATTTTCTGGGAGCGTTTCAAGTCTTCTAGAAACAGTATCAAGTCTTCTGGAAACAATATCAAGTCTTTTGAAAATATTTCAAATCTTCTAGAAGCAGTATCATGACTTCTGATAGTATTTTAAATCTTCTAGAAGCAGTATCATGTTTTCTGAAAGCATTTTGAGTCTTCATTTAAAGTCTTCCAGAAGCAGCAATATCGTCTTCTGGGAGCAATATCAAGTCTTCTAGAAACAGCATCAAGTCTTCTAGAAACATTTCAAATCTTGTAGAAGCAGTATCTAGTCTTCTAGAAGTAATATCAAGCCTTCCAGAAACAACATCAAGTCTTCCAGAGACCAGTATCATGTCTTCTGATAGCTGGTCAAGTCTTCTGGAATCACTTCAACTATTTGGAAACGTTTCAAGTATTCCAGAAGTAATATCAAGTCTTTTGAAAGCATTTCTAATCTTCTAGAAGCAAAAGAAAGCAGTATTAAACCTTCCAGAAGCAGTATCAAGTCTTTTAAAAGCATTTCAAGAATTCTAGAACCAGTATCAACTCTTCTAGAAAAAGCATCAACTCTTCCAGATGCAGTATCATGTCTTCTGATAGCTGGTCAAGTCTTCTAGAATTATTTCAACTGTTCTGGAAGCATTTTAAGTCTTTTGGAAGCATTGCAAGTCTTCTGTAAAGTAAAACAGAAGATATAATAGTGCTTATAGAGACAATATCAAGTCTTCTAGATGAAATATCAAGTCTTCTAGAAGCAGTATCCAGTCTTCCAAGTGCAGTATTAAGTCTTCTGGAAGTATTTGTATGTATGGTTGAGTAAGGTTTCGGCCGCCCCTAATTTTGACGGCTAAACCCGAATGATTCTAGTTCTAGGTGTAGGGTTAGCTCTAGTTCCACTTCAATTAAAATATATAGGGGTTCGGTTGGGTTTAGCCGTGCATCTGAAGACGTTTCTTAATGAAGACCTTTACAATGAATAGTTTCTACAATAGACTACTTTACAAACTGATTTAACAACCCCGCATATTTGAATTGAAGTAAAATTAGAACTTCTAGACGCACGGCTAAACCCAAATCTTTTCACTTTTATAGACTTAATGTTAATTCTAGTTTTATATCATTAGATCTAATCCTAAATCTAGAACTAGAAACATTCGGGTTTAGTATATCTCCCAAAACAGCTAAATCCGAATGATTCTATGTGCATTTACGGGGTGTAAGATCCGTAACGTATTCTTTTCAATTTCAACATTTCATTCTTTACAGTTAGTATATTCATCCAAGTCTGTACACAAACCTTGATCTAATCATATTTTTATATGCCAACAATAATATTTTGGAGTTTTGTTGAGGCTAATGATCTAATCATCTTTGATCCATCTGTAATACCCTTACTAGCTTCTTTAATATGGTTTTTCCATGAAAGTTTATAAAGTATACAAGTATACATGTATAAGTATTCATTATCTTACAAATATTTTACATTTCCTGGAGAATATCAGAGGCTTTTCTGTAGCCACTGCTAAATATCTTTCTTCTAAAAATCTTGAGAACATCTTAATAAATTCATTATGTTAGTATATACATCTTTCTACTTTCTTTGCTACTACTTACATAAATTCTTCAACTCTCATTAAGTAATCCAATAATCCAAATTAATTCTCATTGAGTCCTCTAATATAGACTTTAAACAGTACTTTATTTATTGGATAATCCTCTATACTTGGTTTTTTGTCCTAGGTTTAATCCATCATTTTTCAACTGCAGTATCTTAACTGATATTAATTTATGTATTACACTTATCAGTGCATTTGGTACTTTAAAGTCATATCAACACAAAACACAAAAAATCATATCCATCAATTTAGGTATAACCACACTTCCTTTAAATCCAGAAACAAAGTCCACTGAGTGTTTTTTAAGGAAAGACAAGTGTATATTTTTAAGTAATGTTTCTAACGATATTTGAGAATCCGAGATTTTATATTCTCGCATAATAATGTACTATTCTTTGTATTTTTTAGGTTCTGGCATCCCGGAAATGAAAACGATCCTTCGAGGGGTCGCCCTAAAAGAATACTTAACATTCCGAACGCTCGTTGCGAAAATAATCGGGCTCACTGCAACTTTAGGAAGTGGTATGCCGCTAGGAAAAGAAGGCCCTTTCGTGCACATCGCCAGTATTACCGCAACACTTCTTTCTAAATTAATCACCGGGTTTCAAAGTATCTATGAAAATGAAAGTCGAACGACGGAGATGTTGGCTGCGGCGGCTGCTGTGGGGGTTGGGAGTTGCTTTGCGGCCCCGGTTGGAGGTAAATTGCTAAAGATATTGAGCTAATTTAAAAGGATCGTTACGTTTAGAATAATGTTGGAAAAAAGGTGTGCTTTTCAGTATCGAGGTAACCACGACGTATTTCGCTGTGAGGAATTATTGGAGGGGCTTTTTCGCGGCTGTTTGTGGGGCGACGATTTTCCGATTGTTGGCTGTTTGGTTTGAGGGGGTCGATACAGTGACGGCGATGTTTAAGACCAGTTTTACGATGGAGTTTCCTTTTGATCCTCAGGAATTGTTCGTGTTTGCGTTGATAGGGTAAATATTACAAAATCACACTCTTACAAATCAAAATTTTATGTAAATATTATTTTAGGGTCATTTCCGGCTTTGGGGGCGCCTTCTACGTCTACATGCACCGCCAATACGTAATGTCAATGAGAAAAAGTAAAACCCTCAACAATTTCCTCCAAAAAAAGTAAGTCCTTTAACCCATCAGACCAAAAATAAACTAACCATCATTTTTTAGCCGATTTTTGTACCCTGGTTTAGTCGCCCTTCTAATATCAACAGTTTCGTTTCCTTTGGGATTGGGTCAATTCATCGCGGGAGATCTCACAACCCACGAGCAAGTCTTAAACTTATTCAGTAACTTCACTTGGACCAATTCGAATCTAACCGTCGAACAACAAGCCGTTTTGAACCATTGGATCACCCCTTATACGGGGGTTTTCGTAAATTTGGCCGGATTCGTTTTATTCACGGTACATTTTTTTAAATTAATTAATTTTTAATTTAATTTAATTATAATTTTTTTAGTTCGTTTTTTCGATAATCGCCTCAACAATTCCCGTCCCAAGCGGAAGTTTCATCCCCGTTTTTAAAATCGGAGCTGGATTGGGGCGAATCGTCGGGGAGTTTATGCACGTTTTGTTCCCTTTGGGGATGCGTTATGGGGGGAAATTGGCTCAAATTTTACCAGGGGGGTATGCCACGGTTGGGGCGGCCGCTTTTTCGGGGGCTGTGACCCATACAATATCAACTTCCGTGATCGTCTTTGAAATGACGGGCCAAATCACCCACATCATCCCGATGATGATCGCCGTTTTAACATCGAACGCAATCGCGAGTTTGCTCTTCCCCAGCCTTTACGACAGCATCATCTTAATCAAAAAGCTTCCTTATCTCCCAGATTTGTTGCCGAGTAGTAGCGGGATGTACTCCGTTTACGTCGAAAACTTCATGATTCGCGATGTTAAATATATCTCGAAAACGATGAGTTATGAAGAGCTTTACACCGTACTCAAAGAGCACAAAAATTTGCACAGTTTTCCTTTGGTGGATAGCTCAGAAAACATGGTTTTACTCGGCTCGATTCAACGCCAACAATTAATTTTGTTAATCGATAAGCAAATTGGGCGAGAAACTCGGTTGCAAGTAGTCGCAGAACGAAGGAGAGAGGCCCAAATGAAGAAAGAGGAGGAAATGAGGAAAATGGCGCAAGAAAGGGAACGAAGACCTTCGCGTTTTCAAGTCATCCCAGTTAAATCAGAGAATCAAATTAACAACGAGAACGTTACACAGCCGAGGAAATCGATTTTGAAGAAAACTAACTCGTTCACTTTGAAAGGATTTTCGCCGTTTTCGACGACTTCGCCGAATTCGACGCCATACACGACGGTTACGGGGGCTGAGTCGAGAGTGCGGCAAGCTTTTGAAACGATTTTTAGGTTGGTACTACTATTTTTATAAATTCATTTCACTTTAAAGTTGTTTCTTGATATGTAATACCAAAAAAAGTGGTAATTACAACTTTAAAGATAACTATCTCAAGAATTAAAAGAGATATCATAAGAATGTATTCTATAATTTCAACTTAAAAGTTCTTGTTATGCATGATTAAGAAATTCGCTTCATTTTAATGTTGTTTCTTAATAAGTAATACCTAAAAAAGTGATAATTACAACTTTAAAGATAACTATCTCAAGAATTAAAAGAGATATCATAAGAATGTATTCTATAATTTCAACTTAAAAGTTCTTGTTATGCATGATTAAGAAATTCGCTTCATTTTAAAGTTGTTTCTTAATAAGTAATACCTAAAAAAGTGATAATTACAACTTTAAAGATAACTATCTCAAGAATTAACAGAGATATCATAAGAATGTATTCTATAATTTCAACTTAAAAGTTCTTGTTATGCATGATTAAGTAATTCGCTTCATTTTAAAGTTGTTTCTTAATAAGTAATACCTAAAAAAGTGATCATTACAACTTTAAAGATAACTATCTCAAGAATTAAAAGAGATATCATAAAAATGTATTCTATAATTTCAACTTAAAAGTTCTTGTTATGCATGATTAAGTAATTCGCTTCATTTTAAAGTTGTTTCTTAATAAGTAATACCTAAAAAAAGTGATAATTACAACTTTAAAGATAACTATTTCAAGAATTAAAAGAGATATCATAAGAATGTATTCTATAATTTCAACTTAAAAGTTCTTGTTATGCATGATTAAGTAATTCGCTTCATTTTAAAGTTGTTTCTTAATAAGTAATACCTAAAAAAGTGATCATTACAACTTTAAAGATAACTATCTCAAGAATTAAAAGAGATATCATAAGAATGTATTCTTTAATTTACACATTAAAGCTTTTATTATGCATGATTAAGTAATTTGTTTCACTTTAAAGTTATTTCTTAATAAGTAATACCTAAAATGGTGATAATTACAACTTTAAAGATAACTATCTCAAGAACTAAGAGAGATATCATAAAAATTTAGTCTTTAATTTAAACTTAAAATCTCTTTTTAGGTACGATTAATTAATTCGTTTTATTTTAAAGTTGTTTCTCAATAACTAATACCTACAAAAGTGATCATTTGAACTTTAAAGATAACTATCTCAAGAATTAAAAGAGATATCATAAGAATGTATTCTATAATTTCAACTTAAAAGTTCTTGTTATGCATGATTAAGTAATTCGCTTCATTTTAAAGTTGTTTCTTAATAAGTAATACCTAAAAAAGTGATAATTACAACTTTAAAGGTAACTATCTCAAGAATTAAGAGAGATATCATAAAAATATATTCTTTAACTTACACATAAAAGCTTTTATTATGCATGATTAAGTAATTTGTTTCACTTTAAAGTTATTTCTTAATAAGTAATACCTAAAATGGTGATAATTACAACTTTAAAGATAACTATCTCAAGTATTAAGGAAGATATCATAAAAATTTATTCTTTAATTTCAACTTAAAAGCTCTTATTATGCATGATTAAGTAATTCGTGTCACTTTAAAGTTATTTCTTAATAAGTAATACTTAAAGAAGTGATAATTACAACTTTAAAGATAACTATCTCAAGAATTAAGAGAGATATCATAAAAATTTATTCTTTAATTTAAACTTAAAATCTCTTGTTATGCATGATTAATTAATTTGTTTCACTTTAAAGTTGTTTCTTAATAAGTAATACCTAAAAAAGTGATCATTACAAGTTTAAAGATAACTATCTCAAGTATTAAGGAAGATATCATAAAAATTTATTCTTTAATTTCAACTTAAAAGCTCTTATTATGCATGATTAAGTAATTCGTGTCACTTTAAAGTTATTTCTTAATAAGTAATACTTAAAGAAGTGATAATTACAACTTTAAAGATAACTATCTCAAGAATTAAGAGAGATATCATAAAAATTTATTCTTTAATTTAAACTTAAAATCTCTTGTTATGCATGATTAATTAATTTGTTTCACTTTAAAGTTATTTCTTAATAAGTAATACTTAAAAAAGTGATAATTACAACTTTAAAGATAACTATCTCAAGAATTAAGAGAGATATCATAAAAATTTATTCTTTAATTTAAACTTAAAATCTCTTGTTATGCATGATTAATTAATTTGTTTCACTTTAAAGTTATTTCTTAATAAGTAACACCTAAAAAAGTGATAATTACAACTTTAAAGATAACTATCTCAAGAATTAAGAGAGATATCATAAAAATTTATTCTTTAATTTAAACTTAAAAGCTCTTATTATGCATGATTAAGTAATTCGTGTCACTTTAAAGTTATTTCTTAATAAGTAATACCTAAAAAAGTGATAATTACAACTTTAAAGATAACTATCTCAAGAATTAAGAGAGATATCATAAAAATTTATTCTTTAATTTAAACTTAAAATCTCTTGTTATGCATGATTAATTAATTTGTTTCACTTTAAAGTTATTTCTTAATAAGTAATACCTAAAAAAGTGGTAATTACAACTTTAAAGATAACTATCTCAAGAATTAAGAGAGATATCATAAAAATTTATTCTTTAATTTAAACTTAAAATCTCTTTTTATGTACCACTAATTAATTCGTTTCACTTTAAAGTTGTTTCTCAATAATTAATACCTACAAAAGTGACCATTTCAACTATAAAGATAAGTATCTCAAGAATTAAAAGAGATATCACAAAATTTTATTCTTTAATATCGACTTTAAAACTCTTCTCATGCACGATTAATTAATTCGTTTCACTTTAAAGTTGTTTCTTAATAAGTAATACCTAAAAAAGTGATCATTACAACTTTAAAGATAACTATCTCAAGTATTAAGGGAGATATCATAAAAATTTATTCTTTAATTTAAACTTAAAAGCTCTTATTATGCATGATTAAGTAATTCGTGTCACTTTAAAGTTATTTCTTAATAAGTAATACCTAAAAAAGTGATAATTACAACTTTAAAGATAACTATCTCAAAAATTAAGAGAGGTATCATAAAAATTTATTCTTTAATTTAAACTTAAAATCTCTTGTTATGCATGATTAATTAATTTGTTTCACTTTAAAGTTATTTCTTAATAAGTAATACCTAAAATGGTGATAATTGCAACTTTAAAGATAACTATCTCAAGAATTAAGAGAGATATCATAAAAATATATTCTTTAATTTACACATAAAAGCTTTTATTATGCATGATTAAGTAATTTGTTTCACTTTAAAGTTATTTCTTAATAAGTAATACCTAAAATGGTGATAATTACAAATTTAAAGATAACTATCTCAAGAACTAAGAGAGATATCATAAAAATTTAGTCTTTAATTTAAACTTAAAATCTCTTTTTAGGTACGATTAATTAATTCGTTTTATTTTAAAGTTGTTTCTCAATAACTAATACCTACAAAAGTGATCATTTGAACTTTAAAGATAACTATCTCAAGAATTAAAAGAGATATCATAAGAATGTATTCTATAATTTCAACTTAAAAGTTCTTGTTATGCATGATTAAGTAATTCGCTTCATTTTAAAGTTGTTTCTTAATAAGTAATACCTAAAAAAGTGATAATTACAACTTTAAAGGTAACTATCTCAAGAATTAAGAGAGATATCATAAAAATATATTCTTTAATTTACACATAAAAGCTTTTATTATGCATGATTAAGTAATTTGTTTCACTTTAAAGTTATTTCTTAATAAGTAATACCCAAAAAGGTGATAATTACAACTTTAAAGATAACTATCTCAAGAACTAAGAGAGATATCATAAAAATTTAGTCTTTAATTTAAACTTAAAATCTCTTTTTAGGTACGATTAATTAATTCGTTTCATTTTAAAGTTGTTTCTCAATAACTAATACCTACAAAAGTGATCATTTGAACTTTAAAGATAACTATCTCAAGAATTAAAAGAGATATCATAAGAATGTATTCTATAATTTCAACTTAAAAGTTCTTGTTATGCATGATTAAGTAATTCGCTTCATTTTAAAGTTGTTTCTTAATAAGTAATACCTAAAAAAGTGATAATTACAACTTTAAAGGTAACTATCTCAAGAATTAAGAGAGATATCATAAAAATATATTCTTTAATTTACACATAAAAGCTTTTATTATGCATGATTAAGTAATTTGTTTCACTTTAAAGTTATTTCTTAATAAGTAATACCTAAAATGGTGATAATTACAACTTTAAAGATAACTATCTCAAGAACTAAGAGAGATATCATAAAAATTTAGTCTTTAATTTAAACTTAAAATCTCTTTTTAGGTACGATTAATTAATTCGTTTTATTTTAAAGTTGTTTCTCAATAACTAATACCTACAAAAGTGATCATTTGAACTTTAAAGATAACTATCTCAAGAATTAAAAGAGATATCATAAGAATGTATTCTATAATTTCAACTTAAAAGTTCTTGTTATGCATGATTAAGTAATTCGCTTCATTTTGAAGTTGTTTCTTAATAAGTAATACCTAAAAAAGTGATAATTACAACTTTAAAGGTAACTATCTCAAGAATTAAGAGAGATATCATAAAAATATATTCTTTAATTTACACATTAAAGCTTTTATTATGCATGATTAAGTAATTTGTTTCACTTTAAAGTTATTTCTTAATAAGTAATACCTAAAATGGTGATAATTACAACTTTAAAGATAACTATCTCAAGAACTAAGAGAGATATCATAAAAATTTAGTCTTTAATTTAAACTTAAAATCTCTTTTTAGGTACGATTAATTAATTCGTTTTATTTTAAAGTTGTTTCTCAATAACTAATACCTACAAAAGTGATCATTTGAACTTTAAAGATAACTATCTCAAGAATTAAAAGAGATATCATAAGAATGTATTCTATAATTTCAACTTAAAAGTTCTTGTTATGCATGATTAAGTAATTCGCTTCATTTTAAAGTTGTTTCTTAATAAGTAATACCTAAAAAAGTGATAATTACAACTTTAAAGGTAACTATCTCAAGAATTAAGAGAGATATCATAAAAATATATTCTTTAATTTACACATTAAAGCTTTTATTATGCATGATTAAGTAATTTGTTTCACTTTAAAGTTATTTCTTAATAAATAATACCTAAAATGGTGATAATTAC
This sequence comes from Onthophagus sagittarius, assembly GCA_036711965.1. NCBI lineage: Eukaryota > Metazoa > Arthropoda > Insecta > Coleoptera > Scarabaeidae > Onthophagus > Onthophagus sagittarius. Next base: position 13,520,376 of record JASERS010000009.1, on the reverse strand, counting down.
AACTTTAAAGATAACTATCTCAAGAACTAAGAGAGATATCATAAAAATTTAGTCTTTAATTTAAACTTAAAATCTCTTTTTAGGTACGATTAATTAATTCGTTTTATTTTAAAGTTGTTTCTCAATAACTAATACCTACAAAAGTGATCATTTGAACTTTAAAGATAACTATCTCAAGAATTAAAAGAGATATCATAAGAATGTATTCTATAATTTCAACTTAAAAGTTCTTGTTATGCATGATTAAGTAATTCGCTTCATTTTAAAGTTGTTTCTTAATAAGTAATACCTAAAAAAGTGATCATTACAACTTTAAAGATAACTATCTCAAGTATTAAGGGAGTTATCATAAAAATTTATTCTTTAATTTAAACTTAAAAGCTCTTATTATGCATAATTAAGTAATTCGTTTTACTTTAATATTATTCCTTAGTAAGTAATACCTAAAAAGTGATGATTACAACTTTAAAGATGAGTATCTCAAGAATTAAAAGAAATATCACAAAATTTTATTCTTCAATCTCGACTTAAAAACTCTTCTCATGCACGATTAATTAATTCGTTTCGCTTTAAAGTTGTTTCTTAATAAGTAATACATAAAAAAGATATAATTACAACTTTAAGAATAACTATCTCAAGAATTAAAGGAGATATCATAAAAATTTATTCTTTAATTTCAACTTAAAAACATCAAAAAATGCATGATTAATAGATACATTTCGTTTTAAAGTTGCTTTTTAATGAGGAAAACCCGAAGAAGTGATTACAACTTCAACTTTATTAAACCAACTTTAATTTATCATCTCCTAACTTCTTAAAACAAATCTTTCCAACTCTCAAAAATTCTCTATTTTATAAATTAATGACCCATCTTTCGTTTTTAGCAAAAATTTGAACTTTAAAGGTAAATATCTCAAAAGCAAAAAAATTTCATGCTTTATTTTCGATTTAAAATTGATATCTCCACCCAACCCATCCACACATTTCCCTTTAAAGTTATTTCTGAAGATATCTTTTAATCCTTTTATTAGAATAAATCAACAAATAACAAAAAAATTAATCTTTTAGGAAATCGTATCAACTCCAAGACGTCAAAAACACCGACAGCGCCATCATCGACATAGAAGACAAACCCCAAATCGTCCCAATCAACCCCACCAGCAAAAAAGTCCAACTGGTAACAACCCCATTTCTCGCCCCATTAACTCTTAATTAACCCTATTTTTTTTTTTTAGCCTAAAGAACGCGTTTGCGATATGTCACCCCAAGATCAAAAAGCATGGGAAAAACAACAATTAAAACAAATCGTCGATTTCGGAGCATGCCAAATCGACCCAGCCCCATTCCAACTCGTCGAAAGAACATCTTTATTAAAAGTACACTCCATCTTCTCAATGGTGGGTGTTAACCACGCTTACGTAACAGCAATCGGCCGATTAGTCGGCGTAGTCGGCCTCAAAGAGTTAAGAAAAGCCATCGAAGACGTAAACAGCGGTGCTTTACCACTAGAATTAGACGAAAACGAAATCATCTCATCAGACGACGTTAAAGATGGGAAAGAAGAAGAACCGAATGTTACGACGGCTTTAATGCCGAAAGACTCAAAAGCTTAACAATCAAAAAACATTTTCATTTTGGTTTTGTTGTTAGTTTTTCCCGGTGATATCCAGGTCGTATTTAAGTATTTAAAGTAATTTAAACTAATTTGAAGGAGTAAGATGTAATAATAGTATTGAGATCGTTTTTATTTTTAAAACGATTATTATCGATTTTAAATATTAATTATTATTTAAACGGTTTAAATGAGAATGTCGTGTGTCGATGAGATTCGATGGAAAGACTCGAAAAACGTTGAGAGAATTCAGTATAATTCTAAATGCTTATTGTGATCAAAATTAGGCTGTAAGTTTTAAAATGTTATTAAGAAAAAAGTATTGATTTAAAGGTAATTTAAGAGAAATGTGTAAATAAAGTGGGAGGTTGATGGATTTAACCTCGTAATGTTATTTGTTTCGTGTTCTATTTATTTTTAATTTGACAATGAAAATTTAAGATTTTTTAACTCCCAGAAATCAAATCAAACAGCTCAGTGTTGGATTTTCGTATTTTGTATTAGGATCGCATTATATCGAGAAGGTAATAAATCCAGTTTCCTTTTTTAAAGAAATTGTGGCACAAGATACTAGATGTCATTGGAATATTTATTATTTTATTGATTATTAATTTAAAACTAATAGATGATTAAAAATAAATTCGATAATTATTTATTCAATATTTGAATAATGAAATAACGAACATTTTATTATTGTTGTTAATAATGCATTATTATGAGTAAATATTAATTATTATGGGTGAATACTTTTATATAAAAAAATCATAAAAAACCTATTTTTAAGTTTAATAAAAGTCTATTTAAAATTTTTTTGATTGGTTGATTAATATTAAAAAAGAAATAAATTCATAAAACCATCGAACGACATCTATTATCTAAGTGATCACACCTTCAAATTGATTCATCTCCTCAATATTATGCGATCCGAATACAAAATGCGAAAAATTCAACTTCGAGTCTTTACTAGATGTATAATAATAATTTGTTATGAACCCGTAGTAAACCTAAGAATATCTCGGCAAAATTGGATGATGATGATGGTTGAGGTGATTAGAACGTTGAGGAGGAAATATAAGGTTCGGGAACGGCCGAGATCCGGGATTAATGAGGATGATTTGAGGTTGATTGAGGAGGCGAAAAAGAAATGTTTGAGTCCTGAGTATCAAAATGATAATTGGAGGTTTGATGGTGATGAAAAAATTGGTTTGGAACGGGATGTTGGGGATGGATGTGATGTCAAAAGTGAAAATTTTTGTAATCGTGGTCGAATATCGCTTCAAATTGAAGAAATTGATGATGATTTTAACGAAAATGTTGATCTACGGCGAGATATTGGTTCATTTGTCGAAAATTTCGGTGAAAATTTGAAAAAAATTGGTGGACTACCGCCGGGAGTTGGCCGACTACCGCTGACTAAAAGTCAATTATCGGAGGAAATTGATAAAAATGATGATGTTGGTAATCGGGGACGTGATATTGATCGATTTGATGAAAATCGACGTGAAAATGTAAAAAAAATGGATGGACTCCCGCCGGGAGTTGTCAGACTACCGCTGACTAAGACTCAACTACCGGAAGAAATTGATAAATATGAAGATGTTGGTAATCGGGGACGAGATATTGATCGATTTGTTGAAAATCGGCGTGAAAATGTAAAAAAAGCGGATGGACTACCGCCGGGAGTTGTCAGATTCCCGCTGACTAAGAGTGAACTACCGGAGGAAATTGATAAAAATGATTATGTTGGTGATCAAGGACGTGATATTGATCGATTTGATGAAAATCGACGTGAAAATGTAAAAAAAATGGATGGACTACCGCCGGGAGTTGTCAGACTATCGCAGACTAAGACTCAACTACCGGAGGAAATTGATAAAAATGAAGGTTTTAATGAAAATGTTGATGATTTAGAACGAAATATTGATCCATTTGTTGAAAATTATCGTGAAAATTTGGAAAAAATTGTCGGACTACCGCCGGGAGTTGTCAAACTACCGCCATCTAAGACTCAACTACTGCAAAAAATGAGGAAAAATGAAAATGTTAAAGAGGATTTTGTTAATGATGGGGATTTTTTAGGGAATCCCGATGATTTTGTGAAAAAAATTCAAGGAGTACCGACATTTATCGTCCAAATCCAACAACAAAATGATGGAATTAATGATTTTAATCCAGAAAAAATCAGAAAATTTCCGGGAGATGTTGGCCAATTACCGCCAACATCCATAAAAATGAGTAAAAATGAAAATTTTGATGAAGATGTTGATAAAGAAAACTTAAACAAAAAAATGGTCAAAAATCCCGTTAATTTTGAGAAAAGATCCCGCGGACTACCGGTAGCTGTCACTCGATTATCGCTGATGATGAAGAATGTTGAGGATTTTCAACATGATGATGATAAAGAGGAGGAAATGGGTTGGTTTCGTGATGAAGAAACCGGAAAATTGCAGCAAGGTGTTGGCGGACTACCGGTAGCTGTCAATCGATTATCGTTGAAAATGGATTCTGAGGGTTTTCTATTGGTGCTATTTGCTGATGATTCCACGTGTGTGGTAACTGGAAGAAACGTAGAAGATGTCTCAAGAAAAGCAGAAGACATCTTAAAAAAATTGAAGCAATGGTTTACAGGGAATAACTTACATCTCAATATTGACAAAACAAGTTTCATGACCTTTGGAAACAATCCACCAGAAATAAAGATTAACTTACAAGAGGAAATACTTAATTTTGACCGAGAAATTAAGTTCCTGGGGCTAATGCTTGATTCCCGTTTGTCATGGAAACAACACATCGAAGGGTTAGCTTTCGGGTTATCAAGATCTTGTTATGCGCTTCGTACTGTGGCAAGAGGTGTAAATGTGAGTGCCGCTTTAAGTGTTTATTATGCATGCGTCGAGTCACGTTTACGATATGGGGTCATTTTCTGGGGAAATGTTCCAAGTGCTGAACGCGTTTTCATCCTACAGAAACAATGTATGAGAGCAATATATCACCTGTGTCCGCGTGAATCATGTAAACCTATTTTTAAACAACAAAATATACTTACGTTTCCGTCGATGTTTATCTTGGAATGTGCACTTTTTGTTAAAAATAATTATGTGCACTTTTTCTCACAATATGAATTGTATCACTGTCACCAAACGCGAGGTACTGAGCAGTTATATCTAATGCCACCTAAGACAAGTTACACTAGAATACAAAAGAGTGTTGTGTATTTTTGTATAAAATTATACAATTTTTTACCGATGAATTTAAAAATGTTACCTACAAAGCAATTCAAAAAATGTTTAAGAGCTTATTTAATTGAAGGGACCTTCTATAGAGTAGATGATTTCTTTTCTAAACCTGTTTATATTAAACATTGAGTCCGTATTTTTTGTTACGACATTATATATTTTTCTTTTTTTTTTGTTCTGACTTTTTTCCCTGCAGATAGCATTATGGAAATAAAGATTTATTATTTATTTATTTATCGCCGTCTATATTATAGGTTTCAACTTTTGTTTGAACCTGCTAGAGCTATTAACACCGATATTCCGGGACTCCAAATACCGGGTTCCCAAATATAAGTAACATTGAAAACCGGTATTGTCTTAAATACACCGGTTTACATTTTCGGAATCGGCCGAATTATTTCTTTTGATACAAAAATTCTTCCTTAACCTTAATATTCCCCCAAATCCACTACTCCTAATCGTCTTGCATTTATATTACGGCTGATATCCAAGACATCGGCCGCACAAAGTATTATTGGGTTGGATTAGACTTTGAAAATCCAATCCAACCCACAGCTTTAAAGACTTCGCCCACCACAAGTATCAAGGAGAATACATTTGATGACCGAAATGTTGTTCATAATATTTAGGGTTCCAATAGGGTTGGGTTGTACTTTTTTCCTGGAACAGCATTCGCTTTCCATGAAACTTCTTCTTTGTGGAACCCATAAGATCCCATGGTTTTTCGAGCTGGAAAGGCGAAACCTCACCATTTCTTCTTCTTTCTTGTTTTTCGTTTCCGTGCACTCTGCGTTGTGGAATACACCAGGAGGGGTTTCCCCCTTGCATCTTCTATCCTCCACTTTTCATTATGTATTCTCTTTTCTCCTCCTCTTTTTACCAACGATATTCCGTCTCCATCTGTCAACCCCATCTTATACCATTGCCGTGAAAGGAAATGAAACTATTCCCATCATTTATATCTGGTTTAGGGAGGACCCTTCAAGTTATTTTCTTCCCTACTTTATCCCGTGTACTTCTTCTCGATACTCATTTTCTGTTTATATTGAATGATTTTCCGAGTTTGTGTAATATAATTAGATCTGAGTGTAGAAATGCCATAACAACCAAAAAAATTACAGCTACTAGCGGTTATATTTACAACTCAAATAATAAAACTCGGGCAATGTGGAAGATAGTAACTTCTCTCAAAAGATACTGTCAAAATTGCCACATACGTCAGATAATGCACTCAATTTATGCAATGTCAATGTTGCTTTGCACTTGAATTTCACTGTATCCTCTGCCGAATAAAAAAAATACGTATACGCCAAATGAAATACGTAAAATTTTACATCTTTGAAATCTAGCAAAGCGCATGATTTGTATGGCATTTCCACCAATTTTATTAAAAGGAATATAAGTTTGTATGTTTTTTTGTATTTCGCTTGTCCGGCTGATGAACGCATCTTTCGATTCTGGTATTTTGCCTGATCCGCTGAAGTTTGGGTCCGTGGTGCCAATCCACAAAAAAAGGGATCATCATGATTAAATTAACCATTGCCCAATTAATATTCTTCCAATATATCCCAAGATCTATGAACGTCCTATCTATGATAGAGCAATGGATTTTGTTGAACAAACCAACTTACTACACCTAAATCAATTTGGTTTTAGAAGGGGTAGAGTAGATTTACGACGGATGCAATTGCAAGCTTTGTTAACCTGTGTCTAGATAGTTTCGAAAGAAATGAGTATTTGTTGCATTTCTTTTTTGATTTAACATGAGCTTTTGACATAGTTTTACATCAAATACTACTTTATAAGTTAGTTAATTTTTACAATTTTGAATTCAATTCATAAAATCTTATTTGATAGACAGGTCACAACAGGTCAGAGTTGCGAAAGCTGTGATCTTCCATTTTTCAATGACTTCCCTTCCTATCTGGGTAAAAACATTATCTATTTATTGTATGCCGATGGTGCAACACTTCTTTTAAAAGATGAAAATTTTGGCGATGTTTTGGATAGGGCTGAGCAGGCTTTAGCTAGAACAGAGTACTGGTGTGCTGTTAATAAACAATTAAAACTCTTTTCACATTAGAAAAGAACTACTATCCTAATCCACGTTCAACAAAATTTCTACGTATTTATTCATTGACATTTGTGACAACATGTGTTTAGCAAAGATGCTTTTTCCCTTGATTCTTTTTTCTTTTCTATTCACCACAGCTTTGTTTGGATGCTATTTTTAGACAATGTCTTCTATATTTTCCCATTGGTGACACAAATATTTAATTTCCTTAGTTGAAATATTTTCTTCTTCCTCTAAAGACATCCTCAATCACTTCCCGCTGTTCTCTCTGTAATTCTTAAAGTTCTTCAGTTGTTAACTCATCTTGGTGATCTTCAATCAACTCCTTCACATCATCATTGTCTACATCCAAACCCATGAATTTTCCTAGGGACACATCTTCATTCACTACAACAATTTTCATGGCAGTGTCTTCAAAGTCTTTCAATGCCACACAGTCTGGATACAGATTCCTCCAAGAGAATTTCAGTGTCCTCAAAGAAACATTATCCCAGACTTTGTCTATTATTCATAAGCAATGGAGGATATTAGAACGGTTCTTCCTGTCTCTGAGCGTGAATTCTGTGTCAGAGGTCACTTCGAAGCATTTTTAAAATAGTGTTGAAATGTTGTTCATAATATTTAGGGTTCCAATAGGGTTGGGTTGTACTTTTTTCCTGGAACAGCATTCGCTTCCCATGAAACTTCTTCTTTGTGGAACCCATAAGATCCCATGGTTTTTCGAGCTGGAAAGGCGAAACCTCACCATTTCTTCTTCTTTCTTGTTTTTCGTTTCCGTGCACTCTGCGTTGTGGAATACACCAGGAGGGGTTTCCCCCTTGCATCTTCTATCCTCCACTTTTCATTATGTATTCTCTTTTCTCCTCCTCTTTTTACCAACGATATTCCGTCTCCATCTGTCAATCCCATCTTATACCATTGTCGTGAAAGGAAATGAAACTATTCCCATCATTTATATCTGGTTTAGGGAGCACCCTTCAAGTTATTTTCTTTCCTACTTTATCCCGTGTACCTCTTCTCGATACTCTTTTTCGATAAATTTTCTGTTTATATTCCATGAACTTCGCAAACATTGTAATATTTTCTACATTTCATCATCTTTTCAACATTTCCGCTGTTTATCTCTCGAAAACTGTTCTATACCCCACCACTATTTTATATCTCACGTATCACAGTTTCCACAGAACCTTCATTCCACAAAACCTTCCTCTTCCGTTTCCATTCATTTTATCCCTTTTAGATACTTAACAAAAATGCAGCGGCAACACGAAACCACCCAACTCAGCCCAATTCAACACAACTCAATAACGACAATTTACAATATAAATACCATGGATAATTTTTTTGTTTGGCATCATTTCGTAACAGAAACAAAATAAATATCCACTGGAAGTTCTAATAAGATATTTAAGAAATAGATATTTAAGAACCATTCATGGGTGTATTATTTAATAACAAATGTTAAAAGTTTGCAAAGTACTTTTGTGCATGAGGCTCACAATGGCCTATAATTTATTATTTATTATCATTTTTTAATATTGGACTAGTAGTAACCGGTATTAAAATAATGGAAATTCCAAAAACGTCCAATTGCATCATTTTCATTCAATCACTTTTGCAATTTCAAAACATAACTAACTACTGGTTCTTTAGTATCTTTGCCATTCCATAAATCTTTTAATATACTTAACAGAGATCTAATTTGCTTCCCATAACATAGCTTCACAGAAGACAAGATTTGAAAAAACAGACAATTTGTTGGTACGACAACATTTTCCTAAATCTTCATATCCTTCAATAATAATATAATAAAACCAGAATCGGACGACAAATTGCCGAAATTTTACCCAGAAAATTATTAGTAATTAATTGTGTTATGTTTACCTAATTAATTTATATCATGAAGACCTAGAAATAAATGCACTTTGTTGGCTACAAATCCATATTTAACCAACGAAAACTCTCCAACAATTCAGTATTATTCTGAAGAACACATTGATAGTTTTTGTATACAAGATATATCAAAATATATGCAACTTATTTTACAACTTCGTAATAATTTTATAAATTAAAACCAGTAACTAAATCTAAATCTTTGGATAACTATGTATATCTATAAACAAAACTGTAAGATTGTAGTTTATGATAAGATATAAAAACTCTTAAACTTTCAACTCAGGTAAGCATACTCATCAAGCTTCTTTGTTGTGAGTTCAACACTTTAATTAAATCATCACGAAAATAAAACTTAAATACAATAAACTTTGTAGGTGAAATTAAGTTAATTAATTCTTTTACTTAATTAATACTACGTAATTAATGTTGAGTAAAAAATGTTTTGAACACAACCAAAACAATTTATATAAAAAAATAAGTTAGAAGTAGTATCAAGGTTTTCCAGGACAATATCAAATATTGTAGAAGCAATAACAAGACTTGTGGAAGCATTTCAAGTCATTTAGAACCAGTATCAAGTCTTTACGAAACAGATCAAGTCTTCTAGAAAGAATATCAAGTCTTTTGAAAGCAATATCAAGTCTTACAGAGGACTTTTCATTATCAAATTGTAAGATTGTACAACAATCTATCCCAATTCAATCCAACTGGCTGGAATTTCGATCTTTAGAAAGTACATTTTTGAAAGCATATTTTTGGTGTCTAATTTGATTACAGAAACGGATGAATTAAAGCCATATTCGGTCTTAGTTTCGAATTTCAAAATAATCCAATTCGTTTTGATTTGAAATCAACAAAACCAAGGCATAATCCAAACAGTACTTTGCCTTAAATTGAATTCCTAATGCCAGACAATCTCCAAATCAACAAAACCACATATTCCGTCTCAATATCCGCATTTGCAGCTTTTGTTTCTTCCTTTTCTTTTAGTTATACCAGCATTTAGTTTTAAGTTTCAGGTTAATTTGATCAGTGCTTAGGCACTGAATTTTGCCTAAGCACTTTTTATACCTTATATGCTGTTATTTTTTATTTATAACGTATTAAATAATATTATTGATTTGTTGCTTAAACGAATGAGTATGAATAAAGACATTGTTATCATAGAAGGAATTAAATTTACTAGAAGCTTTTCCAGAGAAGTCTTCCAGAGACATTTAAAGTCAGCTGAAAGCAATATCAAGTCTTCTGGAAGCAATATTAATATTTTTAAAAGCAGTACCAAGTCTTCCAGGGGCAGTGGCAAATCTTCTGAAAGCAAATCAAATCTACAACCATTTGAAATCTTCTGGAAGCAGTGACATGTTTTTTAGAAGCAGTGTTAAGTGTTCTGGGGTCATTTCAAGTCTTTTGGAAACAATATAGTCATTTAGAAGCAGTATCACATCTTCTGGAAGCAGATTAAGTCTTCTAGAAGCATTTATAATCTTTTGGAAACAGTGGCAAGTCTTCTAGACGCAGTGTCAAATTTCTGGAAGTATTTCAAGTCTTTTGGATACATTGTTAAATATTTCCCGTCCTCAGAAAACATTTGAAGTCTTGTGGAAGCAGTATTAAGTCTCCTAAAAGCAGTATCAAACCTCTTGAAAAAAATTCAAGGCGTACCGACATTTATCGTCCAAATCCAACAACAAAATGATGGAATTAATGATTTTAATCCAGAAAAAATCAGAAAATTTCCGGGAGATGTTGGCCAATTACCGCCAACATCCATAAAAATGAGTAAAAATGAAAATTTTGATGAAGATGTTGATAAAGAAAACTTAAACAAAAAAATGGTCAAAAATCCCGTTAATTTTGAGAAAAGATCCCGCGGACTACCGGTAGCTGTCACTCGATTATCGCTGATAATGAAGAATGTTGAGGATTTTCAACATGATGATGATAAAGAGGAGGGAATGGGTTGGTTTCGTGATGAAGAAACCGGAAAATTGCAGCAGGGTGTTGGCGGACTACCGGTAGCTGTCAATCGATTATCGTTGAAAATGGATTCTGAGGGTTTTCAACGAGATGGTGATGATAAAGGGGAGGAATTGAGACGTTTCCGTGATGATTTTGACCAAAAAAGTGGAAAATTATCTCAGGGTGTTGGCGAACTACCGGTAGCTGTCAATCGACTATCGCTGAGAATGAAGAATGTTGAGGATTTTCAACATGATGATGATAAAGAGGAGGAAATGGGTCGGTTTCGTAATGATTATAGTTATACCAGCATTTAGTTTTAAGTTTCAGGTTAATTTGATCAGTGCTTAGGCACTGAATTTTGCCTAAGCACTTTTTATACCTTATATGCTGTTATTTTTTATTTATAACGTATTAAATAATATTATTGATTTTTTGCTTAAATGAATGAGTATTAATAAAGACATTGTTATCATAGAAGGAATTAAATTTACTAGAAGCTTTTCCAGAGAAGTCTTCCAGAGACATTTAAAGTCAGCTGAAAGCAATATCAAGTCTTCTGGAAGCAATATTAATATTTTTAAATGCAGTACCAAGTCTTCCAGGGGCAGTGGCAAATCTTCTGAAAGCAAATCAAATCTACAACCATTTGAAATCTTCTGGAAGCAGTGACATGTTTTTCAGAAGCAGTGTTAAGTGTTCTTGGGTCATTTCAAGTCTTTTGGAAACAATATAGTCATTTAGAAGCAGTATCACATCTTCTGGAAGCAGATTAAGTCTTCTAGAAGCATTTATAATCTTTTGGAAACAGTGGCAAGTCTTCTAGACGCAGTGTCAAATTTCTGGAAGTATTTCAAGTCTTTTGGATACATTTTTAAATATTTCCCGTCCTCAGGAAACATTTGAAGTCTTGTGGAAGCAGTATTAAGTCTCCTAAAAGCAGTATCAAGCCTCTTGAAAGTATTTCAAGCCTTTTGGCAGCAGTATCAAGTCTTCCAAGAGCAGTATCAAAGCTTCTGAAAACAGATTAAGTCTTTCAGAAGCAGTATTAAGTCTTTCGGGAGCATTTCAAGTCTTCTGGTAGCATTTCAAGTCTTTTGGTAGCTGTATCAAGTCATTTAGAAGCAGTATCAAATCTTCTGGAACCAGATCAAGTCTTCTAGAAGCATTTATAATCTTTTAGAAACAGTGACAAGTCTTCTAGAAGCAGTGTCAGTTTTCTGGAAGTATTTCAAGTCTTTTGGATACATTTTAAAATGTTTCCCGTCCTCAGGAAACATTTGCAGTCTTGTAGAAGCAGTATTAAGTCTTCTAAAAGCAGTATCAAGCCTCTTGGAAGTATTTCAAGTCTTTTGGCAGCAGTATAAAATCTTCCAGGAGCAGTATTAAAGTTTCTGAAAACAGATCAAGTCTTTTGGTAGCAGTAACAAGTCATTTAGAAGCAGTATCAAATCTTTTGGAAACAGATCAAGTTTTCTAGAAGCATTTATAATCTCTTAGAACCAGTGGCAAGTCTTTTAGAAGTAGTGTCAGTTTTCTGGAAGTATTTAGAGTCTTTAGGACACATCTTAACATGCTTCTCATTCTCTGGAAACATTTGAAGCCTTCTGGAAGCAGTATTAAGTCTCCTAAAAGCAGTATCAAGCCTCTTGAAAGTATTTCAAGCCTTTTGGCAGCAGTATCAAGTCTTCCAAGAGCAGTATCAAAGCTTCTGAAAACAGATTAAGTCTTTCAGAAGCAGTATTAAGTCTTTCGGGAGCATTTCAAGTCTTCTGGTAGCATTTCAAGTCTTTTGGTAGCTGTATCAAGTCATTTAGAAGCAGTATCAAATCTTCTGGAACCAGATCAAGTCTTCTAGAAGCATTTATAATCTTTTGGAAACAGTGACAAGTCTTCTAGAAACAGTGTCAGTTTTCTGGAAGTATTTCAAGTCATTTGGATACATTTTAAAATGTTTCCCGTCCTCAGGAAACATTTGAAGTCTTGTAGAAGCAGTATTAAGTCTCCTAAAAGCAGTATCAAGCCTCTTGGAAGTATTTCAAGTTTTTTGGCAGCAGTATAAAATCTTCCAGGAGCAGTATCAAAGTTTCTGAAAACAGATCAAGTCTTTTGGTAGCAGTAACAAGTCATTTAGAAGCAGTATCAAATCTTTTGGAAACAGATCAAGTTTTCTAGAAGCATTCATAACCTCTTAGAACCAGTGGCAAGTCTTTTAGAAGTAGTGTCAGTTTTCTGGAAGTATTTAGAGTCTTTAGGACACATCTTAACATGCTTCTCATTCTCTGGAAACATTTGAAGTCTTGTGGAAGCAGTATTAAGTCTCCTAAAAGCAGTATCAAGCCTCTTGAAAGTATTTCAAGCCTTTTGGCAGCAGTATCAAGTCTTCCAAGAGCCCTACAAATAAATGCACTTTGTTGTCTACAAATCCATATTTAACCAACGAAAACTCTCCAACAATTCAGTATTATTCTGAAGAACACATTGATAGTTTTTGTATACAAGATATATCAAAATATATGCAACTTATTTTACAACTTCGTAATAATTTTATAAATTACAACCAGTAACTAAATCTACATCTTTGGATAACTATGTATATCTATAAACAAAACTGTAAGATTATACTTTATGATAAAATATAAAAACTCTTCAACTTTCAACTCAGGTAAGCATACTCATCAAGCTTCTTTGTTGTGAGTTCAACACTTTAATTAAATCATCACGAAAATAAAACTTAAATACAATAAACTTTGTAGGTGAAATTAAGTTAATTAATTCTTTTACATAATTAATACTACGTAATTAATGTTGAGTAAAAAATGTTTTGAACACAACCAACAATTTATATAAAAAAATAAGTTGTTAAAATCAAATTAATCACGTTTGAGGTAAGTAAAATGTTTACATTATTTTTAAATAAACGAATAATAATGAAAATTAAAACTTATCTTATTCTCGTAGATAATTGGATTTCTTGATAAATGGATCGGGAACAAAGGATTCTTGAATTTAACTCAACAGGATGGTAAACTGGATTATTTGGAACTCCTCACTTTTCTTGTTATTTAATATTAGATAATTAAGTTTATCTTTTAATCTTCTTTTCTCCTATTTAAATTATTCACTTTAATAATTTTGAGGTTATGTCAATATTATTGTTGACAATAACCCAACTTTTTCTGACCAAACACAAAATTGACATGCTCTCCCCATCACGTCCAAAACCACACTAAACTCATTCGATTTCTTTTGTTTATTGCTACAACAACCCAAACAACGCGTTCTGATTGGTCGAATCCTCCAACTTGAATTTCGTAATTTAAATTTTTCCATGATGACCAACATCGAAATGTGAAATGTCACGATTAAAAGTTATAAAATAATTATTAAAATTTTAATATAACATTAATTATGAGCGAAATGTTGTTTATTTAATGCATTTTATCTTTATTTTTTAGATTTTGGAACGTTTTCTTTTATATTTTAACATTCAATTTCAAAAATATAAAGAATATTTAATTTAATATTTTCGCCTAATTTTTCATTAAAACTTCGAAATGAATCATGGATTTTGTTCCTGATATGCTAAGTTTATCAGTTTTAATTGATTTAATTCGAGAAACATGAATTATAAGAAGAAATAATAAAAAAATAAATTTGAGGTTATGTTACTAACAAAATTATTAAAAAATTACTTCTTATCGATTTTAAATTGATTAAATAAAAGAAATAACGTAAATTGGAGATAATACATCATTAATTTTACATATTTATATCATTTTCTTAACACTAAAATTATTTATTTTTAGTTACAACATCCTACGATCATTACGATCATCAAACTTAACATAAATAATTAATGATAATTATATTATTACAGTAATAAAAAGCCCTTTTTTTAATAAAATGATTTATTTACAAAAAGAAAAAATAAAATAAAACTACAAACGAAATTATCATCAATGTGTCATCATACGTAATTCATAAATCTATATACTTCGAACGTTCGTGGACATATTCCTTTACGGATCGGTTTTACATTTTTATTCTTTTTTATATAAACGTTTTCAACATTTCATTCATTTAATCGATCGTAAAATAAACGAAAAAATCATAATAATATTAATAAAAATAACTAACGAAAAACGTTTAATTTTTTTTTTCGGGAATCTTTAATTATTTAATAAGGTAGAAAAGGAAAAAAGAACAAACGACGAGGGATGTTGGGGTTTTTTTGTGGGGAGGGAACTTAAAGGGGCGAATTCGCGGTACGAGGGATTATTACGAGATTTCTAACCGCCGGGGGCGAACAAACTTATTTTTATTAACTTATGTACTTTATTTTTTATTTTTTTACTTAATCCTTGTCTTTGTAATTGTGTTACTCCTTTTTAATAATAATAATAATAATAATTATCGTACCTCGCACTCACGGCGCCCCTATTATTCATTTTTTTAAATTTTATTATTAATAATAACTCTTACTACCGTTAGAAAGTACGTCGTAAACCTAATTTAAGAATAATTTACTTCACTTTTTCTTGTTTTTATTCGTGGTCGCGCGAGGAGGCGTCACGGGCCGACTCGCGTTCAACCCTCCGTATTGGAACTTCCGTTTATCCGCTGGCTTCAATATTTGAAAGCTACACATCAGCGTGTCGTCCACCGACATCATCGCCCCCGCATTATCGAATTCACCTAAACGATTTAATTCAATTAATTTAAATTAATAAGGTAATAAAAAATGGGGATTTACCGCAATAATTTGGGGCGCTAAATAATGTTACCAATTGACGTTTTGCGAAGAATTCGTAACCATCCTCCACGACTTGATGAGCCCGGCATATCAGATCGAAATCGTGCTTGTGCAAGAATTTTCCGACCACCTACAAAGACAAAATCATCCATTATATATATATCGAAACGAAATTATTAAAGGCTGTTAAAAAAATGTTTCAAACGAAAGTTAAAAATGAAAAATTGGTATTAATATGAAAAAAAAACAGCGTTCTTTGTTGACTTTTTGAACTGCAGTGTAATAATACTGCCGTTCAATAGCTTAGTTTTGGTAGCATTCTATTCCAATTTTTGAAACTTACAATAAGAAAAGTGAATTCAATACAAATATTTTAACTGCGCACAATTCAATGTTTTTTTCGTAATGTATTGGTCTAAATCAATTGACTCGGAAGAATATACTTCATCTATCAATAGTAAAACTCCTCCTCTTGAAAAAACTTTTTCACGGTTGCAAGATCCAACATAATAACCCAAAAAGCTTAAAGATTTTATCTCTTCTTTCATCATCCTGTGCTCAGTAATCCCTATTATATTTAATCCTGGTTTTATGGTAAGTATACAGTTGATTTATTTTATTTTTTAAGCCCCCCCTATATTAATATTCACTACCTCTATTTGTCTTTTAAATGTGTTATTGTTTATGTTATATGAGGTTTATAACACTGGATTAATTTTGTTGGTGTATATATATAATGGCCCTAAATTAAGCTGTTTAGTGATTTCAAAGTACTGATTTGATATTAGGTAATTTTAAAGTTCTACTTCCCTTATATTGGGTTGTAAATCGCATACATGTAAGTGAAAATATTGCTCTACATAAATGAATTACGAGCTGCTATATCAGAGTATTGAGGTTGAATTATTTGTTGTTGAACTTTCTCATTTCTTTCATTTTTTGTTAGGTCAAAATTTTGTTTTGAAACGTGTTCTTCCCTTGAGAGCTGCTTTTTTTGCTTCGTACCAGGTTGGGGACCTTTTAAATTGGTGTTTATTAGCCATATATCTCCATCGGTAGGATTTATTTTCGAGTTTTCTGCTTTTCTAATTAATTATTATTAATTTTTAATAATTTGTTTTCAATTTGTACCTTTTTCATTTCGTTTTTAAATGACGTTATTATTTTTTCGTCATATGATTTATTTCTTTCTTTATTTAACCAAGAACGTAATCTTCCAATTTTAAGTCACTTCCACTTCCTATTAAGGTTAGTTCTTCTTCGCAAACATTGCAGGTTCAGGACTTAATAGATCCATCTTCCCTCATCTTTGTGAAGTTGTCTATGCTAATATTCACACACCTTATGTGGTAATTCTTAAGACACTTGCCTCTGCAAGCAATATAGTCATAACAAAGAATGGTTTTTGAAACATTTTAAGTCTTCCAAAGGCAATATCAAGCCTTCTGGAAACATTTAAGGTCTTCTGAAAACATTTCAAACAATTTCTAAGAACATTCCAAGTTTTCTGGAAGTAATATCAAATTATCTAGAAGCTTTTTAAGTCTTCTGGAAGCAATTTCAAGTCTTCTAGAGGCAGTATCAAACCTTTCAGAGGCAATATCAAGTCTTCTAGAAACATTTGAAGTCTTCTGGAAGCAATATCAAGTTTTCTAGAAATAAAATCAAGTCTTCCAGAGATAGTAGCAAGTCTTCTGGAAACATTTAAAATCTTCTGGAAGCAATATCAGGTCTTCTAGAAGCAGTATCAAGACTTCCAAGAGTAGTAGTAAGTCTTCTGCAAGCATTTTAAATCTTCTAGAGGCAATATCAAGCTTTTGAAGCATTTAAGGTGTTTCAGACTCAATATCAAGTCTTTGAGAAACAATTTAAGTCTTCTGGAAGCAATATCAACTTTACTAGAATCACAATTAAGTCTTCCAGGGACAGTAGTAAGTCTTCTGGAAATATTGTAAGTCTTCTGAAAACGGTATCAAGCCTTCCAATAGTAGTAGCAACTCTTCTGCAAGCATTTTAAGTCTTCTAGAAGCAATATAAAACTTTCTGGAAGCATTTTAGATATTCTGAACCATTTCATATCTTCTGGACGCATTTCAAGCTTCTAAAAGCAGTATTATGTTTTCTGAAAGCATTTTAAGTCTTCTGGAAGCAATATCAGGTCTTTTAGAAGCAGTACCAAGCCTTCCAGGAGTAGTGGAAAGTCTTTTGCAAGCATTTTCAGTCCTCCCAGAGGCAATATCAAGTTTTTTGCAGCATTTAAGATCTTTTAGAGGCAATATCAAGTCTTTTAGAAACATTTTAAGTCTTCTGGAAGCAAAATCAAGTTTTCTAGAAGCAGAATCAAGTCTTCCAGGGACAGTAGCAAGTCTTCTGGAAACATTTTAAATCTTCTGGAAGCAATATCAGGTCTTCTAGAAGCAATATCAAGCCTTCCAAGAGCAGTTGAAAGTCTGCTGCAAGCATTTTAAATCTTCCCAGAGGCAATATCAAGTTTATTTGGAGCATTTAAAGTGTATCACAGGCAATATCAATTCTGGAAGCAATATCAAGTTTTCTAGAAACTGAATCAAGTCTTCCAGGGACAGTGGCAAGTCTTTTGGAAGCAGTATTAAGTTTTTTAGAAGCTGTATCAAGCCTTTCAAGAGCAGTAGCAAGTCTTCTGCAAGTATTTTAAGTCTTCCCAGAGGAAATATTAAGTTTTTTTTGAAGCATTTAAGGTGTTTCAGAAGCAATCAAGTCTTTTGGAAACATTTTGAGTCTTCTGGAAGCAATATCAGGGCTTCTAGAAGCAGTATCAAGCCTTCCAAGAGTAGTAACAAGTATTCTGCAAGCATTTTAAGTCTTCCAGAGCCAATATGAAGCTTTTGGGAAATATTTAATGTATACTGGAAGCATTTACAAGTCTTGCAATATCAAGTTATTTGGAAGTATTTAAGGTTTTCTGGCAGCAGTTTCAAGTGTTCTAGAAGCAGTATTAAGTCTTTTGGGAGCATTTCAAGTCTTCTGGCAGCATTTTAAGCCTTTCGATAGCAGTATCAAGTCATTTAGAAGCAGTATCAAGCGTTCCAGGAGCAGTAGAAAGCCTTCTGCAAGCATTTTAAGTCCTCCCAGAGGCAGTATTAACTTTTCTTGAAGCATTTAGGATGTTTCAGAAGCAATCAAGTCTTCTGGAAACATTTTAAGTCCTCCAGAGGAAATATGAAGCTTTCTAGAAGTATTTAAGGTATTTTGGAAGCATTTCAAGTCTTCTAGAGGCAATATCAAGTTATTTGGAAGTATTTAAGGTATTCTGGCAGCATTTCAAGTCTTTTGGTAGCCGTATCAAGTCATTTAGAAGCAGTATTAAGTCTACCAGGAGCAATAAAAAGTCTTCTGCAAGCATTTTAAGTCCTCCCAGAGGCAATATTAAGTTCTTTTGAATCATTTAAGATGTTTCAGAAGCAGTATCAAGCCTTCCAAGAGTAATAGCAAGCTTTCTGAAAGCATTGCAAAGTTTTTGAGAGGCAATATCAAGTTTTTTGAATGCATTTAAAGTCCTTTGCAGAATTTAACGAATGAACCAATTTGTAAGGTAAAAGCTTTTGACGTACTGAATATCATTAATATTATTGAATAATGTTTGCGATTTTGCAAAACATCGGCCTAAGTTTTTCAGCTGCATCTCTCATGCGCAGTTATTTTTGTGGTATAGTACAGTGTGTCCAAATAGATGGCGTCAGGTCCACCTTTTCCAACGTTACTTCCGGTGTGCTACAGGGTTTGCTGCTTATCTCACTCAAAATGTCACTTCTATGCCAACGATACGTAATTATACCTATCCGTCTTTCCCCAAGAGATTGATGCTGCATGTAGTAAATTGAACGATGATCGGAGAGTATCAAATCTTCTGAAAACAAAATCAGTTTACTAGCATTTAAGGTATTTTGAAACCATTTCATATCTTCTGGACACATTTCAAACCTTCTAAAAGCAGTATTTAGTTACCTGAAAGAATTTTAAGTCTTCTGGAAGCAATATCAGGTGTTCTAGAAGCAGTATTACGTCTTCTAAAAGCAGTATCAAGTCTTCCCGGATAATATCAAATATTGTAGAAGTAATATCAAGTTTTGTGGAAGCAGTTCAAGTGATTTAGAAGTAATATCAAGTCTTCAGGAAAAAGTTCAAATATTCTAAAAGGAATATCAAGTCTTTTGAAAGCAATATCAAGCCTTATAGAGGACTTTTCATTATCAAATTGTCAGATTGTACAACAATCTACCCCCAATTCAATCCAACTGGCTGGAATTTCGATCTTTAGAAAGTACATTTTTGAAAGCATATTTTTGGTCAAATCCAAACCGTTTTGATTTGAAATCAACAAAACCAAGGCATAATCCAAACTGTACTTTGCCTTAAATTGAATTCCTAAAGCCATACAATCTCCAAACCAACAAAACCAAATTAACCGTGTCAATATCCGCATTGGCAGCTTTTGTTGTTTTGTTTCTTTCTTTTCTTTTAGTTATACCAGCATTTAGTTTTAAGTTTCAGGTTAATTTGATCAGTGCTTAGGCACTAAACTTTGCCTTTTTATACTTTATATGCTATGTTATTTTTTATTTATAACAAATATATAGAATGAATGAGAATGAATAAAGACATTGTTATCATAGAAGGAATTAAATTTACTAGAAGCTTTTCCAGAGAAGTCTTCCAGAGACATTTAAAATTAGCTGGAAGCAATATCAAATTTTTTAAAAGCAATATCAAGACTTCCAGGGATATTTGCAAGTCTTCTGGAAGCAATGTCAGTATTCTAGAAGCAGTGTCAAGTCTTCTGGAAGCACTTCAAGTTTACTGGAAGCATTTCAAGTCTTCTGGAAGCAATATTAAGATTTCTAGAAGCAATACCAAGTCTTCCAGGGACAGTGGCAAATCTTCTGGAAGCAAATCAAATCTTCTACAACCATTTGAAATCTTCTGGAAGCAGTGACATGTTTTTTAGAAGCAGTGTTAAGTGTTCTGGGGTCATTTCAAGTCTTTTGGAAACAATATAGTCATTTAGAAGCAGTATCACATCTTCTGGAAGCAGATTAAATCTTCTAGAAGCATTTATAATCTTTTGGAAACAGTGGCAAGTCTTCTAGACGCAGTGTCAAATTTCTGGAAGTATTTCAAGTCTTTTGGACACATTTTTAAATATTTCCCGTCCTCAGGAAACATTTGAAGTCTTGTGGAAGCAGTATTAAGTCTCCTAAAAGCAGTATCAAGCCTCTTGAAAGTATTTCAAGCCTTTTGGCAGCAGTATCAAGTCTTCCAAGAGCAGTATCAAAGCTTCTGAAAACAGATCAAGTCTTTCAGAAGCAGTATTAAGTCTTTCGGGAGCATTTCAAGTCTTCTGGTAGCATTTCAAGTCTTTTGGTAGCTGTATCAAGTCATTTAGAAGCAGTATCAAATCTTCTGGAACCAGATCAAGTCTTCTAGAAGCATTTATAATCTTTTAGAAACAGTGACAAGTCTTCTAGAAGCAGTGTCAGTTTTCTGGAAGTATTTCAAGTCTTTTGGATACATTTTAAAATGTTTCCCGTCCTCAGGAAACATTTGAAGTCTTGTAGAAGCAGTATTAAGTCTCCTAAAAGCAGTATCAAGCCTCTTGGAAGTATTTCAAGTCTTTTGGCAGCAGTATAAAATCTTCCAGGAGCAGTATCAAAGTTTCTGAAAACAGATCAAGTCTTTTGGTAGCAGTAACAAGTCATTTAGAAGCAGTATCAAACCTTTTGGAAACAGATCAAGTTTTCTAGAAGCATTTATAATCTTTTAGAACCAGTGGCAAGTCTTTTAAAAGTAGTGTCAATTTTCTGGAAGTATTTAGAGTCTTTAGGACACATCTTAACATGCTTCCCATTTTCTGGAAACATTTGAAGCCTTCTGGAAGCAGTATTAAGTCTCCTAAAAGCAGTATCAAATCTCTTGAAAACATTTCTAGTCTTTTGGCAACAGTATCAAGTCTTCTAGAGACAGTATTAAGTCTTTTGAAAACATTTCAAGTCTTTTGGCAGCAGTATCAAGTCTTCCAAGAGCAGTATCAAATCTTCTGGAAGCAGTGGCAAGTATCCTAGAAGCAGTATTAAGCCTTCTGGGATCAATTCAACTTTTCTGAAAACATTTCAAGTCTTTGGAAGTAATATCAACTCATCTAAAATCAGTATCAAATCTTCTGGAAGTAGATCAAGTCTTCTGGACGCATTTCAAATCTTTTGGAAGGAGTGGCAAGTCTTCTAGAAGCAGTGTTAGTTTTCTGGAAGCATTTCAAGTCTTCCAGAGGCATTATCAAATTTTCTGGAAGCAGATCAAGTCTTCTAGAAGCAATATTAAATCTTCTGGAAGTATTTCAGGTCTTTTGGAAGCAGTATCAACTCTTCTAAACAGATAAATGAAGATATGTACTGACTTGGAAAGAACAAACAGCTTCAATCAGATCCAAATAATTGAGAAATCATCTAAACATTAGTTATGTCGTTTTTGTATTAACATTACATTAAAAATGTTCAAGTCATATCTCAAGAACAAATTCCAGTATCACCATGGAGTAAGAACCAACTTGAAATTAAATTATTTAGTATTTAATGTACCAAATATTGTATCTTCAAACTTTCACTTTTTTTATGTGTTAAGTAAAAACGTAGCAATTTTCTCAAAAACTAATTGAGATACCTCAATGAAAGAGAAAGCAATTTGAAACTAATTTATTTAGTTTTTGATGTACCAAAGCTTGTTACTCCAAATCTTTAAATCTTAAAGTTATGATTTTTTGATTTGAGCTCAAAAAATAACAAGTTTTAAAAGAAAAACGTTTCTTATGATTAAAATAGTTTAAACTTAATAGTTAAATTTATTATAATTTAAACTTACCTCAGCCCCAAAAGTAAAACTAACTCCCCGATCATTCTCCCCCCATCCTGTAGTATCCTTATCAGGGTCTGACCACAATAAATCACACAACAACCCCTGATCGGGGACGTCCGTGGGCCGCATGATACGCCGAATTTGCTCCATGCTTTGTAAATCGGGACTTAATCCTCCATGACAACAGAAAATTTTTTCATCCACAATCGCCGCCACGGGTAAACAATTAAAGCAATCTGTGAACGTTTTCCACAGTTTAATATTGTAACGGCGCTTGCACTCGTCGTAAAATCCGTAAATACGATTGATGGAGGCGCACTCGTGGTTCCCGCGCAACAAAAAAAAATTCTCGGGGTACTTTATCTTGTAGGCTAACAACAAACAGATCGTTTCGAGAGATTGCTTGCCCCGATCCACGTAATCCCCCAAGAAAAGATAATTCGACTCGGGCGGGAATCCCCCGTATTCGAATAAACGCAAAAGATCGTAGTATTGACCGTGAATATCACCTAAAAAAGATTGATTTATTAAAACGTCAAAAAAGTTGGGTTATGTCAAAAAAAAAGTGAGGTTATATAAAAAAAAATGGCGAAAATTTTTATTTATTGTTATTAAAATGAATTTATTTACCGCATATTTTTAAAGGCGCCTCTAATTCTAGTAAAATCGGTTGGCTCAGGAAGATTTCTCTTGATTTCAAACACAAACTTTTTATTTCGCTTTCGGTGAGTTGTACATTTTTGCCAGGCCTCGCTCCCCTCACTGCAACGATCAAAACGAAAATCGAATTAAACTCGATTAATACGCGAACGATTCGGGTCGAAATTAATTTTAATTTAAGGCGTTAACACCGAACGAAATCGAGAGACGCCATTAAAGTGTTTTCTGACCTTCGCGGGACGCTTACCTTCGAGTAATCGGGCTATAATACTGTCTATGTTTAATTTGTCCGCTTCCGCCATGTCCCGGGGGGTACACTTAAACTTCCCGTGCGCGAAACTAACGGAAAAACGTGGGGATGACCGCGATTAAACGGGATTTTTGCAGTTTGTTGGAAAAAAAAGGGTCAAAACACGGACACATACACAGCAAACACCTCTATAACAGCGGTTTGACAGGTCACTAAACTCCCCGCGATCGTTGTGCAAACTTTACGCAATAAAAATCACCAAGAAATTATTTTTAATCTTATTTTAAATGCATTTAATTTAATCATTCGACTTTTAATCTTATCGATAATCTAATCTTAGTTTATCTTAAATAATTTTAAATAAATTAGAAAAATATGATACATTTCAAACAAATTTAACCAAATTTTTTCGCAACTCATAGATGTCGCTTTAATTAATTCAATCTAATTTATTTCGAAATTAAATAATTTTAAATAACTCAAAATTTAATCTTTTCGATAATTCAAACTTAACTCGTTTTAAATAAATTAAAATAAATCTTAAAAACACATTCTTTAAATAATTTTATCTAATTATCACCGCAACACACAGATGTCGCCCTCAAAAATAAAATTTAATTCAACTTTAATTTAATTAAAAATCAAATTTAACTCAACAATCTTAATAATTTAATTAATAATAGAAATTACTTTATCTTTCTTAAACAATTAAATTAAAAAAAAAGAATTAATTTAAAATCAACTCAATTAACCGCCGTGAAATTAGTTGATAAACAAACATGGTGGACCAATGTCAACCTAAACGAAGCGTATATGTAATTTAAAATATTAATTTGTTATTTTCCCATAAAAACCGACGAAATGGGGCCCGATTATGAAGATATAACAGTTTCGGACTCACTTTTTAAAGGGGTTCGATTCTACATAACGGGAAAAGTCCCCGAAAAGGTTAGCGTTAGTTTACATAACCTCACTTTTTTAAGCATATATTTTTATTTTATATTAAAATGAAAAATTGTTCTTAGGTTGAAAATATGTTAAAACAAGGCGGTGGGGAGCGTATGAATTACTTCTCGGATTACGTAACCCATTTAATTTGCGGGGAAGAAGCAGAAGAAACCGATTTGTGCGATGCCAACGATATATACGAGATCCCAGCGGTTAACACAACTTGGATTTATCATTCGGCGATTTTAAACCAATCATTAGATACTAAGCCTTATTTGTATACTCAAAATAATTTATTTACAAACATGATTTTTTGTATTTCGGGGTTAAGTAATGATCGTGGCGTTTTAGCCTCGATTATAACGTATTTTGGGGGCTCCTTTCAACTAAATCTTGATAGGAATTGCACTCATTTAATAACAATTAACGTAAATAACGAGAAATTTTTCAAATCTGATGGGAGAATAACGATTGTAACTCCCGATTGGGTTTTAGAGTGCGCCCGAACGAAAAAATTGATCGACACCAACGATTTTCACCCTAAATTGATTAATTGGCCCAAAAAGGGCGAGAGTACCACCGCGATTACCGGGTTTGAACCCGAAGAAATCGGCGAAAGTAATGAGGCAATCCCGGATTCGACTCAGGCGTTGTTGGAGAAGTTGAAGCAAAGGATGCCGTGGAATGTTTCGCAATCCACAACGACTTCTGGGGGGGATATTGTCCCCCCTAATGTTGTTGCGCCGAGTTATGCTAGTACTAAGTTGCCCCAACCCCAAGAATTGAATCAATTACAAAAACAGTTCAATCAAAAGGTTAGTTTTAATCAAGGATTTCTTTCCGGGGGGAATCAAGTTCCTAAAAGTATTGTGCATCACACCCCTCAAGGGGGGATTGATGGGCAAAGAATGAGGGTTTTGGAGCAGTTGCAACAAAGTAGGGGGTTACAACAACAACAAAATTTGCAACAACAAGGTCTGCAACAGCAAAATTTGCAGCAGCAACAAAGTTTGCAGCAACCACAACCACAGAGTTTGCAGCAGCAACAACATTTGCAAAGTATTCAACAAAAAATACAACAAAATATTTCTGAATCATTTTTGGCGACAACAACCCAACAACAACAGCAACAAAATAGGAGTCAAATACAAAATCAAGAGTTGTTGATGCGTTCAAATAATGTATTAAATCAACGGATACAAATGATGTCCCCGGAAACGCAACAAATTGTGCAAAACATTCAACAAAGTAGTCAACAGCGCCAACAAGGCGTTGTTCAATTACAACTGCAGCAACAAAAGCAGTTATTGCAACAACGCCAACAACAATTGTTGAAGAGCCAAATGCTAAGTGGGAATGTGACTCAGCTGCAAAATCGGCAACAGATGTTGAAAAATTTGCAGCAAAACGTAGCCCAGCAACAACAGCAACCCAACTTGCAATCAATACAAACGCAACAGTTACAAAGAAATTTGCAACAGTTGAATCAGAACGTTCAGCAAGAGATTTTGAATCAAAAGCAGGCTGTTACGACGCAAAATCAAGATGTTGGGCAAAATAATTCGAATTTGGTTCAAGTTAGTCAAGGAAATGCGCAACAGATTAACTCCAGCTTCCAACAGATGTTGAAAAATCAACAAAGTTTGCAAATTTCGCAACAAAATCAGGATTTGATTCAAAGTAATCAAGGTTTGGGGCAAAATAATCAAGGTTTGGGACAAAATAATCAAGGTTTGGTGCAAAGTAATCAAAATTTGGTGCAAAATCAGCAACAATTGTTGAGAAATCAGCAACATCTGATGCAAAATCAAAATTTGCAGAGTTCGCAAAATCAATCGAACGCGCAGAATCAGATTTTGACGAATTTGCCGAATCAGAATTTGCAGAATCAACAAAGTTTGCAAAATCAACAAAACTTACAGACTCAATCAAATTTGCAGAGTCAACAAATTCTGCAGAATCAACAAGGATTGCAGAATCAACAAGTTTTGCAAAATCAGAATTTGCAGAGTCAACAAGTTTTGCAAAACTTACAAAATCAGCAAGCGATGCAGAGTCAGCAAAGTTTACAACAGAATGAACAACAAATTTTGAATAATCAATCGAGTTTGCAGCAAAATCGGCAACAAGTTTTGCAAAATCAAGTCAATTTGCAGCAACATCAAACAAATTTACAACAAAATCAACCAACTTTGCAACAGAGTCAACAAAATTTGCATCAAAATCAACCAAATTTGCAACAGAATCAACCAAGTTTGCAACAAAATCAGTCGAATTTGCCACAAAATCAAGTTAATTTGCAACAAAATCAAGCAAATTTGCAACAAAATCAACCAAGTTTACAACAAAATCAACTTAATTTACAACAAAATCAACAACAAGTGTTGCAAAATCAACAACATATTTTGCAAGCTCAACAAAATTTGCAAAATCAACAAGTTCAAAATATAAATCAAGGGATGCTTCAATCCCAAAATAGTCAACACCAAATGTTGCAGAACATCCAAACAACATTGACCAACACACAACACACTCAACAAAACTTGCAAAATCAACCCAATCAACACCAAACCCAAAGTGTTCAAAGCCCACAAATGATTGATGGCGCTAATCAACAAATAAACTTGATGAATCAGCGTTTGAGCCAAGCGAATCAAGTGCTACAACAAGCTCAAAGCCAAATTGTTACCTCTGCTAATCAACAGTTGATGTTGAGTCATCAAAACGTCGCGCAATCGCCGAGTCAGGTTCTCGTCGGCGGGCAACAGATTTTGCAGAATCAGCAAATATTGCAAAATCAGCAGATTTTGGGGGCTACGTCCGGGTCGAGTCAAAATCAGGTTTCTCAAGGGCAATTAATGCAAAGTAATTTGATTCAACAAAGTACTCCGAGTTTGATTCAGCAACAACAAGGGAGTCAAAGTTTGATTGCGAATCAAAATGCTGAATTAACGTCGATTCAAAGTCAAGATATTTTGGGTGGGCAGCGACATGTTATGAGTTCGCAACAAAGTTTGCAACAACAAGGTATACAGCAACAAGGTTTGCAACAACAAGGATTGCAACAACAAGGTTTGCAACAACAAGGTTTGCAACAACAAGGTTTACAACAACAAGGTTTACAACAACAAGGTTTGCAACAACAAGGTTTACAACAACAAGGTTTACAACAACAAGGTTTACAACAACAAGGTTTACAACAACAAGGTTTACAGCAACAAAGTATACAACAACAAAATTTGCAACAACAAAATTTGCAGCAGCAAAATTTGAGAACAACGAATATAAATCAACAACTCATCCAAAATAAATTACAACAAATGCAACAAAACGTTCAATTTCAACAACAACAACAACCAAATCCACCCCAACAACAATTTTTCCAAACTCAATTTCAATCGAATACGCAATTAGTGCAACAAAAACTGATTCAAACTGGGTCGCAACAACACTTATTGACACAACAACAACAGCAGCAGCAGCAACAAAAATTGTTGTTGAGCCAAAATCAAGGTGCGCGCCCCCCTCCGGGACATCAAATTTGGCAGTCGAACCAACCACATTTAAGACAACCAACCGGGGTGATTCAGCATCAAATTGGTACTCCAAGAGTGCAATGGGGGCCGAATCAACAACCGGGGGTAATCCCAGGAAGGCAGTATATTCATTTAGATGCGCAAACTCATCAGAGATTGCAAGAAATGAGCCCGGAAGAGAGAACGATTTTCGTGCAAAAGCTGCATAAGCAAAGAATTTTGCAACGCGCGGGGCACATCGTGATTAGGGGCACCCCTCCTCAACAGCAAATGCAGTGGCTGCAGCAACAAGCTAAACAAGGGGTGATATTGCAACAACAACAAGTGCAGCAAGTTCAACAAGTGCAGCAAGTACAACAAGTTCAGCAAGTACAACAACCTCAACAAGTACCGCAAATCCAACAAGCAGTGCAGAATCAGGCGCCGGGATTGAGTCCGCTGATGCAAACCCAAACGACGCCTCCTTTCGATCAAAACCAACAACATTTATTACAAAGGCAACAACAACACCGATTACAACAATTACAACTCCAAAGGGAGCAAGCCCAAAAAGGATTAGTACAAGGTCCAAATTTACGCCCGATTGGTCCAACTTTGGATCCGTCGTTAGTTTTGGACGCGAATCAACAAAACCCTCTCGTTGTTAACCCAAAAACAAAAACGGCCCTTGCGAATATGTTAAGTACAAGATTAGCGAGTGGCGCAACTTTACCGGAAGCGGCAGCTGTCACTTCGGGAATTCCGGAACCATCCGCGGCGGGAACTTTGCGATTGATGACGGCGCAACACAACGCCGCGTTAAATTCGGCGCAAAATCGACCCCCCCAAGACATTTTAACCCTACAACAACGCCGAATTATCACCGGGGCGGGAGGAGGAAGACCGAATCCAACCGATTTAATTCGACCACCCCCGGTTCCGCAAAATCAAGGCGTCCCAACCACCCCCGTTGTTCCCAACGAAATCGGCGCAGCGAAATTGCAGTATTCCCCGAGGAGTAGTGTCCCGTTACAACATCGTCCTGGACCTTATTACGGACATAACCCAAATTTAAAACGTAATTATTTTTATTAATTACTTATATATTTATATTAATTATTTGTTATTTTAGTTCCCCCGGATCAATTTTTGTCCGGTTGCGTTTTCGTCGTCGTCGAAGTCGAGAAGTACCTGCAGGATACAGTGCCGAATTGGCGGAAACGCATTGAGCGTTACGGCGGTGAAATTGAGAGGCAATATTGTACGCGGGTTACGCACGTTATTTGCGAAACTCAACGACACGGCGTTGTGATGCAAGCTTTGCGCGATTGCAAACGGTGCGTGACGTTGTATTGGCTCTCAGATGTTTTGGAGAAGAAGCAGGTTTTGCCACCTTGGATTGCGCTGCATTTGCCCCTTATGTATTGGGATTCTCAGCCGGCCTCTAAACATTTAATTAGTATTTGTGGGTTTACTGGAATTGAACGGGAGAGGGTTAAGGCGATGATTAAATATATTGGGGCAAACGTAAGTTGTGAGGTTTTTTTTTGTATTTTTTAGGTTGTTGTACTAAATCGAATTATATTTCAAACAAATCAATTTGTTAATAAGATATAGTAATATGTATAGGGTGTCTCATGAATGAATACGAGGAGGGTGTTCTATAATGATTTATTAAAATAAACATGGAATGTTACAGTTTTTATTGCATATTCTGATTCTACACAAATTTTTAAATTGGAATTTGTTAGATACTAACCAAGCTAAAAAGTTAAACTGTGTGGCAGATGCTGCTTGGATGTCCTTATATAGAAACGTTGGTCTATCATTCTAAACTCATTTTTGACTTATTCATATTCTGATATTAATCAAAGCATCCAAGAAATACCAGAAAACGATTTAATATTTACGTTATTATTGTCATTTTAGTTTTAATCATGAGTGAAAATCATTAATTACATCATCTCCATCAGTATTCACACTTTACTAGCAACCCTCTTTTGAGATTTTGAATCAAAAGAAGGTTGTTACGAGGCAAAATCAAAATAATTCGAATTTGGTTCAAGTTAGTCAAGGAAATGTGCAACCCAAACTTTCAACAAATGTTGAAGAATCAACAAAATTTGCAAATGGCGCAACAAAATCAGGATTTGATGCAGAATAATCAAGGTGTGGTGCAATATAGTCAAAATTTGGAGCAAAATAATCAAGGTTTAGGACAAAATAATCAAGGTTTTGGACAAAATAATCAAAATTTGGTGCAAAATCGGCAACATTTGTTGAGAAATCAGCAGCATTTAATGCAGAATCAAAAATTTGCAGAGTTCGCAGCAAGTTTTGCAGAATCAATCGAACGCACACAGTCAGATTATGACGAATTTGTCAAATCAGAATTTGCAGAATGAACAAAGTTTGCAAGATCAACAAAGATTGTAAAATCAACAAATTTTGCAAAATCAAGCATTGCAGAATCAACAAGGATTGAAAAGTCAGCAAAATTTTGATTGTTAATTTTGTTGTAAGTTTGCTTGATTTTGCAGATTTACTTGATTCTGTTGGAAATTAGACTGATTTTGTTGCAAATTTGGTTAATTTTGTTGTAAATTGCATTGATTTTGCTGCAAGTTTGCTTGATTTTGTAAAATTTGTTGTCGATTTTGCTGCAAACTCGCTTGGCTGGTCAAAATTTGTTGCTCACTCTGTTGGGAACTTGGTTGATTTTGCATATTTTACAAAACTTGTTGACTTTGCAAATTCTGATCTTGCAAAACTTGCTGACTTTGCAATCCTTGTTGATTCTGCACTCCTTGGTTTTGCAAAATTTGT
Source organism: Onthophagus sagittarius (assembly GCA_036711965.1). NCBI lineage: Eukaryota > Metazoa > Arthropoda > Insecta > Coleoptera > Scarabaeidae > Onthophagus > Onthophagus sagittarius. The sequence continues at coordinate 13,489,756 of JASERS010000009.1, read as the reverse complement.
TGATTTTTAAACTTTGTTGATTCTGCAAATTCTAATTCGACACATTCGTCATAATCTGACCCTGCGCGTTCGATTGATTCTGCAAAATTTGTTGATTCTGCTATGCTTGTTGATTTTACAGAATTTATTGACTCTGAAAATTTGATTGATTCTATAAAATTTGTTGATTTTGCAAATTTTGTTGATTCTGCAAATTCTGATTTGGCAAATTCGTCAAAATCTGATTCTGCGCGTTCAATAGATTTCGCGAACTCTGTAAGTTTTGATTCTGCATCAAATACTGCTGATTTCTCAACAAATGTTGCTGATTTTGCACAAATGTGACTAAAACCCATATATGTGCCTTCAAAGTTATCATCAGCAATATTGAAATTCATCAAAGTTACTGATTTCGTGTTTATATTTCAGTGTTTGTTACTCTATCAATAGCATTTAATGTTTTTTAAGTTATTTCAAGCTTTTTGTGATGAATATTTCTCTTCTGAAGCAATTTTTGCTTTTTCCCAATAATATTTAAAGTTATAAGTTAAAATCAGATCTCATCTTTTATCAGTACCATTTATTATTTTTATTTTTTGAGCAGTTTAAGTCTCATTCTGTATGCAGTTTTTAGTGTATATCAACCAGAATTTAAGCTTCAACAAACAGTACATAGCTTCCCTAAGCAGTTTTAGTCTTCTGCCAATAAGATCCAATTTTCTATCACCACTATTTAGTCTTTTATAAGCAGTTTGAGTCTTCTGCATGCAATTGTTAGTGTATAGCAAGCAATATTTAGGCTTTTACAAACAGTAAATAGTTTAATTAAGTAGTTCTAGTCTCAAATTGGTTGACTTTGATGCAAATTTGGTTGATTTTGTTGTAAATTTACTTGATGTTGCTGCAAATTGACTTGATTTTTGCAAAACTTATTGCCGATTTGCTGCAAACCTGATTGATTATTCAAAATTTGTTCATTCTTTGTTGAGTTTGCAAAATATGTTGTTGATTTTGCAGCCCTTGTTGTTGTTTTTGTTGCAAATGAAGTGGATATGTTGCAAATTAGCTTGATTTTGCTGCAAATTTGATTGATTTTGCAAATTAACTTTATTCTGTTGCAAATTTGGTTGATTTTGATACAAATTTGGTTGACTTTGTTGCAAGTTTAGTTGATTTTGTTGTAAATTTGCTTGATGTTGCTGCAAATTAATTTGATTTTGCAAAACTTGTTGCTGATTTTGCTGTAAACTCAATTAATCATTCAAAATTTATTGTTCATTCTGTTGTCAACTTTGCAGACTTTGTATCGCTTGTTGATTTTGTAAGTTTTTCAAAACTTGTTTGCTCTGCAAATTCTGATTTTGCAAAACTTGCTGATTCTGCAATTCTTGTTGATTTTACAGAATTTGTTGACTCTACAAATTTGATTGATTCTATAAATTTTGTTGATTCTGCAAATTCTGATTTGGCAAATTCGTCAAAATCTGATTCTGCTCGTTCGATGAATTTTGCGAACTCTGCAAATTTTGATTCTGCATCAAATGCTGTTGATTTCTCAGTAATTGTTGCTGATTTCGCACCAAGTTTTGATTACTTTGCACCATACTTTGATTATTTTGTACCAAATCTTGATTATTTTGTCCCAAACCTTTATTACTTTGAATCAAATTGTGATTTTGTTGTTCAATTCGCAAACTTTGTTGATTTTTCAACATCTGTTGGAAGCTGGAGTTAATCTGTTGCGCATTTCCTTGACTAATTTGTACCGAGTTCGAATTAATTTGCCCAACATCTTGATTTTGCGTCGTAACAACCTGCTTTTGATTCAAAATCTCTTGTTGAACGTTCTAATTCAACTGTTGTAAATTTCTTTGTAACTATTGCGTTTGTATCGATTGCAAGTTGGGTTGCTGTTGTTGCTGGGCTACGTTTTGTTGCAAATTTTTCAACATCTGTTTCCGATTTTGAAGCTGAGTCACGTTCCCACTTAGCATTTGGCTTTTCAACAATTATTGCTGGCATTGCTGCAATAACTGCCTTAATTGCTGCAGTTGTAATTGGACAAAGCCTTGTTAGCGTTGTTGTCCACTGTGTTGAATGTTTTGCACGATTTGTTGCGTTTTCGAGGACATAATTTGTATACGTTGATTTAATATATTATTTGAACTCATCAACAACTCTTGATTTTGTATTTGACTCCTATTTTGTTGCTATTGTTGTTGGGTTGTTGTCGCCAAAAATGATTCAGAAATATTTTGTTGTATTTTTTGTTGAATACTTTCCAAATGTTGTTGCTGCAAATTCTGTGGTTGTGGTTGCTGCAAACTTTGTTGCTGCTGTAAATTTTGCTGTTGCAGACTTTGTTGCTGCAAATTTTGTTGTTGTTGCAACAAAGATTGTTGCAAGTTACAAACAATTTTCTATCACCAGTATTTAGTCTTTTATGAGCAGTTTAAGACTTCTATATGCAGTTTTTAGTGTATAGCAAGCAAATTTTAGATTTTTACAAACAGTAATTAGTTTCCTTAAGCAGTTTTAGTCTTCTGCCAACAAGATCCATCCTTCTATCAACAGTACTCAATCTTTTATGAGCAGTTTTAGTCTTCTGCATGCAATTTTCAGTCTATAACAAGAATTATTTAGACTTCAACAAACAGTAAATAGCTTCATTAAATCGTTTTATTCTTCTGCCAACAAAATCCAATTTTCTATCAGCAGTATTTTGTCTTTTATGGACAGTTTTAGCCTTCTGCATGTAGTTTTTAGTCTATAACAAGAATTATTTAGACTTCAACAAACAGTAAATAGCTTCATTAAATCGTTTTATTCTTCTGCCAACAAAATCCAATTTTCTATCAGCAGTATTTTGTCTTTTATGGACAGTTTTAGCCTTCTGCATGTAGTTTTTAGTCTATAACAAGAATTATTTAGACTTCAACAAACAGTAAATAGCTTCATTAAATCGTTTTATTCTTCTGCCAACAAAATCCAATTTTCTATCAGCAGTATTTTGTCTTTTATGGACAGTTTTAGCCTTCTGCATGTAGTTTTTAGTCTATAACACGAATTATTTAGACTTCAACAAACAGTAAATAGCTTCATTAAATCGTTTTATTCTTCTGCCAACAAAATCCAATTTTCTATCAGCAGTATTTTGTCTTTTATGGACAGTTTTAGCCTTCTGCATGTAGCTTTTAGTCTATAACAAGAATTATTTAGACTTCAACAAACAGTAAATAGCTTCATTAAATCGTTTTATTCTTCTGCCAACAAAATCCAATTTTCTATCAGCAGTATTTTGTCTTTTATGGACAGTTTTAGCCTTCTGCATGTAGTTTTTAGTCTATAACAAGAATTATTTAGACTTCAACAAACAGTAAATAGCTTCATTAAATCGTTTTATTCTTCTGCCAACAAAATCCAATTTTCTATCAGCAGTATTTAGTCTTTTATGGATAGTTTTAGCCTTCTGCATGCAGTTTTTAGTCTATAACAAGAAGTATTTAGGCTTCAACAAACAGTAAATAGCTTCATTGAATCGTCTTATTCTTCTGCCAATAAGATTCAATCTTCTATCAGCAGTATTTAGTCTTTTATGGATAGTTTTAGCCTTCTGCATGCAGTTTTTAGTCTATAACAAGAAGTATTTAGACTTCAACAAACAGTAAATAGCTTCATTAAATCGTTTTATTCTTCTGCCAACAAGGTCCAATCTTCTATCAGCAGTATTTAGTCTTTTATGGACGGTTTCAGCCTTCTGCATGCAGTTTGTAGTATAAAGGATCATAAAGGCATCATTCAGTAGTTTTGGTCTTCTGCCAACAAGATAAAATCCTCTCTCAGTAGTATTTAGTCTTTATTGAGAAGTTTAAGTTTTTTGCCAACAATATTAATCATTCTGCAAACAGTAAATGGCTTTGTTCAATAGGTTTAGTCTTTTGATAACAAGATCTAATCTTCTATCGGCAGTATTTAGTCTTTTATAAGCAGTTTCAGCCTTCTGCATGCAATTTTTAGTATGTAGGAAGCAGTATTTAGGCTTCATCAAACAGTAAATACCTTCATTAAGCAGTTTTAGTTTTCTGACAACAAGATCTCATCTTCTATCAGCAGTATTTAGTCATTATTGAGTAGTTTATCTCTTCTGCCAACAGTATTAAGCATTCTGCATACCGTTTTCAGTGTATAGCAACCAGTATTTAGGCTTCATTAAGTAGTTTTAGTCTTCTGACAAAAAGATCCAATCTTCTATTATCATAATGCTATTCCTTGTGACAAAATACGTAATTTTTATCAAAAATATTGTATTATTTATAGAGAAATACGCAAATATTTTAAATTTATTAAATTTTCTTTGTTCACAAATTGTTAAAAGTAACATTTTTGAAACTAATTTATATTAATTTAATTATATTTGTTTTAGTTAACAACATACTTTTCAAAACACAACACATTATTAATAGCAACAACGAAATCATCTGATGGACCAAAATTTCAACACGCCAAAAAATGGGGCACCCCAGTCGTCTCAATCAACTGGTTAACGGAAGTCTTATTGGGCCATTTATCCGCCTTGAATCAATTGGAACACGCGAAATTCCAAAACTTCACGGATCCCCCCAATTTTAGTTTCGACCCGCTTTTAGTTCCTAATTTAATGTGTAAGTAACGAATTAAATCAATTAAAAATCCAATTTTTATAATAATTATGTTTCAGATGGATGGAAAATGCCAATCAACATCTCCCAAGAATCATTCGAAAAAATAAAACGAGCCGCTTCCACGCAACTCCAAAACCCAACGTTAAAAAAACCGAAATTGGAGCAAATCGTCGATGAGAACGATAACGAACAACCTGTTATTAACGTTCATTCCTCGATGAGATATCGCGTGATGTTTTCTCGCGTCCCCGACGATTTATATTCGGATTTAAAACGGATTGTGATTGAATTGGGGGGAATTTTAGTTAATAACCCGATCGAGTGTACCCATTTAGTTATGCACGAATTAAAACGCACCCATAAATTGTTATGTTGCATTTCGTTGGGTTGTTACGTTTTGCCCACATCTTGGTTAAAAGCCTCGCAAAAAGCGAATATTTTCGTCGATGAGCACGAACACGGGTTCGATTTAAAAGCGTTCAATTCCGAGTATAAATGCGATTTATCTCAAACGTTTCTCACGAAAAATCGGAATAAGTTATTCGAGGGGCGAAGTTTTTTCGTAACACCCAGCGTATTACCGAGTAAAAAGAAAATCGTTGAATTAATTCAATTATCCGGCGGGAATACCGAGAGGATTCGAAGGACTCAAGCCCAAATCGACGCGACCAATTTAAACGCGCCTTATTCGTACGTTATTTTGACGCAGGAGGACGATTTGCATTTGGTCGGGGATATTTTGAGGAATAAAAAGGATAAAGTGAGGATTGTTTGTAATTCGGAGTTGGTTTTGAGTGCCATTTTGAGGCAGACGTTCGATGTGGAGCCGTATTGCATTAAGGTTTTATAAGGATTCATTGTTTTTGTGATAAAATTAGTGTTATGGAAGATTTTGATCGATTTTGATTTAAGAAAAAAATGTTTATTGGTAAGAATTAAGTTTTTGTATTTGTTTTTAATTAATTTTGTCGGTTCATAATTTTTTTTTGATGATTTTAAAGATGTTTTGATTGAGATGTAAATGTTGGATATTTAAAGAAAATACATTTAAAGTTGAAGATTTTAAATTTTATGAGATTACCTTCAATATTAATTTGAGCTTTGGATAATAATATGAGGTGAATATTATTGGCAGGAAACCTAAGCTGGTATCAGAAGACTTAATATTATTGGCAGAAATCTTACACTATTCATAAACGACTAAATACTGCTGATGGAAGATGAGATCTTGTTGGCAGAAGACTAAAACTACTTAATGAAGCAATGTACTGTTTGTAGAAACATAAATACTGCTTGCTATACATTAAAAGCTGCATGTAGAGTGATTATTATTGTTGGCAGAAGACTTAAATTGTTTGTAAAAAATTGAACGCTACTGGTGGAAGATAAAATCTTAAAACAGGAGAATAAAACTGCTTAGTAATTCTTCATAATGCGTAATTAATAAGGTATACACAAAAACTGTTAAAGCCCTAAAAATTTGATTTTATTTTTGAATTTTGTCGGTACTACTGCTCGATGGATTAATATAACTTATTGGATGTGTGATATTGATTAATGACAAACCTTTTTGTGTGAAATATTTCGCCCCATTGGTTATAACTGATGAGTTATGAAACAAAAATTGCCGAAAACCCCAAAATTTTATATTATTTTTGAATTGGGATGGTACTGCCTGTTGATGGATTAAAATAACCGATTGAATTTGATTTATCGGTTAATTACAAACCTTTTTTGTACGAAACACTTTCTTCCATCAGTCATAATTAAGAAGATGCACAAGAAAAGTGATGAATATGTCAAATTTCAATTTTTCACAGGATGAGTTGGAGATTCTGATTGATATGGTAAATATCTATATTCAATTTGCTTTATGAGTTTATTCTAAACGATTTTTGTTTATAAAGTAATTCTCCATTACTCATAATTATCACGTTATAACCCAAAAACGTCAAAAATATCAAAAATTTCGATTCATTTTTGGGTTATTACTTGATGGATTAAAATAACTGATTGGATTTGATTTATAGGGTAATTATGAACCCTTTTTGTATAAAACACTTTCTTCCATCAATTATAATTAAGAACTTATAAAAGGAAATGATTAAAATCGTCAAAATTTCAATTTTTCACAAGATGAGTTGGCAATTCTGATTGATGGGGTAAATATCTATATTTAATTCACTTTATAAGTTAATTCTGAACGATTTTTGTTTATAAAGTAATTCCCCATCATTCATAATTATCACGTTATAACCCAAAAAATTTCAAAAATATCAAAATTTGGATTTATTTTTGGGTTATTACTTGATGGAGTAAAATAACTGATTGGATCTGATTTATAGGCTAATTATAAACTCTTTTTGTACAAAACACCTTTTTCCATCAATTATATTTAAGAAATTATAAAAGGAAATGATTAAAATCGTCAAAATTTCAATTTTTCACAAGATGAGTTGGCAATTCTGATTGATGGGGTAAATATCTATATTCAATTCGCTTTATTAGTTAATTCTAAACGATTTTTATTTATAAGGTAGTTCCCCATCACTCATAATTATCACGTTATAACCCCAAAAAACGTCAAAAATATCAAAATTTTGATTTATTTTTGGGTTATTACTTGATGGAGTAAAATAACTGATTGGATTTGATTTATAGGGTAATTATGAACCCTTTTTGTATAAAACACTTTCTTCCATCAATTATATTTAAGAAATTATAAAAGAAAATGGTTAAAATCGTCAAAATTTCAATTTTTCACAAGACGAGTTGGCAATTCTGATTGATGGGATAAATATCTATATTCAATTCGCTTTATGAGTTAATTCTAAACGATTTTTGTCTATAAAGTAATTCCCCATCACTCATAATTATCACGTTATAACCCAAGAAACGTCAAAAATATCAAAAATGTTGATTCATTTTTGGGTTATTACTTGATGGATTAAAATAACTGATTTCATCTGATTTATAGGCTAATTATAAACCCTTTTTGTACGAAACACCTTTTTCCATCAATTATATTTAAGAAATTATAAAAGAAAATGGTTAAAATCGTCAAAATTTCAATTTTTCACAAGACGAGTTGGCAATTCTGATTGATGGGATAAATATCTATATTCAATTCGCTTTATGAGTTAATTCTAAACGATTTTTGTCTATAAAGTAATTCCCCATCACTCATAATTATCACGTTATAACCCAAGAAACGTCAAAAATATCAAAAATGTTGATTCATTTTTGGGTTATTACTTGATGGATTAAAATAACTGATTGGATTTGATTTATAGGGTAATTATGAACCCTTTTTGTATAAAATACTTTCTTCTATCAATTATATTTAAGAAATTATAAATGGAAATGATTAAAATCGTCAAAATTTCAATTTTTCACAAGACGAGTTGGCAATTCTGATTGATGGGGTAAATATCTATATTTAATTCGCTTTATTAGTTAATTCTAAACGATTTTTGTTTATAAGGTAGTTCCCCATCACTCATAATTATCGCGTTATGACCCAAAAAACGTCAAAAATATCAAAATTTCGATTCATTTTTGGGTTATTACTTGGGGTAAATATCTATACTTAATTCACTTTATTAGTTAATTCTAAACGATTTTTGTTTATAAAGTAATTCCCCATCACTCATAATTATCACGTTATGACCCAAAAAACGTCAAAAATATCAAAAATTTCGATTCATTCTTGGGTTATTACTTGATGGATTAAAACAACTGATTGGATTTGATTTATCTGGTAATTATGAACCCTTTTTGTATAAAACACTTTCTTCCATCAATTATATTTAAGAAATTATAAAAGAAAATGATTAAAATCGTCAAAATTTCAATTTTTCACAAGACGAGTTGGCAATTCTGATTGATGGGGTAAATATTTATATTCAATTCGCTTTATGAGTTAATTCTAAACGATTTTTGTTTATAAAGTAATTCCCCATCACTCATAATTATCACGTTATAACCAAAAAACCGTCAAAAATATCAAAAATGTTAATTCATTTTTGGGTTATTACTTGATGGATTAAAATAACTGATTGGATCTGATTTATAGGCTAATTATAAACCATTTTTGTATGAAACACTTTTTTCCATCAATTATATTTAAGAAATTATAAAAGAAAATAATTAAAATCGTCAAAATTTCAATTTTTCACAAGACGAGTTGGCAATTCAGATTGATGGGGTAAATATCTATATTCAATTCGCTTTATTAGTTGATTCTAAACGATTTTTGTTTATAAAGTAATTCGCCATCACTCATAATTATCACGTTATGACCCAAAAAACGTAATAAATATCAAAAATTTTGATTTACTTTTGGGTTATTACTTGATGGATTAAAACAACTGATTGGATTTGATTTATAGGGTAATTATGAACCCTTTTTGTATAAAACACTTTCTTCCATCAATTATATTTAAGAAATTATAAAAGGAAATTATTAAAATCGTCAAAATTTCAATTTTTCACAAGATGAGTTGGCAATTCTGATTGATGGGGTAAATATCTATATTTAATTCACTTTATAAGTTAATTCTGAACTATTTTTGTTTATAAAGTAATTCCCCATCATTCATAATTATCACGTTATAACCCAAAAAATTTCAAAAATATCAAAATTTGGATTTATTTTTGGGTTATTACTTGATGGAGTAAAATAACTGATTGGATCTGATTTATAGGCTAATTATAAACCATTTTTGTATGAAACACTTTTTTCCATCAATTATATTTAAGAAATTATAAAAGAAAATAATTAAAATCGTCAAAATTTCAATTTTTCACAAGACGAGTTGGCAATTCAGATTGATGGGGTAAATATCTATATTCAATTCGCTTTATTAGTTAATTCTAAACGATTTTTATTTATAAGGTAGTTCCCCATCACTCATAATTATCACGTTATAACCCCAAAAAACGTCAAAAATATCAAAATTTTGATTTATTTTTGGGTTATTACTTGATGGAGTAAAATAACTGATTGGATTTGATTTATAGGGTAATTATGAACCCTTTTTGTATAAAACACTTTCTTCCATCAATTATATTTAAGAAATTATAAAAGAAAATGGTTAAAATCGTCAAAATTTCAATTTTTCACAAGACGAGTTGGCAATTCTGATTGATGGGATAAATATCTATATTCAATTCGCTTTATGAGTTAATTCTAAACGATTTTTGTCTATAAAGTAATTCCCCATCACTCATAATTATCACGTTATAACCCAAGAAACGTCAAAAATATCAAAAATGTTGATTCATTTTTGGGTTATTACTTGATGGATTAAAATAACTGATTTCATCTGATTTATAGGCTAATTATAAACCCTTTTTGTACGAAATACCTTTTTCCATCAATTATATTTAAGAAATTATAAAAGAAAATGGTTAAAATCGTCAAAATTTCAATTTTTCACTAGACGAGTTGGCAATTCTGATTGATGGGATAAATATCTATATTCAATTCGCTTTATGAGTTAATTCTAAACGATTTTTGTCTATAAAGTAATTCCCCATCACTCATAATTATCACGTTATAACCCAAGAAACGTCAAAAATATCAAAAATGTTGATTCATTTTTGGGTTATTACTTGATGGATTAAAATAACTGATTGGATTTGATTTATAGGGTAATTATGAACCCTTTTTGTATAAAACATTTTCATCCATCAATTATATTTAAGAAATTATAAAAGAAAATAATTAAAATCGTCAAAATTTCAATTTTTCACAAGACGAGTTGGCAATTCAGATTGATGGGGTAAATATCTATATTCAATTCGCTTTATGAGTTAATTCTAAACGATTTTTGTTTATAAAGTAATTCCCCATCACTCATAATTATCACGTTATGACCCAAAAAACGTCAAAAATATAAAAAATTTCAATTCATTTTTGGGTTATTACTTGATGGATTAAAATAACTGATTGGATTTGATTTATAGGCTAATTATAAACCCTTTTTGTACGAAACACTTTTTCCATCAATTATATTTAAGAAATTATAAAAGAAAATAATTAAAATCGTCAAAATTTCAATTTTTCACAAGACGAGTTGGCAATTCTGATTGATGGGGTAAATGTTTATATTCAATTCGCTTTATGAGTTAATTCTAAACGATTTTTGTTTATAAAGTAATTCCCCATCACTCATAATTATAACGTTATAACCCAAAAAACGTCGAAAATATCAAAATTTCGATTCATTTTTGGGTTATTACTTGATGGATTAAAATAACTGATTTCATCTGATTTATAGGCTAATTATAAACCCTTTTTGTACGAAACACCTTTTTCCATCAATTATATTTAAGAAATTATAAAAGAAAATGATTAAAATCGTCAAAATTTCAATTTTTCACAAGACGAGTTGGCAATTCTGATTGATGGGGTAAATATTTATATTCAATTCGCTTTATGAGTTAATTCTAAACGATTTTTGTTTATAAAGTAATTCCCCATCACTCATAATTATAACGTTATAACCCAAAAAACGTCGAAAATATCAAAATTTCGATTCATTTTTGGGTTATTACTTGATGGATTAAAATAACTGATTGGATCTGATTTATAGGCTAATTATAAACCCTTTTTGCACGAAACACTTTTTTCCATCAATTATATTTAAGAAATTATAAACGGAAATGATTAAAATCGTCAAAATTTCAATTTTTCACAAGACGAGTTGGCAATTCTGATTGATGGGGTAAATATTTATATTCAATTCGCTTTAAGAGTTAATTCTAAACGATTTTTGTTTATAAAGTAATTCCCCATCACTCATAATTATAACGTTATAACCCAAAAAACGTCAAAAATATCAAAAATTTCGATTCATTTTTGGGTTATTACTTGATGGATTAAAATAACTGATTGGATTTGATTTATAGGGTAATTATGAACCCTTTTTGTATAAAACATTTTCTTCCATCAATTATATTTAAGAAATTATAAAAGAAAATAATTAAAATCGTCAAAATTTCAATTTTTCACAAGACGAGTTGGCAATTCAGATTGATGGGGTAAATATCTATATTCAATTCGCTTTATGAGTTTATTCTAAACGATTTTTGTTTATAAAGTAATTCCACATCACTCATAATTATCACGTTATGGCCCAAAAAACGTCAAAAATATCAAAAATTTCGATTCATTTTTGGGTTATTACTTGATGGATTAAAATAACTGATTGGATTTGATTTATAGGCTAATTATAAATCCTTTTTGTACAAAACACTTTTTTCCATCAATTATATTTAAGAAATTATAAAAGAAAATGGTTAAAATCGTCAAAATTTCAATTTTTTACAAGATGAATTGGCAATTCTGATTGATGGGGCAAATATCTATATTCAATCCGCTTTATTAGTTAATTCTAAACGATTTTTGTTTTTAAAATAATTCCCCATCACTCATAATTACCACATTATGACCCAAAAAACGTAAAATATATCAAAAATTTTGATTCATTTTTGGGTTATTACTTGATGGATTAAAATAACTGATTGGATTTGATTTATAGGCTAATTATAAACCCTTTTTGTACGAAACACCTTTTTCCATCAATTACATTTAAGAAATTATTAAAGAAAATGATTAAAATCGTCAAACTTTCAATTTTTCACAAGATGAGTTGGCGATTCTGATTGATGGGGTAAATATTTATATTCAATTCGCTTTATGAGTTAATTCTAAACGATTTTTGTTTATAAAGTAATTCCCCATCACTCATAATTATCACGTTATGACCCAAAAAACGTCAAAAATATCAAAATTTCGATTCATTTTTGGGTTATTACTTGATGGAGTAAAATAACTGATTGGATCTGATTTGTAGGCTAATTATAAACCCTTTTTGTACGAAACACTTTTTTCCATCATTTTAAAAATTTATAAATCTCATCTAACAACAATGGTTCGAGTACTTGCCTACTGCAGAGGATTCAAAAACAATGTCCGGAAATCAACTAAAAAAGAACAGGAAAAAATACAGGATACAGGAAAAACTGATATCGTTACAGAAAAATTCTCAAATCGATAAGGAAAGCAAGATATCTAAACTATTTCCATTTTTTTTCTGATATTGCTCATAAAAAATTAAATACTTCCAGAAAAAAAGGCGAAAAACCGACGTTTCAAGAAAATTGTGGTATACCACCAAATGATACATGGACTCGGAAGCGGGGCCCTCCACTTCCAGCACCAAGTACAGGAACAGCGGAAGACAGATACAAGAGAAAATAACACCATGCTCCCCCAAAAAGTTGGACGATCAAATAGGTAAGGAATAACAGATATAATGTCTTGTAAACAACTTAAAATAATGATGTGGTATGCTAGAAGTATTATTAAGAACAAACCAAGCTTTTTGAGTTCCTTAAAGGTAATAAACAAGGCGTTATAGTCTAAAATATACATTTTATAACTTCAAATTACTACCATATCAAAAGACTGAGAACTTGAACCAGTGATAAACAGTCATTTCATTAAAATTAAAATCAAGAATATCAATTTAATTGCAGTAATGTAATTGCAATTTAATCAAACATTGGAGACTTTAACAGACAAAATAAATAAATTGTTTTTAACCTATGAGAATTCACAAAGATCAAGGGCTCCTCTTATCGCTGTGATATACAAAGATATAAGATCGTACATAAACTGTATTTATAAGGATTGAGATCTTGGGGTGCACTCTTTGGTATCCGAGACAAGACGAGAAATCTAAAATAGATTAATAATAAGGATAGATAAGAAAAATACTGTGATAACTATATGATTTCATAAGTAATTACTCCCTATCTCAAACATATTCATCTAAATCCTTTATCAAAGATATGAATCCGAGGGCCTTCCAAAACAACCATAATTCAAATCACTAGGCCTTTAGCTCACAGAAGAATTATCAATATATTAGTTTGAATGTGTTTTAGTGTATTTTAATATTCCTATATAGATTCAATAATTAATATTTTTATATTATTGAATAAATCAACAATAACATAACCTATAAAATCAAATCGTAGCCAACTTCACACCTTAACCTACCTCCCCCAAAAGCAATAACACATTCAACATAACCTCAATTTCTTATTTAAAATTTATTTTTTAACTTAAAACGAAATGAATACTTGCCGATTTTGCTTAGGATGTTCAGACACTCAATTTAAACCATTATCTTCACTTAATTCGGCCTATTTAGAGTTAATTCTTCCGGAAATTGTAAGTAATTAAAACAATAATATTATCGATGAGTTATAACAAAATTTTTAATTAAATTGGAGGATTTGACCCTTACTGAATCGCCCCAAATATGCCCTGAATGTATAACAAGCCTCGAAGATGCCTACAACTTTAAAATGAGATGTCTCGAAACGCAAGAGCACTTAAAAAGTATCACCGAAATAAAATCCGAATCTTACTTTCCAGAAACAACAAACGAAATTAAATCAGAAAATAATAACGATGATTTAAGTTATGAATACAATTCTAATTCGATTTTTATAAAAGAAGATGTAGAAATAAGCAAAAATGAGATTATTTCTAACGAAAATCCAAAAAGATCCCGAAAAAAAGGAAGCTATAATAAACGTTATCAATGTAATCAATGTGGAATATCGTTCCATTTCATGTGTAAGCTACGCACTCATATGGTTATTCATTCTGATGAGAAGAAATTTATTTGTGAAATTTGCCAAAAAGGGTTTCACAGGGAGGCTCATTTAAGGGAACATATAAACGTGCATCGTGCCGATAAGGTGAAACCTTACGAATGCGACGTTTGTGGGAAAACATTTTTTTGGAAAAACGGTTTGAGGCAACACAAATTGACCCATCGTGATAAGGTGAAGTGCGAGATTTGTGGACAGTGGTTAAAAACGGTTTACACGTTAAGGAGGCATTTAAAATTGCATGAATCTCATTAATTTATTAATTAATCTTTATTAAAGAAGATTGTTTTATTTACAACAATCTTATTTTACGTAAAAATCGTTCGAAAAGATTTAATTTCCTCCCGTTTAACGTCCAAAGTCTTTCCACACGATATTTAGGGGCCAATTCAAATTTGATGGGGCAAGATTCCTCAAATTCACAATCACCCTCAGTAAAACAACTAACTTTAACGATGTTGAAAAAAATCGATCCAATTACATTCCCAGCGCTCGTTTGGGTGCGTTTCAAACATTCTTGGAATTTTAAATCGCAATCGCAGTGAGATCTAATAAGAAAAAGAATTAGATTATAATTATTTTGTTAGAAATTTTTTACCTCGTATAAGGTGAGTCGTTACAAACACTTCCTCTGCATTCCCCAGCGTTTAAAGAATTCGAGCAATAATCGTGCTCCCTACAACATTTATCCTCATTTCTATGTTCGCCTAAATCGTTGAAAAATCGAGCTTTTGTACCTATTCAAATCAACTTTAATTACACAAAATTAATTTTTAAATTTAAATAATCAAACCTTGTCCACACCATAAAGTCCCGGGGAATATAAACCCATATTTTTGCTTCTCAAAGCACGGAGTTTCCATTTTATCCAAAACGTTATCATCCACAAACATCACTTCATCTTCATTCAAAATATTATCAACATAATTTCTAAAATTTACCAAATTCTCAAATGATTCTATTTAATTAATTAACTTACCTATCAGTGTGAACCTTACAAGAAGGCGAATCCGCATCAAATTCAATAATTTTGGTTTGATCTTCATTACAAAAGAAAAGTTTGCAACTTGCGAAATTTATTAAAATTAAGATGAATACTAAAAGAGTCGTTTGAGCCTAAAAAAATGAGATTTGAAGCTTTTAAAATGTTTTTAATGCAGGATGGGACTCACCATTGTGGTTTGCGAAAGCTGTTTGTGAAAATAATTTTAAGAATTGAAGCAAAAACGGGTTAAACCTGTAACAAACATGGAATTTTTTTTATAAATATTCAAGTAGCACTTCAAAAAAAACAAATAAAGAAAGAGGTAAACAATTTTAATCGTTCAAGTTGAAATATGTATTTAAAACTGTTTGTAGTTCATTAATTCAGGTTTAATTTTGTTTTTTTTTTTTTGCTTGAGATGTCTCAATTTGTTCTTGAGATACGATTTTTTTTTTAATTTTACGTTTTACATAAATAATCAAAAATGTAGAGTTAGATTTAAAAAATCATAACTTCCACATTTATGGGAAATAAGAAATTCTTTTTGGCGCATTAAATTTTGATTAAATTAAATTTAATTTGATTCATATCTCAACTTGATATCTCAATTCGTTCTTGTGATATCCTTCTTTGAAATCTACCTTTGACATAAACAAAAATTTAACGTTTGACTTAAAAAAATCATAACTCCAACATTTATGGGAAATAAGAAAGTCTTTTTGGCACATTAAATCTTGATTAAATTCGGTTTAATTTGATTCTTATCTCAATTTGATATCTCAATTAGATC
This sequence comes from Onthophagus sagittarius, assembly GCA_036711965.1. Classification (NCBI taxonomy): domain Eukaryota; kingdom Metazoa; phylum Arthropoda; class Insecta; order Coleoptera; family Scarabaeidae; genus Onthophagus; species Onthophagus sagittarius. Next base: position 13,473,645 of record JASERS010000009.1, on the reverse strand, counting down.
TTGAGATACCCCTTTCTAAAGTTTGTGATTCATATAAATAATCAAAGATGCAGAGTTGGATTTAAAAAATCATAACATCCGCATTTATGGGAATTAAGAAATCATCTTTGTCACACTAAATCCTGATTAAATTAACTTTAATTTGCTTCTTATCTCAACTCGATATCTCAATTAGTTCTTGAGATATCCCTCTTTAAAATCTATGTTTGACATAAACAAAAATTTAACGTTTGATTTAAAAAATCATAACTTCCACATTTATGGGAAATAAGAAATTCTTTTTAGCACATTAAATCTTGATTAAATTCGCTTTAATTTGATTCTTATCTCAACTTGATATCTCAATTAAATCTTGAGATACCCTACTTTAAAGTTTGTGATTCATATAAATAATCAAAGATGCAGAGTTGGATTTAAAAAATCATAACATGCGCATTTATGGGAATTATGAAATCATCTTTATCCCAATTAAATCCTGATTAAATTAACTTTAATTTGCTTCTTATCTCAACTCGATATCTCAATTCGTTCTTGAGATATCCCTCTTTAAAATCTACGTTTGACATAAACAAAAATTTAATGTTGATTTAAAAAATCATAACTTCCACATTTATGGTAAATAAGAAACTCTTTTTAGCACATTAAATCTTGATTAAATTCGCTTTAATTTGATTCTTATCTCAACTCGATATCTCAATTCCTTTTTGAGATACCCCATTTTAAAATTTATGATTCATGTAAACAATTAAAGATGCAGAGTTTGATTTAAAAAATCATAACTTCCGTATTTATGGGAATTAAGAAATCATCTTTATCACACTAAATTCTGATTAAATTAACGTTAACTTGTTTCTTATCTCAACTCTATATCTCAATTCGTTCTTGAGATATCCCTCTTTAAAATCTACGTTTGACATAAACAAAAATTTTACGTTTGATTTAAAAAATCATAACTTCCACATTTATGGGAAATAAGAAATTCTTTTTGGCACATTAAATCTTGATTAAATTCGCTTTAATTTGATTCATATCTCAACTTGATATCTCAATTAAATCTTGAGATACCCCATTTTAAAGTTTGTGATTCATATAAATAATCAAAGATGCAGAGTTGGATTTAAAAAATCATAACTTCCGCATTTATGGGAATTAAGAAATCATCTATGTCATATTAAATCCTGATTAACTTAACATTAATTTGCTTCTTATCTCAACTTGATATCTCAATTAGTTCTTGAGATATCCCTCTTTAAAATCTACGTTTGACATAAACAAAAATTTAATGTTAATTTTAAAAAATCATAACTTCCACATTTATGGGAAATAAGAAATTCTCTTTAGCACATTAAATCTTGATTAAATTCGCTTTAATTTGATTCTTATCTCAACTTGATATCTCAATTAGATCTTTAGATACCCCATTTTAAAGTTTGTGATTCATATAAATAATCAAAGATGCAGAGTTGGATTTAAAAAATCATAACATCCGCATTTATGGGAATTAAGAAATCATCTTTGTCACATTAAATCCTGATTAAAATAACGTTAATTTGGTTCTTATCTCAACTCGATATCTCAATTAGTTCTTGAGATATCCCTCTTTAAAATCTACGTTTGACATAAACAAAAATTTAATGTTGATTTAAAAAAAATCATAACTTCCACATTTATGGTCAAATAAGAAACTCTTTTTAGCACATTAAATCTTGATTAAATTCGCTTTAATTTGATTCTTATCTCAACTCGATATCTCAATTCCTTTTTGGGATACCCCATTTTAAAATTTATGATTCATGTAAACAATCAAAGATGCAGAGTTGGATTTAAAAAATCATAACTTCCGTATTTATGGGAATTAAGAAATCATCTTTATCACACTAAATCCTGATTAAATTAACGTTAATTTGCTTCTTATCTCAACTCTATATCTCAATTCGTTCTTGAGATATCCCTCTTTAAAATCTACGTTTGACATAAACAAAAATTTAACGTTTGATTTAAAAAATCATAACTTCCACATTTATGGGAAATAAGAAATTCTTTTTGGCACATTAAATCTTGATTAATTTCGCTTTAATTTAATTCTTATCTCAACTCGATATCTCAATTTCTTCTTGAGATATCCCATTTTAAAATTTATGATTTATATAAATAATCAAAGATGCAGAGTTGAATTTAAAAAAATCATAACTTACGCATTTATGAGAATTAAGATATCATCTTTGTCACATTAAATCTTGATTAAATTAACTTTAATTTGCTTCTTATCTCAACTCGATATCTCAATTCGTTCTTGTGATATCCTTCTTTGAAATCTACCTTTGACATAAACAAAAATTTAACGTTTGATTTAAAAAATCATAACTTCCACATTTATGGGAAATAAGAAATTCTTTTTAGCACATTAAATCTTGATTAAATTCGCTTTAATTTGACTCTTATCTCAACTCGATATCTCAATTCCTTTTTGAGATACCCCATTTTAAAATTTATGATTCATGTAGATAATCAAAGATGCAGAGTTGAATTTAAACAAATCATAACTTCCGTAATTATGGGAATTAAGAAATCATCTTTATCACATTAAATCCTGATTAAATTAACGTTAATTTGCTTCTTATCTCAACTCTATATCTCAATTCGTTCTTGAGATATCCCTCTTTAAAATCTACGTTTGACATAAACAAAAATTTAACGTTTGATTTAAAAAATCATAACTTCCACATTTATGGGATATAAGAAATTCTTTTTGGCACATTAAATCTTGATTAAATTCGCTTTAATTTGATTCTTATCTCAACTCGATATCTCAATTCCTTTTTGAGATACCCCATTTTAAAATTTATGATTCATGTAAACAATTAAAGATGCAGAGTTTGATTTAAAAAATCATAACTTCCGTATTTATGGGAATTAAGAAATCATCTTTATCACACTAAATTCTGATTAAATTAACGTTAACTTGTTTCTTATCTCAACTCTATATCTCAATTCGTTCTTGAGATATCCCTCTTTAAAATCTACGTTTGACATAAACAAAAATTTTACGTTTGATTTAAAAAATCATAACTTCCACATTTATGGGAAATAAGAAATTCTTTTTGGCACATTAAATCTTGATTAAATTCGCTTTAATTTGATTCATATCTCAACTTGATATCTCAATTAAATCTTGAGATACCCCATTTTAAAGTTTGTGATTCATATAAATAATCAAAGATGCAGAGTTGGATTTAAAAAATCATAACTTCCGCATTTATGGGAATTAAGAAATCATCTATGTCATATTAAATCCTGATTAACTTAACATTAATTTGCTTCTTATCTCAACTTGATATCTCAATTAGTTCTTGAGATATCCCTCTTTAAAATCTACGTTTGACATAAACAAAAATTTTACGTTTGATTTAAAAAATCATAACTTCCACATTTATGGGAAATAAGAAATTCTCTTTAGCACATTAAATCTTGATTAAATTCGCTTTAATTTGATTCTTATCTCAACTTGATATCTCAATTAGATCTTTAGATACCCCATTTTAAAGTTTGTGATTCATATAAATAATCAAAGATGCAGAGTTGGATTTAAAAAATCATAACATCCGCATTTATGGGAATTAAGAAATCATCTTTGTCACATTAAATCCTGATTAAAATAACGTTAATTTGGTTCTTATCTCAACTCGATATCTCAATTAGTTCTTGAGATATCCCTCTTTAAAATCTACGTTTGACATAAACAAAAATTTAATGTTGATTTAAAAAAAATCATAACTTCCACATTTATGGTCAAATAAGAAACTCTTTTTAGCACATTAAATCTTGATTAAATTCGCTTTAATTTGATTCTTATCTCAACTCGATATCTCAATTCCTTTTTGGGATACCCCATTTTAAAATTTATGATTCATGTAAACAATCAAAGATGCAGAGTTGGATTTAAAAAATCATAACTTCCGTATTTATGGGAATTAAGAAATCATCTTTATCACACTAAATCCTGATTAAATTAACGTTAATTTGCTTCTTATCTCAACTCTATATCTCAATTCGTTCTTGAGATATCCCTCTTTAAAATCTACGTTTGACATAAACAAAAATTTAACGTTTGATTTAAAAAATCATAACTTCCACATTTATGGGAAATAAGAAATTCTTTTTGGCACATTAAATCTTGATTAATTTCGCTTTAATTTAATTCTTATCTCAACTCGATATCTCAATTTCTTCTTGAGATATCCCATTTTAAAATTTATGATTTATATAAATAATCAAAGATGCAGAGTTGAATTTAAAAAAATCATAACTTACGCATTTATGAGAATTAAGATATCATCTTTGTCACATTAAATCTTGATTAAATTAACTTTAATTTGCTTCTTATCTCAACTCGATATCTCAATTCGTTCTTGTGATATCCTTCTTTGAAATCTACCTTTGACATAAACAAAAATTTAACGTTTGATTTAAAAAATCATAACTTCCACATTTATGGGAAATAAGAAATTCTTTTTAGCACATTAAATCTTGATTAAATTCACCTTAATTTGATTCTTATCTCAACTTGATATCTCAATTCGTTCTTGAGATACCCCATTTGAAAGTTTATGATTCATATAAATAATCAAAGATGCAGAGTTAGATTTAAAAAATCCTAACTTCCGCATTTATGGGAATTAAGAAATCATCTTTGTCACACTAAATCCTGATTAAATTAACTTTAATTTGCTTCTTATCTCAACTTGATATCTCAATTCGTTTTTGAGATATCCCTTTTTAAAATCTATGTTTGACATAAACAAAAATTTTACGTTTGATTTAAAAAATCACAACTTCCACATTTATGGGAAATAAGAAACTCTTTTTAGCACATTAAATCTTGATTAAATTCGCTTTAATTTGACTCTTATCTCAACTCGATATCTCAATTCCTTTTTGAGATACCCCATTTTAAAATTTATGATTCATGTAGATAATCAAAGATGCAGAGTTGAATTTAAACAAATCATAACTTCCGTATTTATGGGAATTAAGAAATCATCTTTATCACACTAAATCCTGATTAAATTAACGTTAATTTGCTTCTTATCTCAACTCTATATCTCAATTCGTTCTTGAGATATCCCTCTTTAAAATCTACGTTTGACATAAACAAAAATTTAACGTTTGATTTAAAAAATCATAACTTCCACATTTATGGGAAATAAGAAATTCTTTTTGGCACATTAAATCTTGATTAAATTCGCTTTAATTTGATTCTTATCTCAACTCGATATCTCAATTCCTTTTTGAGATACCCCATTTTAAAATTTATGATTCATGTAAATAATCAAAGATGCAGAGTTGCATTTAAAAAAATCATAACTTCCGTATTTATGGGAATTAAGAAATCATCTTTATCACACTAAATCCTGATTAAATTAACGTTAATTTGCTTCTTATCTCAACTCTATATCTCAATTCGTTCTTGAGATATCCCTCTTTAAAATCTACGTTTGACATAAACAAAAATTTAACGTTTGATTTAAAAAATCATAACTTCCACATTTATGGGAAATAAGAAATTCTTTTTGGCACATTAAATCTTGATTAAATTCGCTTTAATTTGATTCTTATCTCAACTCGATATCTCAATTCCTTTTTGAGATACCCCATTTTAAAATTTATGATTCATGTAAATAATCAAAGATGCAGAGTTGAATTTAAAAAAATCATAACTTCCGTATTTATGGGAATTAAGAAATCATCTATGTCATATTAAATCCTGATTAAATTAACTTTAATTTGTTTCTTATCTCAACTTGATGTCTCAATTAGTTCTTGAGATATCCCTCTTTAAAATCTACGTTGGACTTAAACAAGAATTTAACGTTTGATTTAAAAAATCATAACTTCCACATTTATGAGAAATATAAGAAATTCTTTTTAGCACATTAAATCTTGATTAAATTCGCTTTAATTTGATTCTTATCTCAACTTGATATCTCAATTAAATCTTGAGATACCCCATTTTAAAGTTTGTGATTCATATAAATAATCAAAGATGCAGAGTTGGATTTAAAAAATCATAACTTCCGCACTTATGGGAATTAAGAAATCATCTTTGTCACACTAAATCCTGATTAAATTAACTTTAATTTGCTTCTTATCTCAACTTGATATCTCAATTCGTTTTTGAGATACGATTCTTTTATTTATATCTTAAGTTATAAAAAAATTTAGAGAAATTTTTTGCTATTTTTGGAAAACTTAAAAAGAATAAAAAAGCCTTAATAACTAAGTAGATTTAATCGCAGAAATTTATCCATTTTATCAATTTTTAATAATAAATTAGTAAATTTTTAATAACAATTAATATAGCCCCATCTATCGTCGAAGTGCGTAATCGAGTTAACTCATTATTATTAGAATTTTACATTAGAATTCATTATTAATGCAAAAATTATTTAATAATTAAAATTGATTAATTTTATTTTACTCAATTTTGTTTATTTAAATTAATTATTATATTAATAATTAATTTCATTAAAAATAAACAATAACTAATTCCTTCTTTACCGGCATAAAACGTCATCAAAAAAAAATTTTCCCGTTAACCTCAATCTCGCATTAAACGTCATTAAACATAAAGAAAGGGAAAAAACGATAAATTCCAAGAAACAATGTTTCAATAAACTCCTACGCAACAAATAAGATAACCATTTTCTTCCAATATGTTTTTCCCGGCGGTGGTTTTCGCCGTTCTGGCGATACCGTCCGTTTTGATCGACTCAAAAAGCGTAATTCGAAGAGATTCCCAACAAAAAGAAGATTTCCTTCAAAGCCCCAGGTATTTAAACTACCAAGAGTTAACGCAATACTTTAAAATACTCCAAAATCGTTATCCGAACTTGGCGAAACTCGAAAGTGTCGGCAAATCGGTTAAACAACGCGAATTATGGGTGTTAAAGGTTGGAAAGGACGTCGAATCAAGGCCTTTATTGAATCCAATGATGAAATTGGTGGCGAATATGCACGGAGATGAAACTGTTGGGAGGATGTTGGTTATATATATGGCCCAATATTTGTTGGATAATTACGGGAAGGATGAGAGAGTTACCAAGTTGGTTAATAATACCGAGATTTATTTGATGCCTTCGATGAATCCGGATGGGTATGAAGATTCTTTGGAGGGGTCTTGTGAGTCAAAAAGGGGGTACGTTGGGAGGAATAATGCAAGGGGGAAAGATTTGAACCGAGATTTTCCTGATCAATATCATAAAAATGGGGCCAATTTGATTAATCGGCAACCGGAAACTTTGGCGATGATGACTTGGATTGTCTCAAATCCTTTCGTTTTATCGGCAAATTTACATGGAGGAGCTGTTGTTGCTAGTATTCCTTTCGATAACTCAGGGTAAATAAATTTTTTTTAATTCCTTGATTTAATCAATTATTTTTTATTAATTATTTTAGTCGAATTTCCGCTTCAAAATACAAAACGGGGCATAGCAACCCATCCCCCGACCACCCCTACTTCACGAAATTAGCCCATTTATACGCCCAAAATCACCGTTACATGAAAACCGGGAGATCCTGCGACGTCGATGACTTCCCCGGAGGGGTTACAAACGGCGCGGAATGGTACGAATTGGACGGGGGGATGCAAGATTATAATTACATCCACTCTAATTGCTTTGAGATAACCCTCGAATTGAGTTGCTGCAAATTTCCTTTGGCCAGCACTTTGCCGAAAGAGTGGGAATTAAATAAGGAACCTTTGTTGCTGTTGATGGAGGCGACCCATTGGGGGGTTAAAGGTTTGATTCAAGACGAGAGAGGAAGGGGGATCCCCGAAGCGGTTGTGGTGGTCGAGGGGATTAAGCACAATGTGACTTCATCGAATCAAGGTGAATTTTGGAGGTTGTTAGTACCCGGGAACTATGTTATGTATGCTTTTGGATATGGTTATGAGGTATCGGAAAAAATTCCTGTTACCGTAGTCGAAGGGGCCACTACGAGACAAGATTTTACTTTGAAACAGAACGTGAGGATGCAAGGTAATAAAAGTAACGGGTGGGTGGGAGATGAGCACTGGGCTTGGGCTTAATCTCACTTTTGATAATCTCAGTTTTAATAATCTCATTAATGATAAGTTTTAATCAGGTATTATTGGTTGTGGGAATTTCTTTTAAGAAAGAAAGGGTTGTTTATTATTTTTTTCTCAATTATAACCTCGAATGATGTATTTTTTAATTAATTTTTAACATTTAATTAATTAATTTGTGATTTTGAAGCGATCAAACCGAATGTATTGCTCAATTTTCGGTAAGAAAATAAAGGTATTAAAAAAAAACAAGGTGTATATTCTTTTTTTCGATTGATTCTTAATGAAATTAATCCAAAATCAAAAATAATAAATAACCCTTCCTTCCATACTGATATTTTAAATTTATTAGCATAAAATCAAATGGCTCAAATTAGCTTAAAACATCTTTAAGATACTTTTTGAGTTTAATTTCTAGCTAAATTCTAACGAAAATATTAAATAAAATGATTTTTTATGCCATAAAAACCAAATAAAACGTTTTTAATAATTCTTAACAATATTTTAAATCGCATTATTTATTCCAGGTAAATTCAACGAACAACAAAACATCACAACGCCTGAATTAGACGAATTCGGATTCGTTTTGCGCGATAAAAACGAATTTCGCCACCACAATTACACGGAGATGGAACAAATTTTGATAGAGTACAACGAAACTTACCCCAATATAACCGATTTGAAGTCGATTGGAAAATCGGTCGAAGGAAGAGACCTTTATGTGTTGGTCTTGGGGAATACTCCACTTAAACACGTTCCAGGTACGATCAAAAAATTAATTTGAATTTTAAAGTTGGAATGATTAATTTAAATTTATTTTTTTATTTATATGGTGATTATGAGTGGGTAGAGGAAGTAGTTTTTTTATCAATTATAAAATACCCAAACCGCATTAAAACAGTGATTGATAAAGAGTCGAAAGACGCAGTATCAATTCGTTGTGTATTAATAAAACTTCCCAGATTGCGGTTTTAAGTAATTATTCTTGTTTGTGTTCGAATTAATCGTAGAAAATAAAACCTTGTTTTGTTAATAATTGTTACGGGGTTTCCTTAAATCGCTAAGAATCATCTTAATTTTAACAAATAAGCACTGGGGAAATCCGTTATTAATAGGATTGACCTTGTCTTTATTTAAATTTTACAACTTAATGCGAAATGATGGGTCCAAATTATTAATTGATTTTATTTTTAGGCTAATTTAAGATGTTTTTCATCTATATCATCAAATCCCATCGTTTTTACTTTTCGAGATATAACTCAATTTGACAACACCAATTTCTTCGAATTTTGACCTTTTCTTAATTTATATTTTACAACTTAATAACAGATGACGGGTTCAAATTATTAATTGATTTTGTTTTTAGGTTATTTTACAATGTTTTTCACTTATAACATTAAATCCCATCGTTTTTACTTTCTGAGATATAACCCAATTTGACAACAAATCCCTCGAATTTTAACCTCTTTTTAATTTATATTTTACAACTTAATGAGACACAATGGGTTCAAATTATTACTTGATTATGTTTTTAAGTTAATTTGGAGTCCTTTTCATCTATATCATTAAATCCCATCATTTTTACTTTTCGATATATAACCCAATTTGACAACATCAAATTCTTCGAATTTCGACCTTTTCTTAAATTATATTTTACAACTTAATATGACATGATGGGTTCAAATTATTAATTGATTATGTTTTTAGGCTAATTTAGAATTTATCATTAAGAAGAAGAATATAGAATAATCATTAATTCGCATTATTTTTACTTTTCGAGATATAACCCAATTTAACAACATCAAATTCTTGGAATTTCGACCTTTACTTAATTTATATTTTACAACTTAATAAGAGATGATGGGTCCAAATTATTAATTGATTATGTTTTTAGGTTAATTTGGAATGTTTATCACCTATATCATCAAATCCCATCCTTTTTATTTCTCGAGATATAACCCAATTTGTCAACATCAAATTCTTCGAATTTCGACCTTTTCTTAGTTAATATTTTACAACTTAATAAGAGATGATCGGTCCAAATTATTAATTGATTATGTTTTTAGGTTAATTTAGAATGCTTTTCAGCTATATCATTAAATCCCATCCTTTTTACTTTTCCAGATATAACCCAATTTGACAACATCAAATTCTTCGAATTTCGACCCTTTCTTAATTAATATTTTACGACTTAATAAGAGATGATGGGTCCAAATTATTAATTGATTATGTTTTTAGGTTAATTTAGAATGCTTTTCACCCATATCATTAAATCCCATCGTTTTTACTTTTCCAGATATAACCCAATTTGACAACATCAAATTCTTCGAATTTCGACCCTTTCTTAATTAATATTTTACGACTTAATAAGAGATGATGGGTCCAAATTATTAATTGATTATGTTTTTAGGTTAATTTAGAATGCTTTTCACCCATATCATTAAATCCCATCGTTTTTACTTTTCCAGATATAACCCAATTTGACAACATCAAATTCTTCGAATTTCGACCCTTTCTTAATTAATATTTTACGACTTAATAAGAGATGATGGGTCCAAATTATTAATTGATTATGTTTTTAGGTTAATTTAGAATGCTTTTCACCCATATCATTAAATCCCATCGTTTTTACTTTTCCAGATATAACCCAATTTGACAACATCAAATTCTTCGAATTTCGACCCTTTCTTAATTAATATTTTACGACTTAATAAGAGATGATGGGTCCAAATTATTAATTGATTATGTTTTTAGGTTAATTTAGAATGCTTTTCACCCATATCATTAAATCCCATCGTTTTTACTTTTCCAGATATAACCCAATTTGACAACATCAAATTCTTCGAATTTCGACCCTTTCTTAATTAATATTTTACGACTTAATAAGAGATGATGGGTCCAAATTATTAATTGATTATGTTTTTAGGTTAATTTAGAATGCTTTTCACCCATATCATTAAATCCCATCGTTTTTACTTTTCCAGATATAACCCAATTTGACAACATCAAATTCTTCGAATTTCGACCCTTTCTTAATTAATATTTTACGACTTAATAAGAGATGATGGGTCCAAATTATTAATTGATTATGTTTTTAGGTTGATTTAGAATGCTTTTCACCCATATCATTAAATCCCATCGTTTTTACTTTTCCAGATATAACCCAATTTGACAACATCAAATTCTTCGAATTTCGACCCTTTCTTAATTAATATTTTACGACTTAATAAGAGATGATGGGTCCAAATTATTAATTGATTATGTTTTTAGGTTAATTTAGAATGCTTTTCACCCATATCATTAAATCCCATCGTTTTTACTTTTCCAGATATAACCCAATTTGACAACATCAAATTCTTCGAATTTCGACCCTTTCTTAATTAATATTTTACGACTTAATAAGAGATGATGGGTCCAAATTATTAATTGATTATGTTTTTAGGTTAATTTAGAATGCTTTTCACCCATATCATTAAATCCCATCGTTTTTACTTTTCCAGATATAACCCAATTTGACAACATCAAATTCTTCGAATTTCGACCCTTTCTTAATTAATATTTTACGACTTAATAAGAGATGATGGGTCCAAATTATTAATTGATTATGTTTTTAGGTTAATTTAGAATGCTTTTCACCCATATCATTAAATCCCATCGTTTTTACTTTTCCAGATATAACCCAATTTGACAACATCAAATTCTTCGAATTTCGACCCTTTCTTAATTAATATTTTACGACTTAATAAGAGATGATGGGTCCAAATTATTAATTGATTATGTTTTTAGGTTAATTTAGAATGCTTTTCACCCATATCATTAAATCCCATCGTTTTTACTTTTCCAGATATAACCCAATTTGACAACATCAAATTCTTCGAATTTCGACCCTTTCTTAATTAATATTTTACGACTTAATAAGAGTTGATGGGTCCAAATTATTAATTGATTATGTTTTTAGGTTAATTTAGAATGCTTTTCACCCATATCATTAAATCCCAACGTTTTTACTTTTCCAGATATAACCCAATTTGACAACATCAAATTCTTCGAATTTCGACCCTTTCTTAATTAATATTTTACGACTTAATAAGAGATGATGGGTCCAAATTATTAATTGATTATGTTTTTAGGTTAATTTAGAATGCTTTTCACCCATATCATTAAATCCCAACGTTTTTACTTTTCCAGATATAACCCAATTTGACAACATCAAATTCTTCGAATTTCGACCCTTTCTTAATTAATATTTTACGACTTAATAAGAGATGATGGGTCCAAATTATTAATTGATTATGTTTTTAGGTTAATTTAGAATGCTTTTCACCCATATCATTAAATCCCATCGTTTTTACTTTTCCAGATATAACCCAATTTGACAACATCAAATTCTTCGAATTTCGACCCTTTCTTAATTAATATTTTACGACTTAATAAGAGATGATGGGTCCAAATTATTAATTGATTATGTTTTTAGGTTAATTTAGAATGCTTTTCACCCATATCATTAAATCCCATCGTTTTTACTTTTCCAGATATAACCCAATTTGACAACATCAAATTCTTCGAATTTCGACCCTTTCTTAATTAATATTTTACGACTTAATAAGAGTTGATGGGTCCAAATTATTAATTGATTATGTTTTTAGGTTAATTTAGAATGCTTTTCACCCATATCATTAAATCCCAACGTTTTTACTTTTCCAGATATAACCCAATTTGACAACATCAAATTCTTCGAATTTCGACCCTTTCTTAATTAATATTTTACGACTTAATAAGAGATGATGGGTCCAAATTATTAATTGATTATGTTTTTAGGTTAATTTAGAATGCTTTTCACCCATATCATTAAATCCCATCGTTTTTACTTTTCCAGATATAACCCAATTTGACAACATCAAATTCTTCGAATTTCCACCTTTTCTTAAGTTATATTTTACAACTTAATAAGAGATGATGGGTCGAAATTATTAATTGATTATGTTTTTAGGTTAATTTAGAATGTTTTTTACCTATATCATTAATTCCCATCGTTTTTACTTTTCCAGATATAACCCAATTTGACAACATCAAATTCTTCGAATTTCCACCTTTTCTTAAGTTATATTTTACAACTTAATAAGAGATGATGGGTCGAAATTATTAATTGATTATGTTTTTAGGTTAATTTAGAATGTTTTTTACCTATATCATTAATTCCCATCGTTTTTACTTTTCCAGATATAACCCAATTTGACAACATCAAATTCTTCGAATTTCCACCTTTTCTTAAGTTATATTTTACAACTTAATAAGAGATGATGGGTCGAAATTATTAATTGATTATGTTTTTAGGTTAATTTAGAATGTTTTTTACCTATATCATTAATTCCCATCGTTTTTACTTTTCCAGATATAACCCAATTTAACAACATCAAATTCTTGGAATTTCGACCTTTACTTAATTTATATTTTACAACTTAATAAGAGATGATGGGTCCAAATTATTAATTGATTATGTTTTTAGGTTAATTTGGAATGTTTATCACCTATATCATCAAATCCCATCCTTTTTATTTCTCGAGATATAACCCAATTTGTCAACATCAAATTCTTCGAATTTCGACCTTTTCTTAGTTAATATTTTACAACTTAATAAGAGATGATCGGTCCAAATTATTAATTGATTATGTTTTTAGGTTAATTTAGAATGCTTTTCAGCTATATCATTAAATCCCATCCTTTTTACTTTTCCAGATATAACCCAATTTGACAACATCAAATTCTTCGAATTTCGACCCTTTCTTAATTAATATTTTACGACTTAATAAGAGATGATGGGTCCAAATTATTAATTGATTATGTTTTTAGGTTAATTTAGAATGCTTTTCACCCATATCATTAAATCCCATCGTTTTTACTTTTCCAGATATAACCCAATTTGACAACATCAAATTCTTCGAATTTCGACCCTTTCTTAATTAATATTTTACGACTTAATAAGAGATGATGGGTCCAAATTATTAATTGATTATGTTTTTAGGTTAATTTAGAATGCTTTTCACCCATATCATTAAATCCCATCGTTTTTACTTTTCCAGATATAACCCAATTTGACAACATCAAATTCTTCGAATTTCGACCCTTTCTTAATTAATATTTTACGACTTAATAAGAGATGATGGGTCCAAATTATTAATTGATTATGTTTTTAGGTTAATTTAGAATGCTTTTCACCCATATCATTAAATCCCATCGTTTTTACTTTTCCAGATATAACCCAATTTGACAACATCAAATTCTTCGAATTTCGACCCTTTCTTAATTAATATTTTACGACTTAATAAGAGATGATGGGTCCAAATTATTAATTGATTATGTTTTTAGGTTAATTTAGAATGCTTTTCACCCATATCATTAAATCCCATCGTTTTTACTTTTCCAGATATAACCCAATTTGACAACATCAAATTCTTCGAATTTCGACCCTTTCTTAATTAATATTTTACGACTTAATAAGAGATGATGGGTCCAAATTATTAATTGATTATGTTTTTAGGTTAATTTAGAATGCTTTTCACCCATATCATTAAATCCCATCGTTTTTACTTTTCCAGATATAACCCAATTTGACAACATCAAATTCTTCGAATTTCGACCCTTTCTTAATTAATATTTTACGACTTAATAAGAGATGATGGGTCCAAATTATTAATTGATTATGTTTTTAGGTTGATTTAGAATGCTTTTCACCCATATCATTAAATCCCATCGTTTTTACTTTTCCAGATATAACCCAATTTGACAACATCAAATTCTTCGAATTTCGACCCTTTCTTAATTAATATTTTACGACTTAATAAGAGATGATGGGTCCAAATTATTAATTGATTATGTTTTTAGGTTAATTTAGAATGCTTTTCACCCATATCATTAAATCCCATCGTTTTTACTTTTCCAGATATAACCCAATTTGACAACATCAAATTCTTCGAATTTCGACCCTTTCTTAATTAATATTTTACGACTTAATAAGAGATGATGGGTCCAAATTATTAATTGATTATGTTTTTAGGTTAATTTAGAATGCTTTTCACCCATATCATTAAATCCCATCGTTTTTACTTTTCCAGATATAACCCAATTTGACAACATCAAATTCTTCGAATTTCGACCCTTTCTTAATTAATATTTTACGACTTAATAAGAGATGATGGGTCCAAATTATTAATTGATTATGTTTTTAGGTTAATTTAGAATGCTTTTCACCCATATCATTAAATCCCATCGTTTTTACTTTTCCAGATATAACCCAATTTGACAACATCAAATTCTTCGAATTTCGACCCTTTCTTAATTAATATTTTACGACTTAATAAGAGATGATGGGTCCAAATTATTAATTGATTATGTTTTTAGGTTAATTTAGAATGCTTTTCACCCATATCATTAAATCCCATCGTTTTTACTTTTCCAGATATAACCCAATTTGACAACATCAAATTCTTCGAATTTCGACCCTTTCTTAATTAATATTTTACGACTTAATAAGAGTTGATGGGTCCAAATTATTAATTGATTATGTTTTTAGGTTAATTTAGAATGCTTTTCACCCATATCATTAAATCCCAACGTTTTTACTTTTCCAGATATAACCCAATTTGACAACATCAAATTCTTCGAATTTCGACCCTTTCTTAATTAATATTTTACGACTTAATAAGAGATGATGGGTCCAAATTATTAATTGATTATGTTTTTAGGTTAATTTAGAATGCTTTTCACCCATATCATTAAATCCCAACGTTTTTACTTTTCCAGATATAACCCAATTTGACAACATCAAATTCTTCGAATTTCGACCCTTTCTTAATTAATATTTTACGACTTAATAAGAGATGATGGGTCCAAATTATTAATTGATTATGTTTTTAGGTTAATTTAGAATGCTTTTCACCCATATCATTAAATCCCATCGTTTTTACTTTTCCAGATATAACCCAATTTGACAACATCAAATTCTTCGAATTTCGACCCTTTCTTAATTAATATTTTACGACTTAATAAGAGATGATGGGTCCAAATTATTAATTGATTATGTTTTTAGGTTAATTTAGAATGCTTTTCACCCATATCATTAAATCCCATCGTTTTTACTTTTCCAGATATAACCCAATTTGACAACATCAAATTCTTCGAATTTCGACCCTTTCTTAATTAATATTTTACGACTTAATAAGAGTTGATGGGTCCAAATTATTAATTGATTATGTTTTTAGGTTAATTTAGAATGCTTTTCACCCATATCATTAAATCCCAACGTTTTTACTTTTCCAGATATAACCCAATTTGACAACATCAAATTCTTCGAATTTCGACCCTTTCTTAATTAATATTTTACGACTTAATAAGAGATGATGGGTCCAAATTATTAATTGATTATGTTTTTAGGTTAATTTAGAATGCTTTTCACCCATATCATTAAATCCCATCGTTTTTACTTTTCCAGATATAACCCAATTTGACAACATCAAATTCTTCGAATTTCGACCCTTTCTTAATTAATATTTTACGACTTAATAAGAGTTGATGGGTCCAAATTATTAATTGATTATGTTTTTAGGTTAATTTAGAATGCTTTTCACCCATATCATTAAATCCCAACGTTTTTACTTTTCCAGATATAACCCAATTTGACAACATCAAATTCTTCGAATTTCGACCCTTTCTTAATTAATATTTTACGACTTAATAAGAGATGATGGGTCCAAATTATTAATTGATTATGTTTTTAGGTTAATTTAGAATGCTTTTCACCCATATCATTAAATCCCATCGTTTTTACTTTTCCAGATATAACCCAATTTGACAACATCAAATTCTTCGAATTTCCACCTTTTCTTAAGTTATATTTTACAACTTAATAAGAGATGATGGGTCGAAATTATTAATTGATTATGTTTTTAGGTTAATTTAGAATGTTTTTTACCTATATCATTAATTCCCATCGTTTTTACTTTTCCAGATATAACCCAATTTGACAACATCAAATTCTTCGAATTTCCACCTTTTCTTAAGTTATATTTTACAACTTAATAAGAGATGATGGGTCGAAATTATTAATTGATTATGTTTTTAGGTTAATTTAGAATGTTTTTTACCTATATCATTAATTCCCATCGTTTTTACTTTTCCAGATATAACCCAATTTGACAACATCAAATCCTACAAATTTCGACCTTTTCCTAATTTATATTTTACAACTTAATAAGAGATGATGGGTCCAAATTATTAATTGATTATGTTTTTAGGTTAATTTAGAATGCTTTTCAGCTATATCATTAAATCCCATCCTTTTTACTTTTCGAGATATAACCCAATTTGACATCAAATTCTTCGAATTTCCACCTTTTCTTAATTTATATTTTACAACTTAATAAGAGATGATGGGTCGAAATTATTAATTGATTATGTTTTTAGGTTAATTTAGAATGTTTTTCACCTATATCATTAGATCCCATCGTTTTTACTTTCCGAGATATAACCCAATTTGACAACATCAAATTCTTCGAATTTCCACCTTTTCTTAATTTATATTTTACAACTTAATAAGAGATGATGGGTCGAAATTATTAATTGATTATGTTTTTAGGTTAATTTAGAATGTTTTTCACCTATATCATTAGATCCCATCGTTTTTACTTTCCGAGATATAACCCAATTTGACAACATCAAATTCTTCGAATTTCCACCTTTTCTTAATTTATATTTTACAACTTAATAAGAGATGATGGGTCCAAATTATTAATTGATTATGTTTTTAGGTTAATTTAGAATGTTTTTTACCTATATTATTAATTCCCATCGTTTTTACTTTTCCAGATATAACCCAATTTGTCAACATCAAATTCTTCGAATTTCGACCTTTTCTTAATTAATATTTTACAACTTAATAAGAGATGATGGGTCCAAATTATTAATTGATTATGTTTTTAGGTTAATTTAGAATGCTTTTCAGCTATATCATTAAATCCCATCCTTTTTACTTTTCGAGATATAACCCAATTTGACAACATCAAATTCTTCGAATTTCCACCTTTTCCTAATTTATATTTTACAACTTAATAAGAGATGATGGGTCGAAATTATTAATTGATTATGTTTTTAGGTTAATCTAGAATGTTTTTTACCAATATCATTAATTCCCATCGTTTTTACTTTTCCAGATATAACCCAATTTGACAACATCAAATCCTACAAATTTCGACCTTTTCCTAATTTATATTTTACAACTTAATAAGAGATGATGGGTCGAAATTATTAATTGATTATGTTTTTAGGTTAATTTAGAATGTTGTTTACCAATATCATTAATTCCCATCGTTTTTACTTTTCCAGATATAACCCAATTTGACAACATCAAATCCTACAAATTTCGACCTTTTCCTAATTTATATTTTACAACTTAATAAGAGATGATGGGTCGAAATTATTAATTGATTATGTTTTTAGGTTAATTTAGAATGTTTTTTACCAATATCATTAATTCCCATCGTTTTTACTTTTCCAGATATAACCCAATTTGACAACATCAAATCCTACAAATTTCGACCTTTTCCTAATTTATATTTTACAACTTAATAAGAGATGATGGGTCGAAATTATTAATTGATTATGTTTTTAGGTTAATTTAGAATGTTTTTTACCAATATCATTAATTCCCATCGTTTTTACTTTTCCAGATATAACCCAATTTGACAACATCAAATCCTACAAATTTCGACCTTTTCCTAATTTATATTTTACAACTTAATAAGAGATGATGGGTCGAAATTATTAATTGATTATGTTTTTAGGTTAATTTAGAATGTTTTTTACCAATATCATTAATTCCCATCGTTTTTACTTTTCCAGATATAACCCAATTTGACAACATCAAATCCTACAAATTTCGACCTTTTCCTAATTTATATTTTACAACTTAATAAGAGATGATGGGTCGAAATTATTAATTGATTATGTTTTTAGGTTAATTTAGAATGTTTTTTACCAATATCATTAATTCCCATCGTTTTTACTTTTCCAGATATAACCCAATTTGACAACATCAAATCCTACAAATTTCGACCTTTTCCTAATTTATATTTTACAACTTAATAAGAGATGATGGGTCCAAATTATTAATTGATTATGTTTTTAGGTTAATTTAGAATGTTTTTTACCAATATCATTAATTCCCATCGTTTTTACTTTTCCAGATATAACCCAATTTGACAACATCAAATCCTACAAATTTCGACCTTTTCCTAATTTATATTTTACAACTTAATAAGAGATGATGGGTCGAAATTATTAATTGATTATGTTTTTAGGTTAATTTAGAATGTTTTTTACCAATATCATTAATTCCCATCGTTTTTACTTTTCCAGATATAACCCAATTTGACAACATCAAATCCTACAAATTTCGACCTTTTCCTAATTTATATTTTACAACTTAATAAGAGATGATGGGTCGAAATTATTAATTGATTATGTTTTTAGGTTAATTTAGAATGTTTTTTACCAATATCATTAATTCCCATCGTTTTTACTTTTCCAGATATAACCCAATTTGACAACATCAAATCCTACAAATTTCGACCTTTTCCTAATTTATATTTTACAACTTAATAAGAGATGATGGGTCCAAATTATTAATTGATTATGTTTTTAGGTTAATTTAGAATGCTTTTCACATATATCATTAAATCCCATCGTTTTTACTTTTCGAGATATAACCCAATTTGACAATATCAAATTCTTCGAATTTCCACCTTTTCTTAATTTATATTTTACAACTTAATAAGAGATGATGGGTCGAAATTATTAATTGATTATGTTTTTAGGTTAATTTAGAATGTTTTTTTACCTATATCATTAATTCCCATCGTTTTTACTTTTCCAGATATAACCCAATTTGACAACATCAAATCCTACAAATTTCGACCTTTTCCTAATTTATATTTTACAACTTAATAAGAGATGATGGGTCGAAATTATTAATTGATTATGTTTTTAGGTTAATTTAGAATGTTTTTTACCTATATCATTAATTCCCATCGTTTCTACTTTTCCAGATATAACCCAATTTGACAACATCAAATCCTACAAATTTCGACCTTTTCCTAATTTATATTTTACAACTTAATAAGAGATGATGGGTCGAAATTATTAATTGATTATGTTTTTAGGTTAATTTAGAATGCTTTTCATATATATCATTAAATCCCATCGTTTTTACTTTTCGAGATATAACCCTATTTGATACTACCATCGAATTTAGACATATTCTTAATTTGGATTAAGATGGGTTCAAATTATTAATTGGTTATATTTTTAAGTTAATTTGTAGTCTTTTTTATATATATCATTAATTCCCATCCTTTCTACATTTCGAGATATAACCCAATTTGATATCAGCAAATCGTTCGAATTTAGACATATTCTTAATTTGGATTAAGATGGGTTCAAATTATTAATAGATTATATTTTTACTTTATTTTGCAATCTTTTTCACCCACATCGTTAATTCCCATCATTCCTACTTTTTGAGATATCACCCAATTTAATAATCAGCTGACACTGTTTTGTATTAATTTCAGGTAAACCCGAATTTAAATATATAGCAAACATGCACGGTAACGAAGTGGTCGGAAGGGAAATGTTATTATTATTTATTAAATATTTATGCGAAAATTACGGCTCCAACGAAAGAATCACCAAGTTATTAAACACAACCCGAATCCATATAATGCCCTCAATGAACCCGGATGGTTACGAAAAAGCCCAAGAGATCCGCCTCAATTCAACAAATTCAGCTTCAAGTGGAAGAGAGAATGCTGCTGGGGTTGATTTAAATCGCAACTTCCCTGATCAATATTACCAAAATGAGGTATACATATTTATAATAAAAAATAATTATTAAAAAAAAAATTTTTTTAGTACAACTCAATTCTCCAACCAGAAACGAAATCCGTAATGAACTGGATCTTATCAGAACAATTCGTTTTATCGGCAAACCTCCACAACGGCGCTTTAGTCGCGAATTATCCCTTTGATGATTCCCCCCCGATCAAAACTGGATTATCCCAAACCCACAAAGAAAAAAATTTATCCCCGGATGATGCAATTTTCAAACATTTAGCATTAACTTATTCAAACGCTCACAAAACCATGCATTTTGGGCAACCATGCCCATCATTCCCCAACGAAAAATTCCCGCATGGAATCACAAACGGAGCCGAATGGTACAGCGTATCCGGAGGAATGCAAGATTGGAATTATTTAATCGCCGGTTGTATGGAGTTAACTTTAGAGATAGGGTGCCAAAAATATATCGACGAATCTCAACTCGCCGCGACTTGGCTCGATAATCGCGAGGCTTTATTAAGTTACGTCGAACAAGTTCATCGAGGCGTCTCAGGATTCGTTTCGAGCACAATCGGAAAAAAGATATCTCGCGCCGAAATAATCGTCGAAGGGATTAATCATGTGGTACATTCGGGCGTTGAAGGAGATTATTACCGAATTTTACTCCCTGGAAAATATAATTTAACCGTGATGGCCCGTGGGTACGAAAGTTACACCGAGGCGATTGAAATTCCGGAAATAACCGGGCATTTAGAGTTTAATGTGACGTTGATGCGGGATGATCCGATGCATTGGGCGTCTGCTTACGATTTTGGAATATCGGCGAATCAATATAAACCGAAATATCATACGGATAGTGAGTTGTACTCGTTGATGGCGGAAATGGAGAATCGGTATCCTAATTCGGCCGAATTTGAAGCGGGGGAGGATGATGTTTCGATGGTTATTAGGAGTGTTAAGATTACTGATGATGTGAGTATAATGCGAGATGAAAATATTAATTGATTGTGTTTTTAGGTGAATTTGGAATGTTTTTCATTTATATCATTAACTCCCATTGTTTCCTCTTTTCGAGATATAACCTAATTTCCTGACATCAAATCGTTTGAATTTTGACGATTTTTTCTTTTCTATTTAACAACTTAATAAGAGATAATGGGTTAGAATTATTAATTGATTATGTTTTTAGGTTAATTTGGAATATTTTTCACCTATATCATTAAATCCCATCGTTTTTACTTTTTGGGATATATCCCATTTCGACAACATCAAATCCTTCGAATTTCGACCTTTTCTTAATTTATATTTTATAACTTAATACGAGATGATGGGTCCAAATTATTAATTGATTATGTTTTTAGGTTAATTTAGAATGCTTTTCACCCATATCATTAAATCCCTTCGTTTTTACTTTTTGAGATATAACCCAATTTGACAACATCAAATTCTTCGAATTTCGACCTTTTCTTAATTTATATTTTATAACTTAATAAGAGATGATGGGTCCAAATTATTAATTGATTATGTTTTTAGGTTAATTTAGAATGCTTTTCACCCATATCATTAAATCCCTTCGTTTTTACTTTTTGAGATATAACCCATTTTGACAACATCAAATCCTTCGAATTTCGACCTTTTCTTAATTTATATTTTATAACTTAATAAGAGATGATGGGTCCAAAGTATTAATTGATTATGTTTTTAGGTTAATTTGGAATGCTTTTCACCTATATCATTAAATTCCATCGTTTTTACTTTAGGAGATATAACCCAATTTGACACATCAAATTCTTCGAATTTCGACCCTTTCTTAATTAATATTTTACGACTTAATAAGAGATGATGGGTCCAAATTATTAATTGATTATGTTTTTAGGTTAATTTAGAATGCTTTTCACCCATATCATTAAATCCCTTCGTTTTTACTTTTTGAGATATAACCCATTTTGACAACATCAAATCCTTCGAATTTCGACCTTTTCTTAATTTATATTTTATAACTTAATAAGAGATGATGGGTCCAAATTATTAATTGATTATGTTTTTAGGTTAATTTGGAATGCTTTTCACCTATATCATTAAATTCCATCGTTTTTACTTTAGGAGATATAACCCAATTTGACACATCGAATTCTTCGAATTTCGACCCTTTCTTAATTAATATTTTACGACTTAATAAGAGATGATGGGTCCAAATTATTAATTGATTATGTTTTTAGGTTAATTTAGAATGCTTTTCACCCATATCATTAAATCCCTTCGTTTTTACTTTTTGAGATATAACCCATTTTGACAACATCAAATCCTTCGAATTTCGACCTTTTCTTAATTTATATTTTATAACTTAATAAGAGATGATGGGTCCAAATTATTAATTGATTATGTTTTTAGGTTAATTTAGAATGCTTTTCACCTATATCATTAAATCCCTTCGTTTTTACTTTTTGAGATATAACCCATTTTGACAACATCAAATCCTTCGAATTTCGACCTTTTCTTAATTTATATTTTATAACTTAATAAGAGATGATGGGTCCAAATTATTAATTGATTATGTTTTTAGGTTAATTTGGAATGCTTTTCACCTATATCATTAAATTCCATCGTTTTTACTTTAGGAGATATAACCCATTTTGACAACATCAAATTCTTCGAATTTCGACCTTTTCTTAATTAATATTTTACGACGTAATAAGAGATGATGGGTCCAAATTATT
Organism: Onthophagus sagittarius; assembly: GCA_036711965.1. Classification (NCBI taxonomy): domain Eukaryota; kingdom Metazoa; phylum Arthropoda; class Insecta; order Coleoptera; family Scarabaeidae; genus Onthophagus; species Onthophagus sagittarius. Next base: position 13,449,951 of record JASERS010000009.1, on the reverse strand, counting down.
AATTGATTATGTATTTAGGTTAATTTAGAATGCTTTTCACCTATATCATTAAATCCCATCGTTTTTACTTTTCCAGATATAACCCAATTTGACAACATCAAATTCTTCGAATTTCGACCTTTTCTTAATTAATATTTTACGACGTAATAAGAGATGATGGGTCCAAATTATTAATTGATTATGTTTTTAGGTTAATTTAGAATGCTTTTCACCCATGTCATTAAATCCCTTCGTTTTTACTTTTTGAGATATAACCCATTTTGACAACATCAAATTCTTCGAATTTCGACCTTTTCTTAATTAATATTTTACGACGTAATAAGAGATGATGGGTCCAAATTATTAATTGATTATGTATTTAGGTTAATTTAGAATGCTTTTCACCCATATCATTAAATCCCTTCGTTTTTACTTTTTGAGATATAACCCATTTTGACAACATCAAATTCTTCGAATTTCGACCTTTTCTTGATTTACATTTTTCAACTTAATAAGAGATGATGCGTTCAAATTATTAATTGATTATGTTTTTAGGTTAATTTGGAATGCTTTTCACCTATATCATTAAATCCCATCGTTTTTACTTTAGGAGATATAACCCAATTTGACAACATCAAATTCTTCGAATTTCGACCTTTTCTTAATTTATATTTTATAACTTAATAAGAGATGATGGGTCCAAATTATTAATTGATTATGTTTTTAGGTTAATTTAGAATGCTTTTCACCTATATCATTAAATCCCATCGTTTTTACTTTTCCAGATATAACCCAATTTGACAACATCAAATTCTTCGAATTTCGACCTTTTCTTAATTTATATTTTATAACTTAATAAGAGATGATGGGTCCAAATTATTAATTGATTATGTTTTTAGGTTAATTTAGAATGCTTTTCACCTATATCATTAAATCCCATCGTTTTTACTTTTCCAGATATAACCCAATTTGACAACATCAAATTCTTCGAATTTCGACCTTTTCTTAATTTATATTTTATAACTTAATAAGAGATGATGGGTCCAAATTATTAATTGATTATGTTTTTAGGTTAATTTAGAATGCTTTTCACCTATATCATTAAATCCCTTCGTTTTTACTTTTTGAGATATAACCCATTTTGACAACATCAAATCCTTCGAATTTCGACCTTTTCTTAATTTATATTTTATAACTTAATAAGAGATGATGGGTCCAAATTATTAATTGATTATGTTTTTAGGTTAATTTGGAATGCTTTTCACCTATATCATTAAATTCCATCGTTTTTACTTTAGGAGATATAACCCATTTTGACAACATCAAATTCTTCGAATTTCGACCTTTTCTTAATTAATATTTTACGACGTAATAAGAGATGATGGGTCCAAATTATTAATTGATTATGTATTTAGGTTAATTTAGAATGCTTTTCACCTATATCATTAAATCCCATCGTTTTTACTTTTCCAGATATAACCCAATTTGACAACATCAAATTCTTCGAATTTCGACCTTTTCTTAATTAATATTTTACGACGTAATAAGAGATGATGGGTCCAAATTATTAATTGATTATGTTTTTAGGTTAATTTAGAATGCTTTTCACCTATATCATTAAATCCCATCGTTTTTACTTTTCCAGATATAACCCAATTTGACAACATCAAATTCTTCGAATTTCGACCTTTTCTTAATTAATATTTTACGACGTAATAAGAGATGATGGGTCCAAATTATTAATTGATTATGTTTTTAGGTTAATTTAGAATGCTTTTCACCCATGTCATTAAATCCCTTCGTTTTTACTTTTTGAGATATAACCCATTTTGACAACATCAAATTCTTCGAATTTCGACCTTTTCTTAATTAATATTTTACGACGTAATAAGAGATGATGGGTCCAAATTATTAATTGATTATGTTTTTAGGTTAATTTAGAATGCTTTTCACCCATGTCATTAAATCCCTTCGTTTTTACTTTTTGAGATATAACCCATTTTGACAACATCAAATTCTTCGAATTTCGACCTTTTCTTAATTAATATTTTACGACGTAATAAGAGATGATGGGTCCAAATTATTAATTGATTATGTATTTAGGTTAATTTAGAATGCTTTTCACCCATATCATTAAATCCCTTCGTTTTTACTTTTTGAGATATAACCCAATTTGACAACATCAAATTCTTCGAATTTCGACCATTTCTTAATTTATATTTTACAACTTAATCAGAGATGATGGATCCAAATTATTAATTGATTATGTTTTTAGGTTAATTTGGAATGTTTTTCACCTATATCATTAAATCCCATCGTTTTTACTTTTTCAGATATAACCCAATTTGACAACATCAAATTCTTCGAATTTCGATCTTTTCTTAATTAATATTTTACGACTTAATAAGAGATGATGGGTCCAAATTATTAATTGATTATGTTTTTAGGTTAATTTGGAATGCTTTTCACCCATATCATTAAATCCCATCGTTTTTACTTTAGGAGATATAACCCATTTTGACAACATCAAATTCTTCGAATTTCGACCTTTTCTTAATTAATATTTTACGACTTAATAAGAGATGATGGGTCCAAATTATTAATTGATTATGTTTTTAGGTTAATTTAGAATGCTTTTCAGCTATTTCATTAAATCCCATCGTTTTATTTTACGTGATATAACCCAATTTGACAACATCAAATTCTTCGAATTTCCACATTTTCTTAATTATTTTTTTCTAACTTTACTTAAATTAATTTATAACATTCTCATCAATTTTTTTTTCATTTCCAGACCAAAAACAACGACGAATTAAAATACCACATCGCAATAATCGGGGGATTATTCGCCACGCAGCCCATCGGGAGGGAACTCTCCATTTACTTGGCTCGTCACCTCCTCCAAGGCTTCCAATACCAAGACCCCACCATCGTCTCGTTCCTAAAAAACGCCGTCTTCCACATCATTCCGGTCATCGACAACGGATTCGAGTCAATCTGGGGGGATTACCCGAAAGAAGTCCCCGGAAATCGCCGCCCCGAATCCTATCAATGCCAAAACATTTCCGCCGATTTCAAACAAGTCGGCGATCTCATTTTGAACATAGGCAATAAAAACTCCGCGAATGGGGGTGCTCAAACGAGGATCTCAAACGCGTTTAAACGAATGTTGTTGGAGGAGAATTTCGATTTTATGATCAACTTTGAGGGGGGCTCCAAAGGGATCGTTTTCCCCGAAATAAAAAGCGATAAAGATATCTTTAAATTTTTCGCTGGGGAGTTCACCAAAAATCAAATCGAGGAGAGTTGCGTCAATCTAATTCAAGCAACTGATGATATCATCACCGATTATATCTTTAACGAGTACAACACAGCTTTATTTACGGCCAAAGTGAGTTGTTGCGAGTACCCCGCGATCGAAAATGTACCCTATATTTGGCGCGAAACTTTAGGATCGATCAAAAACTTTTTGAGCATCATCAAAACGGGGGTCCAAGGATTCGTTAAAGACCTAAATAATAATCCTTTATTAAACGCGACGATCGCCATCAAGGATATCCCGAAAATTTACGAAGTCACGAAACCTTTGGGGCACTTTAAAGTGATGTTACCGCCCGGGGAGTACACGATAATCGTTGAGATACCTCAAGTGCACCCGAAAATTATTACGGTTTTAATCGAGAAAGATAACATCTTCGAATTGAACGTCACTTTTAGCGGGGATGATAATTTTTTGGTTAATAAACCGGAGGTTGAGTCGAAAATCGTTAAAGATGATAATAATTTTATTGGAATTAAAGGATTCGTTGCGGATAAATTGAATCAACCCATCAAAACGGCGAAAATTTTTATTGTTGAGAAAAATTTGACCTTATCCGTCGATAAAAACGGTTCTTACAAGACGAATTTAACCTCTGGTAAATACACAGTTGAGGTATCCGCCCCACATTTTTACAAAAACGTGAAATACGTCGAAATTAACAACGTCACATTAATCCCGAAGATGGTTATGTTCACTTTGGAGAGGAATGAGAAGGTTTTGGGGCTCCCCCGATTGGTGTTTACTTTATTAACAGGAACATTAATTGTGATTGGATTGGGGTTGGTTGCTTTTTGTTATGTGGCTTGTAAAAATAGGAAAGGATACGGGCTGGTGGCGTCGCAAGAACAAGATACTTTATTTGGTAATTTTAATACAACTCATTAAATTGCTTAATTAATTAATTAATTAATATTTTTTTGTTTAGGTGACGATAAACCAGTAATTAGACCATATTTCGACGACGACGACGACGATTATTTCGATAAACGATCTTTAAGCAGCTCTGAAGAGGACGAAATCGTCTTATTACAATCACCAAATTATCAAAAAACGCCTTTGGTGAAGACCTTTGCCGCCAAATAGTTAATTAGACGACTTAAAACTTAATATTTTAAGACAAAAATTAATTTAAGTGAAAAATGAGAAACTAAAGTAATCTCAGAAAGTGATATAATTCCAATTTTTATACTTGATTTAGGAAAAAATCATTTTTGACGTAATTTTCTTTTGATTATTGAGTTATAACGTTACGATTAAGAGATATTTTTTTTTAAAGAGATGTGCACCTCGAAAAATGACGAACACAGGGTTGTGAAACAGCTGTGCTAATAGATTTTAAGATATAATTAATTGATTGAAGATAAATTATTAAGATAAGGAAAAAAAAATAATGATATTAGTATTAAAATTGTATTTATACTATTATTGTTATTATTTAAGATTTTGTGACGAAAATTGTTTGAATTGCTTTCTTTGTAATATTATTGAGTTAAGGAGATAATAAAAAATATTTTTTGAAGCACTTTATATGTTTGTTTTAATTATAAAGAATTTTTGATTATTTAATTATAAATAATAATTAGATTTTGGTAAAAATTCTAATTTTTACCTTCTTGAAACGCGAAAAGTCCGATTTTGTATTAGGAGCAAGAATTTCCCGCCAAATAATTATTACTCCTGATACTTTGTGAATTTACCTCCTCGATGTTATGTGATCCTGATACAATCCGTAATTTTACCTCTTCGAATTTGAAAAATTGAGTTTTGTATCAGGAGCATATTTAAAACGAGGAGGTGAACGAGAATTTCCCGCCAAATAATTATTACTCCTGATACTTTGAGAAAATACCTCCTCGATGTTATGCGATCCTGATACATTTCGTAATTTTTACCTCCTCGAATTCGAAAAGTCGGATTTTGTATCAGGAGTACATCAAAGCGAGGAGGTAAATCGATAGTATCAGGAGTAATCGAAAATTTCCCGCCAAATTTTTATACCTCCTAATACTTTGAGAAATCACCTCCTCGATGTTATGCGATCCTGATACAATTCGTCATTTTACCTCTTCGAAAACGAAAAGTTGGATTTTGTATTAGGAGCACATCAAAGCGAGGAGGTAAATCGATAGTATCAGGAGTAATCGAAAATTTCCCGCCAAATTTTTATACCTCCTAATACTTTGAGAAATCACCTCCTCGATTTTATGCGATCCTGATACAATTCGTAATTTTACCTCTTCGAAAACGAAAAGCTGTATTTTGTATCAGGAGCACATCAAAGCGAGGAGGTAAATCGATAGTATCAGGAGTATTCGAAAATTTCCCGCCAAATTTTTATACCTCCTAATACTTTGAGAAATCACCTCCTCGATTTTATGCGATCCTAATACAATTCGTCATTTTACCTCCTCGAAATCGAAAAATTGGATTTTGTATCAGGAGCATATCAAAGCGAGGAGGTGAACCGAAGCTCGAAGAGGTGAACGAGAATTTCCCGCCAAATTATTACTCCTGATACTTTAATAATCACCTGCTCGATATTATATTTGATTTTGTATTAGGAGTATATCAAAGAAGGGAGGTAAATCGAGAATATTTGGAATAATATATTTCTAATTAATAGCAATTTGAGTTAATTTAATGTAAATTATGTTTTGGGAGTAAATAAAAAACAAATTTTGTTGCAATTTCATTATTTATTAATAAATAAATTAGCAGGTATACAGTTTTCTACAATATACTAATTTATGTCGGTATATTAGAAATATTACATTGTCACAGTTTTCTATAATCATAAATTTACAGTTTTCCACATTACTATGTCGGCGTAGTAGAAATATATTACTACATTTTCACAGTTTTCTATAACCATAAATTTACAGTTTTCCATATTATCATGTCGGTATAACAGAAATATATTACTATTACATTTTTACAGCTTTCTAAAATGGAAAATTTCCATTTTTCGACTATATCATATCGGTATAATAAAAATACATTTATATTACAAATATATTTTTACCGTTTCCTATAAAAATCTAAAAATCTTTATCGACATAAATTTATAATATGCGAAAAATCCAACATTGGGAGTTTTTATCGTATTTTCAACCGAAATTAATATTACATATTGCATCGTATCGGTTTAATTACAAGAAAAAATAGGTTTAAGTAGTAAGCTGATGTTGTTTGCGTCCGAGGCAATGAGATTAATATTATATACACTAAAATCCTTATAGATTATAGGACTGTTTTGATTTAAACATAATAAACGATGGGTTTAAGGACTTAGCTGTCGTCGCTTGCAGCCGAGGCAATACCATTAATATCATATCAATCTAATTTTTTAAAATATATACCATTGTCTTGGCTTTACCATAATAAATAATAGTAACTTATAAAAACTGTCTCAGAACATTTTAATTGAGTGTAAGCCAAAAATCAATTGCAAGTGCAATAAACTAATTACATCTTTATATTTGAAACCAGAGGTTTCTACAAACTCAAAATAAAACTCGTAATAATTAAATTCTAACAAATGGACGCTTCCTCCATCAATCACGACCTACAAAATCTATTATAATTTGAACTCTTTAGAGGTTCAATCAAGAGAGGTTCAATCATCATCATTATGGAAAATTGAGGTCTTGTATGAACGCTTTATATTCCTGCAAAGTCTTGTTTCTTTACCACCAAGTGTTCAAATTCACACAAAATATGTTCTGTGAGTTTTGATCCGTTGTAACAAAGTTGACCAATTTGATCCTAAGATTATCCAATGTGGAATAGGTAGTTATTGGTGTATATTTTAGACTAGAAGTTTTTTTCAGCGCAAGACTACATTTGAGGGTTTTTTGTAGTAAGTTAATGTTAAGTGAGATATCTCAAAATTGATTTCATTTTCAGAAGGTAGATGTTCAACTTAGTAATTGAAAGTAATTTCGTAACAATTTTCCAAAAAAAATCGATTTTTCAAGAATTTTTAAATTTACTCAAAGTATTGGAAAAATCCAGTTAAGTTCAAAAGGTTATACCTCAAGAACTAAGTGAGATATAACAAAATTGACTTCATTTTCGAAAAGTAGATGTTCTAATTAATAAATGAGAGCAATTTCGTAAAAACTTTCCAAAAAAATCGATTTTTAAAGAACTTTTACGTTTACTCAAAATATTGGGAAGTCCCAATTAAGTTCAGCGGCTTACATCTCAAGAACTAAGTGAGATATCTCAAAATTGACTTCATTTTCGGAAAGTAGATGTTCTAATTAATAATTGAAAGTAATTTCGTAACAATTTTCCAAAAAAATCGATTTGTTTAAGAACTTTTACATTTACTCAAAATATTGGAAAGTCTCAATTAAGTTTAGCAGCTTATATCTCAAGAACTAAGTGAGATATCTCAAAATTGACTTCATTTTCGAAAAGTAGATGTTCTAATTAATAATTGAAAGTAATTTGGTAACAATTTTCCAAAAAAATCGATTTGTTTAAGAACTTTTACATTTACTCAAAATATTGGAAAGTCTCAATTAAGTTTAGCAGCTTATATCTCAAGAACTAAGTGAGATATCTCAAAATTGATTTCATTTTCAGAAGGTAGATGCTCAACTTAGTAATTGAAAGTAATTTCGTAACAATTTTCCAAAAAAAATCGATTTTTCAAGAATTTTTAAATTTACTCAAAGTATTGGAAAAATCCAGTTAAGTTCAAAAGGTTATACCTCAAGAACTAAGTGAGATATAACAAAATGAACTTCATTTTCGAAAAGTAGATGTTCTAATAAATAATTGAGAGCAATTTCGTAAAAACTTTCCAAAAAAATCGATTTTTAAAGAACTTTTACGTTTACTCAAAATATTGGGAAATCCCAATTAAGTTCAGCGGCTTACATCTCAAGAACTAAGTGAGATATCTCAAAATTGACTTCATTTTCGGAAAGTAGATGTTCTAATTAATAATTGAAAGTAATTTCGTAACAATTTTCCAAAAAAATCGATTTGTTTAAGAACTTTTACATTTACTCAAAATATTAGAAAGTCTCAATTAAGTTCAGCAGCTTATATCTCAAGAACTAAGTGAGATATCTCAAAATTGACTTCATTTTCGAAAAGTAGATGTTCTAATTAATAATTGAAAGTAATTTCGTAACAATTTTCCAAAAAAATCGATTTGTTTAAGAACTTTTACATTTACTCAAAATATTGGAAAGTCTCAATTAAGTTTAGCAGCTTATATCTCAAGAACTAAGTGAGATATCTCAAAATTGACTTCATTTTCGGAAAGTAGATGTTCTAATTAATAATTGAAAGTAATTTCGTAACAATTTTCCAAAAAAATCGATTTGTTTAAGAACTTTTACATTTACTCAAAATATTGGAAAGTCTCAATTAAGTTTAGCAGCTTATATCTCAAGAACTAAGTGAGATATCTCAAAATTGACTTCATTTTCGGAAAGTAGATGTTCTAATTAATAATTGAAAGTAATTTCGTAACAATTTTCCAAAAAAATCGATTTGTTTAAGAACTTTTACATTTACTCAAAATATTGGAAAGTCTCAATTAAGTTTAGCAGCTTATATCTCAAGAACTAAGTGAGATATCTCAAAATTGACTTCATTTTCGGAAAGTAGATGTTCTAATTAATAATTGAAAGTAATTTCGTAACAATTTTCCAAAAAAATCGATTTGTTTAAGAACTTTTACATTTACTCAAAATATTGGAAAGTCTCAATTAAGTTTAGCAGCTTATATCTCAAGAACTAAGTGAGATATCTCAAAATTGACTTCATTTTCGGAAAGTAGATGTTCTAATTAATAATTGAAAGTAATTTCGTAACAATTTTCCAAAAAAATCGATTTGTTTAAGAACTTTTACATTTACTCAAAATATTGGAAAGTCTCAATTAAGTTTAGCAGCTTATATCTCAAGAACTAAGTGAGATATCTCAAAATTGACTTCATTTTCGAAAAGTAGATGTTCTAATTAATAATTGAAAGTAATTTGGTAACAATTTTCCAAAAAAATCGATTTGTTTAAGAACTTTTACATTTACTCAAAATATTGGAAAGTCTCAATTAAGTTTAGCAGCTTATATCTCAAGAACTAAGTGAGATATCTCAAAATTGATTTCATTTTCAGAAGGTAGATGCTCAACTTAGTAATTGAAAGTAATTTCGTAACAATTTTCCAAAAAAAATCGATTTTTCAAGAATTTTTAAATTTACTCAAAGTATTGGAAAAATCCAGTTAAGTTCAAAAGGTTATACCTCAAGAACTAAGTGAGATATAACAAAATGAACTTCATTTTCGAAAAGTAGATGTTCTAATAAATAATTGAGAGCAATTTCGTAAAAACTTTCCAAAAAAATCGATTTTTAAAGAACTTTTACGTTTACTCAAAATATTGGGAAATCCCAATTAAGTTCAGCGGCTTACATCTCAAGAACTAAGTGAGATATCTCAAAATTGACTTCATTTTCGGAAAGTAGATGTTCTAATTAATAATTGAAAGTAATTTCGTAACAATTTTCCAAAAAAATCGATTTGTTTAAGAACTTTTACATTTACTCAAAATATTAGAAAGTCTCAATTAAGTTCAGCAGCTTATATCTCAAGAACTAAGTGAGATATCTCAAAATTGACTTCATTTTCGAAAAGTAGATGTTCTAATTAATAATTGAAAGTAATTTCGTAACAATTTTCCAAAAAAATCGATTTGTTTAAGAACTTTTACATTTACTCAAAATATTGGAAAGTCTCAATTAAGTTTAGCAGCTTATATCTCAAGAACTAAGTGAGATATCTCAAAATTGACTTCATTTTCGAAAAATAGATGTTCTAATTAATAATTGAAAGTAATTTCGTAAAAATTTTCTAAAAAAATTAATTTTTAAAGAACTTTTACATTTATTCAAAATATTGGAAGAATCTCAATTAAGTTCAACATGTCATATCTCAGGAACTAAGTGAAATATCTCAAAATTGACTTCATTTTTGGAAAGTGGATGCTCCAATTAATAATTCGGAGCAATTTCGTAAAAATTTTCCAAAAAAAATTGATTTTTAAAGAACATTTACATTTACTCAAAATATTGGAAAGTCTCAATTAAGTTCAGCGGCTTATATCTCAAGAACTACGTGAGATATCTCAAAATTGAGTTCATTTTCGGAAAGTAGATGCTCTAATTAATAATTGAGAGCAATTTCGTAACAATTTTCCAAAAAAAAAGATTTTTAAAGAACTTTTACATTTACTCAAAATATTGGAAAAATCCCAATCAAGTTCAACATGTTATATCTCAGGAACTAAGTGAAATATCTCAAAATTGACTTCATTTTCGGAAAGTAGATGCTCTAATTAATAATTGAGGGCAATTTCGTAACAATTTTCCAAAAAAAAAAACGATTTTTAAAGAACTTTCACATTTATTCAAAATATTGGAAAAATCCCAATTAAGTTCAACAGGTTATATCTCAAGAACTAAGTGAGATATTTCAATATTGACTTCATTTTTGGAAAGTGGATGCTCCAATTAATAATTCGGAGCCATTTCGTAAAAAATTTCCAAAAAAAATTGATTTTTAAAGAACTTGTACATTTATTCAAAATATTGGAAAAATCCCAATTAAGTTCAACAGCTTATATCTCAAGAACTAAGTGAGATATCTTAAAATTGACTTCATTTTCGAAAAGTAGATGCTCTAATTTATAATTGAGAGCAATTTCGTAACAATTTTCCAAAAAAAAAACGATTTTTAAAGAACTTTTACACTTACTCAAAATATTGGAAAAATCCCAATCAAGTTCAACAGATTATATCTCAAGAACTAAGTGAGATATTTCAAAATTGACTTCATTTTTGGAAAGTGGATGCTCCAATTAATAATTCGGAGCAATTTCGTAAAAATTTTCCAAGAAAATAGATTTTTAAAGAACTTTTACATTTACTCAAAATATTGGAAGAATCTCAATTAAATTCAACATGTTATATCTCAGGAACTAAGTGAAATATCTCAAAATTGACTTCATTTTCGGAAAGTAGATGCTCTAATTAATAATTGAGGACAATTTCGTAACAATTTTCTAAAAAAAACGATTTTTAAAGAACTTTCACATTTATTCAAAATATTGGAAAAATCCCAATTAAGTTCAACAGGTTATATCTCAAGCACTAAGTGAGATATTTCAAAATTGATTTCATTTTTGGAAAGTGGATGCTCCAATTAATAATTCGGAGCAATTTCGTAAAAAATTTCCAAAAAAAAATGATTTTTAAAGAACTTTTACATTTATTCAAAATATTGGAAGAATCTCAATTAAGTTCAACATGTTATATCTCAGGAACTAAGTGAAATATCTCAAAATTGACTTCATTTTCGGAAAGTAGATGCTCTAATTAATAATTGAGGACAATTTCGTAACAATTTTCTAAAAAAAACGATTTTTAAAGAACTTTCACATTTATTCAAAATATTGGAAAAATCCCAATTAAGTTCAACAGGTTATATCTCAAGCACTAAGTGAGATATTTCAAAATTGATTTCATTTTTGGAAAGTGGATGCTCCAATTAATAATTCGGAGCAATTTCGTAAAAAATTTCCAAAAAAAAATGATTTTTAAAGAACTTTTACATTTATTCAAAATATTGGAAGAATCTCAATTAAGTTCAACATGTTATATCTCAGGAACTAAGTGAAATATCTCAAAATTGACTTCATTTTTGGAAAGTGGATGCTCCAATTAATAATTCGGAGCAATTTCGTAAAAAATTTCCAAAAAAAAATGATTTTTAAAGAACTTTTACATTTATTCAAAATATTGGAAGAATCTCAATTAAGTTCAACATGTTATATCTCAGGAACTAAGTGAAATATCTCAAAATTGACTTCATTTTTGGAAAGTGGATGCTCCAATTAATAATTCGGAGCAATTTCGTAAAAAATTTCCAAAAACATAGATTTTTAAAGAACTTGTACATTTATTCAAAATATTGGAAAAATCCCAATTAAGTTCAACAGGTTATATCTCAAGAACTAAGTGAGATATTTCAAAATTGACTTCATTTTTGGAAAGTGGATGCTCCAATTAATAATTCGGAGCAATTTCGTAAAAAATTTCCAAAAACATAGATTTTTAAAGAACTTGTACATTTATTCAAAATATTGGAAAAATCCCAATTAAGTTCAACAGCTTATATCTCAAGAACTAAGTGAGATATCTTAAAATTGACTTCATTTTCGAAAAGTAGATGCTCTAATTTATAATTGAGAGCAATTTCGTAACAATTTTCCAAAAAAAACGATTTTTAAAGAACTTTTACACTTACTCAAAATATTGGAAAAATCCCAATCAAGTTCAACAGATTATATCTCAAGAACTAAGTGAGATATTTCAAAATTGACTTCATTTTTGGAAAGTGGATGCTCCAATTAATAATTCGGAGCAATTTCGTAAAAAATTTCCAAAAAAAAATGATTTTTAAAGAACTTTTACATTTATTCAAAATATTGGAAGAATCTCAATTAAGTTCAACATGTTATATCTCAGGAACTAAGTGAAATATCTCAAAATTGACTTCATTTTTGGAAAGTGGATGCTCCAATTAATAATTCGGAGCAATTTCGTAAAAAATTTCCAAAAACATAGATTTTTAAAGAAATTGTACATTTATTCAAAATATTGGAAAAATCCCAATTAAGTTCAACAGCTTATATCTCAAGAACTAAGTGAGATATCTTAAAATTGACTTCATTTTCGGAAAGTAGATGCTCTAATTAATAATTGAGGACAATTTCGTAACAATTTTCCAAAAAAAACGATTTTTAAAGAACTTTTACACTTACTCAAAATATTGGAAAAATCCCAATCAAGTTCAACAGATTATATCTCAAGAACTAAGTGAGATATTTCAAAATTGACTTCATTTTTGGAAAGTGGATGCTCCAATTAATAATTCGGAGCAATTTCGTAAAAAATTTCCAAAAACATAGATTTTTAAAGAACTTGTACATTTATTCAAAATATTGGAAAAATCCCAATTAAGTTCAACAGCTTATATCTCAAGAACTAAGTGAGATATCTTAAAATTGACTTCATTTTCGGAAAGTAGATGCTCTAATTAATAATTGAGGACAATTTCGTAACAATTTTCTAAAAAAAAATGATTTTTAAAGAACTTTTACATTTATTCAAAATATTGGAAGAATCTCAATTAAGTTCAACATGTTATATCTCAGGAACTAAGTGAAATATCTCAAAATTGACTTCATTTTTAGAAAGTGGTTGCTCCAATTAATAATTCGGAGCAATTTCGTAAAAAATTTCCAAAAACATAGATTTTTAAAGAACTTGTACATTTATTCAAAATATTGGAAAAATCCCAATTAAGTTCAACAGCTTATATCTCAAGAACTAAGTGAGATATCTTAAAATTGACTTCATTTTCGAAAAGTAGATGCTCTAATTTATAATTGAGAACAATTTCGTAACAATTTTCCAAAAAAAACGATTTTTAAAGAACTTTTACACTTACTCAAAATATTGGAAAAATCCCAATCAAGTTCAACAGATTATATCTCAAGAACTAAGTGAGATATTTCAAAATTGACTTCATTTTTGGAAAGTGGATGCTCCAATTAATAATTCGGAGCAATTTCGTAAAAAATTTCCAAAAACATAGATTTTTAAAGAACTTGTACATTTATTCAAAATATTGGAAAAATCCCAATTAAGTTCAACAGCTTATATCTCAAGAACTAAGTGAGATATCTTAAAATTGACTTCATTTTCGAAAAGTAGATGCTCTAATTTATAATTGAGAGCAATTTCGTAACAATTTTCCAAAAAAAACGATTTTTAAAGAACTTTTACACTTACTCAAAATATTGGAAAAATCCCAATCAAGTTCAACAGATTATATCTCAAGAACTAAGTGAGATATTTCAAAATTGACTTCATTTTTGGAAAGTGGATGCTCCAATTAATAATTCGGAGCAATTTCGTAAAAAATTTCCAAAAACATAGATTTTTAAAGAACTTGTACATTTATTCAAAATATTGGAAAAATCCCAATTAAGTTCAACAGCTTATATCTCAAGAACTAAGTGAGATATCTTAAAATTGACTTCATTTTCGGAAAGTAGATGCTCTAATTAATAATTGAGGGCAATTTCGTAACAATTTTCCAAAAAAAAAAACGATTTTTAAAGAACTTTCACATTTATTCAAAATATTGGAAAAATCCCAATTAAGTTCAACAGGTTATATCTCAAGAACTAAGTGAGATATTTCAATATTGACTTCATTTTTGGAAAGTGGATGCTCCAATTAATAATTCGGAGCCATTTCGTAAAAAATTTCCAAAAAAAATTGATTTTTAAAGAACTTGTACATTTATTCAAAATATTGGAAAAATCCCAATTAAGTTCAACAGCTTATATCTCAAGAACTAAGTGAGATATCTTAAAATTGACTTCATTTTCGAAAAGTAGATGCTCTAATTTATAATTGAGAGCAATTTCGTAACAATTTTCCAAAAAAAAAACGATTTTTAAAGAACTTTTACACTTACTCAAAATATTGGAAAAATCCCAATCAAGTTCAACAGATTATATCTCAAGAACTAAGTGAGATATTTCAAAATTGACTTCATTTTTGGAAAGTGGATGCTCCAATTAATAATTCGGAGCAATTTCGTAAAAATTTTCCAAGAAAATAGATTTTTAAAGAACTTTTACATTTACTCAAAATATTGGAAGAATCTCAATTAAATTCAACATGTTATATCTCAGGAACTAAGTGAAATATCTCAAAATTGACTTCATTTTCGGAAAGTAGATGCTCTAATTAATAATTGAGGACAATTTCGTAACAATTTTCTAAAAAAAACGATTTTTAAAGAACTTTCACATTTATTCAAAATATTGGAAAAATCCCAATTAAGTTCAACAGGTTATATCTCAAGCACTAAGTGAGATATTTCAAAATTGATTTCATTTTTGGAAAGTGGATGCTCCAATTAATAATTCGGAGCAATTTCGTAAAAAATTTCCAAAAAAAAATGATTTTTAAAGAACTTTTACATTTATTCAAAATATTGGAAGAATCTCAATTAAGTTCAACATGTTATATCTCAGGAACTAAGTGAAGTATCTCAAAATTGACTTCATTTTTGGAAGGTGGATGCTCCAATTAATAATTCGGAGCAATTTCGTAAAAAATTTCCAAAAACATAGATTTTTAAAGAACTTGTACATTTATTCAAAATATTGGAAAAATCCCAATTAAGTTCAATAGCTTATATCTCAAGAACTAAGTGAGATATCTTAAAATTGACTTCATTTTCGAAAAGTAGATGCTCTAATTTATAATTGAGAGCAATTTCGTAACAATTTTCCAAAAAAAACGATTTTTAAAGAACTTTTACACTTACTCAAAATATTGGAAAAATCCCAATCAAGTTCAACAGATTATATCTCAAGAACTAAGTGAGATATTTCAAAATTGACTTCATTTTTGGAAAGTGGATGCTCCAATTAATAATTCGGAGCAATTTCGTAAAAAATTTCCAAAAACATAGATTTTTAAAGAACTTGTACATTTATTCAAAATATTGGAAAAATCCCAATTAAGTTCAACAGCTTATATCTCAAGAACTAAGTGAGATATCTTAAAATTGACTTCATTTTCGGAAAGTAGATGCTCTAATTAATAATTGAGGACAATTTCGTAACAATTTTCTAAAAAAAAATGATTTTTAAAGAACTTTTACATTTATTCAAAATATTGGAAGAATCTCAATTAAGTTCAACATGTTATATCTCAGGAACTAAGTGAAATATCTCAAAATTGACTTCATTTTTAGAAAGTGGTTGCTCCAATTAATAATTCGGAGCAATTTCGTAAAAAATTTCCAAAAACATAGATTTTTAAAGAACTTGTACATTTATTCAAAATATTGGAAAAATCCCAATTAAGTTCAACAGCTTATATCTCAAGAACTAAGTGAGATATCTTAAAATTGACTTCATTTTCGAAAAGTAGATGCTCTAATTTATAATTGAGAACAATTTCGTAACAATTTTCCAAAAAAAACGATTTTTAAAGAACTTTTACACTTACTCAAAATATTGGAAAAATCCCAATCAAGTTCAACAGATTATATCTCAAGAACTAAGTGAGATATTTCAAAATTGACTTCATTTTTGGAAAGTGGATGCTCCAATTAATAATTCGGAGCAATTTCGTAAAAAATTTCCAAAAACATAGATTTTTAAAGAACTTGTACATTTATTCAAAATATTGGAAAAATCCCAATTAAGTTCAACAGCTTATATCTCAAGAACTAAGTGAGATATCTTAAAATTGACTTCATTTTCGAAAAGTAGATGCTCTAATTTATAATTGAGAGCAATTTCGTAACAATTTTCCAAAAAAAACGATTTTTAAAGAACTTTTACACTTACTCAAAATATTGGAAAAATCCCAATCAAGTTCAACAGATTATATCTCAAGAACTAAGTGAGATATTTCAAAATTGACTTCATTTTTGGAAAGTGGATGCTCCAATTAATAATTCGGAGCAATTTCGTAAAAAATTTCCAAAAACATAGATTTTTAAAGAACTTGTACATTTATTCAAAATATTGGAAAAATCCCAATTAAGTTCAACAGCTTATATCTCAAGAACTAAGTGAGATATCTTAAAATTGACTTCATTTTCGGAAAGTAGATGCTCTAATTAATAATTGAGGGCAATTTCGTAACAATTTTCCAAAAAAAAAAACGATTTTTAAAGAACTTTCACATTTATTCAAAATATTGGAAAAATCCCAATTAAGTTCAACAGGTTATATCTCAAGAACTAAGTGAGATATTTCAATATTGACTTCATTTTTGGAAAGTGGATGCTCCAATTAATAATTCGGAGCCATTTCGTAAAAAATTTCCAAAAAAAATTGATTTTTAAAGAACTTGTACATTTATTCAAAATATTGGAAAAATCCCAATTAAGTTCAACAGCTTATATCTCAAGAACTAAGTGAGATATCTTAAAATTGACTTCATTTTCGAAAAGTAGATGCTCTAATTTATAATTGAGAGCAATTTCGTAACAATTTTCCAAAAAAAAAACGATTTTTAAAGAACTTTTACACTTACTCAAAATATTGGAAAAATCCCAATCAAGTTCAACAGATTATATCTGAAGAACTAAGTGAGATATTTCAAAATTGACTTCATTTTTGGAAAGTGGATGCTCCAATTAATAATTCGGAGCAATTTCGTAAAAATTTTCCAAGAAAATAGATTTTTAAAGAACTTTTACATTTACTCAAAATATTGGAAGAATCTCAATTAAATTCAACATGTTATATCTCAGGAACTAAGTGAAATATCTCAAAATTGACTTCATTTTCGGAAAGTAGATGCTCTAATTAATAATTGAGGACAATTTCGTAACAATTTTCTAAAAAAAACGATTTTTAAAGAACTTTCACATTTATTCAAAATATTGGAAAAATCCCAATTAAGTTCAACAGGTTATATCTCAAGCACTAAGTGAGATATTTCAAAATTGATTTCATTTTTGGAAAGTGGATGCTCCAATTAATAATTCGGAGCAATTTCGTAAAAAATTTCCAAAAAAAAATGATTTTTAAAGAACTTTTACATTTATTCAAAATATTGGAAGAATCTCAATTAAGTTCAACATGTTATATCTCAGGAACTAAGTGAAATATCTCAAAATTGACTTCATTTTCGGAAAGTAGATGCTCTAATTAATAATTGAGGACAATTTCGTAACAATTTTCTAAAAAAAACGATTTTTAAAGAACTTTCACATTTATTCAAAATATTGGAAAAATCCCAATTAAGTTCAACAGGTTATATCTCAAGCACTAAGTGAGATATTTCAAAATTGATTTCATTTTTGGAAAGTGGATGCTCCAATTAATAATTCGGAGCAATTTCGTAAAAAATTTCCAAAAAAAAATGATTTTTAAAGAACTTTTACATTTATTCAAAATATTGGAAGAATCTCAATTAAGTTCAACATGTTATATCTCAGGAACTAAGTGAAATATCTCAAAATTGACTTCATTTTTGGAAAGTGGATGCTCCAATTAATAATTCGGAGCAATTTCGTAAAAAATTTCCAAAAAAAAATGATTTTTAAAGAACTTTTACATTTATTCAAAATATTGGAAGAATCTCAATTAAGTTCAACATGTTATATCTCAGGAACTAAGTGAAATATCTCAAAATTGACTTCATTTTTGGAAAGTGGATGCTCCAATTAATAATTCGGAGCAATTTCGTAAAAAATTTCCAAAAACATAGATTTTTAAAGAACTTGTACATTTATTCAAAATATTGGAAAAATCCCAATTAAGTTCAACAGCTTATATCTCAAGAACTAAGTGAGATATCTTAAAATTGACTTCATTTTCGAAAAGTAGATGCTCTAATTTGAGAGCAATTTCGTAACAATTTTCCAAAAAAAACGATTTTTAAAGAACTTTTACACTTACTCAAAATATTGGAAAAATCCCAATCAAGTTCAACAGATTATATCTCAAGAACTAAGTGAGATATTTCAAAATTGACTTCATTTTTGGAAAGTGGATGCTCCAATTAATAATTCGGAGCAATTTCGTAAAAAATTTCCAAAAAAAAAAGATTTTTAAAGAACTTTTACATTTATTCAAAATATTGGAAGAATCTCAATTAAGTTCAACATGTTATATCTCAGGAACTAAGTGAAATATCTCAAAATTGACTTCATTTTTGGAAAGTGGATGCTCCAATTAATAATTCGGAGCAATTTCGTAAAAAATTTCCAAAAAAAAATGATTTTTAAAGAACTTTTACATTTATTCAAAATATTGGAAGAATCTCAATTAAGTTCAACATGTTATATCTCAGGAACTAAGTGAGATATTTCAAAATTGACTTCATTTTTGGAAAGTGGATGCTCCAATTAATAATTCGGAGCAATTTCGTAAAAAATTTCCAAAAAAAAATGATTTTTAAAGAACTTTTACATTTATTCAAAATATTGGAAGAATCTCAATTAAGTTCAACATGTTATATCTCAGGAACTAAGTGAAATATCTCAAAATTGACTTCATTTTTGGAAAGTGGATGCTCCAATTAATAATTCGGAGCAATTTCGTAAAAAATTTCCAAAAACATAGATTTTTAAAGAAATTGTACATTTATTCAAAATATTGGAAAAATCCCAATTAAGTTCAACAGCTTATATCTCAAGAACTAAGTGAGATATCTTAAAATTGACTTCATTTTCGGAAAGTAGATGCTCTAATTAATAATTGAGGACAATTTCGTAACAATTTTCTAAAAAAAACGATTTTTAAAGAACTTTCACATTTATTCAAAATATTGGAAAAATCCCAATTAAGTTCAACAGATTATATCTCAAGAACTAAGTGAGATATTTCAAAATTGACTTCATTTTTGGAAAGTGGATGCTCCAATTAATAATTCGGAGCAATTTCGTAAAAAATTTCCAAAAAAAAATGATTTTTAAAGAACTTTTACATTTATTCAAAATATTGGAAGAATCTCAATTAAGTTCAACATGTTATATCTCAGGAACTAAGTGAAATATCTCAAAATTGACTTCATTTTTGGAAAGTGGATGCTCCAATTAATAATTCGGAGCAATTTCGTAAAAAATTTCCAAAAAAAAATGATTTTTAAAGAACTTTTACATTTATTCAAAATATTGGAAGAATCTCAATTAAGTTCAACATGTTATATCTCAGGAACTAAGTGAAATATCTCAAAATTGACTTCATTTTTGGAAAGTGGATGCTCCAATTAATAATTCGGAGCAATTTCGTAAAAAATTTCCAAAAACATAGATTTTTAAAGAACTTGTACATTTATTCAAAATATTGGAAAAATCCCAATTAAGTTCAACAGCTTATATCTCAAGAACTAAGTGAGATATCTTAAAATTGACTTCATTTTCGAAAAGTAGATGCTCTAATTTGAGAGCAATTTCGTAACAATTTTCCAAAAAAAACGATTTTTAAAGAACTTTTACACTTACTCAAAATATTGGAAAAATCCCAATCAAGTTCAACAGATTATATCTCAAGAACTAAGTGAGATATTTCAAAATTGACTTCATTTTTGGAAAGTGGATGCTCCAATTAATAATTCGGAGCAATTTCGTAAAAAATTTCCAAAAAAAAAAGATTTTTAAAGAACTTTTACATTTATTCAAAATATTGGAAGAATCTCAATTAAGTTCAACATGTTATATCTCAGGAACTAAGTGAAATATCTCAAAATTGACTTCATTTTTGGAAAGTGGATGCTCCAATTAATAATTCGGAGCAATTTCGTAAAAAATTTCCAAAAAAAAATGATTTTTAAAGAACTTTTACATTTATTCAAAATATTGGAAGAATCTCAATTAAGTTCAACATGTTATATCTCAGGAACTAAGTGAGATATTTCAAAATTGACTTCATTTTTGGAAAGTGGATGCTCCAATTAATAATTCGGAGCAATTTCGTAAAAAATTTCCAAAAAAAAATGATTTTTAAAGAACTTTTACATTTATTCAAAATATTGGAAGAATCTCAATTAAGTTCAACATGTTATATCTCAGGAACTAAGTGAAATATCTCAAAATTGACTTCATTTTTGGAAAGTGGATGCTCCAATTAATAATTCGGAGCAATTTCGTAAAAAATTTCCAAAAACATAGATTTTTAAAGAAATTGTACATTTATTCAAAATATTGGAAAAATCCCAATTAAGTTCAACAGCTTATATCTCAAGAACTAAGTGAGATATCTTAAAATTGACTTCATTTTCGGAAAGTAGATGCTCTAATTAATAATTGAGGACAATTTCGTAACAATTTTCTAAAAAAAACGATTTTTAAAGAACTTTCACATTTATTCAAAATATTGGAAAAATCCCAATTAAGTTCAACAGATTATATCTCAAGAACTAAGTGAGATATTTCAAAATTGACTTCATTTTTGGAAAGTGGATGCTCCAATTAATAATTCGGAGTAATTTCGTAAAAAATTTCCAAAAAAAATTGATTTTTAAAGAACTTTTACATTTATTCAAAATATTGGAAGAATCTCAATTAAGTTCAACATGTTATATCTCAGGAACTAAGTGAAATATCTCAAAATTGACTTCATTTTTGGAAGGTGGATGCTCCAATTAATAATTCGGAGCAATTTCGTAAAAAAATTTCCAAAAAAATAGATTTTTAGAGAACTTTTACATTTATTCAAAATATTGGAAAAATCTCAATGACCGAGGACGTGTCATGCCTTCTAGAAACTATAAAAAGTCTTTTGGAGTAATTCAAGTCTTCCAGAGACAATATCAAGTTTTTGAAATCATTTAAAGACTTATAATCGCAGGATTAAGTCTTCTTTAATCATTGCAAATCTTCTGGATCTTTTCAAATTTTCTGGATGTAGTATCAAATCTTGTTGAAGCATTGCAAATCTTCTGAAAGCAGTTTAAGTTTCTAGAAACATTGCAATTTTTTAGGAAACATTTCAAATCTTTTGCAAGCAATAAATTTTCTGGAAGCAGAATCTAGTCATCTAGAAGCAATATCCAGTCTTCTAAAAGAAGTATCAAGTCTGCTAGAAATAGTATCAAGTCATCTTGGAGTATTTTAAGTCTTCTAGATGCAGTATCCAGTCTTCTGGAAACATTACAATTTTTTAGGAAACATTTCAAATTTTTTGCAAGCAATAAGTTTTCTGGAAGCAGTATCAAGTCTTCTAAAAGCAGTATCAAGCCTTCTAGAAACAGTATCAAGTCATCTGGGAGTATTTTAAGTCTTCTAGGTGCAGTATCCAGTTTTCTTGAAACATTGCAAATCTTTTGGAAACATTTCAAGTCTTTTGCAAGCAATACCAAGTTTTCTGGAAGCAATATCATGTCATCTAGAAGCAGTATCAAGTCTTCTAGAAGCATTTAAAGTTATCTAGAAGCAGTATCAGGTCTTGCAAGTCATTGCAAATGTATTTGGAAACATTTCAAGTCTTTTGCAAGCAATATCATGTTTTCTGAAAACGTTTCATGCCTTGTAGAAGTTGTATCAAGTCTTCTGGAAATAATTCTCGTCTTCCAACGGCAATATCAAGCCTTTTGAAATCATTTAAAGACTTCTAATCGCAGTATCAAGTCTTCTTTAATCATTGCATATCTTCTGGATCTTTTCAAATCTTCTAGATGTAATATCAAATCTTGTTGAAGCATTGCAAATCTTCTGGAAATATTTCAAGTCCTTTGCAAGCTAGGTCATGTTTTTTGGAGATGTTTCAAATTTTTCTAAAAGCGGTATCAAGTCTTCTGAAAGTATTTTAAGTCTTCTAGATGCAATGACAAGTCTTCTGGAAGCATCACAAAATTTCTAGAAGCATTTAAAGTCTTTTACAAGCAATATCATATTTTCTGAAAACGTTTGAAGTCTTCTAGGTACGGTATCAAGTCTTCTGGAAATATTTCAAGTCTTTTAGAGGCAATATTAAGTCTTATGGAATTATTTCAAGTCTTCAAAATGTAGTACCAAGTTTTCTTGAAGCATTGCAAGAGCTTTGAAAACATTTTCAGTCTCTTACAAGTAACATTATATTTTCTGCGAACGTTTCAAGACTTTTAGAAGCGCTATCAAATATTCTGGAAGTATTACAAGTCTTTCAGATTCAATATCAAGTCTTCTTGAAGCATTTCTAGTCTTTTAGATGTACTATCAAGTCCTCTGAAAGCATTATAAATCTTTTACAAGTAATATCACGTTCTCTGGGAAATTTTCAAGTCTTCTAGAAGCGGTATCAAGTCCTCTGGAAGTATTTCAAGTCTTGTAGAGTTGGTATCTGAACAGCGCTTGTTTATTGCTCACCAGGTTTTATATATGTCGTCGTTTCTTTTAAGTATTTTTTTAATCAGTTTCTCTGCACTTCCGGCACGACCATTAACTTGTTAGTATTCAAGACTGCTACTTGTCCATTTGAACATATAATTCTTTGCAAATCTTCTAAATTCGTAGCTGCCAAATTGTATATTATTATTCATGATGAAACATAATGTCCTGAAAATGTTCAATAACTTCCTGACATGTTGTTTTTCTTAGCTTACGTGTTTCAAAATATTTGGAATAATAATCTTGAACCACCAGATAAGTGTTATTCTTATATGTTGTTAAATCTGCCCCAATGATTTCACCATTCTAATTATGTTCTTTCTAATTATCTCCTCCTGGATCAATTAAAATTGCATTAGTAAGAATTTTGACCCATATGAAGACGTAATGAGTTAATAATTAGTGTAGATCAATGTCTATTTCTTTTTTACGGCTTCCTTTTTCTCCGAATGTATATTTTTACAATTCAATTCAATACAATTTATTGCCACCAAGATATACAATAAAAGAAAAAAAAATGTACACATCATTCCTTAACATTGGTACAAGGTTAACAAAAGGTCGATTATGTTAAAAAAAATAAATTGATATGGCGAATATAAGTAAAAAAAAATAATAAATTTATGTATAAAGTATTAGAAAAAGAGTACGCAAGAATAAGAAGGAAAGAGACTCGAATTACACAAAAGAAAAATGATTGGAGAAGAAGAAATAAAGCTATCAGCTGAGAACGGAAAGAGAAGAGGCAGATTAAATCAGGAAACAGTCTGAGACAACTGTTGTGACAACAAGCGATCTTTAAGCGATGCTCTGAATACAGAAAAACTACGGGCTTCCCGCAACTCAGTGGGTAAGTTATTCCAGAGAGTTATAGCTTGCACTGTGTATGACCCGTGATATATTTCGGTACGATGAATCGGAAACATGAGTGAGACACCAGATTGTGCTCTAGTAGGAAGACCGCGAGAGGCCATCAACTCAAATGTAGTGAACAGATAGATTGGAGACTGAGAGGAAAGAATCTTGTATAAGGTAGTTAGTATACGGAAAGATCTACGGTTCTCAACGGTAAGCATTTCGAGGTGATTACGATAAGGTGTAACATGCTCACATTTTCTCAGATCGAAGATAAAGCGCACACAATTATTTTGTAACCTCTCTAATTTGTTACGAAGACCAATCGAAAGGTCCGGGTATACGGTATCGGCATAGTCCAAATGGGGAAGAATTAAAGAGTAACAAAGGTTACGACGAACAGTAGGTGGAAGGAAACAACCAAGCTTGCGTAGGGAGTAGAAACAGAAATAGACCTTCCTACAGATAGACTGAATCTGGGGCTGCCAGGACAATGCAGAATCCATCATCACACCCAAGTTTTTAACAGTTCGAGAGAATTGTATAATATTACCGTCAAGTGACAAATAGGTATTGTTAAGGGAGTAAAATTTTGTTACCAGAGGCCTTGATCCAAAAGCAATAGCCTGAGTCTTTGCCACATTTAAACCCAAGCCATGGCATCTAGACCAGTCCAGAACGCTAGCAAGATCCCTATTAAACCGCATCACCGCTGCTGGAACTTCATCCACAGCTGCAGTTGTATAAATTTGGAGGTCATCTGCATATAGGTGAAAGTTGCACTTAATTATTTTAGAAATGGAGTTTATAAATATTGAAAATAGGAGTGGACCCAAGACACTGCCCTGGGGCACACCACAGTGGCTTGCAACTATAGACGAAGATGATGAGGAGTCACGTACACACAACGAACGATTAGAAAGGTACGATTGAAACCACGCGACACAGCTCGACGAAAAACCCACAGAAGAAAGAATTGCCACCAACAAACCATGATCAACAGAATCAAATGCCTTACTGAAATCGAGCAAGACCAATAAGGTCAAACGCCGATCATCACAACCACGTCTAATATCATCAGTAATCTTGATGAGCGCCGATGTCGTGCTATGGCCTGGCCGAAAACCTGATTGAAAATCAGTGATAATTTTATGCTCATCAAAATACTGCTGCATCTGCATATATACCAAGCGCTCTAGTGCTTTAGAAATTACAGAAATAATGGATATAGGACGAAAATCACTCAGACAAGTGGGACATTTAAGTTTAGGTATGGGTACAACGTAAGCTAGTTTCCAAATAGAGTAGTGGAGGAATGATTACATCCAAAATAGGAAGGAGCTGCTTAATGCTGACACCATCAGCACCAACACTAGTGGACTTAGAATGACTGAGAGCCTGGCGGACTTGAAGCTCGTCAAACAGCTCCAAAGAAAATTTAGAATTGACATTAGCAGAGGCAATAATAGCGGTAATAGTTGATGCCTTAACTGAGTCATCGGGAGTAATGGGAGGTTCGGCAAAATAATTGACGAGAGAATCACAATCAAAACCACCATGATAAGAAGGTGATTCAACCACACCAAGCGAACGCATAGTTTTCCAGAAAGTGTTAGGGGTAGCATAAGACAATTTCCGATAAATATACAATTTTTTTAAGTTCTTACAACGGTGGTTGCAGCGGTTACGCAAGGTACGGTAGGTTTCCCAGTTAGCATTGGATGGATGTCTTCGAAGAAGAGTTTTTGCAACATTGCGTCTGCGCATAAGATCTTTAACCTCACCATTGAGCCAGGGCGCAGATAAGTGCTTTGTTTTGCGTGGAAGCAAAGGGGCATGACAATCATACAATTCCCTGAGTTGCGTATTGAAGTAGTTAACCTTTTCGTTGATATCCGACATGCGGTATAATTTAAACCAATCGATCATCGAAGCATCAGACATCAATGACTCGCTGTTGATTCCACTGTAGTTTCGAGTCGGAATAGAACGTCTAGGTATCACACAACGTCCAATCTCAAGTGCACAATAAATTAAGTCGTGGTTGGAGAACTGACAAGCTGGAATCTGACCATGAGAAAGTATGTTGTCTGGAGAGGACGTTAAAATAAGGTCCAACATCGACTGAGATGTTGGTAAATGGTATGTGGGTTGTGTCGGTAAAATAGCAAGATTGAGAGAAGAGGTGATGAATTTTAGTTTTTCACAGCGCAGATCGTTTCTTAAGAGACAAGTGTTGAAGTCGCCCATAAGAAGAGTAGTATCATAATTAAGAGTGTGCCTCTCCAGTACATCCTCCAACTGATCAAAATAATGAAGGTTCGGTGGACAATAAAACGTGCCCAAAAGCATGCGGCTGCTAGCTAACGTTATCTCAGTAAGAAGATACTCTGCGTTTTGTTGTGACCCATCAGATGAAGCAATAATATTGATGTTGAAATGGTCGCGAACAAACAACGCAACGCCCCCACCCCGTGAATATTCCCGGTCATTTCTCAGTAGGCGATAATTTGGGAGCGATAATAACGACGAAGGAAGGGAGGGTTTGAGCCATGTCTCACTAATCATTTTTAAATGTTTTTTTGCAAATATATTTTGATTTCGAGACTATTTTTGGAAATTTCGAGATCCTTGAGCCAAGTACCAAGATTTAGAACTTAATCCCGAATCCCGAAAATATTTTTAGACCCGGAACATTTCAAAAAAATTGGTTTATAGGGTTATCTCAATTTAAATGCTTCTCTCGATACCCATATACATAGGTATATTAAAATTAAAATAAAATTCTAATCTATAATTTGCTTCAAACTCATCATATTAATAGGCAGGTAGCATAGCCAAAGATGTTTATAACACGAATTGGTTTGAAGCGGATGTTTCAACGCGAAAAGATATATTAATATTGTTGTGTATGAGCCAAAGGCCCCTTGTTATGAATATTCCTTTATTTGGGGAATTGTTTCACGAAGCTGCGGCTAATGTAAGTACAGTAGGGCCCCGACATTCGCGGCTTCAAATTACACGGATTCGCATATTCGCGTTTTAAATTTTGCTGCCTTTTTCAACATTCACGACTCGATTATTCGCGAATACATAGCAAGTATGTACATATGTCATTTTTTAAAAATTTAAAACGAAGTTTACCGTAGGTTTACGGTACAAGCAACCAGCTTCACATATGCGTTTCTCTGGGAATCCCTCATTTATGATCGATTTTAATGTTTGTGTTAGGTGCTTATTTTTGTGTTCTGTATTTCGTTCAGGTTAGTGTTTCGCCCGTTTTTTTACTATAATTTTATAAACAATAAATTAATCTCACAACAGTACTCAAAATGGGTACAAAAAGGCCTGCGATGGAAATAAATTTAATTGCCAAACGTGCAAAGTCAGTTATGACTCTAGAAAGAAAAATTCTAGTTCTTGATATGCTCCGGGAAGGGAAAAGAGCTACCGAAGTAGGCCGGGTCTTCGGTGTCAATGAATCTACGATAAGATCTATAAAGAAACAAGAAGAGGTAATTAGAAATAGCGTAAAAAGTGGCATACCGTCATCATTAAAGGTAACGTCACAAGTTCGTGATGTTAATATTGAAAAAATGGAGAAGTCTCTTTATCTTTGGATTGAGGACCATGGTCGCAAAAATATACCATTAACTAGGGCTAGATTAATGGATAAAGCCAAGGAACTTTATCAACATTTTTCGTGTGGAATGGACTGTGCTGAAGACGATTGTAAATTTAAAGCCAGCAGAGGATGGTTCGAAAGATTCAAAACTCGTTTTAATCTCCATAACATTAAGTTGTGTGGAGAATCAGCGTCAGCAGATCATCAACAGGCTGCAAAATTTCCTGATGAAATAATAAAATTAATAGAAGAAAAAGGTTACCGTCCTGAACAAATATTTAATGCGGACGAAACCGGGCTTTATTGGAAACAAATGCCCACACGAACATACATTTCAAAAAATGAAAAGACAGCACCTGGTTTTAAATCGGCTAAGGATAGAGTTACAGTTTTATTTTGTGCAAATGCACGCGGAGACTTTATTACAAAACCAATGTTAATATATCGAGCAGCTAATCCACGAGCTTTAAAGAACAAGGACAAAGAAGCTCTTCCGGTCTATTGGCGAGCTAATTCAAAAGCTTGGATGACTTCTCAGCTATTTATAGAGTGGTTTAAAGAGTGCTTTGTTAAAGAAGTGGAGCGTTACCTAAAATCTAAAAATTTAGCATTTCACGTTTTATTGATATTGGATAACGCCCCATCTCATCCAGTAGATGCTCTCAAATTAGCTCATCCATGTGTCGAGGTGGTATTTCTTCCGCCCAACACAACGTCCTTATTACAACCTTTAGATCAAGGTGTTATAAAAGCTTTTAAAAGTCATTATATCCGGCACATGTTCGATTTTGTACATGAGAAAATACAAAATGATAGTGTTTTCTCAATAAAAGATGTGTGGAAATTATACAATATTGACCATGCGATTACATCTATAAAACTTGCTTTAAATGACATTAAAGTATCAACCATAATAAGTAATGCATGGAAAAAACTGTTGAAAAAAGACACTGCGCAAAGTGTAAGCGAAATTGATGAGGCAATAGAGAGAGCTGTTCATTGTACCAGCTGATATCGAATCTCTCGTCAATGATCAAGAGGAAGAGTTGTCCAGTGCAGACTTAGAAGCGCTACTAATAGAAAATGTTTCAGAAACGGATGAAGAAGATAATAGTAATTCCCTATGCAATAAATTAACGTTGAAGGAACTTAATTTGTTTATACAAGAAGCAAATAATCTTGCTGAAAAAATAGTAGAATATGATCCATCAACGGAACGAAGCACAAAATTTAAAAATGGTCTGAATACTCTTCTTGCTCCTTACAAAGAGCTTCAAAAGGATATGCAACACAAAGCATTGCAACCTACTATCCTTTCATTTTTTAAACCATCGTGTTCTAAAGCAATTATTATTGATGAGTAGAAATGTTAACTTTTATTTCTTTTTTTAGTTTATTTTGTTGCACTTTGTTATTGCTATCGAGTTTAGGTTTTTTTATATTTTAAACAATTGTAATTATTTTAATATCTGTATTAGTTCCGAATACAAAAGTTTTAAGACCAGTCGTTTTATTTTGCAATTTTAAGCGTTTTATTTAGTATGTATAATTTATTAATTTTTGAAATTTTTAAAATTAAATTAAATGAAACTTTTGGCGTCGGTGACCATTTGGCGGTTAACGTGTTAAAAGAACATAGAAGTAGTAGTTTATCCTTCATAATATCTAGTGCTTCAATATTCGCGGATTCAACATTCGCGGCGTGTTTTTAGAACCTAACCCTCGCGAATGTTGGGGCCTTACTGTATTTGTACCACATAAGATTACTTGAGAAGATGAATTATTATACATACATTTAAGGAAAGTGTACCTTTTTTACAACTGGATTTTGAAAATGATTAAAGAAAGGATCGTTTGAATCTAGAATATTTTTGAGATAATACTTAAAGAATGTAGTTTAAATAATAAGAAATAAATTTGTTGAGAAGTTTTTATTTCCCACATCAATGTTTTTATAATTGATCAAAAACTAAGACAGAAATCGTCCCTAAAAATGCGGTTGGTACGATTTTTAAAATTCCCCGTTTATCTTAACACAACGTGAGGTTGGATTTTTCGCATTTTGTATCAGGATCGCATAACAACGAGGAGGTGGATTACTCCTCATAATATTACCAGGATTATAACTTTAAATCTTTGACCAATAGATGTCACACGATCTTTTTATTACCTTTTTAAAATTTATTTAAGTCTTAACTCATCAAAATCAAAAATAAATTGAATTTATAAATTATTATTCGATATTTGAGTAAAAACGAAAAATAAATTTTAATAAATAATCGAGCTACATCTATTATCGAAGAGTTGAAGAGAACCAAATTACTCCCAGAACTAATCACCTCCTCAACATTATGCGATCCTAATAAAAAATTCGAAAAATCTAACTTTGCAAACATTGCAAGGTTGTTTCAAGATTTCAGTTTTATGTTTAATTTTAGTTTAATAAGATATAATAAAGACATTGAGGTTGGACCATAAAAATTTCAATTCGTCAATTAGATATTTATTAGATCACAACATCGAATATATCAACACATCGTATTTCTTATTAATTCTTTAAAGACATTAAACATTCTTATTAACAGCACTAATCACATTTTGAGATAGAATCGAACACACAAAGATATGTTTATTAAAAAAAATTAGAAAAATTGGCAACTCTAGAAGACAATTAATTATTTTATTTTTAGCCTTACCGGATTTTCGGCGCAATCAGCCCTTTCAACATATCGAAAGAATTCCCATCCGGGCGAACAGAACTCACCCCATCCTTCGATTTAACCCTCAAATATCCGAAATTATCAATCCCGATTACCCTCACTTTCCTTAAATGGTTATCTTCGGTCCTCACAGCGATTTCGGCGTCACTATCAAATTAATTATTAATTTTTTAAAAATAAAAATGTGTTAAAACTTACTTATGTAGCCAATATTTATAATATAACTCATAAAAATAATCCATATTCCCTTGGATTTCGATTACGTTTAAAATACGTTCTAACTCGTTAAAAACTAAAGCGAAATACTTCTCAAACGGAATTTTGGCTAATTGGGTGTTAAAGTCTTTATTGTAACGCTCAATAATGTCGTTAATGCAAGTAGTGGGATTAGAATTATCTAAATTAACCCCACACCCAACGTTGAGTACCGCTAAATCTTTATAAACTTGAGTATTGACGATTAATCCGCCAATTTTTATTTTTGAGTAGCTGTATAAATCGTTGGGCCATTTCAAACCGATTTCTAATCGCTAATTAATAAAAATTTGAATTAATATTGATTAATTTAATAAAATTAATACGATTTAATTACTTCATATCCTATTTGAGAGCGTAAAGCTGAAACGATCGCGACCATAACGATGTGTTGCATTAATGGGAGAGATTTTCCGATTGTTCCGTTTAAATCGATGTGGAGTTGAAGGGAGAACATCGCTGATCCTAAAGGGCTCAACCAAACGTTTTGGGAACGACCTAAAAAGTAAAAATTATTTTTAATTAAATGATTTGGTTAAATTAAATGATGTGAAGTTAGCCTAATTTCGGATAATCTTACACTCGACGTTAAAGAATTAAATTATAATTTTATAAAAATTTCATTTTTCGAATTTTCCCGGATATTGAGACGCATTTTAGAGGAATAAAGCAAAAAAGCTTTGGGAAAACTTTTATTCTAAAATCCATGTTTATAAATATACATAGTTATCCAAAGAATTTAGTTACTTATGTGTGGATAAAGTCCCCAAATTACTAAAGTCTGAAGATGCTAAACTTTCAAGTTCTAAATCTAGTTTTATTTTATCAAAAATATGTTGTTTTAAAATATAATATTATATTTAGATTAACAAAAATATCGAATATTTGCAATTTGACGTTTAAATGATTAAAATTGAGGTTAGTATACACAAAAAGTATGAAAAAAAAAAACGATTATTTATACATTTTAAATTAATGTCGTCTTTTTTAGGTTTATATCTGAGAATATGTGTTGTTGGAGAGTAAAGAAATGAGCTGTTTAAGGAGATATTTTACTTCAAATGTCATTCTTCAAGTTTTGTTGCAAGCATAATTATTATTTTTGATTTTGATGATAAAATAAAAAGGCTAAAATTTGACGTTTTTAACATCAAAATTGCATTTATCTCTTTAATTATAAATGATGGGAGGAAATTTAATGATTAAAAACGTTCTAAATTGTCTAAAAATACTTAATAAACCAATAATTTTATCCCACCGTTTATAGTTACCAACCTAAGGAGTTAAAATCATTAATTTGAGTTTTTGTATCAATTTGGGTGACATCTCAGAAACAAAAAGTGATGGGGGAATGTTTTATCAACAAAAAAGTTTCTAAATTAACCCAAAAAACGTAATTTTAGTTATTTTAATTCCACGGTCATTATCACCAACATGATAAAATAATAAATCTGAAATTTGACGTTTTTGACATCAAAATCGCACTTATCTCTTTAATTATAAATCATGGGAGGAAATTTTATCATTAAAAACGTTCTAAATTGACTAAAAGTACTTAATAAACCAATAATTTTATCCCACCGTTTATAATTACCAACTTAAGGAGTTAAAATCATTAATTTGAGTTTTTGTATCAATTTGGGTGATATCTCAGAAACAAAATGTGATGGGGGAATGTTTTGTTAACAAAAAGTTTCTAAATTAACCCAAAAACATAATTATAAGTTATTTTAATTCCACGATCATTATTATAAACATGATAAAATAAAGGGTTTGAAATTTGACGTTTTTTACATCAAAATTTCATTTATCTCTTTAATTATAAATGATGGGGGGAAATTTAATGATTAAAAACGTTCTAAATTGTCTAAAAATACTTAATAAATCAATAATTTTATCCCACCGTTTATAATTGCCAACATAAGGAATTAAAATTATTAATTTGAGTTTTTGTACCAATTTGGGTGATATCTCAGAAACAAAAAGTGATGGAGGAATGTTTTATCAACAAAAAAGTTTCTAAATTAACCCAAAAAACGTAATTATTAGTTATTTTAATTCCACGGTCATTATTACCAACGCAATAAAATAATAAATCTGAAATTTGACGTTTTTGAAATCAAAATTGTATATATCTCTTTAATTATAAATGATGGGGGGAAATTTAATGATTAAGAATGTTCTAAATTGACTAAATATACTTAATAAAGTAATAATTTTATGCCACCGTTTATAATTGCCAACCTAAGGAGTTAAAATTATTAATTTGACTTTTTGTATCAATTTGGTTTATATCTCAGAAACAAAAGGTGATGGGGCAATGTTTTGTTAATAAAAAAGTTTCTAAATTAACCCAAAAAACGTAAATATTAGTTATTTTAACTCCACGGTCATTATTACCAACGTGATAAAATAAAAAGGCTAAAATTTGACGTTTTAAACATCAAAATTGCATTTATCTCTTTAATTATAAATGATGGGAGGAAATTTAATGATTGAAAACGTTCTAAATTGATTAAAAATACTTAATAAACCAATAATTTTATCCCACCGTTTATAATTGCCAACCTAAGGAGTTAAAATCATTAATTTGAATTTTTGTATCAATTTGAGTGATATCTCAGAAGCAAAAAGTGTTGGGGAATGTTTTGTCAACAAAAAAGTTTCTAAATTAATCCAAAAATACGTAATTAATAGTTATTTTAATTCCACGGTCATTATTACCAACGTGATAAAATAATAAATCTGAAATTTAACGTTTTTGACATCAAAATCGCATTTATCTCTTTAATTATAAATAATGGGAGGAAATTTAATGATTAAAAACGTTCTAAATTGTCTAAAAATACGTAATAAACCAATAACTTTATCCCACCGTTTATAATTGCCAACCTAAAGAGTTAATATTATTAATTTGAGTTTTTGTACCAATTTGGGTGATATCTCAGCAACAAAAAGTGATGGGGGAATGTTTTGTCAACAAAAAAGTTTCTAAATTAATCCAAAAAACATAATTATTAGTTATTTTAATTCCACGGTCATTATTACCAACGCGATAAAATAATAAATCTGAAATTTGACGTTTTTGACATCAAAATTGTATTTATCTCTTTAATTATAAATGATGGGGGGAAATTTAATGATTAAGAATGTTCTAAATTGACTAAATATACTTAATAAAGCAATAATTTTATGCCACCGTTTATAATTGCCAACCTAAGGAGTTAAAATTATTAATTTGTGCTTTTGTACCAATTTGGTTTATATCTCAGAAACAAAAAGTGATGGGGGAATGTTTTAGCAACAAAAATGTTTCTAAATTAACTCAAAAAACATAATTATAAGTTATTTTAATTCCACGGTCATTATTACCAACGTGATAAAATAAAAAACATCTAAAATTTGACGTTTTTAACATCAAAATCGCATTTATCTCTTTAATTATAAATGATGGGAAGAAATTTTACGATTAAAAAAGTTCGAAATTGTCTAAAAATACTTAATAACCCAATAATTTTGTCTCACCGTTTATAATTGCCAACCTAAGGAGTTAAAATCATTAATTTGAGTTTTTGTATCAATTTGGGTGATATCTCAGAAACAAAAAGTGATGGGGGAATGTTTTGTTAACAAAAAAGTTTCTAAATTAATCCAAAAATACGTAATTATTAGTTATCTTTTAATTCCACGGTCATTATTACCAACGTGATAAAATAATAAATCTGAAATTTGACGTTTTTGACATCAAAATCGCATTTATCTCTTTAATTATAAATAATGGGAGGAAATTTAATGATTAAAAACGTTCTAAATTAATTAAAAATACTTAATAAATCAATAATTTTATCCCACCGCTTATAGTTGCCAACCTAAGGAGTTAAAATCATTAAATTGAGTTTTTGATCAATTTGGGTTATATCTCAGAAACAAAAAGTGATGGGGGAATGTTTTATCAACAAAAATGTTTCTAAATTAACTCAAAAAACATAATTATAAGTTATTTTAATTCCACGGTCATTATTACCAACGTGATAAAATAAAAAACATCTAAAATTTGACGTTTTTAACATCAAAATCGCATTTATCTCTTTAATTATAAATGATGGGAAGAAATTTTACGATTAAAAAAGTTCTAAATTGTCTAAAAATACTTAATAACCCAATAATTTTGTCTCACCGTTTATAATTGCCAACCTAAGGAGTT
Source organism: Onthophagus sagittarius (assembly GCA_036711965.1). Lineage (NCBI taxonomy): Eukaryota > Metazoa > Arthropoda > Insecta > Coleoptera > Scarabaeidae > Onthophagus > Onthophagus sagittarius. Next base: position 13,415,048 of record JASERS010000009.1, on the reverse strand, counting down.
AAAATCATTAATTTGAGTTTTTGTATCAATTTGGGTGATATCTCAGAAACAAAAAGTGATGGGGGAATGTTTTGTTAACAAAAAAGTTTCTAAATTAACCCAAAAAACGTAATTATTAGTTATTTTAATTCCACGGTCATTATTACCAACGTGATAAAATAAAAAGTCTAAAATGTGACGTTCTTAACATCAAAATTGCATCTATCTCTCTAATTATAAATAATGGGAGGAAATTTAATGATTAAAAACGTTCTAAATTGACTAAAAATAGTTAATAAATCGAATAAGGTGTTTTTGAGATGTGGTTTGAACACAACCTAAGTTCCGAGATGTAATCCTGAGATATTTTTTCAACAATTTGTTAATTGAGTGAAATTTGTTTTTTTTTGTCGTGTTAATTCTTTGGATAACTATGTATATCTATAAACTATTTATAAATTAAATTGTAGCTAACTTCGCATTGATGTGATACTCACCCAAACCGGATGTTTGTTGCCTCGGGATAACCACCAACCCATTAACCAACTTTCTCGATGCTAATACATCTTGGGAACTCGTCAAAACATCGCTATAAATAACCAAGCGCCCGATTTCTTTCGTATTTAAAGTCTCAAAGTACTCAATGGTCGAGAAATTTGATGGGCATGATAAAACCATGATGGGAAGACGAGTTGATGTTGCGTGACCCGGTTCATCATCTCTCCAACAAAAGATTAAACTCAATTTTTCACCATCCAACCGATTTTCATGGATACTTTCGTTCTCTTTCAGCATTTGAAGCTTCATCTTATCAAATTAAATTAAAAAAAATTAATTAATTAAAATTTAGATTAATTAAAATTTAAATTGATTCAAAATCTTACATCATGTCTCCCCAAAAAATACCCCTCAGTGTATTTAACAACACTTCTCCCCGAATCATCGCAATTAACTCCTAATTGATTGGTTAATATATGTTTTAAGATATCTAATCGGGCCGAATTGCTCTCTTTTAACGCTTCGTATTTAGATTCGTCGTCTTGATACTGATCGGGATCGACTTCTAAATGAACTTGGGAGAAAATCGCGCGACCTGCTCCGTTTTTAATCGTCGCTAAAAGTAAACTAGGGGTTTGCCACGTCTCCTCCGTCCCTAAAATTTTAACTTGCACCGTGTAATTAACCCCGTTATGAACGATTTCGACGGTTGAGGGGGTTCTTGGTGCGATTGGGCTGGAAGTTTCACCCCCTCCATCCCCGCTGCTATGATTCGAATGATCCGAGTCTTTCGAAAATTGTTTTTTCGCCGGGGATGCTTGATAACAGAAGATGTGGTGCATCATTTTTATGTGTTTCCAATCGGAGTAAGAGAATCGGACGAGTTCGTGCTCTCTCACCTAAACGATTTCATTATAATTAATGATTAATTATTTAATTAATTAAGTTGAATTTACCTCGGCTGTTGAGAATGTTTGTAAGACGCTGTATAAGAGGTCGCTGCATAAACACAAAAGTTGACCCCCGTTAACTAAGTATTGGAGTAATTCGTGGGTTAAAGCTGGGGTTACGTTCCCGCAGATTACAACGAGGGTTGTGGAGTCGTCCCAGAGGTCGCAAGGTTTATTTAGAGGTAAATCATAAATTGTATATCTGCAAAAATAAATCTATATAGGGTGAGTGGTTCAAATTCGAATCTATCTCTATTTTTAGTAAATTTAGAACGTTTTTAATCATTAAATTTATTCCCATCATTTATAATTAAAGAGATAAATGCGATTTTGATGTTAAAAATGTAAAATTTTAGACTTTTTATTTTATCACGTTTGTAATAATGACCGTGGAATTAAAATAACTAATAATTACCTTTTTTGGGTTAATTTAGAAACTTTTTTGTTAACAAAACATTCCCCCATCACTTTTTGTTTCTGAGATATAATCCAAATTGATACAAAATCTCTAATTACTGATTTTAACTCCTTAAGTTGGTAATTATAAATGATGGAATAAAATTATTGATTTATTAAGTATTTTTAGTCAATTTAGAACGTTTTTAATCATTAAATTTCCTCCCATCATTTATAATTAAAAAGATAAATGCGATTTTGATGTTAAAAACGTCAAATTTTAGACTTTTTATTTTATCACGTTGGTGATAATGACCGTGGAATTAAAATAACTAATAATTATGTTTTTTGGGTTAATTAAGAAACTTTTTTGTGGACAAAACATTCCCCCATCACTTTTTGTTTCTGAGATATAACCCAAATTGATACAAAAATACAAATTAATGATTTTAACTCCTTAAGTTGGTAACTATAAACGGTGGGATAAAATTATTGATTTATTAAGTATTTTTAGTCAATTTAGAACGTTTTTAATCATTAAATTTCCTCCCATTATTTATAATTAAAGAGAAAAATGCGATTTTGATGTTAAAAACGTCAAATTTTAGACTTTTTATTTTATCACGTTGGTAATAATGACCGTGGAATTAAAATAACTAATAATTACGTTTTTTGTGTTAATTTAGAAACTTTTTTGTTAACAATACATTCCCCCATCACTTCTTGTTTCTGAGATATAATCCAAATTGATACAAAAATACAAATTAATGATTTTAACTCCTTAGGTTGGCAATTATGAACGGTGGGATAACATTATTGATTTATTAAGTATTTTTAGTCAATTTAGAACGTTTTTAGTCATTAAATTTCCTCCCATTATTTATAATTAAAGAGATAAATGCGATTTTGATGTCAAAAACTTCAAATTTTAGACGTTTTGTTTTATCACGTTGATAACAATGACTGTGGAATTAAAATCACTAACAATTACGTTTATTGGGTTAATTTAGAATCTTTTTTGTTAATAAAACATTCCCTCATCACTTTTTGTTTTTGGGATATAACCCAAATTAATACAAAAACACAAATTAATGATTTTAACTCCTTAAGTTGGCAATTATAAATGGTGGGATAAAATTATAGATTTATTGAGTATTTTTAGTCAATTTAGAACGTTTTTAATCATTAAATTTCCTCTCATCATTTATAATTAAAGAGATAAATGCGATTTTGATGTAAAAAACGTCAAATTTTAGACTTTTTATTTTATCACGTTGGTAATAATGACCATGGAATTAAAATCACTAATAATTACATTTTTTGGGTTAATTTAGAAACTTTTTTGTTAACAAAACATTCCCCCATCACTTTTTGTTTCGCAAATATAACCCAAATTGATACAAAAACTTAAATTAATGATTTTAAGTCCTTAAGTTGGCAATTATAAATGGTGGGATAAAATTATAGATTTATTGAGTATTTTTAGTCAATTTAGAACGTTTTTAATCATTAAATTTCCTCTCATCATTTATAATTAAAGATATAAATGCGATTTTGATGTCAAAAGCGTCAAATTTTAGACTTTTTATTTTATCACGTTGGTAATAATGACCATGGAATTAAAATCACTAATAATTACATTTTTTGGGTTAATTTAGAAACTTTTTTGTTAACAAAACATTCCCCCATCACTTTTTGTTTCGCAAATATAACCCAAATTGATACAAAAACTTAAATTAATGATTTTAAGTCCTTAAGTTGGTAATTATAAATGGTGGGATAAAATTATTGGTTTATTAAGTATTTTTAGTCAATTTAGAACGTTTTTAATCATTAAATTTCCTCCCATTATTTATAATTAAAGAGATAAATGCGATTTTGATGTCAAAAACGTCAAATTTTAGATTTATTATTTTATCACGTTGGTAATAATGCCCGTGGAATTAAAATAACTAATATTTACATTTTTTGCATTAATTTAAAAACTTTTTTTTTAACAAAACATTCCCCTATCACTTTTTGTTTCTGAGATATAATCCAAATTGATACAAAATCTCTAATTAATGATTTTAACTCCTTAAGTTGGTAATTATAAATGATGGAATAAAATTATTGATTTATTAAGTATTTTTAGTCAATTTTGAACGTTTTCATCATTAAAAATCCCCTCCATTAATTATAATTAAAGAGATAAATTCAATTTTGATGTTAAAAACGTCAAATTTTAGGCTTTTTATTTTATCACGTTGGTAATAATGACCGTGGAATTAAAATCACTAATAATTACGTTTTTTTTGTTAATTTAGAAACTTTTTTGTTAACAAAACATTTCCTCATCACTTTTTGTTTCCGAGATATAATCCAAATTGATACAAAATCTCCAATTAATGATTTTAACTCCTTAAGTTGGTAATTATAAATGATGGAATAAAATTATTGATTTATTAAGTATTTTTAGTCAATTTAGAACGTTTTTAATCATTAAATTTCCTCTCATCATTTATAATTAAAGAGATAAATGCGATTTTGATGTCAAAAACGTCAAATTTTAGACTTTTTATTTTATCACGTTGGTAATAATGACCATGGAATTAAAATCACTAATAATTACATTTTTTGGGTTAATTTAGAAACTTTTTTGTTAACAAAACATTCCCCCATCACTTTTTGTTTCGCAAATATAACCCAAATTGATACAAAAACTTAAATTAATGATTTTAAGTCCTTAAGTTGGTAATTATAAATGGTGGGATAAAATTATTGGTTTATTAAGTATTTTTAGTCAATTTAGAACGTTTTTAATCATTAAATTTCCTCCCATTATTTATTATTAAAGAGATAAATGCGATGTTGATGTCAAAAACGTCAAATTTCAGATTTATTATTTTATCACGTTGGTAATAATGACCGTGGAATTAAAATAACTAATATTTACATTTTTTGGATTAATTTAAAAACTTTTTTTTAACAAAACATTCCCCCATCACTTTTTGTTTCTGAGATATAATCCAAATTGATACAAAATCTCTAATTAATGATTTTAACTCCTTAAGTTGGTAATTATAAATGATGGAATAAAATTATTGATTTATTAAGTATTTTTAGTCAATTTAGAACGTTTTTAATCATTAAATTTCCTCCCATTATTTATAATTAAAGAGATAAATGCGATTTTGATGTCAAAAACGTCAAATTTCAGATTTATTATTTTATCACGTTGGTAATAATGACCGTGGAATTAAAATAACTAATATTTACATTTTTTGGATTAATTTAAAAACTTTTTTGTTAACAAAACATTTCCCCATCATTTTTTGTTTCTGAGATATAATCTAAATTGATACAAAATCTTTAATTAATGATTTTAACTCCTTAAGTTGGTAATTATAAATGATGGAATAAAATTATTGATTTATTAAGTATTTTTAGTCAATTTAGAACGTTTTTAATCATTAAATTTCCTCCCATTATTTATAATTAAAGAGATAAATGCGATTTTGATGTCAAAAACGTCAAATTTCAGATTTATTATTTTATCACGTTGGTAATAATGACCGTGGAATTAAAATAACCAATATTTACATTTTTTGGATTAATTTAAAAACTTTTTTTTTAACAAAACATTCCCCCATCACTTTTTGTTTCTGAGATATAATCCAAATTGATACAAAATCTCTAATTAATGATTTTAACTCCTTAAGTTGGTAATTATAAATGATGGAATAAAATTATTGATTTATTAAGTATTTTTAGTCAATTTAGAACGTTTTTAATCATTAAATTTCCTCCCATTATTTATAATTAAAGAGATAAATGCGATTTTGATGTCAAAAACGTCAAATTTCAGATTTATTATTTTATCACGTTGGTAATAATGACCGTGGAATTAAAATAACTAATATTTACATTTTTTGGATTAATTTAAAAACTTTTTTGTTAACAAAACATTTCCCCATCATTTTTTGTTTCTGAGATATAATCTAAATTGATACAAAATCTTTAATTAATGATTTTAACTCCTTAAGTTGGTAATTATAAATGATGGAATAAAATTATTGATTTATTAAGTATTTTTAGTCAATTTAGAACGTTTTTAATCATTAAATTTCCTCCCATTATTTATAATTAAAGAGATAAATGCGATTTTGATGTCAAAAACGTCAAATTTCAGATTTATTATTTTATCACGTTGGTAATAATGACCGTGGAATTAAAATAACCAATATTTACATTTTTTGGATTAATTTAAAAACTTTTTTTTTAACAAAACATTCCCCCATCACTTTTTGTTTCTGAGATATAATCCAAATTGATACAAAATCTCTAATTAATGATTTTAACTCCTTAAGTTGCTAATTATAAATGATGGAATAAAATTATTGATTTATTAAGTATTTTTAGTCAATTTCGAACGATTTTAATCATTAAATTTCCTCCCATTATTTATAATTAAAGAGATAAATGCAATTTTGATGTTAACTCTTATAGTTTCCGAGATAGTCTATTTGGACCCTGTACAGCTAAATCTAATAGATATAAACAATTTTTTATTAAAATAATCGATCTAAAATCTTATTATAAATAAATATTGTATGAAACTCACCTCTCCTTATTTAATATCTCCCCCAAAACATTTTTAACATTCTCTTTCGCCGCCAAACTATCCCCATAAACGAGCACATTCGGCGGCTTCGTATTCCTCTTCGTATTCGAATTTTGCCTCGTAATCTCCTTTTCACTCGGAAACTTCACCATTACCTCACTCAACACGCCCAAACTTTCCTTCCTCTTTTTCGAATCAACTTGAATCAACCCCAAATTCGGATCGTCATCTTCATGCAAACTATTCATTTTCTTCAAAGTTCCCGCCCGTTTCTTCGCGCTTTTCTTCTTAACTTCATCATCATCCAATTTTTCCTTATTAACACTTTGATTTTGATGCGATCTCCGCTTCTCTTCTTTCGATTTGCTGCGATCCCGCGACGATTTCGCGGTTTGTTTCGTTTTCGAGCGTTTATTGCAAACTTCGAGGGTGTCTTTGTCGGAAATCGAGGTCGTTTCAGGTTTGATTGAGGATTCTTTTTTGATGGGTTTAACCTCGGATATTGGTAATTTTGATTTCGAGCCGTTTTCGATCATTATTTTCGGACTAAAATTGGTTTAATTTAATAAATTTGATTTTGATTTGTTAAAAAATTATTACTTTGTGCTTAAAATTTTTTCGTTTAATTTGGAATAAATTTCTTTTAGGCTTTTAACGAATTCACTCCAAGCAAGTTGATCCACTGAATATTTTAATCGGACGTCTGACGGAAAAATCTTGTTGTATTTAACTCTCGAAGGACTCCCTTGCACATCGACGGCTTAAATGGATTTAAATAAAATTAATTAATTAATGATATATAAAAAATATTGAGTTAATTTTTTACTTACTCTCAATTTTAAGTACTTTCAATTCATGATTAATATCGACATCATTATTCGAAAGGAAATGAACCAACTTAGTAACATTATCCATATCAGTTTTCACAATAATATTCATAAAATCATTTAATTTCCACGCAATCAACTCCCCAAACCTCTCCAACTCGATTATTTCAGCTTGATGTGGAAGAAACCTTTCGAAATGAGTGGTTATCATCAAATACAACTTGGGATCGTAAAGCCTCAAATTATTCTTCGTAAATTGAATAGGGAAATTAAATTCGCTCCTTGGGAAAACGACCCACGACGATAAATTAATCCTTTGCTAAAAATAAACAAAAAATTAATTAATTAAAAAAAATAAATTAAGTTAAACTCACCCTGGGTACAACGGTGCACGCGAATTTATCATCCCGATGATATAAAAGATTCTCCAAAGAGCGTTGATCAGAATCAAAAGAAATCGCGCTTCCAGAGCAGACCAAAAGCGCGTTTGAGCCATTTAAAGTGCCCCTTAACTTATTTTTTAAAGCGCCCAAACGCCACCATTGCGATAAAGTTGCGTACATGTAAAATAAAGTGAAGAACATTTCTGATTAATCAAAATTTAATCTCCTTCTTAAGCGTCCATTTTATCTAAAAAAAATAAAAAAAAATTCTTATCTAATTGAAGCAACAAAGAAAAAAATATATTTAATATGTGCCAATGTCAGTTGATGAATAAATTATTGTTGATCTATTTTGAGTTAGGTCAGTGGTGAATGGACGGAATAAATAATTATGTTTTAAATTAATTGAAATTTAAGGCAACATGGAATGGATGTTTATAAATAGAAAGAGTTCGGATCCGTTCGAGATCGTAAACAGTTTGCTATCGATTCGGATTATTCCATAACAAATACAAGAGTTAACGTTTAATAACGACCATTAATGTGAATTTTTTCGTTGATTATCCTATTTTTATTTCCTCTCATTCTATTCGCTTGGGTTGCTAAGAGATATAATAGTTTAGCATGGTAACAAAACGACATGAACCGTATTTAGCCCTATTATTAATTAATATTTGTATTAATTAATTATAATTATATTAATATGCCAAACTGTTCGGGGGGAAATTGAAATTAAATTGTTTTAAGAAATCCTTTTATCTAAATTTGTTTGAATTTGAATTCTGAAATAATGTTGTAATTATATAATGGTAGAGACTGCACATGGAGGAGACTATGGCTAGGATAAAAATGGGTGATCTTAATAAAAGGAGGACAAAAGTTTGTTTGCATTGGAAGCAGATGAGCAAGTGGCTAAATTCCGTTGTGAAAATGAGAATGGAAGTAATAGATACTGGATGGCCGATGAGGAAAGGTGGTGCATGGAGAAATGGGAAGCGTTGGAACATATTGATGGTCTCAAAGCAATACCTCGTAAGATTATTAATTTCAAAAAATCATAAAAAAACTACGTTAGCTTAAATAATCTTTATCTCAAAAACGAATAAAGATTTTCTAATTTGGTTCTCACCATGATAAAATAGACACTTGCCTCTATAAATTTTGAATGTATCATTAATATATCTCAAGAATTCGATTTGTGGTGATTTTTAATTAACTTGAGATAGCCATAAATGAGATTCACGTTGAATTTAATGATTTATATCTCAAAAACGAATAGATATTTTCAAGAACCGGTTTCATCCCGAGAAAGTAGATACTTTCATCTATAAATCATGAATAATTCATTAAGATATCTTAAGAATTCGATTTTTCGTGATTTTTTAAAATAAGATTATTAATTTCAAAAAATTTTAGAAAAATTAGGTTAGCTTAAATAATCTTTATCTCAAAATCGAATAAAGATTTTCTAATTTGGTTCTCACCATGACAAAATAGACACTTGTCTTTATAAATTTTGAATGTATCATTAAAATATCTCAAGAATCCGATTTTTGGTGATTTTTAATTAATTTGAGACAGCCATAAATGTTCAAGTTGAATTTAATGATTTATATCTCAAAAACGAATAAATATTTTCAAGATCCGGTTTCATCACGAGAAAGTAGACACTTTCATCTATTAATCATGAATAGTTCATCGAGATATCTTAAGAATTCGATTTTTGGTGATTTTTTAATTCAAGATTATTAATTTCAAAAAATTACAAAAAATTAGGTTAATTTAAATAATCTTTATCTCAATAATGAATAAAGATTTTCTAATTTGGTTCTCACCATAACAAAATAGACACTTGCCTCTATAAATTTTGAATGTATCATTAAAATATCTCAAGAATCCGATTTTTGGCGATTTTTAATTAACTTGAGACAGCCATGAATGTTCAAGTTGAATTTAATGATTTATATCTCAAAAACGAATAAATATTTTCAAGATCCGGTTTCATCACGAGAAAGTAGACACTTTCATCTATTAATCATGAATAGTTCATCGAGATATCTTAAGAATTCGATTTTTGGTGATTTTTTAATTCAAGATTATTAATTTCAAAAAATTACAAAAAATTAGGTTAATTTAAATAATCTTTATCTCAATAATGAATAAAGATTTTCTAATTTGGTTCTCACCATGACAAAATAGACACTTGCCTCTATAAATTTTGAATGTATCATTAAAATATCTCAAGAATCCGATTTTTGGCGATTTTTAATTAACTTGAGACAGCCATGAATGTTCAAGTTGAATTTAATGATTTATATCTCAAAAACGAATAAATATTTTCAAGATCCGGTTTCATCACGAGAAAGTAGACACTTTCATCTATTAATCATGAATAGTTCATCGAGATATCTTAAGAATTCGATTTTTGGTGATTTTTTAATTCAAGATTATTAATTTCAAAAAATTACAAAAAATTAGGTTAATTTAAATAATCTTTATCTCAATAATGAATAAAGATTTTCTAATTTGGTTCTCACCATAACAAAATAGACACTTGCCTCTATAAATTTTGAATGTATCATTAAAATATCTCAAGAATCCGATTTTTGGCGATTTTTAATTAACTTGAGACAGCCATAAATGTTCAAGTTGAATTTAATGATTTATATCTCAAAAACGAATAAATATTTTCAAAATCCGGTTTCATCACGAGAAAGTAGACACTTTCATCTATAAATCATGAATAGTTCATCGAGATATCTTAAGAATTCGATTTTTGGTGATTTTTTAATTCAAGATTATTAATTTCAAAAAATCACAAAAAATTAGGTTAATTTAAATAATCTTTATCTCAATAATGAATAAAGATTTTCTAATTTGGTTCTCACCATGACAAAATAGACACTTGCCTCTATAAATTTTGAATGTATCATTAAAATATCTCAAGAATCCGATTTTTGGTGATTTTTAATTAATTTGAGACAGCCATAAATGTTCAAGTTGAATTTAATGATTTATGTCTCAAAAACGAAAAAATATTTTCAAGATCCGGTTTCATCACGAGAAAGTAGACACTTTCTTTTATAAATCATGAATGATTCATTAAGATATCTTAAGAATTCGACTTTTCGTAATTTTTTAAAATAAGATTATTAATTTCAAAAAATCATGAATAATTAGGTTAGCTTAAATAATCTTTATCTCAAAAACGAATAAAGATTTTCTAATTTGGTTCTCACCATGACAAAATAGACACTTGTCTTTATAAATTTTGAATGTATCATTAAAATATCTCAAGAATTCGATTTTTGGTGATTTTTTAATTCAAGATTATTAATTTCAAAAAATCACAAAAAATTAGGTTAAGTTAAATAATCTTTATCTCAATAATGAATAAAGATTTTCTAATTTGGTTCTCACCATGACAAAATAGACACTTGCCCCTATAAATTTTGAATGTATCATTAAAATATCTCAAGAATCCGATTTTTGGCGATTTTTAATTAACTTGAGACAGCCATGAATGTTCAAGTTGAATTTAATGATTTATATCTCAAAAACGAATAAATATTTTCAAGATCCGGTTTCATCACGAGAAAGTAGACACTTTCATCTATTAATCATGAATAGTTCATCGAGATATCTTAAGAATTCGATTTTTGGTGATTTTTTAATTCAAGATTATTAATTTCAAAAAATTACAAAAAATTAGGTTAATTTAAATAATCTTTATCTCAATAATGAATAAAGATTTTCTAATTTGGTTCTCACCATAACAAAATAGACACTTGCCTCTATAAATTTTGAATGTATCATTAAAATATCTCAAGAATCCGATTTTTGGCGATTTTTAATTAACTTGAGACAGCCATAAATGTTCAAGTTGAATTTAATGATTTATATCTCAAAAACGAATAAATATTTTCAAGATCCGGTTTCATCAATAAAAAATGTCAATTTTGAATTTTTGTGTAAAAGGGAACTGTATTTCGTATACGGGGGCACCTCCGACTGATCTATTTCACGGTCTTAATAACTTTGTTTCAATATGCCACATTAATTCGCAGTCTCAATAGACATTTCGATGACATTGTAGCAACATTCGACTCAAACACTTTTGATGTCATCATGATTAGCGAGACGTGGCTTATGCCCTCCCTACCTTCTGCTTTATATTCATTACTTAATTATCGTCTCATTAGAAATGATCGGGTGTATTCGCGTGGTGGAGGAGTTGCGTTATTTGTCCGTGAACATTTCAACATGACTATTATTGCTGTATCAGATGGATCACTTCTGAAAGTTGAGTATCTGCTGATTGAAGTGGGGCTTGGTGAGGGTCGCATACTCTTGGGCACGTTTTACTGTCCGCCAGGCATGAACTACTTTGATGAGTTAAAGGATATACTCGAGAGACACACAATTAACTACGATACCATTATCTTAATGGGAGATTTTAACACCTGTCTACTTAGGAACGACTTGCGCTGTGAGAGATTTCACTTCATCACCTCGTCTCTTAATCTATCTATTCTTCCTTGCCAACCTACTCATCACCTTTCGACCTCCGATTTCATCTTGGACCTTATTATTACATCTAGCCCGAATCAAATTCTTTCTCATGGTCAATTACCAGCACCTCAATTCTCTAATCATGACCTGATTTATTGTGCTCTACGGACTTGTCGTGTGACAGTTCCTACTCGTTATGTTTTTGCTTGTAATTATGGCAAAATCAACTATGATACGTTGAAATCTGATGCAATGGCGATTGACTGGTTTCAACACTGAAATAAATAACTTGTACGATCGTCATGCACCGTTAAAGCAACGAAAAACGAAGCGCTTGTCAGCTCGTTGGCTGAATGATGAGATCAGGGATCTTATGCGAAAACGTAATGTTGCTAAGATTACTTTTCGAAGAATTACTTCTATTGCTAATCGGGAAAACTATCGCATTTTGCGTAACCGCTGTAACCACCGGTGCAGAAATGCAAAAAAGAATTATATTTATCAGAAGTTATCTTAAATTACCACAAGATCATTTTGGAAAACCATGCGTTCCCTTGGCATAGTTGAGTCGCCTTGTCACCATAACAACATTGACAACCTCCTGTTATTCTTGATGACTCCATCAAGAGATCTACAATGCTCGCGATCGGCTCTTGTACTAATATCACTTCAACCTTTTCTTTTGTCATGTTGGATTCGGTCCAGGTTACTGATGCTTGCTCTTATGGATTCGCGCTCCACTTGTGTCGGTGTTGATGGTATCAATATTAAACAATTGGTTCCCATCATAGACATTATTACTCCTCCACTACTACATATTTTTAACTTTTCAATTGAATCTTCGACCTTTCCTTCTATCTGGAAGCAAGCCTATGTTGTACCAATTCCTAAGATCGAACGCTCTACTCAACCCCGTGACTTCCGGCCAATTTCTACACTTTCCGTAATATCTAAAGCACTTGAGCGTTTGATACATATTCAAGTGCAGGGGTACCTTGCTGACCATAACATAATTACTGAATTTCAATCTGGTTTTCGTCCGGGGCACAGTACGTCGTCGGCACTCATCAAAATTACTGACGATATTAGAAGCAACTGTGATGACCGACGCCTGACCTTATTGGTATTGCTCGACTTCAGTAAGGCATTTGATTCCGTTAACCATGCCCTTTTGCTGGCGTCTTTGTCTGCTATTGGTTTTACCCCGGAGTGTGTTGCTTGGTTTCGGTCATATCTTTTGCACCGTTCTCTGTGTGTGCGTGATACGTCATCGTCCTCCTCAGTATTTGCAACTTATTGTGGAGTACCTCAGGGCAGTGTATTGGGTCCATTACTGTTCTCAATCTTTGTAAACAGTGCTATTAAGCTAATCTCATGCAACTATCATTTATACGCAGATGACTTGCAAATTTATACGTCAACAACTGTGGACGAGCTTCCAGCAGCTGTGATGCGACTTAACGATGATCTGGGTAAGGTTTTGGGCTGGTCTAAGCGATATGGTTTGAGCTTAAATATTGCCAAAACCCGGGCTATTGCTTTCGGTTCAAGACCTTTGGTTGCTAGATTCTACTCTTTCGATGCTGGACAATTGATGCTTGATAACAATGCTATACCATTTTCCCATACAGTTAGAAACTTGGGAGTGGTGGTGGACTCTGCGCTGTCTTGGCGGTACCAGATTCAGTCCGTTTGTAAAAAAGTATATTTCTGTTTTCTCTGCTACTCTGTTGACTACTCTGTTTTCTCTAAGCTTGTGTTTGTAATCTAGTTTCCAAGGATGAACTCAAACTAAGAAAAAGTTCACAAGGACCAACATCGCGTGGAACTGGTACATTAAAATATTGTCAAAATAAGTAATGTGAGCAAGCCAATTTGTAAGAAGATGTTCTTGTCCACTTTGGATCTAAAAGGATGGCAAATGACAAATTGGGTGAAAAATAATCGGAAAGGCATGAATGGAAATAGACAGGAATTGTGGCAGGAGAGACTCTAGATGATTTGATACTGTTTCTAAAAAACTTAATATTGCTTCCAGAAGACTTGAAATGTTTTCAGAAGATTGAAATTACTTCTTCTAGAAGACTAGAAATATTTCCAGACGACTTACAATGCTTCTAGAAGGCTTGATGTTACTGTTAGAAGACTTGAGGTGCTTCCAGATGACTTGACATTGCATCAAAAAAAACTTGAAATGAACTCCAGACGGCTTACAACGCTTCTAGAAAACTTGATGTTATTGTTGGAAAACATGAGATGCTTCCAGAAGACTTAACATTGCATCTAGAAGACTTGATTTACTACCAGGAAACTGAATACTGCCTCTAGATGATTTAACACTGTTTCTAGAAAAATTGATATTGCTTCCAAAAGATTTCAAATGTTTCCAGAAGACTGATACTGCTTCTCCTAGAAGAATAGAAATGTTTCCAGACGTCTTGGAATGCTTCTAGAAGATTTGCAGTGCTTCTAGATGACTTGATATTGCATTTAAAATACTTGAAATGTTTTCAAATGACTAACAATTCTTTTAGAAAACGTAATATTACTGTTAGAAGACTTGAGGTGTTTCCAGAAGGCTTGACGTTGCATCTAGAAGACTTGATTTGCTATCAGGAAACTGGATACTGCCTCTAGATGATTTGATACTATTTCTAGAAAACTTGATATTGCTTCCAGAAGACTTGAAATGTTTCCAGAAGACTGATACCGCTTCTCCTAGAAGACTTAAAATGTTTCTAAACGACTTACAATGCTACCAGAAAATTGGATACTGCCTCTAGATGATTTGATACTGTTTTTAGAAAACTTGATATTACTTCCAGAAAACTTGAAATGTTTCCAGATGGCTTACAATATTTTCAGAAGATTTGTAATGCTTCCAATAGACTTGCAATGCTTCTAAATAACTTACCATTGCATCTAGAAGACTTGAAGAAATGCTTCCAGAAGATTTGATGTTGCTGTTAGAAAACTTGAGATGCTTTCAGAAGACTTAACATTGCATCTTGAAAATTTAATTAGCTACCAGAAGACTGGATACTGCCTCTATATAATTTGATACTGTCTCTAAAAAACTTGATATTGCTTACAAAAGACCTGAAATGTTTTCAGAAAACTGAAAGGCATCTGTTTGGATGTTTCCGTTTTCATGGTAACCTTTATCATGGGTTTGTTAAACATTTAAGGGAGCTAAGAACTCTTGGAGGCGTTCTCTCCCACGTTGTCATATTACAAACGTATCCTCCAATAAAGCACTGCACAAGTAGGATACATGTAGCATTGTCCTAAACCCAAGAGCTAATACAGCTCTGAGCGCCAACTTCTGGGGTGCTTGTTTTTGCAAAGAAATGGAAATTTTAGGGTTTAGCCATGCATTTGAAGACATTTTTCAACAAAGGCCTCTACAATGAATAGTTTCTGAAATAGAGCAATTTACAATCTGATTTGTCAACCTTCATATTTAAACTGAAGTAAAACCAAAACTAACACTAGACCTAGAAGTGGAAAGTTTTGGCTAAATCCAAGTGGTGTTTTGGATAAACGGCAGTAATTGTTACAAATTTAATTCATGTTCCTTGGGTCATGCTCATCAATATCTGCATGTACCAAAAAATTTATGTTCCCCATTATCCGATACATATGACATTGCTCCCAGAAGATTTGAAATGTTAGAAGACGAGATGCTTCCAGAGGATTTGATGTTGCTGCTAGAAGAGGTGATGCTTCTAGAAGATTTGGTGTTGTTGTTAAAAGATGAGATGCTTCCAGAAGACTTGATATCATATCTAGAAGCTTGGATAGTGCCTCTAGATGATTTAAAACTATTCTTAGAAAACTTGATATTGCTTCCAAAAGATTTGAAATGTTTCCAGAAGACTGATACTGCTTCTCCTAGAAGACTAGAAATGTTTCCAGACGACTTGAAATACTTCTAGAAGATTTGCAGTGCCTACAGATGACCTGACATTGCATCTAAAACACTTGAAATGCTTCCAAATGACTTACAATACTTCTAGAAAACTTGATGTTACTATTAGAAGACTTGAGGTGTTTCCAGGAGACTTGACATTACATCTAGAAGACTTGATTTGCTATCAGGAAACTGGATACTACCTCTTGATGATTTGATACTATTTCTAGAAAACTTGATATTGCTTCCAGAAGACTTAAAATGTTTCTAGACGACTTACAATGCTACCAGAAAATTGGATACTGCCTCTAGATGATTTGATACTGTTTTTAGAAAACTTGATATTACTTCCAGAAAACTTGAAATGTTTCCAGATGGCTTACAATATTTTCAGAAGATTTGTAATGCTTCCAAAAGACTTGAGACTGCCTTTTAGTAAAGTTGAAATTATTTGAGAAGACTTGAACTGCTTCGAGAAGACTTGATACCGTCCCTGGAGGATTTAGTATTGCCTCTACAAGACTTGAACTGCTTCCAGAATACTTGATACTGTTCCTGGAAGACTTGATACTGCTTCTAGAAGACTTGAAATGGTTCCAAAAGACTTGAGACTGCCTCTTACTAAGGTTGAAATAATTTCAGAAGACTTGAACTGCTTCGAGAAGACTTGATATCGTCCCTGGAGGATTTGGTACTGCCTCTACAAGACTTGAACTGCTTCCAGAATGCTTGATACTGTTCCTGGAAGACTTGATACTGCTTCTAGAAGACTTGAAATGGTTCCAAAAGACTTGAGACTGCCTCTTAGTAAAGTTGAAATCATTTGAGAAGAGTTGAACTGCTTCGAGAAGACTTGATACCGTCCCTGGAGGATTTGGTATTGCCTCTACAAGACTTGAACTGCTTCCAGAACACTTGATACTGTTCCTGTTCCTGGAAGACTTGATACTGCTTCTAGAAGACTTGAAATGGTTCCAAAAGACTTGAGACTACCTTTTAGTAGACTTGAAATAATTTCAGAAGACTTGATACCGTCCCTGGAGGATTTGGTACTGCTTCTACAAGACTTGAACTGCTTCCTAAACACTTGATACTGTTGCTGGAAGACTTGATACTGCTTCTAGAAGACTTGAAATACTTCCCAAAGATTTCAACTGCCTCCAAAAGACTCTGGAAAACTTGATACTGTACCTTGGTAGACTTGATAATGCCCCTAAATGACTTGATACTACATCTACAAGATTTGAAATGCTTCCAAAAGACGTAATACTGTAATACAATGCTTCTAGACGACTTACAATGTTTACAGAAGGCTAAATGTTAGAAGATGAGATGCGTCCAGAAAGTTTAATTTTACTGTTAGAAGATGAGATGCTTCCAGAAGTCTTGATGTTGCTGTTAGTATACAAGATGCTTCCAGAAGATTCGATATTGTTATTAGAGGACGAGATACGTTCAGAAGACTTGATATTGCATTTAGAAGACTAGATACTCCCTCTAGATGATTTGATACTGTCTCAAGAAAACTTGATATTGCTTCGAGAAGACGTGAAATGTTTCCAGAAAACTGATACTGCTTCTAGAAAACTTAAAATACTTCCAGATGACTTGACATTGCATCTAGAAGACTTGATTTGCTACCAGAAGACTGAATACTACCTCTCGATGATTTAATACTGTTTTTAGGACACTTGATATTGCTTCCAAAAAACTTGAAAAGTTTCCAGAAAACTTGATATTGCTTCTAAAAGATTTAAATTGCTGTCAAAAAATTTGAAATACTAACAGAAGACTTAATATTGTTTCTAGAAGACTTGATTCTGCTTCTGGAAGACTTGATATTACCTCTGGAAAACTTTAAATGCTATCGGCAGATTAATTTATTTGATATCGAGCGTATTTATCGTCTTATCAGAGACTGATGATAAACAGCAGACTTATCATTTCTTCTATCTATATTCATCATCTATCTATATTCAAAATAATTAATAATCTTAAAATTCTGAAAAAACAAACAATTTAATTTTTGTTTCCTTTCTTGCAGAATTATAGCACAAGGTCGAACGACAACTATGACGTCTCTTTTTAACATTTACACTTCGATTGAAAACCTCATCTATCTCATATAGCTCATGGAAGAAAAAATGTGAATTATTATCCTTCGGATATTTTTGGAACTCTTCTAATTTTTTATTACAATTTGACATTACAATTTTAATTTTATCCTTTTGTTCCTAAGTTGTTCAAAGTGCCTTAAGGAACATGATCAGCTCAAACAATTCAAATTTGGCAGTAACAAAACAAATTACACGATTGCAAAAAGGCATTTTTTTCGTTCTAACTTTGCAATTTTAGTTTTCTTTAATCCTAAGTTGTTTAACCCTCCAGTACACGCGCATTTTTTTTTTGACGTGAGTGTTCGCACCGGACTGAGAGTCCGGGTTTCTTTGCCAAATAAGAGATTTGTATTAAACTCCCTAGATTACTAAAGTACCGCGGTTCATGATATCTATGTATTTAAACGATTCGAGCCAAAATGGTGATTTGACAGCATGTCAGTGATCAGGTGTACGAATAGGGAGTTTATGTGTGAGAAAAACGTTTTGCTTCGCCCCCGATTCGAGAACATTATTAAAGTTCACCTTTCGTTTCTTCCGTGGCTGATACTGCTTAAAACAAACTTGATAAGCTACCAAGAGCCTTGAACTGCTTTCAAAAATGTTGGTACTACCTCTGGAAGAATAGAAGCACTTGATAATGCTTCTAGAAGCCTTAACATAGCTTTCAGAAGGCTTGAACTGCTTCCACAAGATTTTATACTGCAGCTGAAAGACTTGATACTATTTCTAGAAGATTTTAAATGATTCCAAAAGACTTGATACCATTTGTAAAACTACTGGCAAAAAATGTTTGAAAATGCAAAGTCTTAAAGAAGACATTTTTATTGCAAAAGGCACGAAATTGTTAATACAATTTGATTTTGCTTCCAAAATACCAAATACTGCTAGGATACAAAATGTTCATTTCAAAAGTTCAAAAAAATTCAATTATTGCTTGTGAAGGTGTAAGCACTGTTGATATAAGGCATTTCTATTGCAAATTAACCATATGCGCCAGATACATGGACGTTTTTCATGTCACTTTTGTTTTGAGAACAGTCATACTTATTTTCAAAAACCGGCGCTTATGAAGCTACGAAGATTGTGTTAGATGAACCACTGACGATCTAAAGATAAATCAGTTAGCTGCAGAATTTTTCGAATCCTCTATTTGAGCATCGTAAATCTTACACAAATTGCTGGTTCTGGTCCTAAAAACGCTTTCGCACCAGCTCATCTGCCGTTTCATTGGCAGCACTTCCAGAGTGACCTCAGTGTAGTTAAAACGACGAACCGTTTGAGCCATCTGTATTTCCACACAAATTTTGATAATCCTCTACTTGATTTCGAGCTTTGTGGAGATGAGTTACTCAGCCTGTGTTCTCATTCAATCCCAAGATTATTCCTCACTTGCGCAATCAGTAATAAAAGAGTCCAATATAATTATATTTACAAACTCACTTCTACAGTATTATATATTTAGAAATCTGAAACTAGCAACTAACGCCATTAACAACGACAACATTCTGATCTGAAATAATACTTTGACGTCCTTCAACATCGGCAAATACAGAAAAAAGGGATTAACTAACTAGAAACTGACGAAATGACCTATTTACCTTTATTAGCTGTTTCCACCAAAACTTATTTTCGAAAGTAAGTCCTTTTTTCGTAGACAAGAACGGATGATATATTAAAAAAAATGTTAACTTGAATGGTTGCGGTCCGCCGAACCAGCGGTTGCAAATTGCTAAAAGACTCTGTAAGTCGATAGTTAAACTTGCAGGAAAAGATTTTATTAATCATAAAATCGTGGCTAAGAGAAAATACTGGAGGTGTAAATACAATCTTTAATATCTTGAAATCTTAACAATTAAACAATTAGTCATCTTAGGAATAGTATCTCAATTTTAAGATACTTGTACATTTCAGTTTCAGTCCAGTCCCAGTATATTCCGGGTTCATGCCGGGATTTCATGAAAGAAGATTTATCGTTTAGAAGTCTGGGAGCATTAAGAAAGATTTGCAATGAAAATACGATTGACACCAAATAAATTAATTTTCTGGAAGCATTTCAAGCCTTATAGACGCAATGTCAAGTATTCTGACAGCAATATCAAATCTTTTGCTAGCATTTCAAATGTTTTGGAAGCAATTTAGATCTTCTAGAACCAATATTAAGCCTACCTGAGCCAATATCGAGACTTTTGTAACCATTTTAAATCTTCTAGAAGTAGTATCAAGTCTTCTGGAATCTTCTCGAGTCTACTGAAAGCATTTCAAATCTTCCAGAAACAGTATAAAGTCTTACAGGGGCTATATCTAATCTTTTGGAAGCATTTTAAAATATCTAGAAGCAGTATCATGTCTTCATTATTAAAATCTACTAGAAACAGTATCAAGTCTTTTGAAAACTTCTCAAGTCTTCTGAAAGCATTTGAAATCTTCTGGAAGCAGTATAAAGTCTTACAGGGACAGTATCAAGCCTTTAGGAAGCATTTTAAAACATCTAGAAGCAGTATCAAGTCTTCTGGAATCTTCTCGAGTCTTCTGAAAGCATTTCAAATCTTCCAGAAATAGTATAAAGTCTTACAGGGGCTATATCTAATCTTTTGAAAGCATTTTAAAATATCTAGAAGCAGTATCGATTCTTAATTATTAAAATCTTCTAGCAGTATCAAGTCTTTTGGAAACTTCTCAAGTCTTCTGAAAGCATTTGAAATCGTCTAGAAGCAGTATAAAGTCTTATAGGGGCAGTATCAAAGCTTTAGGAAGCATTTTAAAACATCTAGAAGCAGTATCAAGTCTTCTGGAAGTAGTATCCAGTCTTTTGGAAGCACTTCAAGTAATTTTGAAGTTTTCTAAAAGTAAGTATAAGGTCTCCTGGAAACATTGTAAGTCATCTGGATACATGTAGCATTGTCCTAAACCTAAGAGCTAATACAGCTCTGAGCGCCAACTTCTGGGGTGCTTGTTTTTGCAAAGAAATGGAAATTTTAGGGTTTAGCCATGCATTTGAAGACATTTTTCAACAAAGGCCTCTACAATGAATTGTTTCTGAAATAGAGCATTTTACAATCTGATTTGTCAACATTCATATTTGAACTGAAGTAAAACCAAAACTAACACTAGACCTAGAAGTGGAAAGTTTTGGCTAA
Source organism: Onthophagus sagittarius (assembly GCA_036711965.1). Taxonomy (NCBI): domain Eukaryota; kingdom Metazoa; phylum Arthropoda; class Insecta; order Coleoptera; family Scarabaeidae; genus Onthophagus; species Onthophagus sagittarius. Next base: position 13,393,730 of record JASERS010000009.1, on the reverse strand, counting down.
ACCCAAGTTGTGTTTTGGATAAACGGCAGTAATTGTTACAAATTTAATTCATGTTCCTTGGGTCATGCTCATCAATATCTGCATGTACCAAAAAATTTATGTTCCCCATTATCCGATACATATGACATTGCTCCCAGAAGATTTGAAATGTTAGAAGACGAGATGCTTCCAGAGGATTTGATGTTGCTGCTAGAAGAGGAGATGCTTCTAGAAAATTTGGTGTTGTTGTTAGAAGATGAGATGCTTCCAGAAAATTTGATATCATATCTAGAAGCTTGGATAGTGCCTCTAGATGATTTAAAACTATTCTTAGAAAACTTGATATTGCTTCCAAAAGATTTGAAATGTTTTCAGAAGACTGATAGTGCTTCTCTTAGAAGACTAGAAATGTTTCCAAACGACTTGAAATACTTCTAGAAGATTTGCAGTGCCTACAGATGACCTGACATTGCATCTAAAACACTTGAAATGCTTCCAAATGACTTACAATACTTCTAGAAAACTTGATATTACTATTAGAAGACTTGAGGTGTTTCCAGGAGACTTGACATTGCAGCAAATCTTAACAATTAAACAATTAGTCATCTTAGGAATAGTATCTCAATTTTAAGATACTTGTACATTTCAGTTTCAGTCCAGTCCCAGTATATTCCGGGTTCATGCCGGGATTTCATGAAAGAAGATTTATCGTTTAGAAGTCTGGGAGCATTAAGAAAGATTTGCAATGAAAATACGATTGACACCAAATAAATTAATTTTCTGGAAGCATTTCAAGCCTTATAGACGCAATGTCAAGTATTCTGACAGCAATATCAAATCTTTTGCTAGCATTTCAAATGTTTTGGAAGCAATTTAGATCTTCTAGAACCAATATTAAGCCTACCTGAGCCAATATCGAGACTTTTGTAACCATTTTAAATCTTCTAGAAGTAGTATCAAGTCTTCTGGAATCTTCTCGAGTCTACTGAAAGCATTTCAAATCTTCCAGAAACAGTATAAAGTCTTACAGGGGCTATATCTAATCTTTTGGAAGCATTTTAAAATATCTAGAAACAGTATCATGTCTTCATTATTAAAATCTTCTAGAAACAGTATCAAGTCTTTTGGAAACTTCTCAAGTCTTCTGAAAGCATTTGAAATCTTCTGGAAGCAGTATAAAGTCTTACAGGGACAGTATCAAGCCTTTAGGAAGCATTTTAAAACACCTAGAAGCAGTATCAAGTCTTCTGGAATCTTCTCGAGTCCTCTGAAAGCATTTCAAATCTTCCAGAAATAGTATAAAGTCTTACAGGGGCTATATCTAATCTTTTGAAAGGATTTTAAAATATCTAGAAGCAGTATCGATTCTTAATTATTAAAATCTTCTAGAAGCAGTATCAAGTCTTTTGGAAACTTCTCAAGTCTTCTGAAAGCATTTGAAATCGTCTAGAAGCAGTATAAAGTCTTATAGGGGCAGTATCAAAGCTTTAGGAGGAATTTTAAAACATCTAGAAGCAGTATCAAGTCTTCTGGAAGTAGTATCCAGTCTTTTGGAAGCACTTCAAGTAATTTTGAAGTTTTCTAAAAGTAAGTATAAGGTCTCCTGGAAACATTGTAAGTCATCTGGAAGTATTGTAAGTCATCTGAAAATATTTTAAGTCTTCTAGAAGCAGTATCAGTCTTCTGGAAACATTCCAAGTATTCTGGAAACCATATCAAGTTTCTTAGATACAATATCAAGTCTTCTGGAAGCATCTTAAGTCTTCTAACCGCGACATAAAGTACTTTTGAAGCATTGTAGGTCGTCTGGACACACTTCAAGTCCTCTAGATGTAATATCAAGGCTTCCAAAAGCGTTGTAAGTCATCTGTAAGCATTGTAAGTCGTCTGGATGCATTGTAAGACATCTGTAAATTAATCATTTTAAGTCTTCTAGAAATATCAGTCTAGAAATTCAAGTCTTCTGAAAGCAATATAAAGTTTTCTTAAGACAGTATCAAATCATCTAGAGGTAACAACATCAAGTGTTCTGGAAACATTTTAAGTTTTCTAGATGCTATATCAAGTTATCTGAAAGCATTGTAAGTCGTCTGGAAGTATTTTAAATCCTCTAGAAGCAGTAACAGTCTTCTGGAAGCCGCGGTACTTTATAAATCTAGGGACTTTAATTATTTATTATTCTTTTTAAGACAATAATTAAAAAAATTTTTTTATTATCATAAAATTTGCGATAGGCAAATAAATGCCCGCGCTGAATACGCTGCACATTTTTCGGGGCATTTATGTTCTACAGCTTTCATTATCTTCTTCGTTTCTTCTAATTAGATAAGAAGCCATTTTGAACGGAAAAAAAAACATCTTACCGTCTGCAAAATTTTTTGAAAAGCTTCAGACTTCACCTTCAAAGAGTACTTTTCTTCGCTATCGTATTCATATTCGTATTTTACTGTGTCATACACTAAGAAATTTTTGACACTAAAATGACATAATTATGAATAGAGGGTGCAGAACCCGGAGTGAGAGTCCGGTGCGTGTACCGAACTGTTAAAATGCCCCAAGGAATATTATCAGTATACACAAATCAAATTTGGCAGAATCAAAAAAAATTACAGATTGCAAAAAGTCATTTCCTTAGCTCAAAATTGGCAAATTTAATTCGAGTTTTAGCCGTGCGTCTGAAAATTTCGTAATTATGAAAAAAAAATTATTTATTATAAAATAAATAAATAATAAAATCATTAATTATTACTCAAATAAAATGTTTTTCTAAATAATACTGTTTATAATTGAATTACACATATTTTTTTTAAACGTTATACGCTACTACATTGCATATCACAAATAAACAGTTTCTTACAATATATCTTCATTAAATGAATCGATTACCTTAATATAATCAAAATTGGAACAGAAAGAAATAAAAATTAAACCAGTTTGTACTCAAAAAAAAATCGAAAATTGACCGACCACATCAAATTGTGCTCGGTACGTTTCTGTTTACCCCGTCTTGATATAACAATCGCATTGTTTATACGTTAAATTAACAAACAAGAGATTATTGGAACACCAATAGAAAGAACCCCGGAGATAAGTTTATAAATATTATCGGAAGGCGACGTGCGCGACCAGAACGAATCAACCTCGCTACAAACTCGTTCAACCCGTCGTCTCAACACATCCTCCTCCATCCAGTGAATTCTTCAATTCGACAAATTTATCGCAACACCATCAAAAAAGTGCTTTAAAAAGTGAATTAAAAATTAACCAATTTGATCTCTATGAAATTAACGGACTTTTTACATGTTTACGAGAGGCTTAGTCACGTTTGATTGCGACTGCAAGTCTAAAATCGACGGAGATAAAACGTGTTTCATGGAAAAAATCATTAAAAATATCGCCGTTAACATGGACGATAAAAAAACCAATTGGGATTTAAATTCGAACCATAAAAATTACAAAAATAAATCGATAGATGTTAGAAAAGAGGAAGTTTTAGCAATAAGAAATCGATTTCCAACAAAAATACCTGTAAGTTAAGTTTGTAAGTAAGTTTAGTTAAGTTTTGACAAAGTGTTAAAATAAGATTTAAATAACATTTATTAGTTTTGAGATGTTTATTTATCGCTTTTATTTATCAATTTCGTTTCAGATCATCGTTCAAAGGTTTGCAAAAGAAAGCAATTTGCCTCAGCTGGAAAAAACCAAGTTCTTGGTGCCCCAAGAGTTAACAATGAGCCAATTTCTAATGATAATCAAGTAAATACGCACAAAAATAATCTTATTTTTTGAATTAATCGATTTTAATTAAATTTAGGAATCGAATAAAAATGAAGCCAACTCAATCGTTGTATTTATTGGTTAACGATCGCTCTTTAGTCAGTCTTTCAATTACTTTTGCGGAAGTTTACGCCGAACACGCCGGCCCAGATGGATTTCTTTACATCACTTACGCCTCGCAAGAAACTTTTGGGAACAATAAAAACGATCTCTGAAAGAAGAACGAATTTCTTTCTTAAGTGAAACGAAAAGACTGCTATTTTAAATTACAATTAATTACATTTATTAGATTATTGATGCGTTTTTAAAGACAATAAAGAAATTTTGAGGATTAAAAAAAGTGAGGTTATGTCGTGTTTTTCGCGGTAAATCTTTTATAAATTCTTATTAACCTAAGACAAATCGCTTAATTATTATTAATTGAAGCAATAAAGCAATAAACAGGTTAAAATTAGCTTAATTAGAACAGATAAGAATTAAAAATCAATAACATCACCCCGACCTTAACCTATATAAATTCACATAAACTCACCCAGAAATAGCAAACAATCCAAAAATAGACTCCAATTTAAGCGCAATTCGGTTAATTGATGATAAAAAACAACATTTTTTTGGTTTTCGCGTAAATATCGTCTAAAAGATATTAAATTTAATACAAACTTTAAGTAAACACAAACGTCACAATGACATTGTTTTGGTGTGAAATTAGCTATTGAGTACCAACTTAATTTTTTTTATAATTAAAAATAATTTGATTCCTTCGAATAAATTTAAATAATTTAATCGATCTTAAATAAGACATCGGAATTTGACCAAATAATTTTTAATCTTATCTAAACCACTTAAAAAAAGCGCAAAATTATCAAATCGATAAACGTCATACGCCTATCTTCACATTGTTGAAATGTCATTTCGCGTATAGGTTAGTGTCGATCCTTTTTAATCCGAGTTTTTTTAACGAAATCGATTGAAAAAAGCGTTGTTTTAATGCCAAAACCGTCGAGGATCTCCCCGAAACGCAGGACGATCACCATGGAGGATACGGGGGAAGAGTTAATAGGCGAAATGACCGTCGTCGATGTGTACGATATCGCCTCGGAAATCGGGAAGGAGTGCGAGAAAATTATCGATCAATTCGGGGCGGATGCCGTCACTTCCCTTATGCCGAAAGTTATCAACGCCTTGGAGCATCTAGAATATTTAGCGACGAAAAACGAACGGGAAAACACCCACATGGCCGAGCTAAAACTAAAAATCGTTCAATTGGAGAACGAAAAGCTCGAAAAAGCCGAGTATAGAAGGAAATTCGAGAAGGTATTAATCGAGATTAAATTAATTCGTTGTGATAAATTTGAAAGGTCAAAGAAAAACTGTCAATGTCAAATTTGAAACGTCAAAATTAACATAACCTCACTTTCTTTAATTTAATTATTTTTTTTAAATCGATTCTTTTTTGATTTTTCCGAGTTAAAACTAAAAATCGTTCAATTGGAGAACGAAAAGTTCAAAAAAGCCGAATATGGAAGGAAATTCGAGAAAGTATTAATCGAGATTAAATTAATTCGTTGTAATAAATTTGAAACGTCAAAGAAGAAGTGTCGATGTCAAATTTGAAACGTCAAAATTAACCTAACCTCACTTTCTTTAATTTAATTATTTTTTTAAAATTGATTCTTTTTTGATTTTTCCGAGTTAAAACTAAAAATCGTTCAATTGGAGAACGAAAAGCTCAAAAAAGCCGAATTTAGAAGGAAATTTGAGAAGGTATTAATCGAAATTAAATTAATTCGTTGTAATAAATTTGAAACGTCAAAGAAGAAGTGTCAATGTCAAATTTGAAACGTCAAAATTAACCTAACCTCACTTTCTTTAATTTAATTATTTTTTTAAAATTGATTCTTTTTTGATTTTTCCGAGTTAAAACTAAAAATCGTTCAATTGGAGAACGAAAAGCTCAAAAAAGCCGAATTTAGAAGGAAATTTGAGAAGGTATTAATCGAAATTAAATTAATTCGTTGTAATAAATTTGAAACGTCAAAGAAAAAGTGTCAATGTCAAATTTGAAACGTCAAAATTAACTTAACCTCACTTTCTTTAATTTAATTATTTTTTAAAAATTGATTCTTTTTTGATTTTTCCGAGTTAAAACTAAAAATCGTTCAATTGGAGAACGAAAAGCTCAAAAAAGCCGAATTTAGAAGGAAATTTGAGAAGGTATTAATCGAAATTAAATTAATTCGTTGTAATAAATTTGAAACGTCAAAGAAGAAGTGTCAATGTCAAATTTGAAACGTCAAAATTAACCTAACCTCACTTTCTTTAATTTAATTATTTTTTAAAAATTGATTCTTTTTTGATTTTTCCGAGTTAAAACTAAAAATCGTTCAATTGGAGAACGAAAAGCTCAAAAAAGCCGAATATAGAAGGAAATTTGAGAAGGTATTAATCGAAATTAAATTAATTCGTTGTAATAAATTTGAAACGTCAAAGAAGAAGTGTCAATGTCAAATTTGAAACGTCAAAATTAACCTAACCTCACTTTCTTTAATTTAATTATTTTTTAAAAATTGATTCTTTTTTGATTTTTCCGAGTTAAAACTAAAAATCGTTCAATTGGAGAACGAAAAGCTCAAAAAAGCCGAATATAGAAGGAAATTTGAGAAGGTATTAATCGAAATTAAATTAATTCGTTGTAATAAATTTGAAACGTCAAAGAAAAAGTGTCAATGTCAAATTTGAAACGTCAAAATTAACTTAACCTCACTTTCTTTAATTTAATTATTTTTTAAAAATTGATTCTTTTTTGATTTTTCCGAGTTAAAACTAAAAATCGTTCAATTGGAGAACGAAAAGCTCAAAAAAGCCGAATTTAGAAGGAAATTTGAGAAGGTATTAATCGAAATTAAATTAATTCGTTGTAATAAATTTGAAACGTCAAAGAAGAAGTGTCAATGTCAAATTTGAAACGTCAAAATTAACCTAACCTCACTTTCTTTAATTTAATTATTTTTTAAAAATTGATTCTTTTTTGATTTTTCCGAGTTAAAACTAAAAATCGTTCAATTGGAGAACGAAAAGCTCAAAAAAGCCGAATATAGAAGGAAATTTGAGAAGGTATTAATCGAAATTAAATTAATTCGTTGTAATAAATTTGAAGCGTCAAAGAAGAAGTGTCAATGTCAAATTTGAAACGTCAAAATTAACCTAACCTCACTTTCTTTAATTTAATTATTTTTTTAAAATTGATTCTTTTTTGATTTTTCCGAGTTAAAACTAAAAATCGTTCAATTGGAGAACGAAAAGCTCAAAAAAGCCGAATATAGAAGGAAATTTGAGAAGGTATTAATCGAAATTAAATTAATTCGTTGTAATAAATTTGAAACGTCAAAGAAGAAGTGTCAATGTCAAATTTGAAACGTCAAAATTAACCTAACCTCACTTTCTTTAATTTAATTATTTTTTTAAAATTGATTCTTTTTTGATTTTTCCGAGTTAAAACTAAAAATCGTTCAATTGGAGAACGAAAAACTCGAAAAAGCCGAATATAGAAGGAAATTTGAGAAGGTATTAATCGAAATTAAATTAATTCGTTGTAATAAATTTGAAACGTCAAAGAAGAAGTGTCAATGTCAAATTTGAAACGTCAAAATTAACATAACCTCACTTTCTTTAATTTAATTATTTTTTAAAAATTGATTCTTTTTTGATTTTTCCGAGTTAAAACTAAAAATCGTTCAATTGGAGAACGAAAAGCTCAAAAAAGCCGAATATAGAAGGAAATTTGAGAAGGTATTAATCGAAATTAAATTAATTCGTTGTAATAAATTTGAAACGTCAAAGAAGAAGTGTCAATGTCAAATTTGAAACGTCAAAATTAACATAACCTCACTTTCTTTAATTTAATTATTTTTTTAAAATTGATTCCTTTTTAATTTTTCCGAGTTAAAACTAAAAATCGTTCAATTGGAGAACGAAAAGCTCGAAAAAGCCGAATATAGAAGGAAATTTGAGAAGGTATTAATCGAAATTAAATTAATTCGTTGTAATAAATTTGAAACGTCAAAGAAGAAGTGTCAATGTCAAATTTGAAACGTCAAAATTAACATAACCTCACTTTCTTTAATTTAATTATTTTTTAAAAATTGATTCCTTTTTCATTTTTCCGAGTTAAAACTAAAAATCGTTCAATTGGAGAACGAAAAGCTCAAAAAAGCCGAATTTAGAAGGAAATTTGAGAAGGTATTAATCGAAATTAAATTAATTCGTTGTAATAAATTTGAAACGTCAAAGAAGAAGTGTCAATGTCAAATTTGAAACGTCAAAATTAACATAACCTCACTTTCTTTAATTTAATTATTTTTTAAAAATTGATTCCTTTTTCATTTTTCCGAGTTAAAACTAAAAATCGTTCAATTGGAGAACGAAAAGCTCAAAAAAGCCGAATTTAGAAGGAAATTTGAGAAGGTATTAATCGAAATTAAATTAATTCGTTGTAATAAATTTGAAACGTCAAAGAAGAAGTGTCAATGTCAAATTTGAAACGTCAAAATTAACATAACCTCACTTTCTTTAATTTAATTATTTTTTAAAAATTGATTCCTTTTTCATTTTTCCGAGTTAAAACTAAAAATCGTTCAATTGGAGAACGAAAAGCTCAAAAAAGCCGAATATAGAAGGAAATTTGAGAAGGTATTAATCGAAATTAAATTAATTCGTTGTAATAAATTTGAAACGTCAAAGAAGAAGTGTCAATGTCAAATTTGAAACGTCAAAATTAACATAACCTCACTTTCTTTAATTTAATTATTTTTTTAAAATTGATTCCTTTTTAATTTTTCCGAGTTAAAACTAAAAATCGTTCAATTGGAGAACGAAAAGCTCGAAAAAGCCGAATATAGAAGGAAATTTGAGAAGGTATTAATCGAAATTAAATTAATTCGTTGTAATAAATTTGAAACGTCAAAGAAGAAGTGTCAATGTCAAATTTGAAACGTCAAAATTAACATAACCTCACTTTCTTTAATTTAATTATTTTTTAAAAATTGATTCCTTTTTCATTTTTCCGAGTTAAAACTAAAAATCGTTCAATTGGAGAACGAAAAGCTCAAAAAAGCCGAATTTAGAAGGAAATTTGAGAAGGTATTAATCGAAATTAAATTAATTCGTTGTAATAAATTTGAAACGTCAAAGAAGAAGTGTCAATGTCAAATTTGAAACGTCAAAATTAACCTAACCTCACTTTCTTTAATTTAATTATTTTTTAAAAATTGATTCCTTTTTCATTTTTCCGAGTTAAAACTAAAAATCGTTCAATTGGAGAACGAAAAGCTCAAAAAAGCCGAATATAGAAGGAAATTTGAGAAGGTATTAATCGAAATTAAATTAATTCGTTGTAATAAATTTGAAACGTCAAAGAAGAAGTGTCAATGTCAAATTTGAAACGTCAAAATTAACATAACCTCACTTTCTTTAATTTAATTATTTTTTTAAAATTGATTCCTTTTTAATTTTTCCGAGTTAAAACTAAAAATCGTTCAATTGGAGAACGAAAAGCTCGAAAAAGCCGAATATAGAAGGAAATTTGAGAAGGTATTAATCGAAATTAAATTAATTCGTTGTAATAAATTTGAAACGTCAAAGAAGAAGTGTCAATGTCAAATTTGAAACGTCAAAATTAACATAACCTCACTTTCATTAATTTAATTATTTTTTTAAAATTGATTCTGTTTTGATTTTTCCGAGTTAAAACTAAAAATCGTTCAATTGGAGAACGAAAAGCTCAAAAAAGCCGAATTTAGAAGGAAATTTGAGAAGGTATTAATCGAAATTAAATTAATTCGTTGTAATAAATCTGAAACGTCAAAGTAAAACTGCCAATGTCAAATTTGAAACGTCAAAATTAACCTAACCTCACTTTCTTTAATTAATTTATTTTTTTATTAATTAATTTTTAGGAATTAGAAGCGATTGAAGAACAATGGCGATTAGAAACGAAGGAATTAGTCTCGGTTGTATCTCGATTGCAAGAAGAAAATCGTCGGTTAGCCAAACAAGACTTAAAACCGCTTAAAGATTCTCCCGAAACCGGAGATGGGTTGATCCTGCAAAGATTGCAAACGGCGCTTGAAAAGCAACGCGCGGAATTGCGTATTAAAGAGGCGTGCATACAAGAAAAGTGTAACGATATCGATAAGGTTGTTTTTATAAAACTCATCGATGAAACGAATTAATTAATTTTGAAATATTTTTAGTTAAAATCCCAAGTGGAGAGGTTAAAAATTAATAGTCGTGAATTGAGTAGGAAGCACAAATCGTTTCAGTCTCAAGTGAGGCAGTTATGCGATGAAAGGGCGGATTTTTTGGTGCAATTAAAAGAGCAACAACGAGATTTAATCGGGTTGAGGCAACAATTGGGGTTGGCTCAAAAGGAAAATGAGGATTTAACTAAGGTTGGACCCTTTAAGATTCTTAATACAATTAATAAAATTGTTTTATTTTAGTCCAGCCCAACTTTACCGAGCAACCTCATCGTTTACAACGTAGATGACCCAAATCGGCCTAGATTCACCACTTCCGAGCTAAAAGACATCCTCCACGAACGAAACGAATTAAAAGCGCGCGTCAGCGACTTAGAAGACGAATTAGAAACTTATCGACCAAAAGAAAAAATCCAAACGTAAGTTATTAACTGATTTTTACACATATATTTATTAGAATTTTTTTTTGGCACGTAGTATTGACCCAAAGCATGATCAAAATTTTCCTCCCGCTTCAATTAGCGCTGAAAATGTTGAAATCTCAGATGATCTTTCTAAAGAATGTCCAGTAATTGATGTTGTTTCTGTAATTGAGTGAGTTTTTATTTATTTTATCGCATCTAATTAATTTTTTTTTATGATTAATTAATGAATCGGGTTGTTTTAGCCCCGTTGATGAAGAGGCCCCAGTTCAAGGCCCCCTTCCTTACGAACCAGACGACGCCCCATGGAAACGCACCGCATCCTCGGAATCGGGAATAAGAAAGTTGTAAGTTTCCATGAATTCGTGGGGATCATTTTGTGACGTTTTAAATATTAAATGATTCGAAAAGGTGGTGTGATGTTTTGCATGAGAACCAAAAACCATAAAGCTTTCTAATATCTTGGCGGGCGCATTCTTTTTTGTTAAAATAAACATTATTTTTTGGGTATTCCCCGAAAAAAAAAAAAAAAAAATTTTTTTTTATTTCTCTTTTTAGGATCTGGTCGTTGGTCGGGTTTCATTCGTTTGAGATTTTAGAAAGTTTGGTTTTCGAAACGTAACGAAGGAGAAAAATCTGCACCAAAATTTGTGTTTGTTGTCGTTTTTTTCAGCTTTCGAAAGTTGTTTTCGGACGGCAGCCCGGGGAGCGGGTTTCCGAGGCGCAGTCTTTCAACGCTTTCGAAGATGGCTCTATCCGCTACTTCTTCGGACCCAATCCCGCTTTAAGATGATTCAAGGTTCTCTCATTGATCGAAATTAGTTTAAGGAAAAAGAAAATCGGATTAAATCGGATTTGTTAGGGGAAAAATACTCATTCATTCCATGTCAACGTAACAATTAGATCTGAATTAATTAATTAATTAATCAATTAAATTGATTAAGCGGTTTCGTTAGGGCACAAATTTTTGTACGTAATTTTTGTTTATTTCTGTATCTAGTTGTAGATATTTATAGTTAATTAATTTGTGATATTTTATAGTCAACTTATAACGTAAATGATTAAGTGCACGATCTAAAATTAAATCAATACCCTACATAGTAAGGTAAAAGTAACATAGTGCCAAAATGTGTTAAGTAAATTATTAATATTAGCGATAATAATAATAAGATTAACAGAAATTGTTTGATTTGTTTATGTCCTTAGAATCCCAAAATTGATTACCAGTTTTTATATGTACACGATAATTTAAGACACCAAGCCGAGGTCGCTTGCGGCCGAGGCAGTACAATTAATCTTAAATCCTCCAATATTATTGTTATATACAACACTGCTTCAGCTTAACCATAATAAACGATATCTTTAAGACACCAAGCCGAGGTCGCTTGCGGCCGAGGCAGTATAATTAATATTACATCAACCCATATTATTGTCATATATGAGACTGCCTTGGCTTAACCGTAATAAACGATACGTTTAAGATAGCAAGCCGAGGTCGCTTGCGGCCGAGGCAGTATAATTAATATTACATCAACCCATATTATTGTCATATATGAGACTGCCTTGGCTTAACCGTAATAAACGATACGTTTAAGATAGCAAGCCGAGGTCGCTTGCGGCCGAGGCAGTATAATTAATATTACATCAACCCATATTATTGTCATATATGAGACTGCCTTGGCTTAACCGTAATAAACGATACGTTTAAGATAGCAAGCCGAGGTCGCTTGCGGCCGAGGCAGTACAATTAATCTTAAATCCTCCAATATTATTGTTATATACAACACTGCTTCAGCTTAACCATAATAAACGATATCTTTAAGACACCAAGCCGAGGTCGCTTGCGGCCGAGGCAGTATAATTAATATTACATCAACCCATATTATTGTCATATATGAGACTGCCTTGGCTTAACCGTAATAAACGATACGTTTAAGATAGCAAGCCGAGGTCGCTTGCGGCCGAGGCAGTATAATTAATATTACATCAACCCATATTATTGTCATATATGAGACTGCCTTGGCTTAACCGTAATAAACGATACGTTTAAGATAGCAAGCCGAGGTCGCTTGCGGCCGAGGCAGTACAATTAATCTTAAATCCTCCAATATTATTGTTATATACAACACTGCTTCAGCTTAACCATAATAAATGATATCTTTAAGACACCAAGCCGAGGTCGCTTGCAGCCGAGGCAGTATAATTAATATTACATCAACCCATATTATTGTCATATATGAGACTGCCTCGGCTTAACCATAATAAACGATTCGTTTAAGATAGCAAGCCGAGGTCGCTTGCGGCGGAGGCAGTACAATTAATCTTAAATCCTCCAATATTATTGTTATATACAACACTGCTTAAGCTTAACCATAATAAACGATATCTTTAAGACACCAAGCCGAGGTCGCTTGCGGCCGAGGCAGTATAATTAATATTACATCAACCCATATTATTGTCATATATGAGACTGCCTTGGCTTAACCGTAATAAACGATACGTTTAAGATAGCAAGCCAAGGTCGCTTGCGGCCGAGGCAGTACAATTAATATTTCATCAACTCAAAGTATTGTTAGATATAATAAAATATATGGGAAGATGTTGGAGACCACATTTTATTGTTATAATGATTGGAGAGGGAACAGGTACTGGGTTGGGTTAGGTTGGATTGAATTAGGTTGAGTTAGACATGTTCAGATCTGGAAGAAGATGTCTGGGGAAAGGCATATCAAATAATTACCAAAAGATTGAAACTGAAAAACAGAAATGGTATTGAGGATAAGACGGTAGAAGAACAAGTCAGTAAACTGTTCCCTAAGTATGAAGCTTTTACCTGGGAGGCTAGGGATGGTCCACTAAACTCAATTCCCTTTACAGTGGAGGAACTCTCAGTGGCGGTAAGTAATTTAAGAAAAAAGAAAGCCCCGGGACCGGATGCCATTCCATCTGAAATAGTTGGATTGTTGGCATCGAAGTATTCAAAGGATTTTTTAGAGGTATACAATGACTGTGTGTCTAAAGGTATATTTCCGAAAATCTGGAAAAGTGCAAGACTTGTACTTATTGAGAAGCCGAAGAAAGCAGGACAACCTTTGGCGTATAGACCTCTATGTCTATTGGATACGACGGGGAAACTTTTGGAAGGATTACTGAGAATGCGATTGGTTGTAGAAGCAGAGGAGAATAACCTTCTACATGAAAACCAATATGGATTTAGGAAGGGAAGATCCACTGTACAAGCGATTGAAAAAGTGCAGAAAAGCATTGATAAGATAAAGGAAAAGGCATTAAAGAATAGAAAATTCTGTGCCTTAGTACTTTTGGACATCAAAAATGCTTTTAATTCTGCACCGTGGAAGGAAATAATCGGATCCTTAGTTACTGGAAATATAAGTCTCTATTTGGTAGAAATGATAAGAAGTTACTTGTCGGAGAGAAACATCATAGCTCCGAATGGGAAAGTTTACGAAATGTCTTGTGGAGTGCCTCAAGGATCTCTATTAGGTCCACTTTTATGGAATCTATATTATGATAGAATTCTAAGAGTGGAATTGGAGTCCGAAGTAGAGATCATTGGTTATGCTGATGATCTGGCATTGTTGGTCATTGGTCGTGATGAGAGTGAACTGCAAGACAAGGCGTCGTATGCAGTTAAACAGATTATTGATAAAATGGAGGAGATGGGTCTTGACATAGCTGCACAGAAAACAGAAATGGTTTTACTTCAAGGAAGAAGAAAGATAAGATCTCTTAACCTTGAAGTAAATGGGTCTGTAATTGAAAGTGCTGAAAGAGTCAAGTATCTCGGAGTTTTTATCAATAAAGACATGACTATAACGAAACATATTGAAGAGATAACAAGTAAGGCAACATTCATGAGCAATTTACTTTTAAGGTTGATGCCGAACTTAGGTGGACCAAGATCAAGAAGTAGGAAACTTCTTGCATCGACGGTGAAGTCAGTTGTACTTTACGCCGCACCTATTTGGCAAAGAGCCCTTAAATTTAAAAGGTACCGTGATATGTTGACTAGAGTGAATAGAAAACTTGCAATAGGAATTTGTTCCGCATATCGAACGGTTTCTGCTGAAGGGATTCAGGTTATTGCTGGTATGCCTCCGCTGGACTTACTTGCTGAAGAAAGAACAGCGTTATATAGGAGAGGTAAAGAAGCAAAACGTGAATGTAGAGTAAGTTTATTGAAGGCCTGGCAGGAAAGATGGGATCTATATGAGGGATGGACAAGAATCCTTATCCCGGAAATAGAACCATGGTTTGATAGAAAGTGGGGCGAGGTAGATTTCTACTTATCTCAGGTTTTGTCAGGTCATGGAGTTTTTAAAAAGTATCTTTTTAAAATTAAAAAGTCGGAAAGTGAGGTGTGTTGGTTCTGTGATAGTATAGACACAGTGGAACATACATTATTTGTATGTGAAAAGTTTAGTGGTGAAAGGCATATTTGTGAAAGGAAGTGTGGTCGATTATTAAATCGAGACAATATAGTGAAAGTGATGTTAGAAAGTGAAATTATGGAACATTGTACAAGAAATGGTTATGAAAATAATGAAAGTGAAGGAAAGCCATGAAAGATTCCTTGAAGGAATTGAAAATGGTGAGGATGAGAACTTGGAGAATGTTGTGGAAAACAACATTGAAGAATAATAAATTGTTTATTATTAATATTCCCTGAAGCTAGTACCTTAGCGGGTGGTTCCGGGAATAGAGGGGGAAGGGTTTTAGACGGTCGAAGTTTTCTTCAACCCGTCACTATCTGGCCACATGATATCTTCGGTCAGGTGTCTGTTTACAGATTTCCTAATCCCCTCTATAATAATAAAAAAAAAAAAAAAGGTTGAGTTGGGCTAATTAGGTTGAGTTACAAATTGAAATTGATAAAAATAAACTCTTAAATGAAAACCAATACGGATATAGAAAAGGAAGGTCAACAATACAAGCTATTTTGAAAGTGCAAGAAATTAGAGATAAGATAAAGGAGAAAGCGCTAAAAAATCAAGAATTATGTGTTTTAATTCTATTAGACATAGAAAATGCTTTCAACTCAGTTCCTTGGAACGGAATAATAACAGCGCTAAAAGAAGGAAAGATTAGTACGTATTTGGTAAGAATGGTTAAAAGCTATCTCTCCAACAGAAGTGTAACTGCTATAAATGGTAAAAAGTACAAAGTCACATGTGGAGTACCGCAGGGTTCTTTATTGGGACCAATGTTATGGAACATATTCTATGACAAGATCCTAAGAACAAATTTTGAATCCGGAGTCAAATTAATAGCATACCCAGACGACCTTGCTCTTGTAATAAAAGCCAAAGACCCCACACAATTAGAGGATAAAGCAACCTACGCCGTACAGCAGGTGATTGACAAACTAAATGAAATGGGACTAAAGACTGCGACCCATAAAACTGAAATGGTTCTCCTACAAGGCCGAAGGAAACTAAAGACCCTCCACTTAATAAACGGAGTAGACATTGAAAGTTCAGACAAAGTTAAATATTTAGGAGTGTTTCTGAACAAAGACATGACTATGACGAAACACGTAGTAGAAACAGTAAATAAAGCGACGTATATGTGCAACCTGCTCATGAGGCTGATGCCAAACATAGGGGGACCAAGAGCAAGGAAAAGAAGGTTGTTATCAACAGCGGTCACATCAGTAATCCTATACGCGCACCAACATGGCAAAGATGCCTAAAACACAAGCGATATCAGAACCTACTAACTAGAATAAACAGAAAATTAGCCATAGGTATTTCTGCAGCTTATAGGACGGTATCCGCGGAGGCGATACAGGTGATCGCAAGACTCCCACCCTTGGACTTAAAAATACAAGAAAGGACAGAACTGTACGTCAGTGGAAAAGCGGCAAGACATGAGTGTAGGGAACGATTAGTGAGTAGCTGGCAGACAAAATGGAGAAGATACGAAGGATGGACAAGAACTTTAATTCCTGATATAGAACCCTGGATTACGCGAAGTTGGGGGGAAACGGATTATTACATGACTCAAGTGCTGACTGGACATGGGATTTTTAGGAAATATCTGCACGATATAAAAAAGAGTGACACGGACGAATGTTGGTTTTGTCAGAACGTGGACACAGCAGAACATACATTGTTCCATTGTGAAGCTTTTAGTTTTGAAAGACTCCAATGCGAAGAGACATGTGGACAAAAATTAACAAAAGACAATATGATTAATGTAATGCTCGAACATGAGGATAAATGGGCTGCAGTAAGTGATATGAGTACAACGATTATGAAGAAAAAAGAACAGCATGAGAGAGATATTGAAGCAAATGTTACGCAGTAAGTAAATGGAATATTTCCCTGATGAAATGCCCTGACGAGCGGTTCCAGGAAGAGAGGGGGAAGGGTTTTAGACGGTCGGGGTACATATCCCAACCCGTCACTATCCGGCCGCTTGACATCTTAGGCCGGGTGTCTGTACGCAGATTTCCTAATCCCCTCTATAAAAAAAAAAAGGTTGAGTTGGGCAACAATAATTAAACAAAAATGGATAGATCTCTGTGAGGAGCTGGACGATGATGTCTGGGGGAAGGCTTATAAAATAATTACAAAAAAACTACGACTTAAGAAGGTCATGCATCGACGATGAAGCCATAGAAGAACAGGTAAATAAGTTGTTTTCAAAACATGAGGAGGTCTTATGGAAGGCCGATGAGGAGTCACTGAGGTTATTTCCATTCACGGAAGAAGAACTGATATGGGCAACAGGCAAGTTAAGCAAGAATAAGGCTCCGGGACCAGATGGAATTACGACTGAGCTGCTAAAAGTCCTGGTAGAGAATCATAGAAGAGATTTCCTTGCAACATATAATTATTGTTTAAGTACGGGTCTCTTTCCTACTGTATGGAAAAATGCAAGACTCTGCCTCATAGAAAAACCAAAAAAAACTGGGATGCAAGTGACGTATCGTCCGTTGTGTGCTGGACACAATGGGAAAATTACTAGAAAGCTTACTCAGGGACCGATTACAAACAGAAGTGGATACTTTGGGACTGTTGCACGAAAATCAGTTTGGCTTTCGGAAAGGAAGGTCGACCGTTCAAGCCATAGAAAAGGTGCTGAAGGTAGTCGACAAGATCAAGGAAAAAGCTTGGGCGCATAGAGAAGTATGTGTAATGGTTTTGCTAGACATTGAAAATGCTTTCAACTCGGCACCGTGGTTGCAAATCGTTGATACTCTGATAGAAGGAAACGTCTGTGGGTATCTGGTTAAGATGATAAAGGGATACTTATCAGAAAGATACATAACCGCATCAAACGGAAGAATATACAGGGTGACATGCGGGGTTCCGCAGGGTTCTCTTCTAGACCCGCTTCTATGGAATCTTTTTTACAATAGAATTTTACATACGAGGATGGAGGACGGAGCTGAACTAATTGCGTATGCTGACGATTTAGCATTGATAGTGAGGGCCAGGGATGCGAGACAACTTGAAGACAGAGTGACATACGCGGTGCAGCGGGTTACCACTGTGCTCCAGAGAATGGGACTTAAGACGGCAGCCCATAAGACCGAGATGGTGTTATTGCAGGAGCGACGAAAACTAAAAACTTTAAACTTAAATGTGTGCGGGGAAATGATTCAAACATTGGAGTTTGTTAAATATCTAGGTGTTTTCTTAAATAAAGATATGATCATGACAACACATGCAATTAAGACTGTAAACAAGGCAACGGCTATGGCAAATATCATCCTTAGATTGATGCCTAGATTGGGAGGTCCAAAAACAAGAAGCAGAAGATTAATAGCTACAGCAGTAACTTCGGTGGTCTTGTACGCCGAACCAACGTGGCAAAGATGTCTCAAACATAAAAGATACAAAGACCTGTTAACCTCCCTGAATAGAAAATTGGCGATTGGGATCATATCAGCGTACCGCACCACGGCTGCCGCATCGGTGGAGGTGATTGCATGAACCCCCCCAATGGATCTCCTGGTAAAGGAAAGAAGCGAAATTTATATGGAAGGAAGGAAGGGGAAGACGGAGAAAAGACAAAAGCTTCTGGAAGCGTGGCAGATGAGATGGGAGAAAAACGAAAGCTGGACGAGGTCACTAATAAAGTGAATGTGAACTTAAGGTTGGTGCGAGTTTACGAAAAGAAAACATAATCGACCAAATGTTGGATTCGGAAGATAAGTGGAGAGCCGTGCAAACTATGATAAGTGAAATAATTAGAATGAAAGAAGCATTTGAGAGAAACCTGCAAGCATAACATAGAGAACATGACAGAACTAGCACAGCTGAAAGTACATTCATTTAGGTGCCAAGAAAAAGGGGTAAGCGAAAGTGATTGAAAAGAAAGAGAAACAGTC
The DNA here is from genome assembly GCA_036711965.1 of Onthophagus sagittarius. Lineage (NCBI taxonomy): Eukaryota > Metazoa > Arthropoda > Insecta > Coleoptera > Scarabaeidae > Onthophagus > Onthophagus sagittarius. The sequence continues at coordinate 13,374,933 of JASERS010000009.1, read as the reverse complement.
CATTCGCACTCCGAAGTAATGCCAGGTCGGCGGTTTCCGGAGAAACATGAGGAAAGGGTTTTAGTGGGTCGGGGATCCAAAGATGGACTGTTCACCAGAACCATTAATCGCTCCATCCGTATCAACTCAAATTGAGCTTATTAAAGATTTCACCCACAAAAAAATTCATAGACTGGTGGGATAGGGCGGAGGGCTACTATCTTTCTAAAGAACTGTTGTGTTATCCTTCAGTAAAGACATGAGAGAGTGTATGTAGGGGCCTAGGTGCTGTATGCTTTAGCGTACCCTCCTTTTTACTACATACAAGTCCTCCTTTAAAACTAAGTACAAAGAGTATACCAGAACTAGAAGATAGATGGGGAAAACCATCGAAATAAAAATTTCAGCACAAATTTTCATTTAAAATTTAAATAATATTGATGTTTATTAATTCACATCCATAGTTTTTCTTGATTATTTATTGATGTGTTTGTTATCTTCTCTTTTTATATTTGACTACGCTCCAGTATTAATATAGAATGGGGTTTTCCCCATAGACCAAAGTTCTCAACTTCATACACAACAATGGTCCAATGTTTAGTAAAATATATTTTTAAAAATTTTACACTTACACTGTTTTTGACTTCAAAAACAAGAACTTAAGAAGGCTTTACGGACACTGCATGTCTTAGTGTAAACCTTTAAATAAAAGATGTTATAAATTAGTGTTATTTCGTCCAATTTCTATTCTATTCATCATCCGATTCGCAATAAATTTCCTATTTTCTTAATTTAAACCAAGATTTAGAAAACAAACAAAATGAAAAGAAAAAATCATAAAACTCACCATCGTAATCGAAACTTAACACGTATTTATCACAAATTTGGAGGTTATGCGACTCATTAACACGACACAAGATGCAAAAGTGAGGTTATGTAAAATTTTTTTTCAACTTCAGAACAAAATTTGCGTGCTCTTGACACCACGTTCAAAATCACACTAAACTCGACCAATTTCGTTTGTTTATTACCACAACAATTCAAATAACGCATTCTGATTGGTCGATTCATCAACATGAAATTCGTATTTTAAATTTTTCCAGTTCTACCAAATTCGAAATGTCAAATGTCATCATTGAATTTTGTAATTTAATTGATTAAAATTTTTATTATAACGTTAATTAAGCACGAAATGTTGTAGTTTTAATCCGTTTTATTTTTATTTTGGGGGTTTTAGAATATTTTCTTTTATATTTCAAGATTTAACTTCAAAAATATAATTTGCTGATTTTCATTTAATTTTTCGTAAAAATTATAAAATGATGGATGGATTTTGTTGTTGTTATGCTAAACTTATCATTTTGAGTGATTAAACCCGGATAAATATGAATTATACGAAGAAATTAATGAAAAAATAAAATTTGAGGTTATGTAACTGTCAAGTTAACTTAAAATTATTTCTTGTTGATTTTAGATGGGTTAAAAGCAAAAATTAACGTAAATTGCCGATAATACATCATAAATTCTACATATTTATGATATTTTCTTATTGCCAAAACAATTTTTTATAATTTATTATTTGTAACATTAATACTCTACTAAAATAATTAATATTTATAAATTGTTGTTAAATATTGTTACTTATTTCCTTAAAACCGTATAAAAAGAATAAGACATGCGCAAAATCTAAAAAACACCACCAAAATTAAACCATCTTTAAGATATATTTGAGATAACTCACCCTAACTAAAAGTGGTAAAGATAACTGAACAAATTTAGCTGCTGTAAAAACCACCGGCTTATTCATCCTTAAAATGTTAATAATCATCATACTTTTCAACGATTTACCCCCAGAGAACCACTCGTTTCGATAAATAGCGAAGGGTATCTCTGAAAACTTAAAAACATTTCAATTTTTGCATCAAATCTTTGCTTAAACATTTACAGCCATCGACGTATTATGAGCAAAACTGCAATAAATCGAAAGCTGCATCACCAAAGCGAAATAAACTTGAAGTTGGATGAAAAAAGCGGCGCTAAAAGATTCGACCTAAAACTAATCATTAAATCTGATGCTAAATAACCAAAAAAACTTACATTCGAAGCCATAAATAAGCAACACATTAAGTTAAATAAGTTGAAAATGACTTGGGCGAAAGCGATGTGTTGAAAAATGCTTTCGATGTCACTTGAAATCCTATCATTTAAATTTAAAGGGTTATTAAGTTGTGAATCAAAATGGTATTTACCTTAATAATCTTTGTAACGATTTTGTGAGATCTTTCATGTCTAAGTTAATTGCATTTTCTAAATCCGGGTTAAATCTGTCGTGGAATAAGTCGGGTGAATCGAGATTTTTTAAACAACGAGCTTTGTTTGTTGCGAAAAGATCTCGAAGAACGTTGACGTCGATGTATAAATGAAGGAGTAAGATTACGAAGAATGTATCGCAAGCTACAATGAAATTAATATTTTAATTTAAAATTAGATTACGAATCTTTTCCTTTTAAACCTTAAACGAAAAGATTAAATGAAACGAAGAAACGTTAATTGGGGAATTAACATTTCGAGATAGATTGTATTTAGAGCATCACAACATCGAGATTTATGAAATCGAAATAATCATTTTAATTAAATTAAAATTAAATGAAATTTGCAACAAAATGTTGTTTATCTCGTTTCGATATCTCAAGCAGTTCTCGAGATACGAATCTTTTTGTTTTATATCTCCCCAATTAACGTTTCGAGATAGATTGTTTTCAAAGCATCACAACATCGAGATTTATGAAATCGAAATAATCATTTTAATTAGATTAAAATGAAATAAAATTTTCAACAAAACGTTGTTTATCTCGTTTCGATATCTCAAACGGTTCTTGAGATAAAAATCTTTTTGTTTTTCGTCTCCCCAATTAACGTTTCGAGATAGATCGTATTCAAAGCATCACAACATCGAGATTTATGAAATCGAAATAATCATTTTAATTAAATTAAAATTAAATGAAATTTGCAACAAAATGTTGTTTATCTCGTTTCGATATCTCAAACGGTTCTAGAGATACGAATCTTTTTGTTTTAAATCTCCCCAATTAACGTTTCGAGATAGATTTTATTCAAAGCATCACAACATCGAGATTTATGAAATCGAAATAATCATTTTAATTGAATTAAAATAAATGAAATTTGCAACAAAATGTTGTTTATCTCGTTTCGATATCTCAAACGGTTCTCGAGATACGAATCTTTTTGTTTCTCGTCTCCTCAATTAACGTTTCGAGATGGATCGTATTCAAAGCATCACAACATCGAGATTTATGAAATCGAAATAATCATTTTAATTGAATTAAAATAAATGAAATTTGCAACAAAATGTTGTTTATCTCGTTTCGATATCTCAAACGGTTCTCGAGATACGAATCTTTTTGTTTCTCGTCTCCTCAATTAACGTTTCGAGATGGATCGTATTCAAAGCATCACAACATCGAGATTTATGAAATCGAAATAATCATTTTAATTAAATTAAAATTAAATGAAATTTACAACAAAATGTTGTTTATCTCGTTTCGATATCTCAAACGGTTCTCGAGATACGAATCTTTTTGTTTTTCGTCTCCCCAATTAACGTTTCGAGATAGATCGTATTCAAAGCATCACAACATCGAGATTTATGAAATCGAAATAATCATTTTAATTGAACTAAAATTGAATGAAATTTGCTACAAAATGTTGTTTATCTCGTTTCGATATCTCAAACGGTTCTCGAGATACGAATCTTTTTGTTTTTCGTCTCCCCAATTAACGCTTCGAGATAGCTTGTATTCAAAGCATCACAACATCGAGATTTATGAAATCGAAATAATCATTTTAATTAAATTAAAATTAAATGAAATTTGCAACAAAATGTTGTTTATCTCGTTTCGATATCTCAAAAGGTTCTCGAGATACGAATCCTTTTGGTTTTCGTCTCCCCAATTACCGTTTCGAGATAGATTATATTCAAAGCATCGCAACATCGAGATTTATGAAATCGAAATAATCATTTTAATTGAACTAAAATTGAATGAAATTTGCTACAAAATGTTGTTTATCTCGTTTCGATATCTCAAACGGTTCTCGAGATACGAATCTTTTTGTTTTTCGTCTCCCCAATTAACGCTTCGAGATAGCTTGTATTCAAAGCATCACAACATCGAGATTTATGAAATCGAAATAATCATTTTAATTAAATTAAAATTAAATGAAATTTGCAATAAAATATTGTTTATCTCGTTTCGATATCTCAAACGGTTCTCGAGATACGAATCTTTTTGTTTCTCGTCTCCTCAATTAACGTTTTGAGATGGATCGTATTCAAAGCATCACAACATCGAGATTTATGAAATCGAAATAATCATTTTAATTAAATTAAAATTAAATGAAATTTGCAACAAAATGTTGTTTATCTCGTTTCGATATCTCAAAAGGTTCTCGAGATACGAATCCTTTTGGTTTTCGTCTCCCCAATTACCGTTTCGAGATAGATTATATTCAAAGCATCGCAACATCGAGATTTATGAAATCGAAATAATCATTTTAATTGAACTAAAATTGAATGAAATTTGCTACAAAATGTTGTTTATCTCGTTTCGATATCTCAAACGGTTCTCGAGATACGAATCTTTTTGTTTTTCGTCTCCCCAATTAACGCTTCGAGATAGCTTGTATTCAAAGCATCACAACATCGAGATTTATGAAATCGAAATAATCATTTTAATTAAATTAAAATTAAATGAAATTTGCAATAAAATATTGTTTATCTCGTTTCGATATCTCAAACGGTTCTCGAGATACGAATCTTTTTGTTTCTCGTCTCCTCAATTAACGTTTTGAGATGGATCGTATTCAAAGCATCACAACATCGAGATTTATGAAATCGAAATAATCATTTTAATTAAATTAAAATTAAATGAAATTTGCAATAAAATATTGTTTATCTCGTTTCGATATCTCAAACGGTACTCGAGATACGAATCTTTTTGTTTTTCGTCTCCCCAATTAACGGTTCGAGATAGATTGTATTCAAAGCATCACAACATCGAGATTTATGAAATCGAAATAATCATTTTAATTAAATTAAAATTAAATGAAATTTGCAACAAAATATTGTTTATCTCGTTTCGATATCTCAAACGGTTCTCGAGATACGAATCTTTTTGTTTCTCGTCTCCTCAATTAACGTTTCGAGATGGATCGTATTCAAAGCATCACAACATCGAGATTTATGAAATCGAAATAATCATTTTAATTAAATTAAAATTAAATGAAATTTACAACAAAATGTTGTTTATCTCGTTTCGATATCTCAAACGGTTCTCGAGATACGAATCTTTTTGTTTTTCGTCTCCCCAATTAACGTTTCGAGATAGATCGTATTCAAAGCATCACAACATCGAGATTTATGAAATCGAAATAATCATTTTAATTGAACTAAAATTGAATGAAATTTGCTACAAAATGTTGTTTATCTCGTTTCGATATCTCAAACGGTTCTCGAGATACGAATCTTTTTGTTTTTCGTCTCCCCAATTAACGCTTCGAGATAGCTTGTATTCAAAGCATCACAACATCGAGATTTATGAAATCGAAATAATCATTTTAATTAAATTAAAATTAAATGAAATTTGCAATAAAATATTGTTTATCTCGTTTCGATATCTCAAACGGTTCTCGAGATACGAATCTTTTTGTTTCTCGTCTCCTCAATTAACGTTTTGAGATGGATCGTATTCAAAGCATCACAACATCGAGATTTATGAAATCGAAATAATCATTTTAATTAAATTAAAATTAAATGAAATTTGCAATAAAATATTGTTTATCTCGTTTCGATATCTCAAACGGTTCTCGAGATACGAATCTTTTTGTTTTTCGTCTCCCCAATTAACGGTTCGAGATAGATTGTATTCAAAGCATCACAACATCGAGATTTATGAAATCGAAATAATCATTTTAATTAAATTAAAATTAAATGAAATTTGCAATAAAATATTGTTTATCTCGTTTCGATATCTCAAACGGTTCTCGAGATACGAATCTTTTTGTTTCTCGTCTCCTCAATTAACGTTTCGAGATGGATCGTATTCAAAGCATCACAACATCGAGATTTATGAAATCGAAATAATCATTTTAATTAAATTAAAATTAAATGAAATTTGCAATAAAATATTGTTTATCTCGTTTCGATATCTCAAACGGTTCTCGAGATACGAATCTTTTTATTTTACATCTCCCCAATAAACGTTTCGAGATAGAATGTATTCAAAGCATCACAACATCGAGATCTATGAAATCGAAATAATCATTTTAATTAAATTAAAATTAAATGAAATTTGCAACAAAATGTTGTTTATCTCGTTTCGATATCTCAAACGGTTCTCGAGATACGAATCTTTTTGTTTTTCGTCTCCCCAATTAACGGTTCGAGATAGATTGTATTCAAAGCATCACAACATCGAGATTTATGAAATCGAAATAATCATTTTAATTAAATTAAAATTAAATGAAATTTGCAACAAAATGTTGTTTATCTCGTTTCGATATCTCAAACGGTTCTCGAGATACGAATCTTTTTGTTTTTCGTCTCCCCAATTAACGGTTCGAGATAGATTGTATTCAAAGCATCACAACATCGAGATTTATGAAATCGAAATAATCATTTTAATTAAATTTAAATTAAATGAAATTTGCAACAAAATGTTGTTTATCTCGTTTCGATATCTCAAACGGTTCTCGAGATACGAATCTTTTTGTTTTTCGTCTCCCCAATTAACGGTTCGAGATAGATTGTATTCAAAGCATCACAACATCGAGATTTATGAAATCGAAATAATCATTTTAATTAAATTTAAATTAAATGAAATTTGCAACAAAATGTTGTTTATCTCGTTTCGATATCTCAAACGGTTCTCGAGATACGAATCTTTTTGTTTTTCGTCTCCCCAATTAACGGTTCGAGATAGATTGTATTCAAAGCATCACAACATCGAGATTTATGAAATCGAAATAATCATTTTAATTAAATTAAAATTAAATGAAATTTGCAACAAAATGTTGTTTATCTCGTTTCGATATCTCAAACGGTTCTCGAGATACGAATCTTTTTGTTTTTCGTCTCCCCAATTAACGGTTCGAGATAGATTGTATTCAAAGCATCACAACATCGAGATTTATGAAATCGAAATAATCATTTTAATTAAATTAAAATTAAATGAAATTTGCAACAAAATGTTGTTTATCTCGTTTCGATATCTCAAACGGTTCTCGAGATACGAATCTTTTTGTTTTTCGTCTCCCCAATTAACGGTTCGAGATAGATTGTATTCAAAGCATCACAACATCGAGATTTATGAAATCGAAATAATCATTTTAATTAAATTAAAAATAAATGAAATTTGCAATAAAATATTGCTTATCTCGTTTCGATATCTCAAACGGTTCTCGAGATACAAATCTTTTTGTTTTTCGTCTCCCCAATTAACGCTTCGAGATAGCTTGTATTCAAAGCATCACAACATCGAGATTTATGAAATCGAAATAATCATTTGAATTAAATTGAAATTAAATGAAATTTGCAATAAAATATTGTTTATCTCGTTTCGATATCTCAAACAGTTCTCGAGATACGAATCTTTTTGTTTTTCGTCTCCCCAATTAACGTTTCGAGATAGATCGTATTCAAAGCATCATAACATCGAGATTTATGAAATCGAAATAATCATTTTAATTAAATTAAAATTAAATGAAATTTGCAACAAAATGTTGTTTATCTCGTTTCTATATCTCAAACGGTTCTCGAGATACGAATCTTTATATTTTACGTCCCCTAAATTAACGTTTCGAGATAGCTTGTATTCAAAGCATCACAACATCGAGATTTATGAAATCGAAATAATCATTTTAATTAAATTAAAATTAAATGAAATTTGCAATAAAATATTGTTTATCTCGTTTCGATATCTCAAACAGTTCTCGAGATACGAATCTTTTTGTTTTTCGTCTCCCCAATTAACGTTTCGAGATAGATCGTATTCAAAGCATCATAACATCGAGATTTATGAAATCGAAATAATCATTTTAATTAAATTAGAATTAAATGAAATTTGCAACAAAATGTTGTTTATCTCGTTTCGATATCTCAAACGGTTCTCGAGATACGAATCTTTTTGTTTTACATTTCCCCAATTAACGTTTCGAGATAGATCGTATTCAAAGCATCATAACATCGAGATTTATGAAATCGAAATAATCATTTTAATTAAATTAAAATTAAATGAAATTTGCAACAAAATGTTGTTTATCTCGTTTCGATATCTCAAACGGTTCTCGAGATACGAATCTTTTTGTTTTTCGTCTCCCCAATTAACGTTTCGAGATAGATCGTATTCAAAGCATCATAACATCGAGATTTATGAAATCGAAATAATCATTTTAATTAAATTAAAATTAAATGAAATTTACAACAAAATGTTGTTTATCTCGTTTCTATATCTCAAACGGTTCTCGAGATACGAATCTTTATATTTTACGTCCCCTAAATTAACGTTTCGAGATAGATTGGATTCAAAGCATCACAACATCGAGATTTATGAAATCGAAATAATCATTTTAATTAAATTAAAATTGAATGAAATTTGCAACAAAATGTTGTTTATCTCGTTTGGATATCTCAAACGGTTTTCGAGATACGAATCATTATATTTTACGTCCCCTAAATTAACGTTTCGAGATAGATTGTATTCAAAGCATCACAACATCGAGATTTATGAAATTGAAACAATCATTTTAATTAAATTAAAATTAAATGAAATTTGCAACAAAATGTTGTTTATCTCGTTTCGATATCTCAAACGGTTCTCGAGATACGAATCTTTTTGTTTTACATTTCCCCAATTAACGTTTCGAGATAGATTGTATTCAAAGCATCACAACATCGAGATTTATGAAATTGAAACAATCATTTTAATTAAATTAAAATTAAATGAAATTTGCAACAAAATGTTGTTTATCTCGTTTCGATATCTCAAACGGTTCTCGAGATACGAATCTTTTTGTTTTTCGTCTCCCCAATTAACGTTTCGAGATAGATTGTATTCAAAGCATCACAACATCGAGATTTATGAAATCGAAATAATCATTTTAATTAAATTTAAATTAAATGAAATTTGCAACAAAATGTTGTTTATCTCGTTTCGATATCTCAAACGGTTCTCGAGATACGAATCTTTTTGTTTTTCGTCTCCCCAATTAACGTTTCGAGATAGGTTGTATTCAAAGCATCACAACATCGAGATTTATGAAATCGAAATAATCATTTTAATTAAATTAAAATTAAATGAAATTTGCAACAAAATGTTGTTTATCTCGTTTCGATATCTCAAACGGTTCTCGAGATACGAATCTTTTTGTTTTTCGTCTCCCCAATTAACGTTTCGAGATAGGTTGTATTCAAAGCATCACAACATCGAGATTTATGAAATCGAAATAATCATTTTAATTAAATTAAAATTAAATGAAATTTGCAACAAAATGTTGTTTATCTCGTTTCGATATCTCAAACGGGTCTCGAGATACGAATCTTTTTGTTCTTCGTCTCCCCAATTAAAGTTTCGAGATAGATTGTACTCAAAGCATCACAACATCGAGATTTATGAAATCGAAAGAATCATTTTAATTAAATTAAAATTAAATGAAATTTGCAACAAAATGTTGTTTATCTCGTTTCGATATCTCAAACGGTTCTAGAGATACGAATCATTTTGTTTTTCGTCTCCCCAATTAACGTTTCGAGATAGATTTTATTCAAAGCATCACAACATCGAGATTTATGAAATCGAAATAATCATTTTAATTAAATTAAAATTAAATGAAATTTGCAACAAAATGTTGTTTATCTCGTTTCGATATCTCAAACGGTTCTCGAGATACGAATCTTTTTATTTTACATCTCCCCAATAAACGTTTCGAGCAAGATTGTGTTATTTTGAATTAATAATTACCTAAAATGTGAACAAGATAAATAATAGCAGCTGTTAACTCAAAGATATAAGCAAAAACGCAAAACCATTTCGTCGTTGTAGGAAACGGAATAACAGAATACAACAGCAACATTTTCCTACATTCGACATCTTCGTTTAAAAAATCCTCCTCGTTCAAAACGACGATACGAAGCAAAGGGGCCCCGGTCGTTATAAAAGACATCATTAAAGTAAGCCCAACCCAACCCATCGACACCATCCCAATTTTTTTCACCCCCATCTCTATATCTTTCTTAAATTTCCCTCCAAACGAAATTAAAAAATCGTACTCGTAATGGATATCTTCCATTATGCGGTTAACTTTGCGATAATTCCAGCACAACACGAACGATTTCACGATCGTTACCAAATGGACTGAAAAAAAGATTAATTGGTCCAAGATTTCCTCGTAAACTCTTAAAGTATTCTTCAATTCGAGCGCTTCCAACACAAAGAGTTGAAGAGGGTGGAAAATGATTATTGCGCTGTAAATTAAGTAAGAAATTTTGGGGGATTTGCCGTCGAAGAAACTGAAAATTCCCCCAACTTTGAATAGTTTTAAAACCGTTCTGAACATCTTGAATTGGATTTAATTTGAGTTTGTCTCGAATGCTTTTTATATTGCAAAAATTTTATTGATTTTATGCATAAACTGGGATTATAGTAAGTGGATAAGTTTTCTCTAGTTTCGTATTATTGCATAAAATTGGTAGGATTAAAGTAATAAACTTCGCAAAGTTGTTTCAGTATTGCAAACGAGGGTCGTTATTGGAAATGGGGGACTTTAATGGGGAGTGTTTTCGCAATTTTCTCAATATTTCTGCGGTTGAAAACAAAATAATAATGATGATGTTTAAATGTAATTAAAATGATTATTTCGATTGCATAAATCTCGATTTTGTGATGCTTTGAATACAATCTATCTCGAAACGTTAATTGGGGAGACAAAAACAAAAAGATTCGTATCTCGAGAACCGTTTGAGATATCGAAACGAGATAAACAACATTTTGTTACAAATTTCATTTAATTTTAATCTAATTAAAATGATTATTTCGATTTCATAAATCTCGATGTTGTGATGCTTTGAATACAATCTATCTCGAAACGTTAATTGGGGAGACGAAAAACAAAAAGATACGTATCTCGAGAACCGTTTGAGATATCGAAACGAGATAAACAACATTTTGTTGCAAATTTCATTTAATTTTAATTTAATTAAAATGATTATTTCGATTTCATAAATCTCGATGTTATGATGCTTTGAATATAATCTATCTCGAAATGTTAATTGGGGAGACGAAAAACAAAAAGATTCGTATCTCGAGAACCGTTTGAGATATCGAAACGAGATAAACAACATTTTGTTGCAAATTTCATTTAATTTTAATTTAATTAAAATGATTATTTCGATTTCATAAATCTCGATGTTGTGATGCTTTGAATGTAATCTATGTATCTCGAAACGTTAATTGAAGGGACGTAAAATATTAAGATTCGTATCTCGAGAACCATTTGAGATATCGAAACGGAATAAACAGTATTTTGTTGCAAATTTAATCTAATTTAAAGGTATGCACCATCTCAAAGAAGATAATTATTATTATTGTTATTATCATTGTCATTTTAAATTCAAAAAAAATCTTTATTATCGACTCAATATTGTTTTCAAAACCGATCAACAGATGGCGCAATTCCCTACGTGTTTATAAACGTCAACTCCGTCAAAAAAAGTAAGGTTAAGAAGGTTACGTGGCCGTAAATTTACCAACAAAATGTTAAAAATCTCAATTTATCTCACCCTTTTAACAATTTCAACGATATCCCCGGTTTATTCGTACTTTATAACGGTGGATGCGCACGCGGAGGAATGTTTTTTCGACCGAGTTGAAGCCGGCACAAAAATGAGTAATTTCAAAATAATTCTTAAACACCTTCAATTCTAACTTTTCCCGTTTAGGTTTAACGTTCGAAATCGCCGAAGGGGGCTTCTTGGACATCGATTTCCGCATCGTCGGCCCCGACAACAAAATCATCACGCAAGGCGAAAGGGAATCATCAGGAAAATACATATTTTCGGCTGACAAACCCGGGGTATACACGTATTGCTTCTCAAATAAAATGTCTACAATGACCCCTAAGGTGGTTATGTTTAATATGCTCGTTGGGGAAGCTCCAAAAGAAGATAAATCAGCCGATGGGGAATCAGCAAGTAAATTAGAGGATATGATTCGAGAATTGAGCGGCTCTTTAGCTAGCGTTAAACACGAACAAGAATATATGCAAGTTCGAGATAGGATTCATCGATCAATTAATGAAAGTACAAACTCGAGAGTTGTGCTTTGGTCGTTTTTCGAGGCTTTGATTATCGCCGGAATGACCGTGGGGCAAATTTATTATTTGAAGAGATTCTTCGAAGTGAGGAGAGTCGTTTAAATGAAATTAAATGTAAAAGTTATTTATAATTTTTTGTGGTTTTTTGTATTAATAAAAATTCGCTCCATCTATCGCTTTTTACTTCAACCTAAACCCACACGAATTTAGCTACATTAATCTGTCAAAATTCTTGTTTTCACCAAAAAAATCCTCTTAATACGCAAAAAGCCGAATTCTTAAAACTAAGAATTAAATTAAATATAATCATAAAATGTGGTACATTTGGGCTTTCCGCACGATGAGGGCTTACGCCCCTTACGTGACTTTACCGTTTGCGGCCGTCGTCGGATTTTTAGGTTATAAATTTGAAGGGGCGATTTCCAGCAAATATACTCCGTATAAAGGTATAAATACAACGATTAATGTTAGATCAATTAATTGAGTAATTTCGTTTAGAACCCATAAAAGAGGCCCGAAACGAGCGGCAATTAACGGAGGAGTCGTTACGATCAGCGGCTGATGTTGAAAAGTTGAAATATAGCGCTAATGTGCTCGGAAAAAATCTTTCCCCTTCGTTGCAATAAAAATTCGATGATTTTTTTTAGTAAAAATGTGATATTTCTTAATTATGTATGTAAATAAACGGATTTTATGAGTCAATTAAATTTGTTCTTATCTCTCGTTAATTTTTGCAAGTTAAGATGAGATATGTACATCAAATTGAAATTAAAAGTGAATATTTTGGTAGAAATAAGCAATATTTGAGTTAAGAAAAGGAATTTCTAAGAAATTAGAAAAATTAAAATTGACGTTTAACTTACCCCAATTTTGACAAGAAGAAAGTTCAATTAATCATCTCTGCTTAATCTTTGCGAGTTAAGGCGAGTTATATGCACCAAATTGAAGCTAAAAGTTAATATTTTAATATAAATAAGCAATATTTGAGTTAAGAAAAGGAATTTCTACGAAATTAGAAAAATTAAAATTGACGTTTAACTTACCCTAGTTTTGACAGGAAGAATGTTCAATTAATCATCTCTGCTTAATCTTTGCGAGTTACGACGAGTTATATGCACCAAATTGAAGCTAAAAGAGAATATTTTAATATAAATAAGCAATATTTGAGTTAAGAAAAGGGATTTCTAAGAAATTAGAAAAATTAAAATTGACGTTTAACTTACCTCAATTTTGACAGGAAGAAAGTTTAATTAATCATCTCTGCTTAATTTTTGCGAGTTAAGACGAGTTATATGCACCAAATTGAAGCTAAAAGAGAATATTTTAATATAAATAAGCAATATTTGAGTTAAGAAAAGGAATTTCTACGAAATTAGAAAAATTAAAATTGACGTTTAACTTACCCCAGTTTTGACAGGAAGAATGTTCAATTAATCATCTCTGCTTAATCTTTGCGAGTTAAGGCGAGTTATATGCACCAAATTGAAGCTAAAAGTTAATATTTTAATATAAATAAGCAATATTTGAGTTAAGAAAAGGAATTTCTACGAAATTAGAAAAATTAAAATTGACGTTTAACTTACCCCAGTTTTGACAGGAAGAATGTTCAATTAATCATCTCTGCTTAATCTTTGCGAGTTACGACGAGTTATATGCACCAAATTGAAGCTAAAAGAGAATATTTTAATATAAATAAGCAATATTTGAGTTAAGAAAAGGAATTTTTAAGAAATTGGAAAAATTAAAATTGACGTTTAACTTACCTCAATTTTGACAGGAAGAAAGTTTAATTAATCATCTCTGCTTAATTTTTGCGAGTTAAGACGAGTTATATGCACCAAATTGAAGCTAAAAGAGAATATTTTAATATAAATAAGCAATATTTGAGTTAAGAAAAGGGATTTCTAAGAAATTAGAAAAATTAAAATTGACGTTTAACTTACCTCAATTTTGACAAGAAGAAAGTTCAATTAAGCATTTCTGCTTAATCTTTACGAGTTAAGGCGAGTTATATGCACCAAATTCAAGCTAAAAGAGAATATTTCAATATAAATGAGTAATATTTGAGTTAAGAAAAGGAATTTCTAAGAAATTAGAAAAATTAAAATTGACGTTTAACTTACCTCAATTTTGACAGGAAGAATGTTAAATTAATCATCTCTGCTTAATCTTTGCGAGTTAAGACGAGTTATATGCACCAAATTGAAGCTAAAAGAGAATATTTTAATATAAATAAGCAATATTTGAGTTAAGAAAAGGAATTTCTAAGAAATTAGAAAAATTAAAATTGACGTTTAACTTACCTCAATTTTGACAGGAAGAATGTTAAATTAATCATCTCTGCTTAATCTTTGCGAGTTAAGACGAGTTATATGCACCAAAGTGAAGCTAAAAGAGAATATTTTAATATAAATAAGCAATATTTGAGTTAAGAAAAGGAATTTTTAAGAAATTGGAAAAGTTAAAATTGACGTTTAACTTACCTCATTTTTGACAGGAAGAAAGTTTAATTAATCATCTCTGCTTAATCTTTGCGAGTTAAGACGAGTTATATGCACCAAATTGAAGCTAAAAGAGAATATTTTAATATAAATAAGCAATATTTGAGTTAAGAAAAGGGATTTCTAAGAAATTAGAAAAATTAAAATTGACGTTTAACTTACCTCAATTTTGACAAGAAGAAAGTTCAATTAAGCATTTCTGCTTAATCTTTAGGAGTTAAGGCGAGTTATATGCACCAAATTCAAGCTAAAAGAGAATATTTCAATATAAATGAGTAATATTTGAGTTAAGAAAAGGAATTTCTAAGAAATTAGAAAAATTAAAATTGACGTTTAACTTACCTCAATTTTGACAGGAAGAATGTTAAATTAATCATCTCTGCTTAATCTTTGCGAGTTAAGACGAGTTATATGCACCAAATTGAAGCTAAAAGAGAATATTTTAATATAAATAAGCAATATTTGAGTTAAGAAAAGGAATTTTTAAGAAATTGGAAAAATTAAAATTGATGTTTAACTTACCTCATTTTTGACAGGAAGAAAGTTTAATTAATCATCTCTGCTTAATTTTTGCGAGTTAAGACGAGTTATATGCACCAAATTGAAGCTAAAAGAGAATATTTTAATATAAATAAGCAATATTTGAGTTAAGAAAAGGAATTTTTAAGAAATTGGAAAAATTAAAATTGATGTTTAACTTACTTCAATTTTGACATGAAGAATATTTAATTAATCATTTCTGCTTAATCTTTGCGAGTTAAGGCGAGTTATTTGCACCAAATTGAAGCTAAAAGAGAATATTTTAATATAAATAAGCAATATTTGAGTTAAGAAAAGGAATTTCTAAGAAATTAGAAAAATTAAAATTGACGTTTAGCTTATCCCAATTTTGACAGGAAGAAAGTTCAATTAATCATCTCTGCTTAATCTTTGCGAGTTAAGACGAGTTATATGCACCAAAGTGAAGCTAAAAGAGAATATTTTAATATAAATAAGCAATATTTGAGTTAAGAAAAGGAATTTTTAAGAAATTGGAAAAATTAAAATTGACGTTTAACTTACTTCAATTTTGACATGAAGAATATTTAATTAATCATTTCTGCTTAATCTTTGCGAGTTAAGGCGAGTTATTTGCACCAAATTGAAGCTAAAAGAGAATATTTTAATATAAATAAGCAATATTTGAGTTAAGAAAAGGAATTTCTAAGAAATTAGAAAAATTAAAATTGACGTTTAACTTACCTCATTTTTGACAGGAAGAAAGTTTAATTAATCATCTCTGCTTAATTTTTGCGAGTTAAGACGAGTTATATGCACCAAATTGAAGCTAAAAGAGAATATTTTAATATAAATAAGCAATATTTGAGTTAAGAAAAGGAGTTTCTAAGAAATTAGAAAAATTAAAATTGACGTTTTATTTACCTCAATTTTGACAGGAAGAAAGTTTAATTGATCATCTCTGCTTAATCTTTGCGAGTTAAGACGAGTTATATGCACCAAAGTGAAGCTAAAAGAGAATATTTTAATATAAATAAGCAATATTTGAGTTAAGAAAAGGAATTTTTAAGAAATTGGAAAAGTTAAAATTGACGTTTAACTTACCTCATTTTTGACAGGAAGAAAGTTTAATTAATCATCTCTGCTTAATCTTTGCGAGTTAAGACGAGTTATATGCACCAAATTGAAGCTAAAAGAGAATATTTTAATATAAATAAGCAATATTTGAGTTAAGAAAAGGGATTTCTAAGAAATTAGAAAAATTAAAATTGACGTTTAACTTACCTCAATTTTGACAAGAAGAAAGTTCAATTAAGCATTTCTGCTTAATCTTTAGGAGTTAAGGCGAGTTATATGCACCAAATTCAAGCTAAAAGAGAATATTTCAATATAAATGAGTAATATTTGAGTTAAGAAAAGGAATTTCTAAGAAATTAGAAAAATTAAAATTGACGTTTAACTTACCTCAATTTTGACAGGAAGAATGTTAAATTAATCATCTCTGCTTAATCTTTGCGAGTTAAGACGAGTTATATGCACCAAATTGAAGCTAAAAGAGAATATTTTAATATAAATAAGCAATATTTGAGTTAAGAAAAGGAATTTTTAAGAAATTGGAAAAATTAAAATTGATGTTTAACTTACCTCATTTTTGACAGGAAGAAAGTTTAATTAATCATCTCTGCTTAATTTTTGCGAGTTAAGACGAGTTATATGCACCAAATTGAAGCTAAAAGAGAATATTTTAATATAAATAAGCAATATTTGAGTTAAGAAAAGGAATTTTTAAGAAATTGGAAAAATTAAAATTGATGTTTAACTTACTTCAATTTTGACATGAAGAATATTTAATTAATCATTTCTGCTTAATCTTTGCGAGTTAAGGCGAGTTATTTGCACCAAATTGAAGCTAAAAGAGAATATTTTAATATAAATAAGCAATATTTGAGTTAAGAAAAGGAATTTCTAAGAAATTAGAAAAATTAAAATTGACGTTTAGCTTATCCCAATTTTGACAGGAAGAAAGTTCAATTAATCATCTCTGCTTAATCTTTGCGAGTTAAGACGAGTTATATGCACCAAAGTGAAGCTAAAAGAGAATATTTTAATATAAATAAGCAATATTTGAGTTAAGAAAAGGAATTTTTAAGAAATTGGAAAAATTAAAATTGACGTTTAACTTACTTCAATTTTGATATGAAGAATATTTAATTAATTATTTCTGCTTAATCTTTGCGAGTTAAGGCGAGTTATTTGCACCAAATTGAAGCTAAAAGAGAATATTTTAATATAAATAAGCAATATTTGAGTTAAGAAAAGGAATTTCTAAGAAATTAGAAAAATTAAAATTGACGTTTAACTTACCTCATTTTTGACAGGAAGAAAGTTTAATTAATCATCTCTGCTTAATTTTTGCGAGTTAAGACGAGTTATATGCACCAAATTGAAGCTAAAAGAGAATATTTTAATATAAATAAGCAATATTTGAGTTAAGAAAAGGAGTTTCTAAGAAATTAGAAAAATTAAAATTGACGTTTTATTTACCTCAATTTTGACAGGAAGAAAGTTTAATTGATCATCTCTGTTTAATCTTTTCGAGTTAAGATAAGTTATATACATCAAATTAAAACTAAAAGTACGTTTTTAAATAAACAAATAAATTTTATGATTCATTTTATCTTATCTTTTCGTGTTAAAGCGATAAAGTTTATTTTATTTTGCGTTGTTGATCGAAAGGTGTAACATTAAAAGTTCTTGCAATGTCCAGCATGGATTCTGTTGATGTTCCATTGCATTCACCCGATCGGTTACGAGATTTATTCAATCAGGTTCGTTAATCGTTTAAATTGATTCATAATTAATCCGTTTAATCTAGGTCGATCGAGATAACGATGGGAGGGTCACTTACAGCGAACTTTGGCATTTTCTTCGTTACGATCGCCATGGAATTCCAAAAAGCAAAATCAGAAAGATCCACGAAAGAGCCGATAGAAACGATGACGCATCTCTGTGCTACGAAGAGTTTAAACACCTCGTTTTGGATCCTGAAGTCAAATTTTTCGATAAACACCTCAATAAGTACTCGTTTTAATTTTTTAAAATAATTTTGATTAATTAATTAATTAATTTTTTTAGTTACATGAACGTTTTATTACCTCAAAAGCATCAATTTGTAGTAAAAGCCCGCGGTTTGGACGCAATCGATGGGACATACGAACAAAAATATTCGTGTTGGCCCCCGAAAATCTTCATGATCCTTATTTCCCTCATTATCGTTATTTTGTACATCATCGATGAGGCTAAAAGTGAACCAAATAAGTTTGGGCCAATTTCGTGGGGGTTAATTTATAATCCACGCCGAAGAAGGGAAGTTTGGAGATTCCTAACGTATATGTTCGTTCATATCGGGTAATTAACTCAAATTGACTCAAAATTGAATCAAAATTGATCCAAAAAATCGTTTATTTTAGGATTAATCACCTCATCATGAACATAATCGTCCAAATCTTTCTTGGAATACCCCTCGAAATGGTCCATAATTGGTGGAGAATTTTAATCGTTTATTTCTTCGGGGTTGTAGCCGGTTCTTTAGGCTCATCAATCGTGGATTCTTATGCGTATTTAGCCGGGGCGAGTGGGGGGGTTTATGCATTAATGACGGCTCATATTGCTAGTATAATTATCGTAAGAATCTAATTTATTCAATTACTTTATATCAATTAATTAATTATTGTTTGATTGTAGAATTGGAAAGAAATGCGTTATCCCTTACCCCAATTAACAATCTTCCTAATCTTGATAATAACGGATGTTGGGTCATCGATTTATAACCGTTACGCTAACACAGGTGATTCAGTTTCTTATGCGGCCCATTTCTTCGGAGGATTGGGCGGGTTGTTGATGGGCACGATTGTTTTGGATAATGTAAAAGTGAGGAATTATGAGAAAATTATTAAATACGTTTCTATTTGTTTGATTTCGTTGTTTGTAAGCATCGCCGTTGTTTATAATGCGGTGGCTGAGTCGCATTTTCCTAAACAAAGTGTTTAATTTTTAATAATTTTCTATTTTTATTTTTTTTTTATTTGTAAATATATTAATTTAAGTTATGCTTCTTAATATTAATTCAAGAGGATGTTCTAAATTTAATTTGTCCTAATAAACCGTATCTATTTAAATTTTACGTTTCCTTAATATTGGGGGAGTCATTAAAGTTTCACTTTGATTTTTAAGGATGAATTTAAATTGTGCCCCGATTTAAAGCCCATCAAAGCAATTTTTTTCATAAAGAAAGCCGAGGCAATAATCTATGTTTCAAATTGAAGCTAAAAGAGAATATTTTAATATAAATAAGTAATATTTGAGTTAAGAAAAGGAATTTCTAAGAAATTAGAAAAATTAAAATTGACGTTTAACTTACCCTAATTTTGACAGGAATAACGTTCAATTAATCATCTCTGCTTAATCTTTGCGAGTTAAGACGAGTTATATGCACCAAATTGAAGCTAAAAGAGAATATTTTAATATAAATAAGTAATATTTGAGTTAAGAAAAGGAATTTTTAATAAATTAGAAAAATTAAAATTGACGTTTAACTTACCTCATTTTTGACAGGAACAAAGTTTAATTAATCATCTCTGCTTAATTTTTGCGAGTTACGACGAGTTATATGCACCAAATTGAAGCTAAAAGTTAATATTTTAATATAAATAAGAAATATTTGAATTAAGAAAATGAATTTCTAAGAAATTAGAAAAATTAAAATTGACGTTTAACTTACTTCATTTTTGACAGGAACAAAGTTTAATTAATCATTTCTGCTTAATTTTTGCGAGTTAAGACGAGTTATATGCACCAAATTAAAGCTAAAAGAGAATATTTTAATATAAATAAGCAATATTTGAGTTAAGAAAAGGAATTTCTAAGAAATTAGAAAAATTAAAATTGACGTTTAACTTACCTCATTTTTGACAGGAACAAAGTTTAATTAATCATCTCTGCTTAATTTTTGCGAGTTAAGACGAGTTATATGCACCAAATTGAAGCTAAAAGAGAATATTTTAGTATAAATAAGCAATATTTGAATTAAGAAAATGAATTTCTAAGAAATTAGAAAAATTAAAATTGACGTTTAACTTACCTCATTTTTGACAGGAACAAAGTTTAATTAATCATTTCTGCTTAATTTTTGCGAGTTAAGACGAGTTATATGCACCAAATTAAAGCTAAAAGAGAATATTTTAATATAAATAAGTAATATTTGAGTTAAGAAAAGGAATTTCTAAGAAATTAGAAAAATTAAAATTGACGTTTAACTTACCTCATTTTTGACAGGAACAAAGTTTAATTAATCATCTCTGCTTAATTTTTGCGAGTTAAGACGAGTTATATGCACCAAATTGAAGCTAAAAGAGAATATTTTAGTATAAATAAGCAATATTTGAATTAAGAAAATGAATTTCTAAGAAATTAGAAAAATTAAAATTGACGTTTAACTTACCTCATTTTTGACAGGAACAAAGTTTAATTAATCATCTCTGCTTAATTTTTGCGAGTTACGACGAGTTATATGCACCAAATTGAAGCTAAAAGTTAATATTTTAATATAAATAAGCAATATTTGAGTTAAGAAAAGGAATTTCTAAGAAATTAGAAAAATTAAAATTGACGTTTAACTTACCTCATTTTTGACAGGAACAAAGTTTAATTAATCATCTCTGCTTAATTTTTGCGAGTTACGACGAGTTATATGCACCAAATTGAAGCTAAAAGTTAATATTTTAATATAAATAAGCAATATTTGAGTGAAGAAAAGGAATTTTTAATAAATTAGAAAAATTAAAATTGACGTTTAACTTACCTCATTTTTGACAGGAATAAAGTTTAATTAATCATCTCTGCTTAATTTTTGCGAGTTAAGACGAGTTATATGCACCAAATTGAAGCTAAAAGAGAATATTTTAGTATAAATAAGCAATATTTGAATTAAGAAAATGAATTTCTAAGAAATTAGAAAAATTAAAATTGACGTTTAACTTACCTCATTTTTGACAGGAACAAAGTTTAATTAATCATTTCTGCTTAATTTTTGCGTGTTAAGACGAGTTATATGCACCAAATTAAAGCTAAAAGAGAATATTTTAATATAAATAAGTAATATTTGAGTTAAGAAAAGGAATTTCTAAGAAATTAGAAAAATTAAAATTGACGTTTAACTTACCTCATTTTTGACAGGAACAAAGTTTAATTAATCATCTCTGCTTAATTTTTGCGAGTTAAGACGAGTTATATGCACCAAATTGAAGCTAAAAGAGAATATTTTAGTATAAATAAGCAATATTTGAATTAAGAAAATGAATTTCTAAGAAATTAGAAAAATTAAAATTGACGTTTAACTTACCTCATTTTTGACAGGAACAAAGTTTAATTAATCATCTCTGCTTAATTTTTGCGAGTTACGACGAGTTATATGCACCAAATTGAAGCTAAAAGTTAATATTTTAATATAAATAAGCAATATTTGAGTTAAGAAAAGGAATTTCTAAGAAATTAGAAAAATTAAAATTGACGTTTAACTTACCTCATTTTTGACAGGAACAAAGTTTAATTAATCATCTCTGCTTAATTTTTGCGAGTTACGACGAGTTATATGCACCAAATTGAAGCTAAAAGTTAATATTTTAATATAAATAAGCAATATTTGAGTGAAGAAAAGGAATTTTTAATAAATTAGAAAAATTAAAATTGACGTTTAACTTACCTCATTTTTGACAGGAATAAAGTTTAATTAATCATCTCTGCTTAATTTTTGCGAGTTAAGACGAGTTATATGCACCAAATTGAAGCTAAAAGAGAATATTTTAGTATAAATAAGCAATATTTGAATTAAGAAAATGAATTTCTAAGAAATTAGAAAAATTAAAATTGACGTTTAACTTACCTCATTTTTGACAGGAACAAAGTTTAATTAATCATTTCTGCTTAATTTTTGCGTGTTAAGACGAGTTATATGCACCAAATTAAAGCTAAAAGAGAATATTTTAATGTAAATAAGCAATATTTGAGTTAAGAAAAGGAATTTTTTAGAAATTAGAAAAATTAAAATTGACGTTTAACTTACCCTAATTTTGACAGGAAGAACGTTCAATTAATCATCTCTGCTTAATTTTTGTGAGTTAAGACGAGTTATATGCACCAACTAGAAGCTAAAAGAGAATATTTTAATATAAATAAGTAATATTTGAGTTAAGAAAAGGAATTTTTTAGAAATTAGAAAAATTAAAATTGACGTTTAACTTACCCTAATTTTGACAGGAAGAACGTTCAATTAATCATCTCTGCTTAATCTTTGCGAGTTAAGACGAGTTATATGCACCAAATTGAAGCTAAAAGAGAATATTTTAGTATAAATAAGTAATATTTGAGTTAAGAAAAGGAATTTGTTAGAAATTAGAAAAATTAAAATTGACGTTTAACTTACCTCAATTTTGACAAGAAGAAAGTTTTAAGGTTGAATTTAAGTTGTGCCCCGATTTAAAGCCAATCAAAGCAATTTTTTTCATAAAGAAAGCCGAGGCAATAATCTATGTCTGTGCGTGCTGTTTTCTTTAATGAAACCGAGGCCGCTTGCGGCCGAGGCAGTGGTGTATATTGTTCTAATTTGGGTATAATATGATATTATAGATAAGAGGCACGACAAGAGTTAAGCAACTTCTCATACTTGACGTCGAGGAAGTCCTTATCTTCCTGGTATGCGTATGTGAAAATATTCAGACCGTCTTACACTCAGTTTATAAACCACAACATGACCAGATACATTAATAAATAAAACATTGTACTACAATGCATATTTGAATATTTAAGTAACCTAACCGCTGCTTTTAAAAAATGGTGAGAAATATTACGGAAATTAGTCAAAAAGGTGGTAAAAAGGGTGGAGAATTTAGTAACGATCAACGTAAGAAAGTTTTACATTATTTATTGCAAAATGTGAGGAACGAAAAACTTAAAAGAGATGCAATAAATGCTGCTGCACGTAAGTTTTGTTGTAGCCATTCAACCATTTCCAAATTGTGGAAACAAGTTAAAGAATGCCAAAACAATGACTCAACAATTAATGTAGATTCTAAGAAAAATAAATGCGGTAAAAGAACGACCTTAAGGTCGTTAGGTTATGCGTGTAAAATTCCAAAAAGTACATTGCATGACAGATTAAAGAAAGGAAAGGAAATAAAAAGAATCACTAGTTTTGTTAAACCATTGCTGACTGAAGAAAATAAACGCCGCCGAATCGAATTTTATTTGAATTTTTTATTGCCATCGGGGTATTTTGAGGACTTGCTAGATTATGTACTAAAAAGAGTTTTTACATATCTTCCAAAGAAGAACATCCTTATAAACCCTGTACAAGTAAAAAATTCATTACAAAGGTAATGTTTATGGCAGTAGTGGATCGTCCACGTTGGGATTTTCATAAGATAGCATATTTTGATGGAAAATTAGGAATTTGGCCATTTGTTTCTTCTTCACCAGCTAAAAGAAACAGCAAGAATCGAGCTAAGGGCACTTTAGTAACCAAAACTGTAGAAACAGTCAATAAAGAAGAAATAAGAAAAATGATTCTGCATAGTTTAATTCCAGCAATACGCAATAAATGGCCTGTTGGTTCTAGGAAAAATACAATATATATAAAACAAGACAATGCAAAACCGCATTTGAACAGTAACGATCCTACATTAACCCAGGCATTCAGTGCAGATGGTTGGGATATTCAACTGAAATGTCAACCACCAAACAGTCCTGACTTAAATGTACTGGATTTAGGTTTTTTTAATTCAATTCAATCAGTTCAACATCAATTACCCCAAAAAAATATCGATGAACTGATCGATGCAGTGAGAAAGTCTTTTTGGGGTATAAATAGAGAAACTTTAGACATTTGCAAAAAGCAATGGAATGTTAACTGTTACTGCTTAGTATAATGTACTTCTATAAATAAGTTTAAGTTATTGTCTCTTGTATTTTCAATTTAAGTAATATAGTTTTGTTTACTAAACCTTCTCTGTTGATTGTCATTGAAAATATATATATATAATGTAGATATTATTGTCGGACAAATTTCAAACTGAACTGTAGCAATTATTTCCGGACAAAATTTAAACTGAAATGTAGCAACTATTTTCGGACAGAGGAAGTATCACAATATATACCACAGCCTCGGCCGCAAGCGACCTTGGTTAATTAGAGCAAATATTGGCATAATGGGAATCAAGAATAAATCGATTACGGTCGAGGCAATGCTGTGGAGGGGCAGTGACGTAATTAATATCATATTACATCCAAACGTAAACCTCGGTTTGATTCCCATTAATTCTTATATTTGTGCAAATTAACGGTCGCTTACGGTCGAGACAGTTTTACGTAATGACACAATTAATATCATATTATAGCTAAATATAAACAATATATAACCCTTGCCTCGGTCGCAAGCGACCTCGGCATTGTTGGAACAAATATTATGTCGTATACGACATTAATTTAGGATGATATAACATTAATGGTATTGCCTCGGCCGCAAGCGACCTCGGCGAAGTTCTTGGCCCTATCGTTTATTGTGGTTAAGCTGAGACAATGCTATATACTACGGAGATTTGAGTGTGTGCAATATCAATTATAATGCCTCGGTCGCAAGCGACCTCGGCTTAATTACAGAAAATAGTGGCATTAATGGAAATCAAACCTGAGTCGTTTGCAGCCGAAGCAGTTTATACACTGACATTGGTAAAAATCAAAATCATATTATATCCATATGTAAAGAGAATATAACCCTTGCCTCGGCCGCAAGCGGCCTCGGCTTAATTAAAATAAATATTATTATTAATGAGAATCAGCCAAATATAAATAATATACACCACTGCCTCGGATTAATTCCCATTAACACCAATTTGAAATAAGCAGAGATCTTAAGCAGATCTTATCGATATCAATTGATTTTAATGAGATATGTTGACTATATTGACCCAAATATTGCTAATATTTTTTTAAATTAAACATATATTTAAATAAAATATAAGAAAAAATAAAAAAATCATCATATTCTATAAAATGTCTTCTTTCGAAGAATTCGTCACTCCATTTCAATAAATAAAAGGAGGAATAAAATAAATTAAATAATATTATTATCATAAAACAAACCAAATCGCGATTAAGTCGGGGGCGGCCCCCTTAAATAGTGCTTCCTCACAAACGGCATCCACGGATGCTCAAAGCTATTGAACCCCCACGATAAATAATTCCGATCATTCTCGAAGAAAAAGATGAAAACCAAGCAGCTAATCCCAATAAAAATCATCCAAGTTACCAACGAATAAGTCACCGTCTTAATCGCTTTAGATATCGGCCTAAAAATTATTCAATTAATAATTTAATTCCAACTTAATTTTAATTCAATTAAACCTCGGTGATATATGAGATTCGTTAACCGCCGATTTTTCCAAACTCAAATATCTCGCTTGTATTGGTTCTAAATTTAGCGGGGATACGAAAGGTTTGAAGCTCACCGCTTGGAGTTGCTTCCTAAAACAAATAAAAATTAATTAAAATTTATTTGAAGTAATTAAACTAACTTTTCGTTTTTGATCCAATGAGACTCGATGGACCGCAATTGGTTCTCCAACGTTTTTAACACGATTCGGGACCGCTCCAAATACGCAATCATCGCCCCCAAGCACCCCATCATCGCACTCTCTTTCTTCAAACACCCTAATAGCTCGGCCGAATCGACAAGATCCTCGCAAAATCTTTCTGTCGAATCCAAACGACCCGTAACGGTCTCTAATCCGTTTGAGTTCGGGAATTCGTCCCGGAGGATCTCCAAAAGTTTCCTTTTTTTGCTCGCCGTTTTCTCCGCTTGCCGTTGAAGCCGATTCGACATTGATTGTTGGTCCGCGGTGTAAGCCGAAGATATTTTCTCGAATGTCTCTTCGAGATCGGCGTCGGGGATTTCTCGGAAACTTAATTCGTCAAAAAAAGAGAGGAAATTAATTAATTAAGAAAGATAATTTGGGTTAGAATACCTCGTTAAATTGAAGTTAGTGAGACCAAAGTTTTGTAATAATTCTTCGTTTAACGTGGGGATAACGGTCTCCTCCGGGGAGTCGTTTTGTAATCCGTAATAATCCTGAAACATCAAACAAACACATCGAAAATTATTAAGAAATTGCATGGGAAAAAATCAAAATTAAAGTGTATCTGTTTGATGTTTAGTAAGTGGAAATTAATTGTGGTTAACGAACTATTTAAGAATGTATTTCTTAATTAAGCCGAGGTCGCTTGCGGCCGAGGCAGTACCTTATTACCAAATTATACAAAATTATATCATTTAAAAGATGTATCTGTAGCCCAAGTCGCTTGCGGCCCAGTGCATAGCCTCAGCTTAATCACAATAAACGATGCATTTGCAGAATTAAGCCGAGGCCACCTGCGGCCGAGGCAGTACAATTAACATCATATCAACTCAAATTACTATCATATTTGGCAAAACCTCGGCTTAATTGTAATAAACGATATGTCCAAGGAATCAAGCCGAGGTCGCTTGCGGACGAGGCAGTACAATTAACATCATATCAACCCAAATTACTAACATGTTTGGCACAACCTCGGCTTAACTGCAATAAAAGATGTGTCCAAGGAGTCAAGCCGAGGTCGCTTGCGGCCGAGGCAGTGCAATTAAGATCATATCAACCCAAATTATTGCCATATATGGCACAGCCTCAGCTTAACTGTAATAAACGATGTGTCCAAGGAGTCAAACCGAGGTCGCTTGCGGCCGAGGCAGTGTAATTAAGATCATATCAACCCAAATTATTGTCATATATGGCACAGCCTCAGCTTAACTGCAATAAACGATGTATCCAAGGAGTCAAGCCGAGGTCGCTTGCGGCCGAGGCAGTGCAATTAAGATCATATCAACCCAAATTATTGCCATATATGGCATAGCCTCAGCTTAACTGCAATAAATGATGTGTCCAAGGAGTCAAACCGAGGTCGCTTGCGGCCGAGGCAGTGTAATTAAGATCATATCAACCCAAATTATTGTCATATATGGCACAGCCTCAGCTTAACTGCAATAAACGATGTGTCCAAGGAGTTAAACCGAGGTCGCTTGCGGCCGAGGCAGTGCAATTAAAATGACATCAAACCAAATTACTATCATATTTGGCTCAGTCTCGGCTTAACTGCAATAAACGATGTGTCCAAGGAATCAAGCCGAGGTCGTTTACGGCCGAGGCAGTACAATTAATATCATATTAACCTAAATTACCAACATATTTGGCACAGCCTCAGATTAACTGCAATAAACGATGTTCCTAAGGAGTCAAGCCGAGGTCGCTTGCGGCCTAGGCAGTGCAATTAAAATGATATCAAACCAAATTACTATCATATTTGACACAATCTGGGCTTAACTGCAATAAACGATGTGTCCAAGTAATCAAACCGAGATTGCTTGCGGCCGAGGCAGTGCAATTAAGATCATATCAACCCAAATTATTGTCATATTTGGCACAGCCTCGGCTTAACTGCAATAAACGATGTTTCCAATGAATTAAGCCGAGATCGCTTGCGGCCGAGGCAGTAAAATTAGTATCATATCAATTAAAATTATTAAGGGCGTAGAACAGTGTAGAGGATTAAAAAAAAGATTTTTTTCTAAATTACTTATTTCAATAGATACACATCTCAAGATTATCCGTTTCAATTTGTAGCACCAAATTTGAAAAATTAAACGAGATACAGGGTATTTTGTTAGTAAGTATCCACCGCGCTCAGCTTCAAACGCTGATAAGCAAACCAGTCATTACCAGCATAGGTAATAATTTAATCTTAATATAATATTATATTACAATTATTATAAATTATATTTTAATTTATTTACTCAATCGAAATATTAGTATAAAATAAAGTCGTTCATTTTGTAATAGACCGTTTCCTGAATAATTATTTATTTAACTCAAATTACTTACGATCGATAAATAATTTCTTATATTCTTATTATCAAAATAGAAACTTCACACTTTAATTGGGGTACAAAAGGAAACCTTCACGGTATAATTAATGTTTGTAAACAAAACTGACCTACTTAACTTAACATTCTTCAAAAAATGTTGTCAACATTTAGAGGGAAGAAATTTTTTTGAAAAAAATTTTTGGATCATGAGGCAACCGCAGTTACTCACGATCGCACACACTCACGTGTACAAAGTAGTACAAAAATTAATGCTCGCTTGCGGTGTGCCGGGTCACAATAAATCCATAATATAATAATATTATTATATCATAATATCATATAAATTTATCCAAAATGGGATAATTTTGTATTGAGACGGTAATTGATGCAGTGCATCTTCTCCAAGTAACCTACTGCCTCGGCCGCAAGCGGCCTCGGCTTCATTCCTTGGACACATCGTTTATTGCAGTTAAGCCCAGGCTGCGTCAAATATGATAATAATTTGGGGTATGTTAATATTAATAACACTGCCTCGGCCGCAAGCGACCCCGGCTTACATCTTGTATATATATTCTTCAAATGGGATGACTCTATAAATCTTGGTAATAATGTATTGCCTCGACTGCAAGCGACCTTAGCATAAATTAAATAAAATAGTTTTAATAAGTGTGCAATTATAAAATAATTAATAAATAAAATTACCTCATTTTCTTGCGTCCTATTAAACAACACCCCAAGATCCCTCGACCTCCCAGCATCCCCAGAACAAGCAAACTGAAGACTCTCCACCGGATCAAAACATTTCGCCGCAAAAGTAACCGGATTCAAAACAAACCCGCCTTTATTTCGCGCCAAATCAACTTCCGTTTGGCAACACTCATCCCGAACATCTTTCCCCCCCGAATTCCTCGAACACAAATAACCCAAAACGGCCAAAGTCACCTCAACCTGCCCCTTAATCATCAAAACCTCATTCTCCAACGAAACCAAATCCTCAATCACATCACTTTTCGACGAAATTAAATCCGAATCGTCCCTCTCCAACAAATCTAAAGGAACCAAAAACGAATTCACCACCTTTAACGTAAAATCCCCCAAATTAATTCGATTTTCCGATAAAATCTCTTTCAACTCGATTTGTTTTTGTCGTTTCAATTCTTTCAAGTCTTTTTCGAGTTTTAACTCGTCTTGGAGGTCTAAAATTTTTTTCTCTAATTTGTCGTTTTTAAACGTTAATTTATCGTAATTTAATCGTTTGATTATTTTTGATTCGGAGTGCGAATCGAAACTCGGTTTTTTCGACTCTTTCAAATTCGGTAGGGAAGAAAACGATTTTTCTTTGAGTTCGTTTTTGGTCGATTCGATTTCGTTCAATAAGTTTTGATGGGATTTTTTTAACGCCTCGTTTTCTTTCTTGTATTTTTCAATTTCCCTCTGGCAATAAAGCGATAAGTCCTCTTCGTTTTCGTGCATTATTTGCTCAGTGAAATAAACTTTTTGCATCGCTTGGGAAAAGCTTTTATTCATCTCCTCGATCATTTTTGATTTATCACTATTTGATAAGATCTTATTTAGTTTTTTTAGTTCCTCATTTTCTTCGGTTAAAGTTTTTATTTTTTTGAAGACTTCATCGGGGTTTTTTACGAGCGATTTCAAATTTTTATTTTCCTTAATAAAAGTTTTAATAATATTTTTTTTCTTTTCCACGTCTCCTTCTAAGTAAGTGATCCTACTTTTAAACTCATCTTCTTTTTGTCGCTTAACTTCCTCGAATTTCTCCCCGATTTCGCTCAACTCCACCAATTTTTCGTCAATTTCCTTTTGCAATTGAGTCAATTTCTCCTCTCTCTCGTTTAAGGCAACCTTTTTCTCCTCAATTTGAGCCTCTAACCCTCCAATGAGCGCCTCCATCGCCGCAATTTTCTTTTTGTGGTCATCGCATAAATTTTTGTACAAAAATAATTCTTGATTAATATTTTCTTTCGACTCCTTTAACGAAACGAGTTCGTTATTAACGCAAAATAGCTTCGATTCTTTCCGTTTCAACTCCCCCTCAACATCCTTAATCCCCCCCTTTAATAAATCAATCTCCTCTTTCATCTCATTAATCAATTTATCCTTATTAACAACATCTTCTTTAATCCTCCCCATTTCATCTTTAAGCGCATCAATTTCCTCTTCTAACTCGCATTTATCTTGCTCAATTTGATCCAATAATCCTTCACAACTCTCTAAATCTCGCGAAGTTTGGCTCAATTTCCTTATTAATTGCTCTTTTTCTTTCCTCCATATTTCGCTGATTTGCTCTTTCTCCGATTCCAACTTTTCCAATTTTAACTTTAAAGCTAATTCGTTTAAATCTCTTTGATCTCTCTCTAAAGTTGAGTTGGAAGATTTGGCGCTTAAAAGGCGATCATTATCTTTGCGAAGTTCGACATTTTCTGATTCGATACTTTCTAATTTAACCATCAAAGCCGAAGTTTTCATCTTTAAATTGTCCTTTTCGTATGTTAACATTGTTAATTTATGCTTTAGATCTCTCCCGCTTTCCTCTAACTCCATTATTTTAGTTAGATGAGATTGAATTTCAATTTTTAAGCAAACTCTTTCCTCCTCCAAATTCCTCAAAACCTCCTTTAATCGTCGCTTTTCGCTTTCAATCTCTTCCTTCTCCCTTTTTACTTCCTCAATAACCCGCCTTAATTCTTCCTCTTTTTGTTGGGTTTCGACTTTAACACCGCGCGATGACGAATTATTTTTTTTATTTTTCTTTAAACGATCCAACTCCAACGTTAAATCGACTATTTTAACGTGTTTTTGAGCATTTTCGTGCTCTATCTCGCTGATTTTCGCAATTAACTCTTGGCATTTAGCCTCTATCTTATTATATTCCTTTAGTTTACCCATTATCTCCGATAAATTACGTCGTTTTTCCTCAAAATTTTCTTCTAACTTTCGGTTCTTATCCAAGAGGAGCGCCTCCCTTTCTTCGCTTAACGATAAGCGGGTTTTTAAGTCGGATATGTTGCTGTTTAATTCGGATATAATCGATTTTAAGTTGTTTTCGGATCGAATCGAGTTAGATTTATCTTCAGTTTCGTACGATTTCTCAGTGGAGTGATCGGAAATCAACGAACAATCTTCAGAGGTGGCCTAAAATTACAATTATTTAAAATTAATGATAATAATAATAATAATTAAAATTACGCCATCTATTGGTAGGTAATATTAAAAATTTCACGATATCATCAACAGATGGCGCTTCACTATCTATAATTATTTTATTTAAAAAGAATAATTTTACGCTTTTACCTTACTAATTTCCTCTTGTAAACTCTCATTAGTATTAGTAAGAGCAGCCATGTAATGCAATTTAATCGGTAACTCATCCCCGCTATCACTTTCCTTCGAGAAATCGTCCATCGAGCGATTTCTATTGCTGCTTTTATCTACAACACACTCAATATTACTTAATCAATAATAACTAAACAATTAAAACTTACTTAATGAGTTTGATCGAGTAAATGAAGAAGAAAATGAGGATTTATTCAACAAATTCTCCAAATTATTCTTTTTGAATTTTAATCTTTCAATCTCACAAAGATACTCTTCAAGGATATCTTCAAGATTTTTCTTTTCCTCAGTCACTGTTGAGTATAATTCTTGTTGGGAGGCGAAATCGTCTTTCCACGCATTAAGTTCTTGATGTAACTTAAGCAATTCTTCGACCATTACGTTTTTATCATGCGATAATTGCCGGTTATTCTCCTCCAATTTCTCGTTTTCTTGCTGCAGCTCGATCAAATCATCGTTATAACCAGCAACTTTGACTTCTAATGCTATAACTTTCTTTTGTAACCCATCACAACACTTCCGAACCCGTTCCATTTCAACCTCGTGGTCCTCCTCTTTATTTTTGGCCGCCTCTTGTAACTTTTCCACCAATCTCTGCTCCTCTTTAATCTTTTTTAACGCCTTATCTAAGCGATCTTGCAAATTTTCGTTCATCTCCAAACTATTCCCCAAATCCGTTTTAACCCGTTCCAACTCCTCCGTCATTCTTTTCTTTTGATACTCTAATTCGTTGATTTGCTCCTCAAGGTTTATCTTATTCAAATCTTTATTACTTCTCTCCTTTTCCTTATAATCAAAATCAACATAATCACCCCCATGGAAGTCAGATCGATGAATATCTGACATCGTTGATATCCAAGACTCCATCAGCGAATAAAACTGATCAAAATCGATTTCTTCGTTTAAATTATTCGGGTCTAAAACATCCTTTAATTGAGTTGCGGCTCTCCTAAAAAAATCAAAACATAAATTAACTCAAAGAATCATATTTTGACACCAACAAAAAAATTGAGTCACTCGCCAATAGATGGCGCCCCTCCCACTAAACAGATTAATATTTATAAATAAAAATATTTTAATACTTACGAATTATCGTTTAAAAAAGGCGTAATAAACGAAATTAACTTCTCCGTACTCACGAGGGAATCGTTTTCGCCGGCGCACGTGAAAAAAATTTGATTAATAACGTGATCTTGGGCTTTAGCTGTCAAATCTGAAATTGTAATTTAATTCAATTTTAATCGGATTTATTTCGGGTTAACTCACCATCTCCGGGTTCGATCGATTTGGCGAATAAATCGCTGAAAGAAAGCTCCTCTTTGCTGTCGGACATGATTTTGGGTGAAATCGCCAAAAGTGAGGTTATGTCGTTTCGTAAAAACTTGTTTTCTTACGGGTTATTAGTAAAACGGGATGAATCGATGTTTGGGGATTCCGGACGAAAATTTCGAACGAAAATACGATTTAAAGTCACGCATTGATGCAGAACGAAGCTTGAGAAATGAAAATTTGCGTCGTTTTTCTTGCGATCTGTCAAATTTCAATTTTACCCCTAACTAACTTCACCCTTAACTTTAAAGTTCTTTTTGAAAGTGTTATTAATGATTTTTAAATTATTATTGTTTATAATTTTAAATAATAAGCGAATTAAATGATGTATAAACAATTTTGGGAAATAATCTTTTCGATTTTGCAATTTAAAAAATTAATAAGGAAAGCTAAGAAGACGCCATACTGGATGGGGAATTTGGCGGGAAGTTTGAAATTGTGTCAATTTAAAATTATTTTGAATTCGAATTAAAGCTTAAATTTTAAGGTTTATCTCTTTTAAATTAAAGGTTAAACTTTAATTTTTAACTCTATAGATAATAAGTAATACGCTTGATAAGAAAATTTGTATGTAAAGTGGAAAAATAATAAAAACTACTTGTGGTGAAAAACGAAAATTTCGTTAAACTTTAGAGAAACATATCTACTTCATTTGTAGGAATTAAAAAACGAGTTTTATATCAAATTAAAGCTTAAACTTTAATCTTTAATTTCAAGTATAATAATTAATACGTTTAATAAAAAAGTTTGTCTGGGATATCAAAAAATGTTAATGTCTGATTATAGAGAGAAACGAAAATTTTGTTAAACTTTAAAAAATCATATCTACTTTATTTGTAGGAATATAGAAACGAGTTTTATATCAAATTAAAGCTTAAACTTTAATCTTTAATTTCAAGTATAATAATTAATACGTTTAATAAAAAAGTTTGTCTGGGATATCAAAAAATGTTAATGTCTGATTATAGAAACGAAATTTTTGTTAATCTTTAAAAAATCATATCTACTTTATTTGTAGGAATTAAGAAACGAGTTTTATATCAAATTAAAGCTTAAACTTTAATCTTTAATTTCAAGTATAATAATTAATACGTTTAATAAAAAAGTTTGTCTGGGATATCAAAAAATGTTAATGTCTGATTATAGAGAGAAACGAAAATTTTGTTAAACTTTAAAAAAATCATATCTACTTTATTTGTAGGAATTAAGAAACGAGTTTTATATCAAATTAAAGCTTAAACTTTAATCTTTAATTTCAATTTCAACTTCGTTTATTTCACTTTCATCAAATCGATCTATATGTATTAAAGAAACGATTATTTCGCGTGCTCCTTAACACTCATTACGTTTCTTTTTTAGCTTAATTTTCTTCAAACACGTTATAACCTGCATAATTTTTCGTTATTTCTGAATACGTTGTTTGTGTCTATCGCGAAATGTTTGAAAATCAATCGTGTGGTCACGGACCGTGTCCAAACCAACCCAAGAATGGGTTGACCACCGCACCACAGTCGCTCTTTAGCAAGCCCCATAACAACACCGATTTCACCTTAAATTAATTGAATAATCTCTCTTAAAGAATTCGTAATTATTATAATGTGACTTTTTTAATTTGTATTAATAAGATATTATACTTTTCTTGGGGGTAAGTAAAAAAATCGTTTAGATTTTTATCGGTCCTTTTAGAATTAGAATTTCAAATGTTATTCGTTTGATGTTGGGGTTTTTTGTACACGCGAAGAATTAGGTTCTAATATGAAGGTTGTTAGAATACATTAAGGGTTTTTTTTTTGTATAAAGCGTAATTTTTTTTTGTATTTCGCTGCAGTGTTTAGTTAGTTCGTGGAGATTGAAGCGTTCAGTTGGTCGTTTTTACAAGGTATTGCGCTATTTTTGTGTAGCCTTTCGAACGGAAACCGCTTTGTTTTAACTTCCGCTTTTCCATTGTATTGTTAAAAAAATTATTCTAATTTTACAACATCCACACAAACAAAAATTTACTGCAACAAATGTATGTTTAATAATAATATAAGCACGTCCTGTTCAGAGGCTCTTTATTATTACCTTTTAGAAACGATTTTTGTAAATTATCCCTAGAATGCATATCATTAATAATATTATTACCAACCCAAGCATCAAACAGTGTTAAAAATCTCAAATTAGACATATTTCACATAAAAAGAGATGGTATCTTTAAAATTAAAAGTGATGGAAAGAATCTTTTGAAACAAAAAACTTTGTAAATAAATCCCTTTAATGCATATCATTAATAATATTCATGTTTGATTCATTATTACCAATCCAAGCATCAATAAGTGTTAAAAATTTCAAATTAGAGATATCTCACTTGAAAAGAGATTGTATCTTCAAAGTTGATAATGATGGAAAGAATCTTTTTAGAGGAAAAAGTTTCTGAATCATCCCTACAATACATATCATTAAAAATATTTGTGTATTATTCATTGTTACCAACCCAAGATTCAGTAATTATTGAAAATCTAGAATTTAACACATTTTACATCAAAAAGGGGAGTATCTCAAAAATTAAAAGTGATGGAATGAATCTTTTCAGACAAAAAACTTTATAAAACATCCCAATAATGCATATAATTAATAATAGTCATATTTGATTCATTATTACCAACGTAAGATTGAAAAATTGCTAAAAAATCTCAAATTTATCAGGTTTGCAATCGAAAAGAATTGTATCTTCAAAATTAAAAGTGATGGAAAGAATCTTTTAAGACAAAAAACTTCGCAAATCATCCCTTTAATGCATACCATTAATAATATTTGCATATTATTCATTATTACCAACCCAAACATCAATAAGTGTTAAAAATTTCAAATTAGAGATATCTCTCATGAAAAGAGATTGTATCTTCAAAGTTGATAATGATGGAAAGAATCCTCTTAGAGAAAAAAGTTTCTAAATCATCCCTAGAACACATATCATTAATAATATTTGTATATTATTCATTGTTACCAACCTAATATACAATAATTGTGGAAAATCTCGAATTTAACATATTTTGCATCAAAAAGGAGAGTATCTCAAATATTAAAAGTGATGGAATGAATCTTTTCAAACAAAAAATTTTATAAAACATCCCAATAATGCATATCATTAATAATATTCATATTTGATTCATTATTACCAACGTAAGATTGAAAAATTGCTAAAAAATCTCAAATTTATCAGGTTTGCGATCAAAAAGAATTGTATCTTAAAAATTAAAAGTAATGGAAAGAATCTTTTAAGACAAAAAACTTCGCAAATCATCCTTTTAATGCATATCATTAATAATATTTGCATATTATTCATTATTATCAACCCAAGCATCAATAAGTGTTAAAAATTTCAAATTAGTGATATCTCTAATGAAAAGAGATTGTATCTTCAAAGTTGATAATGATGGAAAGAATCTTTTTAGAGGAAAAAATTTCTGAATCATCCCTACAATACATATCATAAATAATATTTGTGTATTATTCATTGTTACCAACCCAAGATTCAGTAATTATTAAAAATCTCGAATTTAACATATATTGCATCAAAAAGGGGAGTATCTCAAAAATTAAAAGTGATGGAATGAATCTTTTCAGACAAAAAACTTTATAAAACATCCCAATAATGCATATCATTAATAATATTCATATTTGATTCATTATTACCAACGTAAGATTGTAAAAATTGCTAAAAATATCTCAAATTTATCATGTTTGCAATCAAAAAGAATTGTATCTTAAAAATTAAAAGTGATGGAAAGAATCTTTTAAGACAAAAAACTTCGCAAATCATCCCTTTAATGCATACCATTAATAATATTTGCATATTATTCATTATTACCAACCCAAGCATCAATAAGTGTTAAAAATTTCAAATTAGAGATATCTCACTTGAAAAAAGATTGTATCTTCAAAGTTGATAATGATGGAAAGAATCTTTTTAGAGGAAAAAGTTTCTGAATCATCCCTACAATACATATCATTAAAAATATTTGTGTATTATTCATTGTTACCAACCCAAGATTCAGTAATTATTGAAAATCTCGAATTTAACATATTTTACATCCAAAAGGAGAGTGTCTCAAAAATTAAAAGTGATGGAATGAATCTTTTCAGACAAAAAACTTTATAAAACATCCCAATAATGCATATCATTAATAATATTCATATTTGATTCATTATTACCAACGTAAGATTGAAAAATTGCTAAAAAATCTCAAATTTATCAGGTTTGCGATCAAAAAGAATTGTATCTTCAACATTAAAAGTGATGGAAAGAATCTTTTAAGACAAAAAAGTTTTTAAATTATCCTTAGAATGCATATCATTAATAATATTTGCATATGATTCATTATTACCAACCCAAGCATCAAAAAGTGTTAAAAATTTCAAATTAGTGATATCTCTCATGAAAAGAGATTGTATCTTCAAAGTTGGTAATGATGGAAAGAATCTTTTTAGAGGAAAAAGTTTCTGAATCATCCCTACAATACATATCATAAATAATATTTGTGTATTATTCATTGTTACCAACCCAAGATTCAGTAATTATTAAAAATCTCGAATTTAACATATATTGCATCAAAAAGGGGAGTATCTCAAAAATTAAAAGTGATGGAATGAATCTTTTCAGACAAAAAACTTTATAAAACATCCCAATAATGCATATAATTAATAATATTCATATTTGATTCATTATTACCAACGTAAGATTGAAAAATTGCTAAAAAATCTCAAATTTATCAGGTTTGCGATCAAAAAGAATTGTATCTTCAAAATTAAAAGTGATGGAAAGAATCTTTTAAGACAAAAAAGTTTTCAAATTATCCTTAGAATGCATACCATAAATAATATTTGCATATGATTCATTATTACCAACCCAAGCATCAAAAAGTGTTAAAAATTTCAAATTAGAGATATCTCACTTGAAAAGAGATTGTATCTTCAAAGTTGATAATGATGGAAAGAATCTTTTTAGAGGAAAAAGTTTCTAAATCATTCCTTGAATATATATCGTTAATAATATTTGTGTATTATTCATTGTTACCAACCCAAGATTGAGTAATTGTTGAAAATCTAGAATTTAACAAATTTTACATCAAAAAGAAGAGTATCTCAAAAATTAAAAATGATGGAATGAATCTCTCCAGACAAAAAACTTTATAAAACATCCCAATAATATATATCATTAATAATATTTATGTTTCGTTCATTATTACCTACCTAAGATTAAAAAATTGCTAAAAAAATCTCAAATTTATCATGTTTGCAATGAAAAAGAATTGTATCTTAAAAATTAAAAGAGATGGAAAGAATCTTTTAAGACAAAAAACTTCGCAAATCATCCCTTTAATGCATATTATTAATAATATTTGCATATTATTCATTATTACCAACCAAAGCATCAAAAAGTGTTAAAAATTTCAAATTAGAGATATCTCTCATGAAAAGAGATTGTATCTTCAAAGTTGATAATGATGGAAAGAATCTTTTTAGAGGAAAAAGTTTCTGAATTATCCCTACAATACATATCATAAATAATATTTGTGTATTATTCATTGTTACCAACCCAAGATTCAGTAATTATTGAAAATCTCGAATTTAACATATATTACATCAAAAAGGGGAGTATCTCAAAAATTAAAAGTGATGGAATGAATATTTTCAGACAAAAAATTTTATAAAACATCCCAATAATGCATATCATTAATAATATTCATATTTGATTCATTATTACCAACGTAAGATTGTAAAAATTGCTAAAAATATCTCAACTTTATCATGTTTGCAATCAAAAAGAATTGTATCTTAAAAATTAAAAGTGATGGAAAGAATCTTTTAAGACAAAAAACTTCGCAAATCATCCCTTTAATGCATATCATTAATAATATTTGCATATTATTCATTATTACCAACCCAAGCATCAATAAGTGTTAAAAATTTCA
The DNA here is from genome assembly GCA_036711965.1 of Onthophagus sagittarius. Classification (NCBI taxonomy): domain Eukaryota; kingdom Metazoa; phylum Arthropoda; class Insecta; order Coleoptera; family Scarabaeidae; genus Onthophagus; species Onthophagus sagittarius. The sequence goes on along the minus strand of JASERS010000009.1, from coordinate 13,335,928 downwards.
AATTAGAGATATCTCTCATGAAAAGAGATTGTATCTTCAAAGTTGATAATGATGGAAAGAATCTTTTTAGAGGAAAAAGTTTCTGAATCATCCCTACAATACATATCATAAATAATATTTGTGTATTATTCATTGTTACCAACCCAAGATTCAGTAATTATTGAAAATCTCGAATTTAACATATATTACATCAAAAAGGGGAGTATCTCAAAAATTAAAAGTGATGGAATGAATCTTTTCAGACAAAAAACTTTATAAAACATCCCAATAATGCATATAATTAATAATATTCATATTTGATTCATTATTACCAACGTAAGATTGAAAAATTGCTAAAAAATCTCAAATTTATCAGGTTTGCAATCGAAAAGAATTGTATCTTCAAAATTAAAAGTGATGGAAAGAATCTTTTAAGACAAAAAACTTCGCAAATCATCCCTTTAATGCATATTATTAATAATATTTGCATATTATTCATTATTACCAACCCAAGCATCAATAAGTGTTAAAAATTTCAAATTAGAGATATCTCTCATGAAAAGAGATTGTATCTTCAAAGTTGATAATGATGGAAAGAATCTTTTTAGAGGAAAAAGTTTCTGAATCATCCCTACAATACATATCATAAATAATATTTGTGTATTATTCATTGTTACCAACCCAAGATTCAGTAATTATTAAAAATCTCGAATTTAACATATATTGCATCAAAAAGGGGAGTACCTCAAAAATTAAAAGTGATGGAATGAATCTTTTCAGACAAAAAATTTTATAAAACATCCCAATAATGCATATAATTAATAATATTCATATTTGATTCATTATTACCAACGTAAGATTGTAAAAATTGCTAAAAATATCTCAAATTTATCATGTTTGTAATCAAAAAGAATTGTATCTTAAAAATTAAAAGTGATGGAAAGAATCTTTTAAGACAAAAAACTTCGCAAATCATCCTTTTAATGCATATCATTAATAATATTTGCATATTATTCATTATTATCAACCCAAGCATCAATAAGTGTTAAAAATTTCAAATTAGTGATATCTCTAATGAAAAGAGATTGTATCTTCAAAGTTGATAATGATGGAAAGAATCTTTTTAGAGGAAAAAGTTTCGGAATCATCCCTACAATACATATCATAAATAATATTTGTGTATTATTCATTGTTACCAACCCAAGATTCAGTAATTATTGTAAATCTCGAATTTAACATATATTACATCAAAAAGGGGAGTATCTCAAAAATTAAAAGTGATGGAATGAATCTTTTCAAACAAAAAATTTTATAAAACATCCCAATAATGCATATCATTAATAATATTCATATTTGATTCATTATTACCAACGTAAGATTGTAAAAATTGCTAAAAATATCTCAAATTTATCATGTTTGCAATCAAAAAGAATTGTATCTTAAAAATTAAAAGTGATGGAAAGAATCTTTTAAGACAAAAAACTTCGCAAATCATCCCTTTAATGCATACCATTAATAATATTCATATTTGATTCATTATTACCAACGTAAGATTGAAAAATTGCTAAAAAATCTCAAATTTATCAGGTTTGCGATCAAAAAGAATTGTATCTTAAAAATTAAAAGTGATGGAAAGAATCTTTTAAGACAAAAAACTTCGCAAATCATCCCTTTAATGCATACCATTAATAATATTTGCATATTACTCATTATTACCAACCCAAACATCAATAAGTGTTAAAAATTTCAAATTAGAGATATCTCTCATGAAAAGAGATTGTATCTTCAAAGTTGGTAATGATGGAAAGAATCTTTTTAGAGGAAAAAGTTTCTGAATCATCCCTACAATACATATCATAAATAATATTTGTGTATTATTCATTGTTACCAACCCAAGATTCAGTAATTATTAAAAATCTCGAATTTAACATATATTGCATCAAAAAGGGGAGTATCTCAAAAATTAAAAGTGATGGAATGAATCTTTTCAGACAAAAAACTTTATAAAACATCCCAATAATGCATATAATTAATAATATTCATATTTGATTCATTATTACCAACGTAAGATTGAAAAATTGCTAAAAAATCTCAAATTTATCAGGTTTGCAATCGAAAAGAATTGTATCTTCAACATTAAAAGTGATGGAAAGAATCTTTTAAGACAAAAAAGTTTTTAAATTATCCTTAGAATGCATATCATTAATAATATTTGCATATTACTCATTATTACCAACCCAAACATCAATAAGTGTTAAAAATTTCAAATTAGAGATATCTCTCATGAAAAGAGATTGTATCTTCAAAGTTGGTAATGATGGAAAGAATCTTTTTAGAGGAAAAAGTTTCTGAATCATCCCTACAATACATATCATAAATAATATTTGTGTATTATTCATTGTTACCAACCCAAGATTCAGTAATTATTGAAAATCTCGAATTTAACATATATTACATCAAAAAGGGGAGTATCTCAAAAATTAAAAGTGATGGAATGAATCTTTTCAAACAAAAAATTTTATAAAACATCCCAATAATGCATATCATTAATAATATTCATATTTGATTCATTATTACCAACGTAAGATTGTAAAAATTGCTAAAAATATCTCAAATTTATCATGTTTGCAATCAAAAAGAATTGTATCTTAAAAATTAAAAGTGATGGAAAGAATCTTTTAAGACAAAAAACTTCGCAAATCATCCCTTTAATGCATACCATTAATAATATTCATATTTGATTCATTATTACCAACGTAAGATTGAAAAATTGCTAAAAAATCTCAAATTTATCAGGTTTGCGATCAAAAAGAATTGTATCTTAAAAATTAAAAGTGATGGAAAGAATCTTTTAAGACAAAAAACTTCGCAAATCATCCCTTTAATGCATACCATTAATAATATTTGCATATTATTCATTATTACCAACCCAAACATCAATAAGTGTTAAAAATTTCAAATTAGAGATATCTCTCATGAAAAGAGATTGTATCTTCAAAGTTGATAATGATGGAAAGAATCCTCTTAGAGAAAAAAGTTTCTAAATCATCCCTAGAACACATATCATTAATAATATTTGTATATTATTCATTGTTACCAACCTAATATACAATAATTGTGGAAAATCTCGAATTTAACATATTTTGCATCAAAAAGGAGAGTATCTCAAATATTAAAAGTGATGGAATGAATCTTTTCAAACAAAAAATTTTATAAAACATCCCAATAATGCATATCATTAATAATATTCATATTTGATTCATTATTACCAACGTAAGATTGAAAAATTGCTAAAAAATCTCAAATTTATCAGGTTTGCAATCGAAAAGAATTGTATCTTCAAAATTAAAAGTGATGGAAAGAATCTTTTAAGACAAAAAACTTCGCAAATCATCCCTTTAATGCATACCATTAATAATATTTGCATATTATTCATTATTACCAACCCAAACATCAATAAGTGTTAAAAATTTCAAATTAGAGATATCTCTCATGAAAAGAGATTGTATCTTCAAAGTTGATAATGATGGAAAGAATCCTCTTAGAGAAAAAAGTTTCTAAATCATCCCTAGAACACATATCATTAATAATATTTGTATATTATTCATTGTTACCAACCTAATATACAATAATTGTGGAAAATCTCGAATTTAACATATTTTGCATCAAAAAGGAGAGTATCTCAAATATTAAAAGTGATGGAATGAATCTTTTCAAACAAAAAATTTTATAAAACATCCCAATAATGCATATCATTAATAATATTCATATTTGATTCATTATTACCAACGTAAGATTGAAAAATTGCTAAAAAATCTCAAATTTATCAGGTTTGCGATCAAAAAGAATTGTATCTTAAAAATTAAAAGTAATGGAAAGAATCTTTTAAGACAAAAAACTTCGCAAATCATCCTTTTAATGCATATCATTAATAATATTTGCATATTATTCATTATTATCAACCCAAGCATCAATAAGTGTTAAAAATTTCAAATTAGTGATATCTCTAATGAAAAGAGATTGTATCTTCAAAGTTGATAATGATGGAAAGAATCTTTTTAGAGGAAAAAGTTTCTGAATCATCCCTACAATACATATCATAAATAATATTTGTGTATTATTCATTGTTACCAACCCAAGATTCAGTAATTATTGAAAATCTCGAATTTAACATATATTACATCAAAAAGGGGAGTATCTCAAAAATTAAAAGTGATGGAATGAATCTTTTCAGACAAAAAATTTTATAAAACATCCCAATAATGCATATCATTAATAATATTCATATTTGATTCATTATTACCAACGTAAGATTGTAAAAATTGCTAAAAATATCTCAACTTTATCATGTTTGCAATCAAAAAGAATTGTATCCTAAAAATTAAAAGTGATGGAAAGAATCTTTTAAGACAAAAAACTTCGCAAATCATCCCTTTAATGCATACCATTAATAATATTTGCATATTATTCATTATTACCAACCCAAGCATCAATAAGTGTTAAAAATTTCAAATTAGAGATATCTCTCATGAAAAGAGATTGTATCTTCAAAGTTGATAATGATGGAAAGAATCCTCTTAGAGAAAAAAGTTTCTAAATCATCCCTAGAACACATATCATTAATAATATTTGTGTATTATTCATTGTTACCAACCTAATATACAATAATTATTAAAAATCTCGAATTTAACATATATTGCATCAAAAAGGGGAGTATCTCAAAAATTAAAAGTGATGGAATGAATCTTTTCAGACAAAAAACTTTATAAAACAGCCCAATAATGCATATAATTAATAATATTCATATTTGATTCATTATTACCAACGTAAGATTGAAAAATTGCTAAAAAATCTCAAATTTATCAGGTTTGCAATCGAAAAGAATTGTATCTTCAAAATTAAAAGTGATGGAAAGAATCTTTTAAGACAAAAAACTTCGCAAATCATCCCTTTAATGCATATTATTAATAATATTTGCATATTATTCATTATTACCAACCCAAACATCAATAAGTGTTAAAAATTTCAAATTAGAGATATCTCTCATGAAAAGAGATTGTATCTTCAAAGTTGGTAATGATGGAAAGAATCTTTTTAGAGGAAAAAGTTTCTGAATCATCCCTACAATACATATCATAAATAATATTTGTGTATTATTCATTGTTACCAACCCAAGATTCAGTAATTATTGAAAATCTAGAATTTAACATATTTTACATCAAAAAGGGGAGTATCTCAAAAATTAAAAGTGATGGAATGAATCTTTTAAGACAAAAAACTTCGCAAATCATCCCTTTAATGCATATCATTAATAATATTTGTATTTTATTCATTATTACCAACCCAAGCATCAAAAAGTGTTAAAAATTTCAAATTAGAGATATCTCACTTGAAAAAAGATTGTATCTTCAAAGTTGATAATGATGGAAAGAATCTTTTTAGAGGAAAAAGTTTCTGAATCATCCCTACAATACATATCATTAAAAATATTTGTGTATTATTCATTGTTACCAACCCAAGATTCAGTAATTATTGAAAATCTCGAATTTAACATATATTACATCAAAAAGGGGAGTATCTCAAAAATTAAAAGTGATGGAATGAATCTTTTCAGACAAAAAATTTTATAAAACATCCCAATAATGCATATAATTAATAATATTCATATTTGATTCATTATTACCAACGTAAGATTGAAAAATTGCTAAAAAATCTCAAATTTATCAGGTTTGCGATCAAAAAGAATTGTATCTTAAAAATTAAAAGTAATGGAAAGAATCTTTTAAGACAAAAAACTTCGCAAATCATCCCTTTAATGCATACCATTAATAATATTTGCATACTATTCATTATTACCAACCCAAACATCAATAAGTGTTAAAAATTTCAAATTAGTGATACCTCTAATGAAAAGAGATTGTATCTTCAAAGTTGATAATGATGGAAAGAATCTTTTTAGAGGAAAAAGTTTCTGAATCATTCCTACAATACATATCATTAAAAATATTTGTGTATTATTCATTGTTACCAACCCAAGATTCAGTAATTATTGAAAATCTAGAATTTAACATATTTTACATCAAAAAGGGGAGTATCTCAAAAATTAAAAGTGATGGAATGAATCTTTTCAGACAAAAAAATTTATAAAACATCCCAATAATGCATATAATTAATAATATTCATATTTGATTCATTATTACCAACGTAAGATTGAAAAATTGCTAAAAAATCTCAAATTTATCAGGTTTGCAATCGAAAAGAATTGTATCTTCAAAATTAAAAGTGATGGAAAGAATCTTTTAAGACAAAAAACTTCGCAAATCATCCCTTTAATGCATATCATTAATAATATTTGCATATTATTCATTATTACCAACCCAAGCATCAATAAGTGTTAAAAATTTCAAATTAGAGATATCTCACTTGAAAAAAGATTGTATCTTCAAAGTTGATAATGATGGAAAGAATCTTTTTAGAGGAAAAAGTTTCTGAATCATCCCTACAATACATATCATTAAAAATATTTGTGTATTATTCATTGTTACCAACCCAAGATTCAGTAATTATTGAAAATCTCGAATTTAACATATTTTACATCCAAAAGGAGAGTGTCTCAAAAATTAAAAGTGATGGAATGAATCTTTTCAGACAAAAAACTTTATAAAACATCCCAATAATGCATATCATTAATAATATTCATATTTGATTCATTATTACCAACGTAAGATTGAAAAATTGCTAAAAAATCTCAAATTTATCAGGTTTGCGATCAAAAAGAATTGTATCTTCAAAATTAAAAGTGATGGAAAGAATCTTTTTAGAGGAAAAAGTTTCTAAATCATTCCTTGAATATATATCGTTAATAATATTTGTGTATTATTCATTGTTACCAACCCAAGATTGAGTAATTGTTGAAAATCTAGAATTTAACAAATTTTACATCAAAAAGAAAAGTATCTCAAAAATTAAAAATAATGGAATGAATCTCTCCAGACAAAAAACTTTATAAAACATCCCAATAATATATATCATTAATAATATTTATGTTTCATTCATTATTACCAACCTAAGATTAAAAAATTGCTAAAAAAATCTCAAATTTATCATGTTTGCAATGAAAAAGAATTGTATCTTAAAAATTAAAAGTGATGGAAAGAATCTTTTAAGACAAAAAACTTCGCAAATCATCCCTTTAATGCATATTATTAATAATATTTGCATATTATTCATTATTACCAACCAAAGCATCAATAAGTGTTAAAAATTTCAAATTAGAGATATCTCTCATGAAAAGAGATTGTATCTTCAAAGTTGATAATGATGGAAAGAATCCTCTTAGAGAAAAAAGTTTCTAAATCATCCTTAGAACACATATCATTAATAATATTTGTGTATTATTCATTGTTACCAAATCAAGTTTCAATAATTGTAAATGTCGAATTTAACATATTTTAGGATGTTATAATTCATGTTGTCAACAAGTTGGCAGATTCTATGGCAGATTTTATCATTTATAGGTGTCAGAATATAGAAAATTCCCTTTCCAGAACATTCAGCCTTCTTTGATCCATCCATCTTATGTTGCTCTGGGATATTGTCTCAATGCCCAAATATGGTTAAGAAAGTAGGTGTTATGTAGTCTATATGAGTTTCAAGGAGGGGTTGTTTACGAACAACATCACTCTGTTTACGAATCAACGCCATGACGGCCACCTCCTTGATGAAAATTTGTAGGAATAGCACGTTCAGCTACTGCATGCTTCACCAAACTATGGCTCCGTGAGCTATCATGGATGTTATCACCGAAGTGTAAATCCACATAATGACCCTCAGATTTAATCCCCAAGTATTCCCAAATGCCTTTCGACACTGGGCTAATACAATCTTTGCTTTTTTGGTTTTGTAACTAATGTGTGATGTTTAAATCAAACCATGTCCAAGATAACATAAAGATATTTCATTTCTGGAGCAAAAGTAAATGGAGTCCTACAGAATTTGTGTGGTGTTAAGTATTCCAGTGTCTTCTATTTAGTGAAGAGAACCATCTAAATTTTTTTTGAATTGATAGAGATTTTAAGCACTAGAGAAATGGCGATAATCTCTAACCACATCTCTCTGTACTATGTGATCTTTCGTTTTAGCCTAAAGAACTCTGTTAGCTAGCATTGTTCTTACCCAGCTCGCGATGATCAACGGCACTCTTTGAGATGTCAATGCCCTGTTAGTGATATTAAAGGTGATTTTGTCAAATACTTCCTCTATGTCAAGGAAATTTCCTAAAATAAAATCTTTCGAATCAAGAGCTTGCTCAATGCGCCCCACTACCATATGTAGGGCGGTGTCTACATATTTGCTTTTGATGTAAGCATGTTGATGCAAGTGCAAAGGAAACGCTTTAAATACATTAGCTCTAATGTAATGATCAGATAGTCGGCTTTCAAGGGTCTTTGGTATAAAAGTTACTGCGATCTTCCTCCAGGTAATGGTAATATGATTAAAGGCTAAGCAAGCTTTAAAGACTCTCATCAAGTGTACTTTCATATCTTTTAGGCAGCATTGAAAAAAAAACAAGAAAGATACTATCAAGTTTGGGTGCTTTAAAGCGATTAAAACTGATCTTTCTTGAATACTTCTCCGATTCATCGGAATTTTCAGGAAGAGCATCCGGAAAATCCTGCATTCATTTAGATAACTTGCAGAGATGCTCAAGTCAGTGCTCTTTGGATCCCGGACCATTTCTTCCAAAAATCGATGACATTTTGGAACATCTAGATGCGAAGAAGAGACTAAAGAGAGATTAAAACTCGAAACAGGCAGCATGGAAAAAGCTTTGCAATGGGCTAAAAGAGGATGTTTGGGTTGACCCCTAGAAAATCGCAATGAAAACTATAGAAAACCTACCAAAGATGGTGATGGAAAACAATATGCAAACAAATTTACAAAAGAACTTTTCCTAGAGGGAAAAAAATGGTTTGGTTTAAAGAATAGATACAGTAGATACAAAAGAGATCGAGAAAAACGAGACCGGGAGAATTACACGGTCTAGTTAAGTACATCAATGGGTGTCAATACTTAGCAGCGATTTATAAAATTTGTTTCCGATATTGTGGGAAGTAGAGAGACTCATGCTAATTGAAAAGCCTCTCAGAAAATATAGACCTTTATGTCTACTGAATGGCTATAAAAACTTTATGAAACAGTGATAAAATCCAGATTTCACGTGCGGCAGATCTAAACAGAAAAGTTTAGAAGAGGAAATCAAAAATTTGGCATATTGGGATCGTTGGAGCTCTGATTAGAAAAGGCATTTCGCCGCAACTAATTAAAATCATAAAGAAATATTTACAAGATAGGGCAATTGAGTATAACGGGAAGACGTACGAGATGACCAGAGATGTACCGCAGGACTTTTCCTATGGAACGTTTTTGTTCGATGACTGCTGGAAGAGATAGAGATGGAACACGAATGAAATTGAAAAAACTACGAATGAAATGAGATTAGAATTAGCTCTGAAAAAGACTGAGGTGGTCCTCTTAAAAAGTAGGAAAAACAAAACAGAAGCAGAGGAGATAATAAAAAACTGCCAAGTGAGAACAAGAAGTCAAATATTTAGGCATAATGATAGGGAAAGACGGGCATTTTTAAATACGTAGCAAACATGGTACAAAAAGAAAAGAGAAAGATGATAAGGACGGTTATACGGACATCCAGATCTGTAAGCATACGAAGCCTGGGAGGGTTGCCATAAAGATAAAGAGAAACTTAACAAATCTAAATAGCTATATTAATTAAAGTAACCAGTTCATGTAGTTTCATATAGCACAATCTCAACGGAAGTGCTACAAGTATTAGGAGATTCAATGCCCATTGAACTGATGGTAAAGATCAGTTCAATCGCTGGGGAACAAAACGAAGTGCCTAAAGTAAGAATCTTGGAGAAGAACATGTTACTGGATATGACAATGTGGTTAAATAGAAAGTGGGGACCTGCACATTATTACATCAACCAATTTATGTCATAAAAGGGCAGAAGATGAGAATTGTGTGTATTGTGAAGAAAGGGACGATGTGGAATACACATTCTTTCGACTCCTCAGATGAAAAACGATAGAAAGCCAGATTACCCCAAGAAATAACACCCACAAGTATTATGAGAACGATGCTGATAGACGAAGAGAATTTGAAGGTGGTGGAAATGTTTGTGGGGAAGGTAAATACCGAAAAGGAGAAATGGGCATCATCGCAGGAATGGGGAATTAGTTATTAGTACATTGTCACCCTACGATTTTCCCGACCTCCTTAAAAAAAGTGTTTAGCCGTACATCTGAAGAATTTTTTATACCAAGGCCTCTACAATGAATAGTTTTTGAAATACAAACCGATTAGGCAACTCTGTATATTTGATTCGTAGCAACATATTGGACATCTTTACAGCTTTTTCCGCTATTTTCCTAACGTGAGATGTCATCCTCATATCCGTGTCGAGATAAACTTCCGTTATCTATTAGGTTATCTTTACTTTCATATTTTTGGTTTCCCTTTTCTTCCGTAGCGAAACGACACTTTGTCTACTTTTCTTTATCATTATAGAGAGGATTAGGAAATCTGTAAATAGACACCTGACCGAAGATATCATGTGGCCAGATAGTGACGGGTTGAAGAAAACTTCGACCGTCTAAAACCTTTCCCCCTCTCTTCCTAGAACCACCCGTCAGGGTATTACTTCGAGGAATAAGAATAAAATACAAATGCATTCTCCAAAGTCTCCCCTTTACCACCTCTAACTCCTTCTAAAAGTCTTTCATGACTTTTCTTCAATTTCATTATTTTAACCACCATGTCTTTTATTATATTCTACAATTCTTCTGATTCTAGCATCACTTTCAATATATTTTCTCGATTAAACAACTGACCACATTTTCTTTCACAAACATTTTTTTCACCACTAAACTTTTCACAAACAAATAATGAATGTCTTTCGCAAAGCAGCAAGCCACACTTTCCGATTTTTTAATTTAAAATTGATATTTTTTAAAGACTCCATGTCCAGACAGAACCTTCTTATCGATCCATGGTTCTATTTCCGGGATCAGAATTCTTGTCCATTCATCATATAGATTCCATCCTTCCTACCAGACCTTCAATGAATTTGCTCTCCTATTCTTTCTTCAACAAGCAATTCCAACGGAGCCAAACCAGCAATAACTTGAATCACTTCAGCAGAAACCATTCGATATGCAGAATAAATCCCGATAGCTAATTTTCGATTGATTCTAGTCAACATATCACGATATTGTTTAAATTTAAGGGCTTTTTGCCACATACTTAGACTTTACCATTGACGCAAGAAATTTCTTATGTCTTGATCTTGGACCACCTAAGTTCGGCATCAACCTCCTCAATATGTTTTGTTATGGTCATGTCCTTATTGATAAACACACCGAGATTCTTGACTCTTTCAGCACTTTGGATTAAATATCCATTTATTTCAAGGTTAAAAGATCTTATCTTTCTTTCCCCTTAAAGTAAAACCATTTCTGCTTTCTGTGCAGCAATGTCAAGATCCATCTCTTTAAGTTTATCAATAAGTCTTGTTTAATCTTAAGTCTTGCAGTTCACACTCATCTCGACTCCAATTCTACTCTTAGGATTCTATCATAATATAAATTCCATAAAAGTGGACCTAATAGACTGGATTATGTCTGGAAAAGTTTTGTGATTCATCCGTTAATTTCCATTATTGAAGCCAAAGCAATTTTTTTAACATGAATCTCTCTAAATAGCATTTCGCTTAGACTTGGGGTAAAAATAACATAGACATAAAATTTTTTTTGGCAGACAATTTCGATTTAATCACAATCATTTATCTCGAAGCAAATTTCACCCCCACGATTTCTAACCGTCCAGATTCGAACGAACACACGTCTAGAAATAATGTTTATGCAGGGTTAAATCTGAATATTATCAAGATTTAGACGCACGCTAAGGCCACATTAAAGAAACCCTCCAATCCAACACAACTCTTCGCGAGTAGGCGGTGAGGTCATCGCCAACAATAAACTAATTATTACCCTTTGATTTCCAGGTCAGATTCGGATTAAAGAAGAAATAATAACCCAAACGATCCAACGATTTCAACGATTTCAACGAAATATGAAAAAGAACTTTCTTTGACAATTTTATTCCAAGTCGATGGTGTAATTGAATCTTTAACGTGGGAATATCGATTGGAAATAGCGTGCCGTTTCTGTATTAAGTAAAACGGGACACTTATCAAACATAACGGAGTTAAAACGGGGGCAAATTTTATTTCAAAAATGATAATAAATTTATTAATATTAATGATTTTAAAATTTATCCAAATTAATAGTTTGAAGTACGATTGTAGCTCAACCGAATATAATAAATGTGTCAAAATCGCGGATCCTTTAGTCAAAGAGATCCATTTAATATTCCCCGATAATTTAGACGACGTAGATCGCGTTTGCACCACGTGGAATCATTTAATAAATTGCTTAAGCACGTATACGGGGAAATGTTTTACATATCAAGAGCGGAATCAATTCAATAAAGCCGTTCGAAGCTCGATCGAATCGGTGCATCAAATGTGCAACACCGATTCGGGATATCAAAAAGAATATTTGAGATATGCCCCATGTTTGAAGAGTACGATAACCGATCGTGAGCATTGTGGGTACGAATATAACACTTTGGTTAATCAAGTTTCGAGGGGGGATGATATTTCGAGGGCGACTTTGTGTTGGTAAATTTAATCGATTAAAATTATTATTATTTAATTAATTGATTAATTTAAGCACCCACGAAAAATTTAAACGATGCGTTTCGGCCGAAACGACGAAATTATGCGATGGGGGGATTCAAAATGGACCTGCGACCCGATTTTCTGGACAAGTGATCGAAAAAGCTTTAAGCTTTATTCAAGATCAATGCTTCAATTATATGTAATTATCTAATTTTTATTAATTAAATCAATTTTGATTTATTATTATTATTTTTAGCCCATCTAGTAATATAAATTGTGAAATTTTACTTCGAAACGATTACTACACCGATTCAACATTCCCCTCGTCGATATCAACAATAAACAATCTCGCAAAAGAATTACCCCCATCGAATAACAAAAAATCAACAATAACCCCTTGGTTACCCTCCACGAGCATTCAATTCACCCCGGTTAATTCTGAATCATCTCCAAGCGATTCCAACACCGATACTTTAGGCTCAAGAAGTAGACCGAGTTCTTATGGCCGTTCAAGCGGTTGGTCCGATTTTAGCGAAACCCCAAATTTCCCAACGACCAATTTCGACCAAAAACCGACGACTTATTCCCCGGAATTCTCATCGAATGGATGGGTGGTGTCGAATTATCCATCAAAAAGCGACGGTAATTAAAAATTAACCGACCAATTTTGAAATAATGATTTTAATTTGATTTAGATTTTGACGCGTTTTCGACTCAAGATGATTCTAGAACGTTTTCGGAGGGGTTCACGGATTCGGATCCGAGTTCGGTGCAAACTTGGTATCCGGCGGCCGGGGATCAGATTGAAAATGAAGTTGAAGAGCCGAATCAACAAGGATTGGTGAAGAGGGATAATGGGGGTGGGTTAAGAATGCCGGTTATTTGGGTTGTTGGAGTGATGGGGGTTTTAACTTTAACGGTGGGGTTAAGTTAAGTTAGAAAATTTCGTTTTAATTCAATTCCAAATAAGAATTGTTTATGGGAAAATTTGGTATTAAGAGATGAAACGATATACAGGGTGTCCTATTAAGAGTACGAAGTGGTTGTATCTCAACAACGATAAGACTTAGAATGTTGTTAAGAGAAAGCGTTAGGGGGCGTAACTGCCACAAAAAAACATAAAATTCTTGCTATCTCAGAAACTTAGAAGATGAAATATACCTTTGACACCATAATTTGGTACATCACTTTTGTTTTGCAACATTTTTCATATTTATTATAATATTAATTCAGTGTAATGATTGGGTGTAAAACAAATAAGCTAGAGGGTGCTATTTGGAGCGATGACTAATTTTGGTGATTTTTGAAAAAAAGTTAAATAGAACGGTACTAAAACTGTCTATATAAATCTCGATATCTCTATCCGTTCTCGAATTTTAAACGAAAATATTAAAAATTAAAGTTTATCCAATCAAATCTAATCACCTAGCGATAATAACTATGATAATTAGTTCAAAACTAGTTCATATATCACTATGTGATCACATTGCCTTGGTAAACAAATTTTAAAACATAAAAATTTGGACATAGCATTTGTTCAAAACAAAATAAACCAAAGCACCTTGATAATAACCTATTAAATTTTTTGCCAAAAATTGTTTATAAATATTCAAAATATTGTTAATCATTCTCGATGTATTTATTTATTCTAATTTCATTAGAAAAAACTGCCACTTAAATTTCATCCTTGTTCGAGGTTATAATTATGGGAGATATTTTGAATATTTATGAACTATTTTTATCTAAAATCTTAGTAATTCTAAGTGTTTTGGTTTATTTTGTTTTAAATCAGTCCTAATTTTGGACAAGGTGTAAAGGAAGGCTGTACATAATAAAATTATATGTTCTGTGATTTCTAAAGCGTCTGAAGATTGAACTGAAACTTTCTAGTACTAAGTCCAATGTTTGTTTTATTTTTATTTCTTATTAAGCTCTAGATTGTTGCAAATTCTTCTGGAATTAAAAGTATAACTAATACTAGACCTACAACCGAGCTTTCGTACTTATACTAGACCTAGAACTACAAGGTTTAGTCGGACGTCTCTTTAGATAGCTTAACTCTAATGTTTCAAATTCTAAGTCTGGTGCGTCTGGTGTTAGTTTTAAAGCTAGGTTGGGTTGGGTTGGTTTGGGTTCCATCTTAAGACTTAAATGATTCTGTGATTTTTTTTTACTGAGATTATAATAATTTATTTTCAATTATAACAAACACCACTTCTCTGTATTATCTTTCAATTTTATTTAAAAAATTGGCATCAGGGGCCTTGATATCTGGCACGGATAATAGAATCATTTTATTTTCAATTATAATAAACACCACTTCTCAGTATTATAAATTAAAACATTTTAAAATTATTCGACATTTCGAGCTTTGTTAGCTTTATTTTATAAAATCTCCTCCATTTTAAAAAATAATATGCCTTTCGACTAGTATAATAAATAACAATATTTATTTTATAGTTAAATTTACTTAATAAGATTTTCTTGATAATGAGCTAACAAAGCTCAAAACGTCGAACAATTTTAAAATGTTTTAATTAATAATGCTGAGAAGTGATGTTTATTATAGTTGAAAATTAAATGATTCTATTATCCGTGCCAAATATCAAGGCCCTCGCTTCAAATTTAAAGCGGGGTTGGATAATATTTTGTACTTATCACGTTAAGAAACTGCCAATTTTGTTCAATTCTCGAAATTTATAAAATTAGTCTTTTCATAACTAGTTACGTAAATAACTAGTAAGTAGTAAGGCCCTCACTTTAAAGATCGATATCTTCGAAATCGCTCGATGATAAAAATTGCGGTAAAGTTTATTGTAATCAGTCAATATTTCCGAGTAACACAGTTTAATTTGGAAATGTTTGGATATGCGGTTTTTTTATCGCGAATTAATCGAAAAAGTACCCGATTTTCGAGAACTTTATCTTTTTTGCAATTTTTTATCGATATCGATCTCTAAAGTAAAGGGCCTTGAAATCTTGCACGGATAATAGTGGTGTACTGAAACGGCAGTTGTATAAATGACAATTCCTGACATTTCCTATTTACGTAACTAGTTATGAAAAGACTAATTTTATAAATTTCGAGAATTGAACAAAATTGGCAGCTTCTTAACGTGTTAAGTACAAAATTTTATCCAACCCCGATTTAAATTTGAACGAAATGACACGAATTTCAATTTGACAACGTTTATGCGTCAAATGAATTTAAATTGAAAGAATTTATTTGGGCATTGCTACGAATATCTATAATATTATCCAAAATAAATTAATATTCAGTTAGGTATTTTTTCATTACATTACTAGTGATGTAATAAAACGACTGTTGTATAAAATGTGACGTTACAAAACATCAAAATGACATGTAAAAATTAATGACCATAAAATGTTACTAAAAATTTCATTACAGCATCTGATGCTGTAAGAAGCCTCATTACTGCACTCGTTTCAATACCGTAAAAGTTGTCATTATCGTATCGAATTGTAAAAAAGCAATTTACCACAGTTTACTGTATACTACGTTTTTGTATTACTCTGTTTTGTAAATTTTTGTACGTATAGATGCCCCACATAACCGATAAAGTACATGAATGGCATTAAGAAACCGAGATACAGAGTTTTTTCTTAAACAAAAATTGTAGGAAGTTTACTAATATTTTTATGTATACAGGATGTTCCATAATGACGTATCGAAATATGTTGACTTTAATAAGATATGTTGATTGATCTTGTGATTTTGGTTTTTGAAATATTTTAGTTAGAAATATTTTTAACAATAAAAATTAATCTAGAATGTTAAAATTTGTCACATTACCAATTTTACCAAACCAATTTACGAATTCAACTTGCACACTATCCCCTCTTTCAGTAAAGATGTTTTTAAAGCATTCCCTTATTCTATTTCTCATATCTTCTAGCGTCGTTAGAAAATTAGCCTACATTTGGTGTTTGATCTATCCCGAAAAGAAGAAGTTGCTTGGACATCCACGTTCAAATCAAGTCCTTTATACCGAATATTTAAAAAGATTTCTACGTTTCTAGAATAATGTACAGGTGTCCTATTGTATTCATTCACTTCGTTAATCGGGTTCGTCTATACATAAAGCACACAGAACAAATATTTGAACACTTACGAAGTTTGATTGAAAATTATTTATCGTCTCCTTTTTTAAATTATTATTAATTCTTAATCACGTATTTTTATAACCTTATTTCATAGCCTGCCAATATCTCAACAACTGCAACTGATAGGAAAAAACATATAGTTACATTTTTGACCACCCTGTATGTGATAGATTAATGATGCCAATGGCACTTTATTTAAGGACACCCAAACCACAGCTGTGAAAAATTTTAACTTTTTAACTCGATGAGTTGCTGAGTAATACAAATTTAAAGGACACAGTGTTTATTGCTAAAAAGTTTCTAACTAAAATAACCCAAAAGCACTATGTATAAACATATCTTATCAAAATAATAATAATAATAATAATAATTTATTAGTCTCAGTGCCACATAATTGTAGATGGAGATAAGTCATACAATACATTATTACACATAACAAAATACACAAAGAAAAAAAAAAAGAAAAAAGCTAAATACATCTTTATGCCTATGGTAAGTCCGTGACCCCACAGAGATACTCCCGTAAACTATAAAAAACATTCTCGATCAAGTACGCCTTAACTTTATTTTTGAATGCACGAGGAGCGGTAATGCTTTTTATTGAGACAGGTAACTTATTATATAGTTTTACAAAATCGTATTGCGGACTTTTCTCAAAAAATGCTGTTTTGTGTCGCAACAACGGCAAATCAACACGTCTCGTCTCATACTGGCTAACAGAGCCCAAAACTCTTTCACGATTTCCGTTGACAAACACTACAGCTTTGAGAATATAGATACAAGGGAAGGTAAGAATACTATTATTTTTAAAAACTTCCTTGCAGGATTCACCACATTGTAATTGAAAAATTAATCTGATTATTCGTTTCTGAGTCACAAATACACGCCGCCACTGAGAACTTCTGCCCCACAAAAGAATATTGTATGAAATATGTGAGTAGCAAAGCGCGTAATATGCGTCCAGGAGTGACGTCCTGTCCAACGAATATTTGAGCTTGAGCAACGCAAAATACGACGAATTTAATCTTTTACATACGTTATTTATATGTGGTCCAAAACTCATTTCGGTATCAATGCTCAAGCCCAAAAAGTTGGCTTCCTTCTGTAAAGGAATCCCAGCAAGATGTTCTATGGAAAGCGGTCGCCGAACATGAAAATTTACGCAGACAGTTTTCTGTACATTCAAGATTATTCTGTTTCGGGTGCACCAATCCACAAAACGCTCTACAGTGCTACCAACCAACCTATCAAGCTCACTCCGATCACGAGCAGCAATAGCGATAGAGGTGTCATCCGCATACATCACCACATGAACATTCTCGAAAAAACTTGGTAAATCATTTACAAAAATTAAGAACAGTAAGGGACCCAGTATGGAACCCTGAGGTACGCCAAGATTTACAGGTGAGTCCTCCGAGGCTATTCCCGACAGAACCACTCTCAAACTACGACTTGTAACGAAAGAAGTTAATCATTTAAGCAGACTTCCACGAATACCCACATTGTATAACTTTTCCTTGATGAAGTGTGGAGGCAACGAATCGAAAGCTCGGGAAAGGTCAAAAAAAAGACCAACCACATAATTACCTTTGTCAAGGTGTTCATAGACATATGAAAAGAAATCGACAGTAGCGGTCTCAGTTGATAAGCCCCTTCGAAATCCGTGCTGCGATCGACACATTACTCGAAATGCATCAAAAAAACTCAACAATCTCCGCTTAACAACGCTTTCGAATATTTTTGAAAACACGCTACAAATAGAAATAGGCCTGTAGTTCTCAATACTATGCGCATCACCCTTTTTGAAAACAGGCGTTACCCTTCCCACCTTCAGTAAGTCAGGAAAAACCCCTAACTCAATTGACCGATTCAAAATCTTGGCCAAAGGCACGCATAAGCTATCACTCACAAATTTGACGCATTCAACAGTAACATCATCCCATCCAACAGCTTTAACATTTTTCAAGCCTTTAATAGCATCGAAGACCTCTGTATCCGTAACGGGAGCAAAATACAAAGAAGAGCCCACACAGTCACCCAGCGTACAAGATAGTGACAAAGATGACCCGTAAGTAGCCACCAATCTGC
Source organism: Onthophagus sagittarius (assembly GCA_036711965.1). Lineage (NCBI taxonomy): Eukaryota > Metazoa > Arthropoda > Insecta > Coleoptera > Scarabaeidae > Onthophagus > Onthophagus sagittarius. Next base: position 13,316,972 of record JASERS010000009.1, on the reverse strand, counting down.
CCTGAACTACAGATGAAAAATACTCGCCAAAATGATTGCAACACTCTGACACATCATCTATCAACCTGTCATCAATAGACAACACCACAGGACTACTCTGCGGCTGACGCCCCAACTGCCCGTTGATGCAACACCACAGCATTCTACATTTGGTGTGTAGAATCAACATATTTTGGTGTGTAGAATCAAAATATGAAACAAAAACTATATTATCCTATTTAAAATAACATATGTTCATATTGGTACGTCATTATTGAATACCCTGTATTTATAAAAATATTTTCTTCACTTTTGCGTAAAGAACTCTGTATCTTTCCTCTTTAATGCCATTTATGTAAAATATTTTTCTCTTAGCATACATTATCGTCAAAGATGCATCGATTGAAATAATTTTCAAATATGTTTTACTATTCCAGGACCGTATCGGTTTATTTGATTGATTTATATTTTGGCATTATTATTAAATATTAATGATTGCAATTTGGAATATCTTTAAACAGGTACTTCATAAGAATCTTAAGATGCTTTGAAATGTGAAAGCTTTGATACTAGATTTTGGCAATCCTGTATAAATTTGAACCAATAGAACTTCGTTAACGAAACCAATAGACCTTACTTAATAAGTTTATTATGAAATTTTATTCATGAGACACTGTAATTTTAATTAATTTTTAAAACCAACGACGCAAATATGATTTTTTTTCGTTTTCATTTTTTTTGTGCTGCTGTCATTTAGCTAATTTCAATAAAATTTCGGTGATGTGTAGGCACCCAGAATAGACATCCAAAAATATAAGAAAAGATATATCGTGCAATTTACAAAAATTTATCATCATGGCGTCACACTTTTTTGGGACAGCCTGTATAATAAAAAAAAATATTGAACTCCTAACTTAATTAGTAACTGAGATATTGTTATTAAAAAAAACTTGTGAAGGACTTGTATAAAGTCCGGTCCGAAAATGCTTCCTAAGGGCGTTAGAGCCCTTTGAAGATGGCATTCAAAAAGTACTTTTTTAGGGCTATCTCAAGAACGAGAAAGTTTAGGATGCTGACATTCGGTATGCAGACATATTTTTATGTGACAAATTAGATAATCAAATGGAAAAGAATAAATAATTTACAGATTCCAAAATAACAGGAAGGGGGCGTGTTTAAAGTACCATAACTTTTTTATCTTTATGTTTTCTGTCGTTTTAATTACATCAATCTATTCAGCGGATAAAAAGATTGCATTAAACGGTTTATGGTTTTAAAACAAATTTTAAAAATCTTTTACATTATAATTTTTACTGTTAAACGATCAACAATCGTTCACGAATCTTTGAATTCAAATTGCTATAAAATTAACAAAATTACTAAAGTATTTGTAGTACTTACTTTCTTCACAAACATTCAGTCATGTTAAGTACTTCATAGTAAATTTAATTAAAAAATTAGTGATAAATATTATTTTTTTATCGTCTAGCAGTAGAAATAGTAATGTGACAGATTATCTTGGTTCTTATATTATTTTTTTTTTTGATTATCCTATTTGTCATGCAAAAATATCCCTGCATACCAAATTTCGCCGTTCTAAGCCTTTCCGTTTTTGAGAAATTGCTAAAAAAGTACTTTCTGAGTGCCATATTTAGCGCCCTTAGGAAGCATTTTCGGACCCGGCTTTATATAAACTTTTCTTCATGATTTTTAATGTAGAAATTACCCCTTTCCGTATGTAGACAAAATTTCCGGATAGCCTGTATGTTGTTGAATAGGTAATAGTAGGATTTTTTCCTAAACTTCTAACGCTTAACGGGACACCCCGTATTTCCGGGGGAAATTAAAATTTCGTTATTTATAACTTCCGCAGGAATTTGAACGTTGTTTGGAATTGAATTATGAAGAAATATTGCTTATAAAAAAATCGATTCGATCAATAATTAATTATGTATAAAATAATTTTAGATTATAAATTATACAGGGTGACACAAAAGTTCGGAATATAACAAATAACCTCGCTACTTTTACTTTTAAGAACAAATCTTTCTTATAAAGACTTTAAGGTATAATTAATGCATATTTCGTATAAGCTTATAGTTTGGTTACCATGGTAACAAATTATTTAATAACAAATTAAAACAAATTTTTCCAGACTTTTGTGTCATACTGTATATATATATATATATATATATATATATATATATATACAGGGTGTCTCACGTAACTGGTTCATTAGAACTTTTTTGGGTTACACTATTCGTAGAGGCTTGAAATTTTGGTATCATGGGTTGTTCATTCCAATCTATTAATCTAAAATATTTTCAAGATGGCCACCATTTCCGGTCTACCGGAAGTTTTTATTACACCATTCAATTACACGTAAGAAAATATGTTGACTTTGATAACAGTTGTTGGTACCTATCGTTTTTTGTTTTCGAGTTATCTTGATTTTAAGTGTTTGATTTTTGATTTTGGTGATATTTTAAGTGCAAATATCACCATGGTCTTTATAAGCCCATATCTCAGCCAACGTTAATTCAAAAACGTTTTGCATTGGTACAATAACTCGTCATATGCTGTTAAATAGATTGTCACTTGCTATATCAATGTACCTCATACAGCGTGGTCAAAAATTGAATTACCATTTCGCTGTATTCAATTGCGAGAAAGTCGAAAATTTTAAATGGAACGCACCATATCCTTTTAGCCTATCTAAACGGGAATTTAACTCTACAAATTATCTATAAATATTGCTATACCTATTTATTATAGTTTTCTTCATATTGAGTATTTTATCAAAATCCTACACAAAATGCTGGAAGCCGGTCGTGTTTTTATTAGAAGGCTATGATATTTTGACAGTTTATTGTTTAATTTATTTAAATTATCATTGGTATTATTTCTAGAATGATCTGCGATTGAATAAACTTGAGTTTGTTAGCTTTTATTTGCCAAAAATAACCAGCAGAAGAACGCATAAATGAAACAATGAAAAACAATGATATGGAGTAATATTCGACGTAATGATGCGCGAGATGTTCCTAGAGAGTTCAGTTTATTTATTTACGGTGCTTTTTTGTAAAATATTATTCATCTAAATCGACCAAAGCACCTCTTACCGAAGAATTTGGTAAAGCAATAAAATATGACAAAACATTTATTCTGTTATCTTAAGCTACTGGTGATAGAAATTTATGTTTTCTTGTTATTTTGATCTTTTCAAAACTAAGAGATACGTATCTTATCCTATCCAAAACTTTATTACACCCGCCATGAATATAAGACGAATTTAAAATGTTGGCGTGGGAATAATTCGCCATGATATTCAAAGATATTAACAGCAGTAAGTGATGACACAACTAAGTATTGACAACAATAACATAAATATGGTTGAAAAGCTATCAAAACTCCATGGCTTTCTAACATAAAAACAAGAAGCTTCCAGCATTGCATGCGTCCATTAATTTCCAAATAGGAGGGCAACTACAACAAATAGGCGCAGGAAAGTATCTAAATAGTTTGTAGAGAATTAAATTCCCATAATTTATTTTTGTAATTTTCAGTTTTTCATTCTTTTATGTTATTGATTTTAATTTTTATCATTAAATTGTTGTTTCTCATTGTTTCATTTATTCGGTTTTCTTTTGGTTATTTTTGGTAAATTACAGCTAGCAATCTAAAGTTTATTCAATCACAGTTCATTGTAGAAATAATACTAATAATAATTTAAATAAATTAAACAAAAAACTGTCAAAATGTTATTGCCTTCTAACAAAAACACAGACGATTTCTAGCATTTTACCTATGATTTTGATAAATTCCTCAATAGCAAGAAAACTATAATAAATAGGTATAGGAATATTCATAGATAATTTGTAGAGAATTAAATTTCCTTTCTGATAGGGTATGAAAATATGGGGCGTTCCATTTAAAATTTTCGACTTTCACGCAATTGAATACAGAGAAACGGTAACTCAATTTTTGACCAGCCTGTATAAGATATACTGATACAACAAATGACAATATTTAGCAGCATATGAAGAGTTATCGCACCAATGCAAAACGTTTTTGAGTTAACGTTGGCTGAGATATGGGCTTGTAAAGAGCATGGTGATATTTGCCAAAAAACACTTAACCCTTAATTAGGCGCGTCAAAAACATAGCAAAATTGGTCGCGCGGTGTATTTTAAGCACCACCAATAATGTAGTGAAATTATCAAGTGTTTCAATGAAATACTTTTATGTTTTTGGTTTTTATTTATTTAAGATATAATAAAATATCGTTTATAGGAAATAAACTACCAAAATAACATAAACTTTATTATGACTAAAACAGAAATGGACGTTTACAAAAAAAATTAAAAGAAAATAAACATAACTCTAAATAATAAATATAAATTAATACTTTGATTCCTAAAAAATATTCCAGAATATGAAATACTCTATCAATTTTCATCTTCTTGGATAGTGTACTCTGAGCATTGTTTACAACGTAAGAATTTTTTGCTGTGCTCCTTACACACAAATAAATGGCAAAGATCACACCGCATAGTTGTTACTCTATTTTTCCTTCTGCCGCAAATATGGCATCTGCTTCTAATTTCTTCCTCCTCGATGTGTTTCTTCAATATTAGTTTTATATCTAAAGGTAAACTTTTATTACGGAGACGATCACGGAAATAAGGCTTCATAATAGCAAGTGTTTTTAGAAACAGTCTTCTTGTGACTGCTTTATTGGAAATGTTATTATACAATATTTGAGCGTTTATTCCGGAAATATTTAGCAAGTAAAAAAATGTACACAAAGGCCACCTCTTTGTTCTTCTTGATACTGAGTAGTTTGAACAAAGCTGATCAACGGTATCTACACCGCCTTTCGTCATGTTATAGTCGTGAATTACTTCTGGCTTCTTTGTGTCCTCATTTAGGGAGCTGTCATTATGCATGGTTGAAATTAAAACAACAGATTTATTTTTCTTGGGTACATAGGAAGTAATTGTGATTTCTTGCTGGAAACCAAATAAAGAGGACCCAACTTCTCTCTTAATTATAATTGAAAATGATCTTAATAAATCTTATTGATCTTAATGATCTTAATAATATGATCTTAATAAATCTTAATCATAATTGAAAATGATAACTTGTGTTAATACACCAATTTGTGTGGGTGCTATTTTGGAAGCATTTCAAGTCTTCCTGCAACTTCAAGTAATTTGGCATTTTAAAATGGTTGGAAATCAACATCCAACAAATACACGAAATCTAGTCCTCCATATATTACAAGTCCTCAAAACCAATTTCTTTTGCTAACCATAATATGTTTTATCTAATTCAGCAGTATCTAGTCTTTAATTGGCAATACTTCAACTTTTGACACGAACATTTTGTACACCAACCATATTTAATGTTTTGGAATCAAAATCAAATGTTTTGCCTTTTGCAATAAAAATGTCTTTTTCAAGATTTTGCATTTTGTGCAACAATCAACATTTTCTGCCAGCAGTTTTACAAACAGTATCGTCTTCTAGAAGCAGTATCAAGTCTTTTGGAATCATTTCAAGTCTTCTAGAAGTAGTACTAAGTCTTTTGGAAACATTCCAAATATTCCAGAAGCAATGTTAAATCTTCTAGAAGTATTTCAAGAAGCAATATCAGGTTTTCTATTCAATATCAAAGCATCTAGAAGCAGTATTAAGTCTTCCGGGGGCAGCATCATATCTTTTGAAAGCGGTTAAAGCATAATTTGGTTGTCGCTAGGTCAAATCTTTTTAAATAAATGTTTCAATATTTCCGAATTTATGCAGTTTAACGCATTAAAACCTTATGGCATTTTGCGACAACTTGTCATAAGAAATCCAAAAACTTTAAAATATACAGAGTGCTCCATTTAAAAACATTCTCGCCATATCGTAACTCTAACTACCGTCGTGATCTTTATTTTATTTCTGTACCAAGATATGAGGAAATAGTTTATAGTAACTTTTAAAACTTTTTTTAATATAAGTTGAAAGTTTTGTACACCCCGTATAGTGCATTTTGTCTTAACATTTTTATCTGACTCGGCAACATATTGTCTATTTCGAGTTTTGAAAATTTTTCATCGTTTTCAAGACTTCCATCTTGATGGCAGCATGAGTTATTTTGTTTTATTTTGCTCTATCAATTTTCATCTTCTTGGATAGTGTCCTCTGAGCATTGTTTACAACGTAAGAATTTTTTGCTGTGCTCCTTACACACAAATAAATGGCAAAGATCACACCGCATAGTTGTTACTCTATTTTTCCTTCCGCCGCAAATATGGCATCTGCTTCTAATTTTTGGTGGTGGTTCGTCTTCTCTTTCCCTCTCTTCTTCCTCCTCGACGTGTTTCTTCAATATTAGTTTTATATCTAAAGGTAAACTTTTATTACGGAGACGATCACGGAAATAAGGCTAATAGCAAGTGTTTTTAGAAACAGTCTTCTTGTGACTGCTTTATTGGAAATGTTATTATACAATATTTGAGCGATTATTCCGGAAATATTTAGCAAGTAAACAAATGTACACAAAGGCCACCTTTTTGTTCTTCTTGATACTGAGTAGTTTGAACAAAGTTGATCAACGGTATCTACACCGCCTTTCGTCATGTTATAGTCGTGAATTACTTCTGGCTTCTTTGTGTCCTCATTTAGGGAGCTGTCATTATGCATGGTTGAAATTAAAACAACAGATTTATTTTTCTTGGGTACATAGGAAGTAATTGTGATTTCTTGCTGGAAACCAAATAAAGAGGACCCAACTTCCCTCTTTTTATTAGGCAAAAACTCAGGAGGGATTTCTCTCTTATTTTTTCGTAACGTCCCTAGGTATGTGATTTTATTAGCAAGTAATGACTTTGCTAATTTATAACTGCTATACCAATTATCGCATGTTAGATTCCTATTCTTTCTTTTTACATGATCCACTAATCTTGAAACAATATCTGCAGGTGTGCTATTGATAAAATAAGGCCCATCTGGCTGCTTTCCGCAATAAATTTCTATTTTACTAGTGAAGAAACTTTTAGCATAGCAAAGTGCAAACATTTTGATACCGTATTTTGCCGGTTTGCTTGGTATATATTGCATAAAATTGCAACGCCCTCGAAATGGAACTAACATTTCATCGATTGTCATGTACTCGCTTGGTATGGTATGGTATGGTGGAGTGAGGAGTGCGTATTCTGTACGCGGCACGTAGGCCACAACGGGCCCCTTGTACACTGGCTCCCTCTAAGAGGTTTGAGATGTTAAATGCGAGTATATAACTCGATTTTTTGATTCCGCTTCCTGACCGACCCCCCACCAAACCGGGCGTGCTATGGCACAGGCCCAGTGTGGGTTCGCCCCTGTCAGGTGCCGCTCCAGGATACCACCACATCCTCGTGGGGTCCTACGAGGTGCCGGCGGCCTCCAGGGCGCTAACGCGCATTCAGCCATTTTTGTTCAAACCCCTTACACACATAGTGATAACGACAGCCAGAGATGAACGACTGGTTGCCAGGACCGACGGCTTAACGTCCCCTCCGAAGGACGGGGGGCGACCCAACGTGATTACACCGGGATTCGAACCCGGGACGTCTGCGTGTTAACTCGAGAGTTAACACGCTGAGCCATTGCGCCCCCAGTACTCGCTTATGCAATAAGTCTTTTTACAGTTTTCGTTTAGAGCATCCAATATCGATCTAATTGGTGCTAGCTTATCCAGTTTACGTCTTTGTTCCCTTGTCGTTATGTCATCAAATCTCAGAACTCGTAATATAAAAAGAAATCTCTTATAGTTCATGCAGGCTCGAAATATATCTCAATACCTGTACCATCAGTTGCCCATAACTCCAAAAAAGTTGTATGATTGGCTCGTTTCATGCCAGATAAGAAAAGTAACCCAATAAATGCTAACATTTCATTTTTAGATATATATTTGCAGTCCCTTTCCCTTTGAAATTTCTGTTTTATACTATCTATATATTTATTTGAGTACATAATAATTTCATGTATCATTTCTATTGAAAATATTTTTACGAACTAAACTTACTTTAGACCATTTCGTCGTCTTATCTTTGCCAAAATAAAATTTATCACTGAAAATTTCAGTATCTAAATTTTCTTCTTCACTATCATCGGTTGAAATTTCAGAATTGCTGCCATGCTCACTAAACGACACTTCTTCATCATCCAGATCATTGTCCTCTTCGTCATCTATTTCTACAAATGTTTCGTCTTTATCAACGTCTATAAGGAGCCCCAGCTCTTGATTTATTTCTTTCTTTTTTGAACTTCTGGTTTCCATCTTATCTATAATAAATAGAAATAAATAAAACGAAAACAGAAAAAATTATAAAATACCAAATCCGTAATAAAATAAAAATGTATAAAGATGTATACAATAAAAATAATGTAGTAATATAAAAATAATTGTAAAAAAAATAAAAATGTACTTACATAATTGGTCGCGCGGTATGCTTTAAATACCAACTTTTCTAAAACTCAAAATAACCACTTTCTAGCACGTTTTAACAAGCCGACGTGATACACCGCTAAACACAACACTGAGATAGTAAGGTACCTAGCGGCGCAGAGGGAGAAACGCCATATAACTATTTTTATTGGACATTTTTTGTAAATGGTGTACAAAATACACCAGCGCGCCTAATTAAGGGTTAAAATCAAAATAACTCGAAAACAAAAAACGGTAGGCACCAACAACTGTTATCAAAGTCAACATATTTTCTTATGTATAATTGAATGGTGTAATAAAAACTATAGCATTCCATTTAAAATAACGAAGTTGAAGTCTACTTCCGGTAGACCGGAAGTGGCGGCCATCTTGAAAATATTTTAGATTAATAGATCGGAATGAACAACCCATGTTACCAAAATTTCAAGCCTCTACGAATAGTGGAACCTAAAAAAGTTCTAATGAACCAGTTACGTGAGACAACATACGGATCAAATTGAAATTATAATATGAGTCAAACTGAAGAGATTTCCTTAATAATGTTGTGTTAAAAATTTAATAGTTACAAAAATATCGCATGTTTATTTTGTAAATAAGTCAACGTCCAGTTTTGGGAACAGTTTTTCTTCGTTGCTGCAAATTTGCATTACATTTTTTGCCTAATAATAATCAATTTTAATTTTGACTTTTTAATCGCAATTATTAAGCTATTAAAATATTATAATTTCAGCTTGATCCTATGTTGCAAATCATCCTGTATATATATACATAAAGGAATTAAATATAAAAACGAGATTTAGTTTGTTACCAAATAATCTAGTACAAAATTGATTTTTTAACGGTTACTTATTGCACTAGTCAATCTAATTAAGTTTGAAATATTTAGTTTTAAATTATAATTAAGATATTCAATTCACCAGTCTACCAAGATAAATGTTTAAGGAGTAATAACAAAAAAGTTTTAATAAAAAATTATTTACTCTGACAAAATGATTTGATTTAACCCTCATTAAAATCGAATATAGAATGAAGATATTATTAAAAAAAATTAAATTGTTGAGAAACATAAACCTCAAATAAAAAAAAACTAAGCACCAATTATAAACGTATCTCCATACCGCGAAGGTCGCCTTTTTTAAGCAAATATTTTTGTGTCGCCAGGTAACAAATTATAAAGCAAACTCAATTTCTATTTAATTACCGTAATAAGTTTTCGAAGAAAGAACGTCACATCTCAAAATTAAATCATAAATCAACTCATAGTTAACGTAACGAGACTCATTTAAAAAAAGTAACAATTTCTAAAATAGCTTCCAATCGGTTCTAATAAATGCGTTTATAACAGATTTTATGATACAGTTGGAGTTGAAATACCAAACGAGAAACACCATTCTTTCTAATTTTTCTTTTTTCAAGGTTTTATTATTTACGATGGGTTTTGTAACGGCGGAAGAAATATATGCGAAAGATTCTAAATTGAAACGAGATGATGTTAAGATTTTGCAGGAATGGATGGATAAAGAACAACATTTGCCTAAAATAACAGGTGATGACTCATTAATTATTAATTATAAATATTTTTATTTATTTTTTTTAATTTTTAGAAACTATGCTTTTATTTTTTTTGCATAGTTGTTATTACAAAATCGAAGCGACGAAAACTTGCATTGAAAACTTTTTCACCATTCGATTACATTGCCCGGAATTTTTTAAGAACCAAAATCCTAAAGATAAAGATGTTGAGCAACAATTAAAAATTTTGTGAGTTAAATTAATAATATCTATATATACTAATATTACTACGAATTAGTCGATTTTAAAAACACAAAAATTAATTATGCTTAATGATAAAAGACTTTAATTTCCCACTATATCATTATGGTACATATTTCTTCCACGCATTGAAATAATTTAAAGGTATGAATTGTTTTAGAACGAAAAAATGTTGTAAAAGTTTTTTAAAATTGAAAAATATAACTAATTCAAGTTTTGGTGTTAAAATATCGAAATTTGTTGAGTCATTTGATAACGCAATGAGAGGCAGGGAGTTTAGAACAGCCCCAATTTGAATTAGAATTAAGATTTTATGCCAACTGCCCATTTACCGCCAAAATGCGGAACAGCAAGTGGATTGAATTTTCACTGCGTTCCATCGCTCACCAACAAATCAGCTAAATATTTCAGTAAGCTCCTAACAAATTTCAACCGCAATCACTGTATAAATAAGCAATTGCAAATACCTTGGTATCCAATAAAACATTTAAAGGTTGCTAAGAAGCCGAACGTGGAGTAGTCGATAACGATAGAGAAATAATATAAAATAAGTTTTACCTCCTCCGCCTCTAAAGATTTTGAGTTGAAATGGTCCACTCCAAAATGTAGAAAATGGAGCGACTCGAACAGCTGGTAATTGTCCCATTAACTGGCCGGCTTGGACTCGATGTTTTGCACAAATGATGCATTTTCGTATAACTCGGACTGGTACTCTATCTCCAACAATCCAAAATCGTCTACGTATAGAGGACATCCCAATCCAACGAGGCAAATCGTAAACGTCCCTTGATACGAAGAAATCCGTTTCCATCAACAAATTGCGTTAAACGATGAAGAGGGCTTGAATTTGGAACCTAGAATCCAGAAAAGCAAAGCAGAGTTTAGCTTGCTGATGGCAAGGATGTCTGAAACGTAGTCTATGAGATTTTTTTTTTATAAAACGAAAACACTAGGCAGTGATGCGTAGCGATTCAACGAGGAATACTTGTACTTTAAGTCGCAACCCGAAACTACTACAACTTGAGGCGATTCTTCTGAAGATTCTTCTTTTGAAGATGTCGTATGAGCACTCCTCTGGATACCAAATCCGCGAGGTTATCTCGACTAGGAACATAGGACCATGTGGCGTGAAGTAAACCTTGCATTTTAATAACTCTTTTGCGGACCATGTCGGTCGATCAGCTTAGATGGCTACGTATTGGATAATGGATACGTTCACAAGTCTTGATACTGATTCCAGAAGACTTAACACTGCCCCTGAAGACTTGATATTGCTTTTACCACTCTAGACACTACTTCTAGGAGATCATGATACTGCTTCCAGAAGACTTAAAACGCTTTCCGAACACTGGATATTGCTTCTGGAAAACTTGATACTGGTTTCAAAAGACTTGCCAATATGCTGAAATTCTTTTAATAGAGTCTCAGACTCTTCAGATAATACACTGCGATTTCGTGTGGAGTACCTTGTGTTTGGTTTTTGTTATTTCGCGTATCGAGCCTATTTATTACATCATAGTCTATTTAATATTTCTTTGTAAATGGCGCTTTGTTACCATAATGCCAGGAAACAAGTTGTGCGGGTGTTGTAGGCAGGAGGTAGGGAGGAACACGGGGGTGCAGTGTGAATCTTGTCTTCTAAGTGCGTCAATATTAAGCGTCTGCTACTGTCCTCAATGTAGCTGGAACGTTTTACGGTGCTCCTGCTGCTTTGGGTTCCTGTGCCGCGGGGTTAGAAGCAAGATGAGTGCAGGTTACGACGGCATAGTAGATTCCGTGCAATTCTGTAGTCAGCGAGTTTCAGACTTTGAAAGCACCATGAAGGCCTTGGACAGACTTAATACCGAAAATATTCAACTAAAAAGCAGGTTGTCGAATTGTCTGGACGAATAGCTGACTTGGAGCAATACTCGCGATACAACAAAATCGAGATTTAGTTTTCGGAGAAGGATGGTGAAAATCTGCTGACAATCATCAGCACTATGGGTGTCTTTCTGGACGTTCCGGTGGCTTCCAGTGATGTTGATGCGGTTTACCGTGTTCCACGCGTTGCTGCTGCTCGAAGTTCTAAGGGTCGTGCATTGGTTCCGAAGGCAATAATGTAGTAATAACGTTTTTGTAGCCGCATGAAGAGATCAGGAAGAACGATGTTTCGTTAATGAGCATTTATCGCGTTCCAATAAACTTCTTTTCGGGAAAGTAAAGAGATCGGCAAGGAAAAAAAAATTATATATATGTATAGATAAGGAATTGTAGGCCGATGTAGACAGAATGCAGTTAGTCTCTTCTTTAAGTTATGTTCTTGAAATCATGAAGTTAATCTGATCTTAATCGTGAGTTAAGATGTCTCCTATTGCTTTTTATTACCAGAATGTTAGCGGTCTATGACCAAAACTGGATACTTTGCATAATAACCTTTTAAACTCTCATTATAATGTTGTTTGTTTGACTGAGACGTGGAGACCAGGATTTTCCTAATACTTTTAATACTTGCAGGTGCGATAAGGCCAACAATGATCTGAGTAGCGTCTTGGGTGGAGGTACTTTAGTTACCGTCCATTCTAGCTGGTTCAGCTGGTTTGATGCGGTGTGCTTGACACTCCGTTTTGATAATTCATCTCTTCACATTTGCTGCGTTTACATTTCACCCCAGAATAATTTTGCACTTTATTCTTTTATTGATCAACTCATTATCTTGCTTCAAAATTTTCCCCAAAGACAAATTCGTTATATACGTTATATTCAACGTTCGGAATCTAATAAACTTCGAAAAGGCTTAAATTGCTTCGAGAAGACTTGACACTGCCCTTGCATGACTTGATGAGTGCTTCGAGAACACTTGATATTGCATCTAGATAACTTAAAATGCTTCCAGAAGACTTGAAAAGCATCCAGAAGATTTGATATAGCTTCTAAATAACTTGATATTGCTTCCAGAAACTTACTTGATACCATTTCTAGAAGACTTGAGAAACCTCCAAAAGACTCGAAGATTTGAGATGCTTCTAAAAGAATTGACATATCTTGTGTTAAGCCTTCTACGCAATTCTCAATTTTCAGAACCTATTTAAGTAGTTTCACTTTTTTGGAAGCGTCCACACATTGAAATAATTTAAAGGTATGAATTGTTTTAGAACGAAAAAATGTTGTAAAAGTTCTTTAAAATTGAAAAATATAACTAATTCAAGTTTTGGTGTTAAAATATCGAAATTTGTTCAGTCATCTGATATCGCAATGAGAGGCAGAGAGTTTAGAACAGCCCCAATTTGAATTAGAATTAAGATTTTATGCCAACTGCCCATTTACCGCCAAAATGCGGAACAGCAAGTGGATTGAATTTTCACTGCGTCCCATCGCTCACCAACAAATCAGCTAAATATTTCAGTAAGCTCCTAACAAATTTCAACCGCAATCACTGTATAAATAAGCAATTGCAAATACCTTGGTATCCAATAAAACATTTAAAGGTTGCTAAGAAGCCGAACGTGGAGTAGTCGATAACGATAGAGAAATAATATAAAATAAGTTTTACCTCCTCCGCCTCTAAAGATTTTGAGTTGAAATGGTCCACTCCAAAATGTAGAAAATGGAGCGACTCGAACAGCTGGTAATTGTCCCATTAACTGGCCGGCTTGGACTCGATGTTTTGCACAAATGATGCATTTTCGTATAACTCGGACTGGTACTCTATCTCCAACAATCCAAAATCGTCTACGTATAGAGGACATCCCAATCCAACGAGGCAAATCGTAAACGTCCCTTGATACGAAGAAATCCGTTTCCATCAACAAATTGCGTTAAACGATGAAGAGGGCTTGAATTTGGAACCTAGAATCCAGAAAAGCAAAGCAGAGTTTAGCTTGCTGATGGCAAGGATGTCTGAAACGTAGTCTATGAGATTTTTTTTTTATAAAACGAAAACACTAGGCAGTGATGCGTAGCGATTCAACGAGGAATACTTGTACTTTAAGTCGCAACCCGAAACTACTACAACTTGAGGCGATTCTTCTGAAGATTCTTCTTTTGAAGATGTCGTATGAGCACTCCTCTGGATACCAAATCCGCGAGGTTATCTCGACTAGGAACATAGGACCATGTGGCGTGAAGTAAACCTTGCATTTTAATAACTCTTTTGCGGACCATGTCGATCGATCAGCTTAGATGGCTACGTATTGGATAATGGATACGTTCACAAGTCTTGATACTGATTCCAGAAGACTTAACACTGCCCCTGAAGACTTGATATTGCTTTTACCACTCTAGACACTACTTCTAGGAGATCATGATACTGCTTCCAGAAGACTTAAAACGCTTTCCGAACACTGGATATTGCTTCTGGAAAACTTGATACTGGTTTCAAAAGACTTGCCAATATGCTGAAATTCTTTTAATAGAGTCTCAGACTCTTCAGATAACACACTGCGATTTCGTGTGGAGTACCTTGTGTTTGGTTTTTGTTATTTCGCGTATCGAGCCTATTTATTACATCATAGTCTATTTAATATTTCTTTGTAAATGGCGCTTTGTTACCATAATGCCAGGAAACAAGTTGTGCGGGTGTTGTAGGCAGGAGGTAGGGAGGAACACGGGGGTGCAGTGTGAATCTTGTCTTCTAAGTGCGTCAATATTAAGCGTCTGCTACTGTCCTCAATGTAGCTGGAACGTTTTGCGGTGCTCCTGCTGCTTTGGGTTCCTGCGTCGCGGGGTTAGAATCACGATGAGTGCAGGTTACGACGGCCTAGTAGATTCCGTGCAATTCTGTAGTCAGCGAGTTTCAGACTTTGAAAGCACCATGAAGGCCTTGGACAGACTTAATACCGAAAATATTCAACTAAAAAGCAGGTTGTCGAATTATCTGGACGAATAGCTGACTTGGAGCAATACTCGCGATACAACAAAATCGAGATTTAGTTTCCGGAGAGGGATGGTGAAAATCTGCTGACAATCATCAGCACCATGGGTGACTTTCTGGACGTTCCGGTGGCTTCCAGTGATGTTGATGCGGTTCACCGTGTTCCACACGTTGCTGCTGCTCGAGGTGCTTCGTTTTTGTAGCCGCATGAAGAGAAATAGGTTTCTGCACCGGTTAGCTATGTTCCTAATATGGCCATTGGAGGTGTTGCGGAACGATGTTTCCTTAATGAGCATTTATCGCCTTCCAATAAGCTTCTTTTCGGGAAAGCAAACAGCTCGGCAAGGGAAAAAAATTATAAATATGTATAGATAAGGAATTGTCGGACCTTTGTTCGAAGAAGTGACGATTCACGTCCAGTAGCCATTAAAACTAATGCCGATATGGACAGAATACAGTTAGTCTTGAAATCGTCGATGTCTCCTACTGCTTTTTATTACCAGGTTGTTCGCGGTCTATGAACAAAACTAGATACTTTGCATAATAACCTTTTAAACCGTCATTGTAATGTTGTTTGTAATGTACTTTAATCGGTGTTTCTTCCAATATACCCGTTACCGTCCATTCTGGCTGGTTCAGCAGATTTGATACGGTGTGCTTGACACTCCGTTTTGATAATTCATCTCTTCACATTTGCTGCGTTTACATTTCACCCCAGAATAATTTTGCACTTTATTTTTTTATTGATCAACTCATTATCTTGCTTCAAAATTTTCCCCAAAAACAAATTCGTTATATACGTTATGTTCAACGTTCGGAATCTAATAAACTTCGAAAAGGTTTAAATTGCTTCGAGAAGACTTGACACTGCCCTCGCATGACTTGATGAGTGCTTCGAGAACACTTGATATTGCATCTAGATAACTTAAAATGCTTCCAAAAGACTTGAAAAGCATCCAGAAGATTGGATATAGCTTCTAAATAACTTGATATTGCTTCCAGAAACTTACTTGATACCATTTCTAGAAGACTTGGGAAACCTCCAAAAGACTCGAAGATTTGAAGTGCATCTAAAAGACTTGACATATCTTGTGTTAAGCCTTCTACGCAATTCTCAATTTTCAGAACCTATTCAAGTAGTTTCACTTTTTTGGAATCGTGTTTCCTCTCTTCATCTGTTGCTCATGAAACCACTTCATGAACGCTTTTATTTTTTTGATTTTCTGCTTACAAAATGGCTCTGCTTCCCGCACTTCTTTCATTCTTTGCCATAACCTTAGTATGCTTTAATCCACAGTTTAAACTAGCATTATTTGGCATCTACTCTACTTCTTTACATCTACATTATGACGTCATAGATATTTTGTCAACACTATTTTTATTACGGATTGTAACAAAAGGGTTAAATATTATCATTTAAGACTCAATATTGCTCACAGAAGACATTTTTATTGGAAAAAGCAAGCAAATTACGTTATTAAAACTGATTTTGCTGCCAAAATAATCATCTATTGGTAGAATACCAAATCTACATGACAGAAAATCAAAAATTGGGTTCATCATTGGGACATCATAGTCATTATTGATCGTATCGAATTATTTTATAAACAAAATATGTTCCAAATGAGATAAGTAACACTGTTTATTAACAACTTTTTTTGATAAATTAAGATTTTAATTTCCATATCATGGGGACATCATAATCATCATCGGGACACCTTAATAATTATTGATCAAATCAAATATTTTTATAAACAAAATTTATTCTAAAACTAAATAAATACCTGATATTAACCATTTCATTAATTTTAGATGCATGGTGGTGCTTCCAAACAAAACCAAAGAGAATTACTCGGTGATGATAACCCGCTTAATCGACACAAACCCCGAATTATACGACTACAACAACCAAATAAAAGCAATCGACATGATCGCAACCTTAACTTTAATGCAACGAGGCCCATCGGATGGCCAAGTAATGATCATGGACTCCGAAGGATTCGGATTCGCCCACATGATGAAAGCAAACTTAACATCAAGCCGAAAGCACCTAACATTCGTCCAAGAAGCTTTACCGGTTCGCCTAAAAATGATCCACATCGTAAACGTTTCAGCGACCACCGAAAAATTCCTTGGCATATTAAAGCCGTTCATAAAAAAGGAATTATTCGATATGGTAAAAATCAAGATTAATCGAATAAAATTAAATTAATCGTTGTAATTTTAGATTCATTTACATCGAACCCCGCAAGGATTACACGAATTCATTAACAAAGACGATTTACCCAACGAATATGGGGGGAAACTCGGATCGTTTAAGGAATTACACAAAGAAATGTTAAAGAACGTTAAGGGAAACACCGATTTTTTCGCTGAAAATGAGAAGTTAGTCGCCGATGAATCAAAAAGGCAGGGGAAGCCGAAAAATATGGGGGATATATTCGGGATTGAAGGAACTTTTAAGAAATTGGACATCGATTAAAAAAAAAATCACTCAAAATATAATTTTATTCCGACTCGGAATCATAAAAGTCATCCCCATTCAAAGTAATCTCTAAATTTTCATAACACCCCTTCGATTTTCTCACTAAATCGTTCCATAAAAACTTTTTATCACATTTCGGGCACTCCCCCTCAATCGGGACGTATTCCCCCAAATTCAAAAAAAATCTCGACAAACAAATAACGTGACTAATTAAGTTGCAATTCTTACTCAAACATTTTAAAACGTTCCCTTCGATTTTTTCACCACAAATACCGCAGGAATTTAATTCTTGAGTTAAATCGTCAGGTTTTTTTGGAACTTTTTTACTGATGACTCCCCCAATACAAATCGGCATATGAATCGGGGGGATTTTTAACTCCTAAAATGACTTAAAATGATTAATAAAATTAAAATAATTAATAAGAATGAATTAGTACCCTTAAATCGCGCATTAACGTCTCATCCATCCAACGTATCGTTAAAGGTAATCGATTCCATGGCCCTAATGTTAACATTTCTAATAAAACCCTCAATCGATAATCGTATTGTTTCTCGTTACTTTTTTGCTTTTTGATGTGATTTAGCCTCCGAGATGATGTGGGGTGCTGCCAAGCCCATTCGAACTATTTTTAACGATTTAAATGATTAAAATTAAGGCAATTAAATCGATTAAATTACTCGTAAAGCGGCGATATCGTTGGGAAATCCGTGTATGATCATAGCCATCGTCCAAGGTCCTTTATTACTCGTTTTATAAGCCCCTCCGTATTTTCGACCTTTATTATGCTGCTTAATCCTTCTATTAGGGTCTACTGTGTACCCAATGTACGTTTTACCCAAATATTTTGGATTTTTACAATATAATAAGTAAACTCCGTAAAAATCTTCAACAATATCCCCCATTTAGTTTTTGAAATTTTCGATTTTAAGGTGAAAGTTGACTTTCTTCCGGTTCCTAAAACAGAATAAGGCGCGAAAATGAAACTTTTCTTACGAAAAAGGAGTCGTTTTCTAATTAATGAGTTAAACTATTAATATAATAATAAAAAATTTGACATAACCTAAAAAAATTTGACATAACCTAAAAATTTTTTTATTATTAATAATAAATTTTTCGTTAATTTTTTAGTATTTCTTCCACACAAACATTTAAATCTAATTAGAAATAAATAACTTTTCTTATTAACCCACTTTTAACTTGTACAGTTATTCGTTTTAACTCAACTTACTCATTCAAGTCAGGATAAAATACAGTTAAATTTAAGCCGGGATTTCAGTGGGGATCATTTAATACTTAGCACTCGCGCCGTAAACAACTTAATTAATTAATCTAATCAATTAATTTAAATAATAATTAATAAATAAAATGATTTGTAAACGAGTTGTTTTCGTCTTGGTGATTTTCGTGATTCTAACCTCACTTTTTTCGTGCGAATCTCGCAAGATTAATAAAAAAAAGTTACGGTTAAGTAATATATTGAAGAAACGCGAAACTAACGCGATAAATTTCGTAAGGTAAGACAATAATTAATTAAATTATAAATAAATTATCAACAAAAAGAATTAATTAAATTTTTTTTTTTTGAGTTGGTAACAAATTTGAATCAAACATAATTAATTGAATTAATTAATTAATTTCTTTTATAGATTAGTAGCAATGAGATTAATTTACGGCGTAGCAACTCGAATTGGATTAGGTGAACCAATTTCCGAAGCTTTAAACGGCGCTTTCGTCCCACCGGGGGTTGATTACGATTACGATGGGCTCGATTTCGACCGAGATTACGATTATTAAAGGCAACTTTCTTATTTATTCCTTTGTATATATAATTTATTTATTAAAATATAAAAATCTTAATCACTTAATTTAATCCTAAACAAACATAACCTCAATCTTGAGTGTCAAAACAAACATAACCTTAAAAAATTAATTATTTATTTAATAATTAATTCAAGGATATAATTAGGTTATTTTTTGGTTTAAATGTCCGTTTGTTTGAGAATTTTGCACGTTCGATTCGTTATTAGCCCCATTCGTATTGGGAGTTTGCAATAATCGGCTTCTACGGCGCGTGTAATGCTGCCAAAGCAATATTTGTTGGTCATCGATGAATTTGGTGCATTGCGAGTTAACCAATTCCCTTCTAAAATGCTCGTATTGCAATAAATCCAAAAAATATAAACACATAGGGTATTTTAGGTATTTCGCATAATCCGGTTCTTTCCAATACAATAAATATTTTAAATAATTAACGAATGTTGAGTCTTTAAAGTAACCGCGTTGGGCTAAAACTAAATAATTTTAATTATTAACCAAAATTTTTTTGTATTTTGAGGTTAGGTCGACTTACAATTTAAATAATTCGGGTTCCCTAAGCATTGTACGAATTCTAATTCGATTTGGAAGCGTAACCGCTGTTGGTCGTCGGTTTCCGGGACACCTGCAATGTAATTCCAGCCTAATTCAATGGATAAATTGGAAAAAGTTCATGGATAAACACAGATTTACCTTTACCTGCCATTTTTTATACGTTTTTATGAAAAACGAAAAGTCCCTAGATTCTCGTTTTATTTGAATTATTGTTGATTAATGACTCATTTTTGAATTATTCAAATGAGGTGTAACTCGAATGACACATTCATTGCGGTTTATTATTAAAAAAAGATAATAAAAAGTGAATCATTTGAAATAAATTTGGCTAAAACTAGGGATTTTCGTTTCAAAGCGAAAACAATCAAGCGTAACGTCCAAAAGGCGTGGCTGTCATCAATTTTATCACAACCCAAACAAAAACATGTTTTATCTGGTTTTATCGGCGATTTTAATCTTGTTCGCGCCAGGTGAGTTTGATCTGATTCATTTTATCTATTAAATCATTATCCAATTCATTATTTTATTATTATTATACAGTATGGTCACAAAGATCTCCTACGATATCATACATATCACAAGAAGTTATCGTGGATATTGGGGGAACGGCCCAAATGCAATGTTCGGTACAATATGTACATGAATATCCGGTGGTTTGGATGAAATTGGATCAAAACGGAGGTGGTCAAGGAGTTCCTATATCAACCGGGGCGACCCTAATTGTGCATGATTCACGATTTTCTTTGCGACATGATCAAGCTAGTTCAACTTATACCCTCCAAATTAAGGATATTCAAGAAACTGATGCAGCTGTTTATCAATGCCAAGTCATCATCTCCATTAACAATAAAATTTCAGCCCCTGTTTCATTATCGGTGAGGAGACCCCCAGTTATAAGTGATAATTCAACTCGATCGGTGATTGTTTCCGAAGGGGATTGTAAGTATAAAAAAAATTAATTTAAAAGTTAACGTTTATTTCAATCTAATCAAATTTTATCCCCCCTCGACAAGACATCCGTTTATGTCGGCGCAAATAAGGAATTTTAAGAAATCGATTCCCACATTGCTCGCATTGAAACGGCTTTAAATTCCCGTTTTTATCGTGCGTCTTCAAGTGCGTTTTAAAATGCCCGGTGTGGTTAAATCCTTTCCCGCAAAATTCACATTTCCTTTCTTTCACATTCGATTTTAAACTCGACTCATCATTAAATTTGTTATATCGATACGAAACGCTAAAATTATCCGAAGAGACGATTTCGTACTCGCCTATATCGATTTCGTCTTTAATTAGAAAATTTTTCGATTCGAAATCCGGTTGAAATGGGTCCGGGTTAGATTCCGATTCGATTTCGCGTTTTATTTCGGTGTTTTTGATCGATTTTAATGTTTCTTCGGATTGGAGGCAGCTCGTTTTAAAATTGTAAG
Organism: Onthophagus sagittarius; assembly: GCA_036711965.1. Lineage (NCBI taxonomy): Eukaryota > Metazoa > Arthropoda > Insecta > Coleoptera > Scarabaeidae > Onthophagus > Onthophagus sagittarius. The sequence continues at coordinate 13,295,607 of JASERS010000009.1, read as the reverse complement.
CGAATTCGAGGTTCGTTAAGCATGTGGGGCATATTTCGGGGGTTTCTGTGAGGGATAAATCCTTAAAATGAATCTTATTGAGTATTTTGGTTGAATTGAAAGAATTTTACTTACAATTTCGGGGAGGATTAATTCAATGTAAGACGAGTATGGTAGTAATGACTTAAATTGAATGTTTTCTGAGGATTTTAAGCAAAATCGACAAATGGTCATTGTATTTGTCGATTTTTTTGACTTAATAATAATAAAGGAGATGTCAGAAAGTGTTTTATTTTGTTGATTTGAGTGATGTGAAGTTAGCCATGATGTGTAGTCAGCTTTAAATACTCTTTTTGAAGACTAATAACTGCGTCTCGGAGATTAAATTCCTGCAATAGGTTTAAATATTCCAAAGGAAAGGAGGGATGTTGTTTGCAGAAAGATGGGAGTTGTTTGCAAAAAGATAGGTGCTGTTTTTGAAGACTATTAGCTGTTTTTTGAATGTTACTTATTGTTTCTTGCACACCATATGCGTTCTGACAGATTTAAATACTATAAAGAAGAGAAAAGATAGCATTTTCAGAAAGATTGGTGGTGTTTGCAGCAAGATAGATGCTATTTTTAGCGATTAGACATTGTTTTTGAAGACTAGATACTGCTTTTTAATGGCTGCATGCCTTTAACAGCATTAAGTATTACAGAGGAGATATTAGACACTGTTTGGCGAAAGCTGTATGCTATTGGCACGAAATTAGATGCTGTTTTTGAAGTCTAAATACTGTTTTTGAAGACCAAATATTGTTTTATGAGGACTAGATACTTCTGACAGCTTTAAATGCTTCAAAAATGAGATCAAACGGTGTTTGCAGAAAGATAAGTGCTGTTTGAAGTAACCTAGATGCTTTTTTTAGCAATTAGACACTGTTTTTGAAGATTAAATAATATTTTCTGAGTACTAGATACTTCTTACAGGTTTAAATGCTTCAAAAATGAGATCAAACGGTGTTTGCAAAAAGATGAGTACTGTTTGAAGTAACCTAGATGCTTTTTTTTAGCAATTAGACACTGTTTTTGAAGATTAAATGATATATTCTAAGTACTAGATACTTCTGACAGGTTTAAATATTGCAAAGGAGAGATTAGACTCTGTTTGCAGAAAGATGTATGCTATTGGCACGAAATTAGATGCTGTTTTTGAAGTCTAGATACTCTTTTAGAAGACCATATACTGTTTTATGACGACTAGATACTTCAGACAGCTTCAAATGCTTCAAAAATGAGATCAAACGGTGTTTGCAGAAAGATGAGTGCTGTTTGAAGTAACCTAGTTGCTTTTTTTAGCAATTAGACACTGTTTTTGAAGATTAAATAATATTTTCTGAGTACTAGATACTTCTTACAGGTTTAAATGCTTCAAAAATGAGATGAAACGGTGTTTGCAAAAAGATGAGTGCTGTTTGAAGTATCCTAGATGCTTTTTTTACCAATTAGACATTGTTTTTGAAGGTTAAATGATGTTTTCTAAGTACTAGATATTTCTGACAGGTTTAAATATTGCAAAGGAGAGATTGGACTGTGTTTGCAGAAAGATGTATGCTATTGGCACGAAATTAGATGCTGTTTTTGAAGTCTAGATACTCTTTTTGAAGACCATATACTGTTTTATGACGACTAGATACTTCAGACAGCTTCAAATGCTTTAAAAATGAGATGAAACGGTGTTTGCAAAAAGATGAGTGCTGTTTGAAGTAACCTAGATGCTTTTTTTAGCAATTAGACACTGTTTTTGAAGATTAAATGATATATTCTAAGTACTAGATACTTCTGACAGGTTTAAATATTGCAAAGGAGAGATTAGACTGTGTTTGCAGAAAGATGTATGCTATTGGCACGAAATTAGATGCTGTTTTTGAAGTCTAGATACTCTTTTTGAAGACCATATACTGTTTTATGACGACTAGATACTTCAGACAGCTTCAAATGCTTCAAAAATGAGATGAAACGGTGTTTGCAAAAAGATGAGTGATGTTTGAAGTAACCTAGATGCTTTTTTTTAGCAATTAGACACTGTTTTTGAAGATTAAATGATGTTTTCTGAGTACTAGATACTTCTGACAGGTTTAAATATTGCAAAGGAGAGATTAGACTGTGTTTGCAGAAAGATGTATGCTATTGGCACGAAATTAGATGCTGTTTTTGAAGTCTAGATACTCTTTTTGAAGACCATATACTGTATTATGAAGACTAGATACTTCTTACTGGTTTAAATGCTTCAAAAATGAAATCAAACGGTGTTTGCAAAAAGATGAGTGCTGTTTGAAGTAGCCTAGATGCTTTTTTTTAGCAATTTGACACTGTTTTTGAAGATTAAATGATGTTTTCTGAGTACTAGATACTTCTGACGGTTTTAAATATTGCAAAGGAGAGATTAGACTGTGTTTGCAGAAAGATGTATGCTATTGGCACGAAATTAGATGCTGTTTTTGAAGTCTAGATACTCTTTTAGAAGACCATATACTGTTTTATGACGACTAGATACTTCAGACAGCTTCAAATGCTTCAAAAATGAGATCAAACGGTGTTTACAGAAAGATGAGTGCTGTTTGAAGTAACCTAGATGCTTTTTTTTTAGCAATTTGACACTGTTTTTGAAGATTAAATGATGTTTTCTGAGTACTAGATACTTCTGACAGTTTTAAATATTGCAAAGGAGAGATTAGACTGTGTTTGCAGAAAGATGTATGCTATTGGCACGAAATTAGATGCTGTTTTTGAAGTCTAGATACTCTTTTAGAAGACCATATACTGTTTTATGACGACTAGATACTTCAGACAGCTTCAAATGCTTCAAAAATGAGATCAAACGGTGTTTGCAGAAAGATGAGTGCTGTTTGAAGTAACCTAGTTGCTTTTTTTAGCAATTAGACACTGTTTTTGAAGATTACATAATATTTTCTGAGTACTAGATACTTCTTACAGGTTTAAATGCTTCAAAAATGAGATCAAACGGTGTTTGCAATAAGATGAGTGCTGTTTGAAGTATCCTAGATGCTTTTTTTACCAATTAGACATTGTTTTTGAAGGTTAAATGATGTTTTCTAAGTACTAGATATTTCTGACAGGTTTAAATATTGCAAAGGAGAGATTGGACTGTGTTTGCAGAAAGATGTATGCTATTGGCACGAAATTAGATGCTGTTTTTGAAGTCTAGATACTCTTTTTCAAGACCATATACTGTTTTATGACGACTAGATACTTCAGACAGCTTCAAATGCTTCAAAAATGAGATGAAACGGTGTTTGCAAAAAGATGAGTGCTGTTTGAAGTAACCTAGATGCTGTTTTTTAGCAATTAGACACTGTTTTTGAAGATTAAATAATATTTTCTGAGTACTAGATACTTCTTACAGGTTTAAATGCTTCAAAAATGAGATCAAACGGTGTTTGCAAAAAGATGAGTGCTGTTTGAAGTAACCTAGATGCTTTTTTTTAGCAATTAGACACTGTTTTTGAAGATTAAATGATATATTCTAAGTACTAGATACTTCTGACAGGTTTAAATATTGCAAAGGAGAGATTAGACTGTGTTTGCAGAAAGATGTATGCTATTGGCACGAAATTAGATGCTGTTTTTGAAGTCTAGATACTCTTTTTGAAGACCATATACTGTTTTATGACGACTAGATACTTCAGACAGCTTCAAATGCTTCAAAAATGAGATCAAACGGTGTTTGCAGAAAGATGAGTGCTGTTTGAAGTAACCTAGTTGCTTTTTTTAGCAATTGGACACTGTTTTTGAAGATTGAATGATAGTTTCTGAGTACTAGATACTTCTGACAGGTTTAAATATTGCAAAGGAGAGATTAGACTGTGTTTGCAGAAAGATGTATGCTATTGGCACGAAATTAGATGCTGTTTTTGAAGTCTAGATACTCTTTTTGAAGACCATATAGTGTATTATGACGACTAGATACTTCTTACTGGTTTAAATGCTTCAAAAATGAAATCAAACGGTGTTTGCAAAAAGATGAGTGCTGTTTGAAGTAGCCTAGATGCTTTTTTTTAGCAATTAGACACTGTTTTTGAAGATTAAATGATGTTTTCTGAGTACTAGATACTTCTGACAGTTTTAAATATTGCAAAGGAGAGATTAGAGTGTGTTTGCAGAAAGATGTATGCTATTGGCACGAAATTAGATGCTGTTTTTGAAGTCTAGATACTCTTTTTGAAGACCATATACTGTATTATGACGACTAGATACTTCTTACTGGTTTAAATGCTTCAAAAATGAAATCAAACGGTGTTTGCAAAAAGATGAGTGCTGTTTGAAGTAGCCTAGATGCTTTTTTTAGCAATTAGACACTGTTTTTGAAGATTAAATGATGTTTTCTGAGTACTAGATACTTCTGACAGTTTTAAATATTGCAAACGAGAGATTAGACTGTGTTTGCAGAAAGATGTATGCTATTGGCACGAAATTAGATGCTGTTTTTGAAGTCTAGATACTCTTTTAGAAGACCATATACTGTTTTATGACGACTAGATACTTCAGACAGCTTCAAATGCTTTAAAAATGAGATCAAACGGTGTTTGCAGAAAGATGAGTGCTGTTTGAAGTAACCTAGTTGCTTTTTTTAGCAATTAGACACTGTTTTTGAAGATTAAATAATATTTTCTGAGTACTAGATACTTCTTACAGGTTTAAATGCTTCAAAAATGAGATGAAACGGTGTTTGCAAAAAGATGAGTGCTGTTTGAAGTATCCTAGATGCTTTTTTTACCAATTAGACATTGTTTTTGAAGGTTAAATGATGTTTTCTAAGTACTAGATATTTCTGACAGGTTTAAATATTGCAAAGGAGAGATTGGACTGTGTTTGCAGAAAGATGTATGCTATTGGCACGAAATTAGATGCTGTTTTTGAAGTCTAGATACTCTTTTTGAAGACCATATACTGTTTTATGACGACTAGATACTTCAGACAGCTTCAAATGCTTCAAAAATGAGATGAAACGGTGTTTGCAAAAAGATGAGTGCTGTTTGAAGTAGCCTAGATGCTTTTTTTTAGCAATTAGACACTGTTTCTGAAGATTAAATGATGTTTTCTGAGTACTAGATACTTCTGACAGTTTTAAATATTGCAAAGGAGAGATTAGACTGTGTTTGCAGAAAGATGTATGCTGTTGGCACGAAATTAGATGCTGTTTTTGAAGTTTAGATACTCTTTTAGAAGACCATATACTGTTTTATGACGACTAGATACTTCAGACAGCTTCAAATGCTTCAAAAATGAGATGAAACGGTGTTTGCAGAAAGATGAGTGCTGTTTGAAGTATCCTAGATGCTTTTTTTACCAATTAGACATTGTTTTTGAAGGTTAAATGATGTTTTCTAAGTACTAGATATTTCTGACAGGTTTAAATATTGCAAAGGAGAGATTGGACTGTGTTTGCAGAAAGATGTATGCATGTCTATTGGCACGAAATTAGATGCTGTTTTTGAAGTCTAGATACTCTTTTTGAAGACCATATACTGTTTTATGACGACTAGATACTTCAGACAGCTTCAAATGCTTCAAAAATGAGATGAAACGGTGTTTGCAAAAAGATGAGTGCTGTTTGAAGTAGCCTAGATGCTTTTTTTAAGCAATTAGACACTGTTTTTGAAGATTAAATAATATTTTCTGAGTACTAGATACTTCTTACAGGTTTAAATGCTTCAAAAATGAGATCAAACGGTGTTTGCAAAAAGATGAGTGCTGTTTGAAGTATCCTAGATGCTTTTTTTACCAATTAGACATTGTTTTTGAAGGTTAAATGATGTTTTCTAAGTACTAGATATTTCTGACAGGTTTAAATATTGCAAAGGAGAGATTGGACTGTGTTTGCAGAAAGATGTATGCTATTGGCACGAAATTAGATGCTGTTTTTGAAGTCTAGATACTCTTTTTGAAGACCATATACTGTTTTATGACGACTAGATACTTCAGACAGCTTCAAATGCTTCAAAAATGAGATGAAACGGTGTTTGCAAAAAGATGAGTGCTGTTTGAAGTAGCCTAGATGCTTTTTTTTAGCAATTAGACACTGTTTTTGAAGATTAAATAATATTTTCTGAGTACTAGATACTTCTTACAGGTTTAAATGCTTCAAAAATGAGATCAAACGGTGTTTGCAAAAAGATGAGTGCTGTTTGAAGTATCCTAGATGCTTTTTTTACCAATTAGACATTGTTTTTGAAGGTTAAATGATGTTTTCTAAGTACTAGATATTTCTGACAGGTTTAAATATTGCAAAGGAGAGATTGGACTGTGTTTGCAGAAAGATGTATGCTATTGGCACGAAATTAGATGCTGTTTTTGAAGTCTAGATACTCTTTTTGAAGACCATATACTGTTTTATGACGACTAGATACTTCAGACAGCTTCAAATGCTTTAAAAATGAGATGAAACGGTGTTTGCAAAAAGATGAGTGCTGTTTGAAGTAACCTAGATGCTTTTTTTAGCAATTAGACACTGTTTTTGAAGATTAAATGATATATTCTAAGTACTAGATACTTCTGACAGGTTTAAATATTGCAAAGGAGAGATTAGACTGTGTTTGCAGAAAGATGTATGCTATTGGCACGAAATTAGATGCTGTTTTTGAAGTCTAGATACTCTTTTTGAAGACCATATACTGTTTTATGACGACTAGATACTTCAGACAGCTTCAAATGCTTCAAAAATGAGATGAAACGGTGTTTGCAAAAAGATGAGTGATGTTTGAAGTAACCTAGATGCTTTTTTTTAGCAATTAGACACTGTTTTTGAAGATTAAATGATGTTTTCTGAGTACTAGATACTTCTGACAGGTTTAAATATTGCAAAGGAGAGATTAGACTGTGTTTGCAGAAAGATGTATGCTATTGGCACGAAATTAGATGCTGTTTTTGAAGTCTAGATACTCTTTTTGAAGACCATATACTGTATTATGAAGACTAGATACTTCTTACTGGTTTAAATGCTTCAAAAATGAAATCAAACGGTGTTTGCAAAAAGATGAGTGCTGTTTGAAGTAGCCTAGATGCTTTTTTTTAGCAATTTGACACTGTTTTTGAAGATTAAATGATGTTTTCTGAGTACTAGATACTTCTGACGGTTTTAAATATTGCAAAGGAGAGATTAGACTGTGTTTGCAGAAAGATGTATGCTATTGGCACGAAATTAGATGCTGTTTTTGAAGTCTAGATACTCTTTTAGAAGACCATATACTGTTTTATGACGACTAGATACTTCAGACAGCTTCAAATGCTTCAAAAATGAGATCAAACGGTGTTTACAGAAAGATGAGTGCTGTTTGAAGTAACCTAGATGCTTTTTTTTTAGCAATTTGACACTGTTTTTGAAGATTAAATGATGTTTTCTGAGTACTAGATACTTCTGACAGTTTTAAATATTGCAAAGGAGAGATTAGACTGTGTTTGCAGAAAGATGTATGCTATTGGCACGAAATTAGATGCTGTTTTTGAAGTCTAGATACTCTTTTAGAAGACCATATACTGTTTTATGACGACTAGATACTTCAGACAGCTTCAAATGCTTCAAAAATGAGATCAAACGGTGTTTGCAGAAAGATGAGTGCTGTTTGAAGTAACCTAGTTGCTTTTTTTAGCAATTAGACACTGTTTTTGAAGATTACATAATATTTTCTGAGTACTAGATACTTCTTACAGGTTTAAATGCTTCAAAAATGAGATCAAACGGTGTTTGCAATAAGATGAGTGCTGTTTGAAGTATCCTAGATGCTTTTTTTACCAATTAGACATTGTTTTTGAAGGTTAAATGATGTTTTCTAAGTACTAGATATTTCTGACAGGTTTAAATATTGCAAAGGAGAGATTGGACTGTGTTTGCAGAAAGATGTATGCTATTGGCACGAAATTAGATGCTGTTTTTGAAGTCTAGATACTCTTTTTCAAGACCATATACTGTTTTATGACGACTAGATACTTCAGACAGCTTCAAATGCTTCAAAAATGAGATGAAACGGTGTTTGCAAAAAGATGAGTGCTGTTTGAAGTAACCTAGATGCTGTTTTTTAGCAATTAGACACTGTTTTTGAAGATTAAATAATATTTTCTGAGTACTAGATACTTCTTACAGGTTTAAATGCTTCAAAAATGAGATCAAACGGTGTTTGCAAAAAGATGAGTGCTGTTTGAAGTAACCTAGATGCTTTTTTTTAGCAATTAGACACTGTTTTTGAAGATTAAATGATATATTCTAAGTACTAGATACTTCTGACAGGTTTAAATATTGCAAAGGAGAGATTAGACTGTGTTTGCAGAAAGATGTATGCTATTGGCACGAAATTAGATGCTGTTTTTGAAGTCTAGATACTCTTTTTGAAGACCATATACTGTTTTATGACGACTAGATACTTCAGACAGCTTCAAATGCTTCAAAAATGAGATCAAACGGTGTTTGCAGAAAGATGAGTGCTGTTTGAAGTAACCTAGTTGCTTTTTTTAGCAATTGGACACTGTTTTTGAAGATTGAATGATAGTTTCTGAGTACTAGATACTTCTGACAGGTTTAAATATTGCAAAGGAGAGATTAGACTGTGTTTGCAGAAAGATGTATGCTATTGGCACGAAATTAGATGCTGTTTTTGAAGTCTAGATACTCTTTTTGAAGACCATATAGTGTATTATGACGACTAGATACTTCTTACTGGTTTAAATGCTTCAAAAATGAAATCAAACGGTGTTTGCAAAAAGATGAGTGCTGTTTGAAGTAGCCTAGATGCTTTTTTTTAGCAATTAGACACTGTTTTTGAAGATTAAATGATGTTTTCTGAGTACTAGATACTTCTGACAGTTTTAAATATTGCAAAGGAGAGATTAGAGTGTGTTTGCAGAAAGATGTATGCTATTGGCACGAAATTAGATGCTGTTTTTGAAGTCTAGATACTCTTTTTGAAGACCATATACTGTATTATGACGACTAGATACTTCTTACTGGTTTAAATGCTTCAAAAATGAAATCAAACGGTGTTTGCAAAAAGATGAGTGCTGTTTGAAGTAGCCTAGATGCTTTTTTTAGCAATTAGACACTGTTTTTGAAGATTAAATGATGTTTTCTGAGTACTAGATACTTCTGACAGTTTTAAATATTGCAAACGAGAGATTAGACTGTGTTTGCAGAAAGATGTATGCTATTGGCACGAAATTAGATGCTGTTTTTGAAGTCTAGATACTCTTTTAGAAGACCATATACTGTTTTATGACGACTAGATACTTCAGACAGCTTCAAATGCTTTAAAAATGAGATCAAACGGTGTTTGCAGAAAGATGAGTGCTGTTTGAAGTAACCTAGTTGCTTTTTTTAGCAATTAGACACTGTTTTTGAAGATTAAATAATATTTTCTGAGTACTAGATACTTCTTACAGGTTTAAATGCTTCAAAAATGAGATGAAACGGTGTTTGCAAAAAGATGAGTGCTGTTTGAAGTATCCTAGATGCTTTTTTTACCAATTAGACATTGTTTTTGAAGGTTAAATGATGTTTTCTAAGTACTAGATATTTCTGACAGGTTTAAATATTGCAAAGGAGAGATTGGACTGTGTTTGCAGAAAGATGTATGCTATTGGCACGAAATTAGATGCTGTTTTTGAAGTCTAGATACTCTTTTTGAAGACCATATACTGTTTTATGACGACTAGATACTTCAGACAGCTTCAAATGCTTCAAAAATGAGATGAAACGGTGTTTGCAAAAAGATGAGTGCTGTTTGAAGTAGCCTAGATGCTTTTTTTTAGCAATTAGACACTGTTTCTGAAGATTAAATGATGTTTTCTGAGTACTAGATACTTCTGACAGTTTTAAATATTGCAAAGGAGAGATTAGACTGTGTTTGCAGAAAGATGTATGCTGTTGGCACGAAATTAGATGCTGTTTTTGAAGTTTAGATACTCTTTTAGAAGACCATATACTGTTTTATGACGACTAGATACTTCAGACAGCTTCAAATGCTTCAAAAATGAGATGAAACGGTGTTTGCAGAAAGATGAGTGCTGTTTGAAGTATCCTAGATGCTTTTTTTACCAATTAGACATTGTTTTTGAAGGTTAAATGATGTTTTCTAAGTACTAGATATTTCTGACAGGTTTAAATATTGCAAAGGAGAGATTGGACTGTGTTTGCAGAAAGATGTATGCATGTCTATTGGCACGAAATTAGATGCTGTTTTTGAAGTCTAGATACTCTTTTTGAAGACCATATACTGTTTTATGACGACTAGATACTTCAGACAGCTTCAAATGCTTCAAAAATGAGATGAAACGGTGTTTGCAAAAAGATGAGTGCTGTTTGAAGTAGCCTAGATGCTTTTTTTAAGCAATTAGACACTGTTTTTGAAGATTAAATAATATTTTCTGAGTACTAGATACTTCTTACAGGTTTAAATGCTTCAAAAATGAGATCAAACGGTGTTTGCAAAAAGATGAGTGCTGTTTGAAGTATCCTAGATGCTTTTTTTACCAATTAGACATTGTTTTTGAAGGTTAAATGATGTTTTCTAAGTACTAGATATTTCTGACAGGTTTAAATATTGCAAAGGAGAGATTGGACTGTGTTTGCAGAAAGATGTATGCTATTGGCACGAAATTAGATGCTGTTTTTGAAGTCTAGATACTCTTTTTGAAGACCATATACTGTTTTATGACGACTAGATACTTCAGACAGCTTCAAATGCTTCAAAAATGAGATGAAACGGTGTTTGCAAAAAGATGAGTGCTGTTTGAAGTAGCCTAGATGCTTTTTTTTAGCAATTAGACACTGTTTTTGAAGATTAAATAATATTTTCTGAGTACTAGATACTTCTTACAGGTTTAAATGCTTCAAAAATGAGATCAAACGGTGTTTGCAAAAAGATGAGTGCTGTTTGAAGTATCCTAGATGCTTTTTTTACCAATTAGACATTGTTTTTGAAGGTTAAATGATGTTTTCTAAGTACTAGATATTTCTGACAGGTTTAAATATTGCAAAGGAGAGATTGGACTGTGTTTGCAGAAAGATGTATGCTATTGGCACGAAATTAGATGCTGTTTTTGAAGTCTAGATACTCTTTTTGAAGACCATATACTGTTTTATGACGACTAGATACTTCAGACAGCTTCAAATGCTTCAAAAATGAGATGAAACGGTGTTTGCAAAAAGATGAATGCTGTTTGAAGTAGCCTAGATGCTTTTTTTTAGCAATTAGACACTGTTTTTGAAGATTAAATAATATTTTCTGAGTACTAGATACTTCTTACAGGTTTAAATGCTTCAAAAATGAGATCAAACGGTGTTTGCAAAAAGATGAGTGCTGTTTGAAGTATCCTAGATGCTTTTTTTACCAATTAGACATTGTTTTTGAAGGTTAAATGATGTTTTCTAAGTACTAGATATTTCTGACAGGTTTAAATATTGCAAAGGAGAGATTGGACTGTGTTTGCAGAAAGATGTATGCTATTGGCACGAAATTAGATGCTGTTTTTGAAGTCTAGATACTCTTTTTGAAGACCATATACTGTTTTATGACGACTAGATACTTCAGACAGCTTCAAATGCTTCAAAAATGAGATGAAACGGTGTTTGCAAAAAGATGAATGCTGTTTGAAGTAGCCTAGATGCTTTTTTTTAGCAATTAGACACTGTTTTTGAAGATTAAATAATATTTTCTGAGTACTAGATACTTCTTACAGGTTTAAATGCTTCAAAAATGAGATCAAACGGTGTTTGCAAAAAGATGAGTGCTGTTTGAAGTATTCTAGATGCTTTTTTTACCAATTAGACATTGTTTTTGAAGGTTAAATGATGTTTTCTAAGTACTAGATATTTCTGACAGGTTTAAATATTGCAACGGAGAGATTGGACTGTGTTTGCAGAAAGATGTATGCTATTGGCACGAAATTAGATGCTGTTTTTGAAGTCTAGATACTCTTTTTGAAGACCATATACTGTTTTATGACGACTAGATACTTCAGACAGCTTCAAATGCTTCAAAAATGAGATGAAACGGTGTTTGCAAAAAGATGAGTGCTGTTTGAAGTAGCCTAAATACTACTTTTATATTCTGAAAATATTTCATGTATGCCAATTATTGGGATATCTCTACAATTTAATTATCTGAAAAAACTTGCGTTGATAAATATAACGTAGATGTCTAATCATTCTTTTTTTTTGGGAATGTTGCCGGAATATATATTTAATTGATTCCCTACTTCATGTACACATTACATAGCACTGTAAATAGTGCTATGTAAATGGTGTCTAGTCCAGGTATTTGATCCCATATAATAATAAATAATAATAAATCATTTATTGTTAATAATTTAATAGCAAAAACCTCTATAACATTCTTTACATTAAAAAAAAACTAAAATATGAACAAACGGTGTTGTTCGACATTCTTTGTCGTTCTTCCACAAACACCAACAGCAACAAAAATATTAACAAAAGAAAAGAAATTATACAGAAAGAAAGTAACCTATTAATACAAAAAAAATATATATATACAATTGCAAAACAGTAACCATAACAATAATTCCTGTAATAAGTACTAATGTCTGATATTCTGTAAAGCGCATTGAGCCGAGAACAAAACTGTCCAGTATCGACGCTTAAAAACCCCAACGGACGTGCACCGTCCCATAACTTTAATTACATAATTCATTAATTGAGTAATTTTGTAAGAATAACATTTTTTGAAAAACTGCCGGTTATGTATAGGCGATGTAAGTGTTCCTTTATATCTTATATTAAGGGTGTGCACGTCCGTTCTGAACTGTATCTTTTGATAAAGGTGGGGAGGCCGCGCCGACACTATAATGTTGAAGTAAGTTGTCGCACAATGCAATTTTCTACGATTTACCATGTTCAATTTACTTGAACCAATTTGTGACTGATGTGTTCTCGCCGTCTTATCCCGAAAATAAGTCAAAGGCATGTCTTTGAAAGAAAAGGGGAATACAAGGCATCTCCATAATTGAAAACTAACAGCACCAAGCTTTCACATAGCAAACGTCTACTGCTGCCAGACAGAAAATGACGAGCATTATAAATAATTTTCAATTGATTGTAAGCAGAACGGATCTTTTTATTGATGTATTCATTGAAAGTTAGGTTTTCATCAATGATCACACCAAGACTCTTCACTGAGTTTTTGCACGTCAATGGGCCACATCAGTTTTTGAAAGATATTAGTTTTTTTTACGGGAAACTAATTTTCAGACCATAATAATAACGTACGTTGCAGTTATCCCAGTTATAAATTCCGCGTTATTGAAAAATATGGAATTAAAATGTCTTTTTTTATTCGAGTCTTTAAAACGGCAACCAGCCGATGACGTAGCAGGAACTCTGTACACTGATTGGTTACCGTATTCCTTGTTTTCTTCGCCACAAACTTTAAACTGCATAAGACAGAGACCGATTGAGATCGATGTACATTTCCGTGACCGATGTATATCCATCTCTGTTCATAGCGTTTACCCTATTATGTTTCTCTCTTACTAATGAATATCGTATTCTACGATTCGATATCTTGTAACGTGTTTAATATATATGTGATTGATATGACATATTGTAATCAACAGTTTTCAAAGCGTTTTAAATAAACTTGAATAGTTTTGTTAAATATTAATATTTAGACTTAGCCAATAATATTTAGTGTTAGTGTTTTTTTAGTTAGTTAGATAGTTAGCAACCAATCCGATACGAGAGTTCTTGCTACGTCACAGCAGAACCGCGCCATGGGTCCGTTTAAACGTATTTTTTAATCAGACGTTTTCATGATTTTTTTTTGGGATGTTAGGAGCTGATTTAAAGAAAATAAAAAAATACGGCAAAATTATTTTTCTCTGTACTATTATATGCAACAATAAAAAAAATGACTGATGTGGTCCATTGTTTGTCCCCCATTCTTATGTCGATTCTATCTTTAATCCTCTCTCTAAGTTTCTTTGGACCAAAAACAATAACGTCTGTTTTTGATTGGTTATGTAACAGATTATGACGACGAGACACCTCCATAAGAGTGTCCAGATCGGCACAGGCCTCCTCCACCTCGTTCTCCCCAAAAGATCCATATAACTGTGTGTCATCTGCATATTGGTGTGTTTTACAGAAAGAAACAGATTTATAGAAATCGCATGTATAGATTGAAAATAAAAGTGGGGAAAGTACCGACCCCTGTGGTACACCAACCCTTACAGGTAACTTTTCAGACTCCCAGTCGTCCAAGCCAACGCACTGCATCCTACCGCCCAGGAAGCTGTTTAGCATGTTAATCGCCTTATCCTTCAAACCAATATAATGCAACTTTGCCAATAAAATTTTGTGACTTAAGGTATCGAAGGCCTTGGAGTAGTCAGAAGGCAGAGGACAGTGGCTTTACTATCATCCATCGCTCTCACCACATCGTCCACGATATCTAGCAAAGCAGTAACGCAGCTGAAACCCTGACGAAAGCCAGATTGCCGATCGGGTAGAATGTTATTATTCATAATATAATCGTTTAGTTGTTCAAACAAAACCCTCTCCATCACCTTGGCCAGAACCGGAAGAATACTAATCGGTCTTAGATCCGTCATCTTTTGTGGATTATTAATCTTGGGAAGGGGATTTATTAAAGATATTAAATACACCTATTTTATTTTTTCAAGTTCCTAATTTGTGTTTTTGCTATGTTTTTGGAAGTATTTTAACCCTCTATTACATAATTTATTTTATAGTTTGAAAAAAATTTTTTTTTTGCATTTTTTGTGATAAATGTGCATAGAAATAAGACACCTATGAGTTTTTTTTTTCAAAATTTGTATTTGTAGAGAAAAAAAAATGTGTTCCCAAATGGGCACATTGTGGGCTCAAAGTACATTTTTTTTTACATGGTGTGAAATGACTTGAAGCAATTATTTACTTTATTTAAACACAAATGTATTCCACATTTTTCGCACATTGTTCTGGATTTACCCTTGCAGTTAGGTTTTTTGCATCTTTCTCGGTTTTCTGTCTGTAAAGGCCAATGTCCAGTATTATCCAATATTATGTTTCTTGTTGGACGTGCTTCCAAACATTTTCTTTTAGGTGTGAAAGGAATGGGCGAGTCGATGGGCGTATTGGCGCCACTAGTGTTAGGTCGGCCTCTCTTTTTTGCCTTTATTTTTCCCACTAGACATAGATCTTGTGCTAGTATTGTTTTGAATTCCAATAGAGAAACCTTCTCATTCTTGTTTAGTAGTTTATTGATTCTTCTTGAAAGTAACCATGAATTTACTACCACAACGTCAAGCATGTGGCAAAATATGCGCATATACCATTTGCGGCTCTTCAATTTTATGGGATACAATCCTAATAGAGAATCCTGTAAATCTACCCCTCCCATGTGCATGTTGTAGATTGAAACAATGTCGGGACGATCAATTTCTTTCTTGCAGTTCTCCGACTTGAAAAAACGCTTTACTTTGGTAAGTGGAAATGTACCAGAGAATGTAGAAACTAATGTAACTAATCGATTATCATACCACTGCACAACATGAACATCTACTCCAGCAAGATTTGCAGTTTTCTCAATGTGTGAGCCTCGTCCC
This sequence comes from Onthophagus sagittarius, assembly GCA_036711965.1. NCBI lineage: Eukaryota > Metazoa > Arthropoda > Insecta > Coleoptera > Scarabaeidae > Onthophagus > Onthophagus sagittarius. The sequence goes on along the minus strand of JASERS010000009.1, from coordinate 13,280,013 downwards.
TTTCCCATTTCTTTTTCACTAACCATTTTTAGGCCCTTCAGCCGATTAGATCTTATTGTTGCCACACTTTGTATGCCTAATTTTCCCAGATAGGATAACAAATTTATACCAGAAAAATAATTGTCATAGTAAACCTTATGATTTTTGTCTCTCGGAATTGGTCTACATAAACGGACGATGATATTGCTGGCAGCTCCAAGATTTGGTTCCCCTGGCAATAGATTTTTGTCAGCTTTACTATTGCAAAGCTCAAAATTTGTACTGAAGCCACTTACTCCTGATAAGACATACATTTTGTAACCCCATTTGTGTGGCTTTTTGGGATTATATGTCTTTAAAGATGTTCTTCCCTTGAATGGAATAATTTGTTCATCACAGGATAAATTTTCCTCAAAAGGGATTTTTTGGCAGGATTTCTTTATTTGATTCAATACCGGCATAATTTTATGTGTGCTTCCAGTGGCTAAGGTATTATCTGAGAAATGCAAAAAACGTTTCAGCTCCTCAAATCTATTGAGAGGCATGATGTCTGCTATTTGTGGTGTTCTTGTATTGGCCGACCAGTACCTACGCGTTGAGTGCTGCCTTATCAAAGACATCCATATAACTATCCCCAAAAACTGCTCAATTTCTTTAGCATCAGTTCTCAAAGGCCTGTCAGGTCTTCTTTGTGTGCTGTACAAACATGTTTGCTCAACCACCCACCATAGATATAAAATCATCAGACATAAAGAATTTGAATAGACGATATGCACTTTGTAATTCTAAAATATATTCTGGAAGATCGCATTCTCCAAAAAACTTATTACCCTGTGGATCTCTATTAGTTTTTGAAGATTTCCAAGTAACATTTTCAACATTTTAAAAGAAAAATCTCGTATTTGGGGGAAGATCAAATAACTGCGTCAAAGGTATGTCGTCTGGGTCCTCAATATCCTGGGATTCAATCTCGTCATCATCTAAGTCGTGAGGAACCTGTACTTCCACTGCAGAGAAAAATATGCATATGAACATCAAGACCAAACTATTTTTACTGGCATAAAATTTACCTTTATCATCATCTGATAGCTCAGAATCCTCGCTATCTGAAGGAATATCTCGAATTGCATCAACTTGAACTTTTTTTCTTCCATAAAAAGCGCTTGGTCTAATTGTTGGAAAATCGCCCGGAAAATCCATTGTGGATCGTCTGTGTGTATCTTCTTTCTCCATTCCTTCTGTTTTCCTTCTTTCCATTTCTTCTTCACCATCACGTCGAGTGTCTTCCACCAGGTCTTTTGGTCTTCCTCCAAGGCCCCAAACAAATAAAATACAACTTGAGCTTTTAATTATCTATTACCTTAAACGTACCTAGGAGCGGGGCTGGAGATTCGCCCCGCTTTACCCTTCTCCCTTCCGGCTCGTCGCCATAGTTTCCCTCCTCGGCGTCCTTCTCCTTCCTGTCCTGGTCTTATTGGCCTCCAGAAACCGGAATAAAAACATTCCTTTAAACTTTAACTCAAAACTGTTTCCCTTACTTTACCTGGGTGGGAGAGGCTTTAACATAAAGCCTCCCCTACGGTTCTCCCCTCCTCTCCTCCTCTTGGTCTTTCACTGGATTCCCTCTCTCTCCTCCCTCTCCTTTTGCCTATCACGTTTCTAAAGAAATTTTCCATTATGTTCCAATTCTCCTCCTTTTCTAGCATTTTCTTCAGGCAGTTGGTTGGTGTTACTGTTTCTCCTATTTGTATATTGGTGTCTGTCTCTCTCTTTCCCATCTTCCGCAATTGAAGATGGTGTGTTCTACGTCGTCCCTATCGCCGCAGTATACACACTCTTCCTTGTCAGCCCTTTTGTACCGGAACAAGTAAGCTCTAAAACATCCATGTCCCGTGAGAACTTGGCTTGTATGGTAGTTTACGCTTCCCCATTTTCTATTCAACCAGGGCTCGATGTCCGGTAGGATTTTCTTCGTCCATCTTCCCTTTCCCGTATCCTTTCTCCACCTTTCTTTCCACTCCTCCAGGAATCCTTCTCTAAACACTTCCCTTTCCATGTTTTCTTCCTTTGTAATGCTTCTGCTGCTAATTATTAGGTTCATGGGCATGGAATCGCCCAGCACTTGCAAAACCTCCGTGGATACAGTTCTATAGGAGCTCGTTATTCTTATTAAAATGTTTCGCTGTATTCTTGTCAGTTTTGTTATATTTCTATTAATTTTCGTAGCATCTTTCCATGCTCTGCATGCATACAGCAGTTGTGAAAAAATTACTGCTCCTATTAGCTTTCTTTTTTCAGAAACCGGCCCATAGGTTGCACCCATCACTCTCTGCAATGCCCTCACCGTCCTTTGTGCTTTGTCTGAGACGTACTTTACATGTTGGTGCCATTTCAGGTCCTTACCCAGTATCACTCCTAAGTATTTTACTTCGTTCGTGGTCTCTATCCTATGATCCTTGATGACGATTTCAAGTTCTTTCCTTATCTTTCTGCTCCTCAGGAGCACCGCCTCCGTTTTCTCTGCAGCAAGTTCTAATCCCATCTCGTTCATTTCATTGATTATCCTGTATATTGTTGTCTGCGCAGTCTTTTCTATCTCTTCCGTATTCCACCCCGTGACTATCATCGCCAGATCATCGGCATACGCTATCAGTTTCACTTCTTCTGTGTCTTTTATCTGTTGGAGCAGTTCAGCAGGTCAACAAGTTATGACCTGCTGCAAAAAAAGGAACGAACGAAATATATCGAATTATGCATTATTCTACTCCTAACACTTGAAACTAAGTATAAAAAATACATACTTACCAGAAAATAACCCTAGAAACTAGATTTGATCTTCTAAAATCAATCAAAATGATCAAGTGGCCATTGATTCGACGCGAATTGTATATAAATGCAACACACCAACACAAACACCACCTCTCGGACAAAAAATTTACGAAAGGTAGAAAACTATACTAGATATTCATAATGTATCTATCAGTTTCGCCGCTTAATACAACATATGGCCACTTTATTGGCTTAGAATGTTGTGTTCCCAAAAGGGAACATTATGCAATAGAGGGTTAAGTCTTCTGGAAACATTGCAAACCTCCTAAAAGCATTTCAAATCTCTGCAAGCAATATTAAATTTTTTAAAAGCGGTAGCAAGTCTTTCAAAGGCAGTAGTAAATCTTCTGGAAGCAGTTCAAGTCTTTTGGAAATAGTATTGAGTTCTTCAAAGATAGTATCGAGTCTCTTGGAAGCTTTTCCAAACCTCTTTAAGCAGTATCAAATCTTCTAGATGTAATATCGGGCCTTTTAGAAGCAAAATCAAGTCTTCTGAAGGTACTTCAAATTTTCCAGAGGCGATTTCTTTATCAATCCTATTTGTGAACCATTTCCTTTAAAGTTTTTTACATAAGTTTCTGTCAAATCTGCTGCTTCGCAAATCTCCATTGCTTTATATAATGTAAAATCATATTTAAAGCTACCTGTCCTTAATCTTTTTGTCGTCTTTACCTCATACCATTCCTAAAATTAAATTTAAATTTATGTCTTGTTAAATTTAAATCGTGTTCAACGCTTAATCGAGAGTTTTATTGGTATAAATGATAAAAATCCTTTTTAAAAATAGATTTTCGTCAAAAAACTTCGTTATCGATTCAATTAATTAACATATACGTAATTATAATATATTTTTGTTTTAGCTGTGGAATTAAACTGTTACGCCTCAGGTTACCCAACACCAAAAATCTCTTGGCGTCGCGAAAACAACGCAATCCTCCCAACGGGCGGTTCAATTTACCGCGGAAACGTCCTAAAAATCAAACGCGTCCGCAAAGAAGACCGAGGCACCTATTATTGCGTCGCGGAGAACCTCGTCGGAAAAGGAACCCGCCGCAACATGAACGTAGAAGTCGAATTCGCCCCCGTAGTCACCGTCCCAAGACCCCGCGTCGGCCAAGCTTTACAATACGACATGGACATGGAGTGCCACATCGAAGCATACCCCCTCCCATTGATTATTTGGCTCAAAGACGGAGTTGTGATATCATCGAATCAACATTATAGTGTCTCAACTTTCGGTGCTGCCGAAGAATTTACTGATAGTACTTTACGTGTGATTACGATTGAGAAGAAACAATATGGGAAGTACGTTTGTAAGGCGATGAATAAATTGGGGAGATCTGAAGCTGAAGTTGATTTATTCGGTAAATAAATAATTAATTTTTTTGAAATCATTTTGAGTTAATTTTTGTTGTTTTAGAATCGATAGTGCCTATTTGCCCCCCGGCTTGTGGGCAATCTTACACCGGAAATACCGTTGCCTTATCGTCTTCATCCATCTTAATATTATGTTTGGTTGTGTTTTTAAGGTTTTAATTATAAATTAATTAAAATGTTTCTTTTTATGATTGGAATCTCATTAATCATACTCATGTACGTTAAAAATTTTAAAATAATTAGTATTATTTATTTTGACGACTCAAAGGCTGCTTTTTTGTTGTATATAATTGAGTCCATTTTTTGGAATTAAATTAATTTAATTTAATTTTTTTGAGTTGAAATAAAAATGGGATAATAATAATAATTACAATATCGATGATGATAATAATAACACAATAGAAGTTAAGATGATACAACATGTAGTATTTTTTTATTGCAGGCACTAACGATATTATTAATGATAGTATTTTTTATGCACTCTATTTGTAAATAAATTCGATCGATATTATTTTAAATATTGTAAGGATTTTTTTTGTACTTTGTAATTTTGTACAAATAAAGAATACGTTTTAATAAAAAAAATATTTATTTTTAACACATCTTATTCTCTAATAATTATTTAAATTAATAATTATTAAAAAAAAATAGGCAACCCAATTTACATTGCAACAATATGTGTTATTTCATCTAAATTAATAATAATATTTTTTTTTAATTTCTCATTCTCTAGATAAAAACAAACTCGTAAATTAAATTAAATCAAATTAAATTTAATTTATCAAAATTTTCTAATCAATTTTGATAAGCCATAGTTTATTTTTATTCCTTATCAAAATCTTATCGCCCAATTAATCCAATTTTAATCATTCAAAATGACGCAATCCCCAAAAACATTAAGAAATAATCCCCGCAAGAAATCAATATAAAAGCAACGAACGATTTCTTTTAAGAAAATTAAACTCGTCTCATTAATTATTAATGACCATCCATAATTAATTATAATCTAAGTATAAAAATGACAACATTGAAATGATTTAGCAGCTCCATCTATTGGGAATTATATCTAATTTATTTCCTGGATTTCAAGGAAATATGAATCGATGATTTTGCGTCTCTTTTTGGATCGTTTAAAATGATAAAGAGGGAAAATTTAATAAATCTGGAAATGACCTCAAAGCGGTAAAAACCGGGTTTTAGATTTGGAGGGGGTAAAAAAGACGGAATCGATTGGATAAAAATGACAGTATCATTACCGGCTTGACGCGGACGCCATTTGCATTCACTCGTCAACGCGATTTCGAGTTATTCACGTCTTTTTTAAATAATCCAAGCGAATTTTCACGCTAAAATAATGGCTGTTCACATTAAAGACAAAGTAAGTTAATCCTCTTATTCGTATCAATAAATTATTAATAAATCAAAATTAAAAAAAAAATGTGTCGAGGTGTGGTTAGGTGATGTCTGTCACTTGTCATTTTTGTATTTGAAGGTTATGTGAAAGGATTTTTATGATTAATAAATTTTTTCTTAATGAATTTTTTTAGGATGATTTCTCAACGAAATTAACCGACGCCGGAGATTCTTTGGTAGTCGTCGATTTTTTCGCGACATGGTGCGGCCCGTGCAAAATGATCGCCCCAAAATTGGAGGAGTTAGCGAAAGAGAACAGCAACATCCTCGTTTTGAAAGTGGACGTGGACGAATGCGAAGACATCGCGATGGAATACAACATAACATCGATGCCCACTTTTATTTTCATCAAAAGCAAGAAAGTGGTGAACCAATTTAGCGGGGCTAATTACGATAAACTCAAACAGATGATTGTCGAGTTAAAGTAGAGAAATAAAAAACGAATTGCCTAAAAAAATATTTCACAATCTATTTTACTTTTGGCTTTAACGATTAAAACTTAAAATTTAAATATTATTATGTAATTTCTTTTCTATTCGTATTATGGTGTATATTAAAAAGATTTATTTTTTTTGGAGTTTGTTAAATTTAAATTTCCGGGATGGGTGACTTAATAAAGTTTGGTTGCTCTTTTCGGGTGTCCTGTTGCCTTAAGATTCCATTTGTATACTTAATATAATATAAAGATGTAATTGTGACGTGTTATTGTATTTTTTCATGTTTAATTCACTCCGTTGTTGTAATAATTAAATATGTAGAATTGTGCAACTTGAATAAAATTGAACAAATAAGAATTAATACGTGTTATATTAATTTCTATACTTGATACACAAATGTCTTCAAAAAATTTTTCGAAAAATAACTAAACTTTGATATTGTTTATAATCATTAAAGTATACATCTTTAGCTTCAATTTGATGTATATAACTCATATTAACTCACAAAGATTAAGGAGAAATGATTCATTTTAAAAATTAAAATATTGGGTTAAATGAATTGTCATTTTTAATCTTTGTAATATCTCAAAAATTCTTTTTTGTAACGTTAATATTGTTTATAAAAATTAAAATATACACTTTTCGCTTTAATTTGAGGTATAAAACTCATCTTAATTCGCAAAAATTAATGAAATATGATTAATTGAAATTTCTCCTCTTAAAAGTTTGATTAAATCAAAATGTCAAATTAAATTTTTGGAATAACTCAAAAATTCTTTTTTGTATCTATAATATTATTTATAAATTTAAAAAAACAAGCTTTAAGCTTCAACCTGATGTATATAACTCATCTTAAATTGCAAAGATTAAGCAGAGAGAATTAATTAGAATTTCTTCCTTTATAAGTTGGATTAAATCAAAATGTCAATTCCAATTTTTCAAATATCTCAAGAATTCTTTTTTGTAACTATAATATTATTTATAAATATTAAAATATAAACTTTAAGCTTCAATTTGATGTACATAACTCATCTTAACTCGCAAAGATTAAGGAGAGATGATTGATTAAAATTTCTTCCTTTGAAAGTTGGATTTAATCAAATGTCAATTCCAAGTTTTCTAATATATCAAAAATTCTTTTTTGTAATCATAAAATTATTTATAAATATTAAAATATAAACTTTAAGCTTCAATTTGATGTACATAACTCATCTTAACTCTCAAAGATTAAGGAGAGATGATTGATTAAAATTTCTTCCTTTGAAAGTTGGATTTAATCAAATGTCAATTCCAAGTTTTCTAATATATCAAAAATTCTTTTTTGTAATCATAAAATTATTTATAAATATTAAAATATAAACTTTAAGCTTCAATTTGATGTACATAACTCATCTTAACTCGCAATGATTAAGGAGTGATGATTAATTAAAATTTCTTCCTTTAAAAGTTGGGTTAAATCAAATGTCAATTCCAATTTTTCAAATATCTCAAAAATTCTTTTTTGTAACTATAATATTATTTATAAATATTAAAATATAAACTTTAAGCTTCAATTTGATGTACATAACTCATCTTAACTCGCAATGATTAAGGAGTGATGATTAATTAAAATTTCTTCCTTTAAAAGTTGGGTTAAATCAAATGTCAATTCCAATTTTTCAAATATCTCAAAAATTCTTTTTTGTAACTATAATATTATTTATAAATATTAAAATATAAACTTTAAGCTTCAATTTGATGTACATAACGAATCTTAACTCGCAATGATTAAGGAGTGATGATTAATTAAAATTTCTTCCTTTAAAAGTTGGGTTAAATCAAATGTCAATTCCAATTTTTCAAATATCTCAAAAATTCTTTTTTGTAACTATAATATTATTTATAAATATTAAAATATAAACTTTAAGCTTCAATGTGATGTACATAACTCATCTTAACTCGCAATGATTAAGGAGTGATGATTAATTAAAATTTCTTCCTTTAAAAGTTGGGTTAAATCAAATGTCAATTCCAATTTTTCAAATATCTCAAAAATTCTTTTTTGTAACTATAATATTATTTATAAATATTAAAATATAAACTTTAAGCTTCAATTTGATGTACATAACTCATCTTAACTCGCAATGATTAAGGAGTGATGATTAATTAAAATTTCTTCCTTTAAAAGTTGGGTTAAATCAAATGTCAATTCCAATTTTTCAAATATCTCAAAAATTCTTTTTTGTAACTATAATATTATTTATAAATATTAAAATATAAACTTTAAGCTTCAATGTGATGTACATAACTCATCTTAACTCGCAATGATTAAGGAGTGATGATTAATTAAAATTTCTTCCTTTAAAAGTTGGGTTAAATCAAATGTCAATTCCAATTTTTCAAATATCTCAAAAATTCTTTTTTGTAACTATAATATTATTTATAAATATTAAAATATAAACTTTAAGCTTCAATTTGATGTACATAACTCATCTTAACTCGCAATGATTAAGGAGTGATGATTAATTAAAATTTCTTCCTTTAAAAGTTGGGTTAAATCAAATGTCAATTCCAATTTTTCAAATATCTCAAAAATTCTTTTTTGTAACTATAATATTATTTATAAATATTAAAATATAAACTTTAAGCTTCAATGTGATGTACATAACTCATCTTAACTCGCAATGATTAAGGAGCGATGATTAATTAAAATTTCTTCCTTTAAAAGTTGGGTTAAATCAAATGTCAATTCCAATTTTTCAAATATCTCAAAAATTCTTTTTTGTAACTATAATATTATTTATAAATATTAAAATATAAACTTTAAGCTTCAATGTGATGTACATAACTCATCTTAACTCGCAATGATTAAGGAGTGATGATTAATTAAAATTTCTTCCTTTAAAAGTTGGGTTAAATCAAATGTCAATTCCAATTTTTCAAATATCTCAAAAATTCTTTTTTGTAACTATAATATTATTTATAAATATTAAAATATAAACTTTAAGCTTCAATGTGATGTACATAACTCATCTTAACTCGCAATGATTAAGGAGTGATGATTAATTAAAATTTCTTCCTTTAAAAGTTGGGTTAAATCAAATGTCAATTCCAATTTTTCAAATATCTCAAAAATTCTTTTTTGTAACTATAATATTATTTATAAATATTAAAATATAAACTTTAAGCTTCAATTTGATGTACATAACTCATCTTAACTCGCAATGATTAAGGAGTGATGATTAATTAAAATTTCTTCCTTTAAAAGTTGGGTTAAATCAAATGTCAATTCCAATTTTTCAAATATCTCAAAAATTCTTTTTTGTAACTATAATATTATTTATAAATATTAAAATATAAACTTTAAGCTTCAATTTGATGTACATAACTCATCTTAACTCGCAATGATTAAGGAGTGATGATTAATTAAAATTTCTTCCTTTAAAAGTTGGGTTAAATCAAATGTCAATTCCAATTTTTCAAATATCTCAAAAATTCTTTTTTGTAACTATAATATTATTTATAAATATTAAAATATAAACTTTAAGCTTCAATTTGATGTACATAACTCATCTTAACTCGCAATGATTAAGGAGTGATGATTAATTAAAATTTCTTCCTTTAAAAGTTGGGTTAAATCAAATGTCAATTCCAATTTTTCAAATATCTCAAAAATTCTTTTTTGTAACTATAATATTATTTATAAATATTAAAATATAAACTTTAAGCTTCAATGTGATGTACATAACTCATCTTAACTCGCAATGATTAAGGAGTGATGATTAATTAAAATGTCTTCCTTTAAAAGTTGGGTTAAATCAAATGTCAATTCCAATTTTTCAAATATCTCAAAAATTCTTTTTTGTAACTATAATATTATTTATAAATATTAAAATATAAACTTTAAGCTTCAATTTGATGTACATAACTCATCTTAACTCGCAATGATTAAGGAGTGATGATTAATTAAAATGTCTTCCTTTAAAAGTTGGGTTAAATCAAATGTCAATTCCAATTTTTCAAATATCTCAAAAATTCTTTTTTGTAACTATAATATTATTTATAAATATTAAAATATAAACTTTAAGCTTCAATTTGATGTACATAACTCATCTTAACTCGCAATGATTAAGGAGTGATGATTAATTAAAATTTCTTCCTTTAAAAGTTGGGTTAAATCAAATGTCAATTCCAATTTTTCAAATATCTCAAAAATTCTTTTTTGTAACTATAATATTATTTATAAATATTAAAATATAAACTTTAAGCTTCAATTTGATGTACATAACTCATCTTAATTTGTAATAATGAAAGAAATGTGATTAAATGAAGTTTCTTCCTTAAAAGGATGTGTTAAGTTAAGAATCAATTTAGATTAATCAATTCCTAAAAAATTTCTTTATTTATCCTCGATTATTCTTTATTAACATTCAAATATAAATCTAAAATTACAACAAATTCTGTTTTTACTAAAAAATTAATTATTAATAATTTCAAAATCGATAAAACAGAAATCTCCTCGTTTAATGACATTTGAGGTTAGTTTGAATTAACCTCAAAATATTCTTTTTAATTCTTCACCCCGTTTTCTTCTAATTCTTACAAAAAGAAAGTGTTCATATTCACTGATTAAGATTTATCCTAATTATTATTATCATTCCTTTTCATATCGAATAAAATGGGGTCCGAATCTGAATTTGGCCCTAAAAAGCACCCTGTTTGTTTGATCACTCTCGGAATGGCCGGATCTGGTAAAACCTCCTTAGTTCAAAGGCTAAGTAATTCCCAAAAGAAGCCTTACATCGTCAATTTAGACCCGGCTTGTTTACAAGTTCCTTATTTTGCAAATATTGGTAAGAATTAAGTTTGAGGTTTTATCGATTATATTAATAAAACGTTAATTTTAGATATAAGAGACACAGTTAAATACAAAGAAGTTATGAAGCAATATAAATTGGGCCCAAATGGAGGTATTGTCACCTCCCTTAATCTATTTTCAACTAAATTTCCTGATGTAATCAAGTTTATTGAGAAAACGGAGCATGAATTGTGTGTTTTAGACACTCCGGGTCAAATTGAAGTGTTTACTTGGTCAGTTTCGGGTACAATTATAACAGAAACTTTAGCATCAAGTTTCCCAACGGTCGTTTTATATGTAATTGATACAGTAAGAAGCACGAACCCTGTTACGTTTATGTCAAACATGCTTTATGCATGCTCAATTCTTTATAAATCTCGTTTACCTTTTATTGTTGTTATGAACAAAACCGATGTGGTTAATCATAATTACGCTAAAGATTGGATGAGCGATTTTGAGACATTTCAAGAAGCTTTAGAAGCTGATGAGAACTATATTAGCAATTTAACTCGATCCATGGCGCTAACTTTGAACGAATTCTATCAAAATTTGAAGGTTTGTGGGGTTTCTGCTGCAACTGGAGAAGGAATTGATGAGTTATATCGATTAATCGAAGAAGCTAGGTTGGAATATGAAAAGTAAATCAAATTAAAAATCGTTATTAAGTATAATTTAATTAATTCTTTTTGATTTAGTGATTATCGAGTTGAGTGGGAAAAAATAAAAAAAGAAAGTGAGAAGAAAAAAAATTCTGTTAAAGAAAATGTTGGGGATGGACCATCTTCGTTATTAACTGATGAGCCTTTGGGACGAGAGAGATCTGAAGTGTCTATAAGACCATCCGGGAATGGGGGGGAGAGTAGCGAAGACTCAGAAGGGGAAGAAATCCATCCGTTTGAAATGGAGGAGGAGGCGGAAAATTTTAGGAAGGTTCTCGAAAAGCAAAGAGAAATGCAGATTAAAAGGGCGCAAGAAGCTGAGGCTAAAAAGAAGGGAGGTTAAAGAAATAAGAACGAACGGTTTGTATTAAATATAAAGATTAATAAAAGTTATTCCATTTGTCTTAATCGTCAAATTTGAGTTGGTTGATCCTGCTTAATTTTTAGGGGTTAAGATAAGATTTATACATCAAAATGAAGCTAAAGGTGTGTATTTTAATGTTGGGAAAGAATGTTTGAGTTTAAAAAAGGAATTTTTGGGGAATTGCAAAAATAGAAATTGACGTTTAACTTAACCTAACTTTTAAAGGAAAAATTTTAATTAATGATTAAGATTTAATTTTTGCTAGTGATAATGCGATTTATACACCAAATTGAAGCTGAAATTGCTTATTTTGAAATTGATATAAAATATTTGAGTTTAAAAAAGAAAATTTTGGTGAATTGTTAAAATCAAAATTGACGTTTAACTTTTTAATGAAGAAATTTTAATTAATAATTGAGAATTAATTTTTGCGAGTTAAGATGAGTTATATACATCAAATTGAAGCTTAAAGTTCATATTTTAATATTTATAAATAATATTATAGTTACAAAAAAGAATTTTTGAGATATTAGAAAAATTGAAATTGACGTTTGATTTAACCCAACTTTTAAAGGAAGAAATTTTAATTAATCATCACTCCTTAATCTTTGCGAGTTAATATGAGTTATGTACATCAAATTGAAGCTTCAAGTTCATATTTTGATATTTATGAATAATATTATAGTTATAAAAAAGAATTTTTGAGATATTAGAAAAAATTGAATTGGCGTTTGATTCAACCCAACTTTTAAAGGAAGAAATATGAATTAATCATCACTCCTTAATCTTTGCGAGTTAAGATGAGTTATGTACATCAAATTGAAGCTTAAAGTTCATATTTTAATATTTATAAATAATATTATAGTTACAAAAAAGAATTTGTGAGATATCAGAAAAATAGGAATTGACATTTGATTTAACCCAACTTTTAAAGGAAGAAATTTTAATTAATTATCTCTCCTTAATCTTTGCGAGTTAAGATGAGTTATGTACATCAAATTGAAGCTTAATGTTCATATTTTAATATTTATAAATAATATTATAGTTACAAAAAAGGAATTTTTGAGATATTAGAATAATTTGAATTGACATTTGATTTAACCCAACTTTTAAAGGAAGAAATTTTAATTAATTATCTCTCCTTAATCTTTGCGAGTTAAGATGAGTTATGTACATCAAATTGAAGCTTAAAGTTCATATTTTAATATTTATAAATAATATTATAGTTACAAAAAAGAATTTTTGAGATATTAGAAAAATTGAAATTGACGTTTGATTTAACCCAACTTTTAAAGGAAGAAATTTTAATTAATCATCACTCCTTAATCATTGCGAGTTAAGATGAGTTATGTACATCAAATTGAAGCTTAAAGTTTATATTTTAATATTTATAAATAATATTATAGTTCCAAAAAAGAATTTTTGAGATATCAGAAAAATAGGAATTGACATTTGATTTAACCCAACTTTTAAAGGAAGAAATTTTAATTAATCATCTCTCCTTAATCTTTGCGAGTTAAGATGAGTTATGTACATCAAATTGAAGCTTAAAGTTCATATTTTAATATTTATAAATAATATTATAGTTACAAAAAAGGAATTTTTGAGATATTAGAATAATTTTAATTGACATTTGATTTAACCCAACTTTTAAAGTAAGAAATTTTAATTAATTATCTCTCCTTAATCTTTGCGAGTTAAGATGAGTTATGTACATCAAATTGAAGCTTAAAGTTTATATTTTAATATTTATAAATAATATTATAGTTACAAAAAAGAATTTTTGAGATATCAGAAAAATAGGAATTGACATTTGATTTAACCCAACTTTTAAAGGAAGAAATTTTAATTAATCATCTCTCCTTAATCTTTGCGAGTTAAGATGAGTTATGTACATCAAATTGAAGCTTAAAGTTCATATTTTAATATTTATAAATAATATTATAGTTACAAAAAAGGAATTTTTGAGATATTAGAATAATTTTAATTGACATTTGATTTAACCCAACTTTTAAAGTAAGAAATTTTAATTAATTATCTCTCCTTAATCTTTGCGAGTTAAGATGAGTTATGTACATCAAATTGAAGCTTAAAGTTTATATTTTAATATTTATAAATAATATTATAGTTCCAAAAAAGAATTTTTGAGATATCAGAAAAATAGGAATTGACATTTGATTTAACCCAACTTTTAAAGGAAGAAATTTTAATTAATCATCTCTCCTTAATCTTTGCGAGTTAAGATGAGTTATGTACATCAAATTGAAGCTTAAAGTTCATATTTTAATATTTATAAATAATATTATAGTTACAAAAAAGGAATTTTTGAGATATTAGAATAATTTTAATTGACATTTGATTTAACCCAACTTTTAAAGTAAGAAATTTTAATTAATTATCTCTCCTTAATCTTTGCGAGTTAAGATGAGTTATGTACATCAAATTGAAGCTTAAAGTTTATATTTTAATATTTATAAATAATATTATAGTTACAAAAAAGAATTTTTGAGATATCAGAAAAATAGGAATTGACATTTGATTTAACCCAACTTTTAAAGGAAGAAATTTTAATTAATCATCTCTCCTTAATCTTTGCGAGTTAAGATGAGTTATGTACATCAAATTGAAGCTTAAAGTTCATATTTTAATATTTATAAATAATATTATAGTTACAAAAAAGGAATTTTTGAGATATTAGAATAATTTTAATTGACATTTGATTTAACCCAACTTTTAAAGTAAGAAATTTTAATTAATTATCTCTCCTTAATCTTTGCGAGTTAAGATGAGTTATGTACATCAAATTGAAGCTTAAAGTTTATATTTTAATATTTATAAATAATATTATAGTTACAAAAAAGAATTTTTGAGATATCAGAAAAATAGGAATTGACATTTGATTTAACCCAACTTTTAAAGGAAGAAATTTTAATTAATCATCTCTCCTTAATCTTTGCGAGTTAAGATGAGTTATGTACATCAAATTGAAGCTTAAAGTTCATATTTTAATATTTATAAATAATATTATAGTTACAAAAAAGGAATTTTTGAGATATTAGAATAATTTTAATTGACATTTGATTTAACCCAACTTTTAAAGTAAGAAATTTTAATTAATTATCTCTCCTTAATCTTTGCGAGTTAAGATGAGTTATGTACATCAAATTGAAGCTTAAAGTTTATATTTTAATATTTATAAATAATATTATAGTTACAAAAAAGAATTTTTGAGATATCAGAAAAATAGGAATTGACATTTGATTTAACCCAACTTTTAAAGGAAGAAATTTTAATTAATCATCTCTCCTTAATCTTTGCGAGTTAAGATGAGTTATGTACATCAAATTGAAGCTTAAAGTTCATATTTTAATATTTATAAATAATATTATAGTTACAAAAAAGGAATTTTTGAGATATTAGAATAATTTTAATTGACATTTGATTTAACCCAACTTTTAAAGTAAGAAATTTTAATTAATTATCTCTCCTTAATCTTTGCGAGTTAAGATGAGTTATGTACATCAAATTGAAGCTTAAAGTTTATATTTTAATATTTATAAATAATATTATAGTTACAAAAAAGAATTTTTGAGATATCAGAAAAATAGGAATTGACATTTGATTTAACCCAACTTTTAAAGGAAGAAATTTTAATTAATCATCTCTCCTTAATCTTTGCGAGTTAAGATGAGTTATGTACATCAAATTGAAGCTTAAAGTTCATATTTTAATATTTATAAATAATATTATAGTTACAAAAAAGAATTTGTGAGATATCAGAAAAATAGGAATTGACATTTGATTTAACCCAACTTTTAAAGGAAGAAATTTTAATTAATCATCTATTCTTTGCGAGTTAAGATGAGTTATGTACGTCAAAATGAAGCTTAATGTTTATATTTTAATATTTATTAATAATGTTATAGTTACAAAAAAGAATTTTTGAGATATTACAACAATTTGAATTGACATTTGATTTAATCCATTTTTAAATGAACAGAATCTCATAATTAATTTTTATTTGGGCAACATATCGCCGCGTATCCAATCAAATCACATTGATATAGTCCAAAGGTCTTCATATCTATCAAATGTTGCAACATATCTGGGCATTCGTGGATGAATTTGCAATATCCACTTCCATTAATCGGAGTCAGTGGGCACGATCTTCTATTAACACTATGCATGGTTACATCAAGTTTGAATGAACCTTAACATGCAATAATAAATTTAATACTTTCTATTGTGTTTATTATAATAACTTATTTACCTTTATCTGTTATTAGAGTATTGTTTTGTAAAACATTTTCAATCCAAGGCATTTTGGTTTTAAGGTCATCAATGTTCTGGATATTATTATTATAACGAGTTAAAACTGGATAGCTTAAGCTTCCTTTTTCTGGTGTAACATACAAAGGAGTTTTCAGTATAATTGATTCCAAATTATTCGAAGATCCCTTTAAACCGGATCGTCGCTGATAACTTGGTGAACCCGAATAACTCGAAAACATCGGTCTATAAGAGTTATATCTTGAAGAGTGAACTTTTCTGTTACCTTAAAATGAATAATTATTTTTTTATTTTAACTTTTTTTTGCATCTCTTACTCCATGTGTTAAAATTAGCAACGGGCCTAAAACGACTTAAATCGGGTTCATCCCACCCTTCCCCCGCATCTTCTAAATCAACACTATTCGTCGAATTCGGTTTCACAACCACCATCGAACTCACCGGGGTTACAAAGCCGTATTTCAAAGCGATGTTGAGCGCCTTTTTTCTGAGTTCTTCGGTATTGTTTTTGCTTATTTCTTTCTCTTGGAGTAATTGTTGAACCGTTAAGTAAGCCCAAATTCGCTCCAATTTTCCGATTGGTTTTTTGATTTCCGGCACAAAATCGATTCGTCCTTTCGATGTTAAAGCTGATATTGTTGGAAGTGTTTCGAAGTTTTTATCTAAGATAATAGAAATGCAAAATAATATTCGTTAAGTTCCTACAAGTTATATTTTTGAAGAAATAGTGGCCGAGGTCGCTTGCGGCCGAGGCAGTAGAATTTACTATGTTTAACGTATCTCCTACAATTTACATTGTTAATGGAGTTGTAGCCGAGGTCGCTTGCGGCCGAGGCAGTAATTTGTTTTTGTCAATGGGATATATTAACGTATCTCCTTTAATTTACACCGTTAAAGGAGTTATAGCCAAGGTCGCTTGCGGCCGAGGCAGTAGAATTTACTATGTTTAACATATATTGGCGTATTTTCTATAATTTACACCGTTAAAGAAGTCATAGCCGAGGTCGCTTGCGGCCGAGGCAGTAGAATTTACTATGTTTAACATAAATTAGCGTATCTTCTATAATTTACACCGTTAAAAAAGTCATAGCCGAGGTCGCTTGCGGCCGAGGCAGTAGAATTTACTATGTTTAACATATATTAGCGTATCTTCTATAATTTACACCGTTAAAAAAGTCATAGCCGAGGTCGCTTGCGGCCGAGGCAGTAGAATTTACTATGTTTAACATATATTGGCGTATTTTCTATAATTTACACCGTTAAAGAAGTCATAGCCGAGGTCGCTTGCGGCCGAGGCAGTAGAATTTACTATGTTTAACATATATTGGCGTATTTTCTATAATTTACACCGTTAAAGAAGTCATAGCCGAGGTCGCTTGCGGCCGAGGCAGTAGAATTTACTATGTTTAACATATATTAGCGTATCTTCTATAATTTACACCGTTAAAAAAGTCATAGCCGAGGTCGCTTGCGGCCGAGGCAGTAGAATTTACTATGTTTAACATATATTGGCGTATTTTCTATAATTTACACCGTTAAAGAAGTCATAGCCGAGGTCGCTTGCGGCCGAGGCAGTAGAATTTACTATGTTTAACATATATTAGCGTATCTTCTATAATTTACACCGTTAAAAAAGTCATAGCCGAGGTCGCTTGCGGCCGAGGCAGTAGAATTTACTATGTTTAACATATATTACAGTATCTCCTATAACTTACATCTTTAAAAAAGTCATAGCCGAGGTCGCTTGCGGTCGAGGCAGTAAAGTTCTTTTTGTTAATGAGATATATAAGCGTATCTGCTATAATTTACACCTTTAAAGAAGTTAGAACCGAAGTCGCTTGCGGCCGAGGCTACAGTATTTACTTTGTTAAAAGTATATTAGTGCATATCCTCCAATTTGTACTGTTAAAGACATAATATCCGAGATCGCCTGCGGCCGAGCTAGTAGAGTTTTCTACGTTATAGATATATTAAGCAGTTCTTAAATTTTCACCCATTATGTAAGTAGTAGCCGAGCTCGCTTGGGCTAGTAAAATTGACCTTGTTAACGAAATATTAATATAACCGTTACATTGTAATAAATCCGTAATTACTAGGGTTGTACGGATTAATCGGCGACTAATCGGAAGAGCCGACTATTCGGCCACTTTTTAGTCGGCGATTAATCGGCTCATTAAACAATAAAACCAATTAGTCGGCGTTTATTATAATGCTGCAAAAAATATACCAACGAAAAATAAAATAAGAATAATGTTATGTATTTATTTATTACATAGTGAAAAATGATTAATTTTTGAATGTGGGTGTACTTAAAGTACCCATACACGCAATTTTTTTCTCAGCTTTGCTCAGAAGATTATAATATTCTTTATAAAAATAACACTGCCACAAATATCTGTATTACGAAAGAATAACCGAATATACCGTGTTATATGTATAATTATCGTGACCCACGTGAGTGCTGTAATTTTAGGTGTGTATCTCAATGTTTAGTGGCAAAATCGGTATTTCTAAATTAGTAACTAGACTGGAACCAGATGTTGATACCTGATCAATCGAATGTTATTGTTGCGATTTTTTAGTGCCTTTATGTTTCGAAATAGTTCTAGGAAACAGAATTATCATACTTGTTACAATCAGTGTTGAGCAAAGTGTCGATACTTGTCGATGGTATCGATACCTACCTCAGTATCGATATTCGCTATCAGCTATCAGCTACCAGCGACCAGTATCGGTATCGAAGTATGAAAAGTATTGAAATATCGAAAGTGTCGAAGTAATGCAACTTGTTTTATGTATACGCGAATTTGAGATTACAGTATATTTAAGATCAATATACATCAGCTCAATATCTGTCCTAAAGTACTTCAAGAGCTAATATACTTTGAAGATGACACTCAATATGTGGTCATTCCTTATTATTTAAATTCCTGTTACAATTAATAACTCGAAATTTTACGTATATTCTTGTTTTTTCGCGATGAGTCGATATGTTCTTAATAAGAGTTGAAGTGCGGAACTTATTTCGCTTTTATTTTGTCTTTATTATTTCCACCACTTTAACTCCAAAATTAAAATCTACGAAGGAAAATACATAAAAAATGTGCTTATTATATACATTATTTTATTATTAAAAAAATTATTTCCAATAAATCGATACTTTGAATAATATCGTTACCATAAAGGTATTAATACTCTATATCTTATTTATGCTACCGCCCAGCCCTAGTAGTTACTAAAGAGAAATGGAAAATTAATGGAAAAACAGCACATATTAACATGTCTGTGATTAACTAGTCATTGGACGGCTTCTTTCCGAGATGCAGCTGATAGGTTTAATATTAGCATAAGTTCCCTACAACCTGTAATTCAACGAAAAATTTATTTTATAAGCAATCCATTAGACGAAGTAAAGAGGGACGTACTGAGACAAAGAAAAAAGATGTAGAAAGACATTTTCGTACAAATTAATATCCTACAGTGATCAGATATGATCACCTCTCATCCTTCATTTTGTTTTCTATTTCTACTGTTCGAGCTGTGGCAAAATACGGTGCTAGTTCGCAGATAATTGTCCATAAGAAATCATAATTTTTTTTTGTAAATTGATACGTAATTCTCTGTTCGAATAAACCAACTGTAAACAAGTTAGCAGACTACAAAGTGATGAGTAGAAGCTTTAAAGCATAATAGCTCATGATATATGTAGTTTTTAGGATAATGTACAATATTTGGAATAGTTCATGTTATGAATAAGTTAGCAGACTTCAAACTGATGAGCAAGATTTTGGAGACATAATAGCTCACCCTGTCAACAAGTTGGCAGTCCTTCAAATAATATATAGTCTTTGAAATAGAATTGACTCATTCTATCAACAAGTTTGCAGACTTTAAGCTGATGAGCAGGCCTTTGGAGATATAACAGCTCTCAGCAGTCTTTAAGATGATGTATAGTGTTTAGAACAGGAATAACTCATGGTGCCATCAAGTTGGCAGACTTCAAACTGAGAAGCATGACTTTGGAGACATAAGTCTTTAAGATAATGTATAGTGTTTGGAATAATAATAGCTTAAAAATCAAAATAATGTATAGTCTGTGGAATGGTAATAGCTTATGCTGTTAGCAAGTTTGAAGACTTCAAAGTGATGAGCAGGACTTTGGAAATATAACAGCTCATGCTGCCAACAAGTTGGCAGACCTCAAATTGCCAAAAATGATTCTGAAGACATAATTCAGGTCATGCTGCCAATAAGGTAGTAGTTTTTAAGATAATATACAGTGTTTTGAACAGTAAAAAGATAGTATACAGGTGTCCGGTATCTTGCGGATCAGAGGTATATAGCGATGTAGAGCACATCATTTTGAGACGATTTGTCTTATCAAATTTCTTCACATTGCTTATAACAACCGCACGGGAACTGTTTAAAAGACGTCTAATACCAACTCTCGGTGGAAGCTCATGTTCAGTCAAGTCGGCAGTCATTAAGATAACATATAGTCTGTGGTACAGTAATAGCCCATGCTGCCAAGAAGTGTGATGAGAAGGACTATAGAGACATAAAAGCTCATGCTGCCAACAAGTTGACAGTTGTTAAAATAATATATAATCTGTGGAACAGTAATAGCGCATGCTGTCAGCACGTTGGCAGTCTAAGATAATACATAGTCTGTGGAATAGTAATAGCTCATGCTGCCAATAAGTTGGCAGACTTCAAGCTGAGGAGCAGAACTATGGAGACAGAAGCACTCATAGTGTACAGTGTTTGAAACAGTAAGTTGACAAATTTCAAATTGATGAGCATGACTTTGGAGACGTAATAGCTCATGCTGCCAACAAGTTAGCAGTTGTTAAGATAATGTGCAGTGTTTGGAACAGTTCTAACTCATGTTCCTAGCAGGTTAACAGACTTCCAAATGATTAGCAGGGCTTTGGAGGTATAAATACTCACACTGCCAACATGTTGCCCGTCATTTAGATAACGTACAGTATCCAAAAGTAAAATCTAGGAAGAAAATACATAATAAATATGCTTATTATGCACTACTATTTCTAATAATTCGATGCTTTCGTTATTTTCGATACTTTTGATAGTTCGATACTTTCAGTACTTCGATATTTTCGATACTTTGAATAGTATCGATACCACGAATGTATCGATTCTCAATAACTGATTTAAAGTATCTCCCAGCTCTAGTTACAACAAGCTTATGTAGCATATAAGCGCTTCCAAAAGTATTCGAACACGTCCGAATTTTGGAATGATCGGCCGACTAATCGGTCCTTTTAAGGCCGCCTTAACCTCGGATCTTGGAGGGATACAAAACCTTCATGAGGCGTTCCCTAACGTCTGGACATCCCCGACACCTGGGGAAAATCCAAAATAATGGGCGGATATTTTACAATAATTTTCTGAGCCAATGAGAGCATTTGTGGAAGAGAAGAATTCCTCGCTATGACTCCTTTAACGCTGTAAACTGTATGAAATACGCTAATATATATTAGACATAGCAAATTCTACTGCCTCGATCGTAAGCGACCTCGGCTATGACTCCTTTAACGGTGTAATTTGTAGAAGATACGCTAATATATGTTAAACATAGTAAATTCTACTGCCTCGACCGCAAGCGACCTCGGCTATGACTCCTTAAACGGTGTAATTTATAGAAGATACGCTAATATATGTTAAACATAGTAAATTCTACTGCATCGGCCGCAAGCGACCTCGGCTATGACTTTTTTAACGGTGTAAATTATAGAAGATACGCTAATATATGTTAAACATAGTAAATTCTACTGCCTCGGCCGCAAGCGACCTCGGCTATGACTTCTTTAACGGTGTAAATTATAGAAAATACTCCAATATATGTTAAACATACTAAATTCTACTCCCGCGGCCGCAAGCGACCTCGGCTATGACTTCTTTAACGGTGTAAATTATAGAAAATACGCCAATATATGTTAAACATAGTAAATTCTACTGCCTCGGCCGCAAGCGACCTCGGCTATGACTCCTTAAACGGTGTAATTTATAGAAGATACGCTAATATATGTTAAACATACTAAATTCTACTGCCTCGGCCGCAAGCGACCTCGGCTATGACTTTTTTAACGGTGTAAATTATAGAAGATACGCTAATATATGTTAAACATAGTAAATTCTACTGCCTCGGCCGCAAGCGACCTCGGCTATGACTTCTTTAATGGTGTAAATTATAGAAAATACGCCAATATACGTTAAACATACTAAATTCTACTGCCTCGATCGCAAGCCACCTCCGCTATGACTCCTTAAACGGTGTAATTTGTAGAAGATACGCTAATATATGTTAAACATAGTAAATTCTACTACCTCAGCCGCAAGCGACCTCGGCTATTTATTTTAATGCTATTGTTATAAAAAAAATACATAAACCTTACCCATTTTTCCTGTAACAACAATCTCGCTTCCATGAAACATAATCGGAAAGATCGTCTTCGTAACTTCTTTAGCTTCCGAAACATATTTAAACGTAACGTTGTTCATAATCGGCGAAGAAATCAATCGATAAAAATCTTGCAATTGAATGGCAGCATCCCCGCCCTCATAAATATGTCTTGAAAAACCGTTATTTTTTAAACTCATCTTCTGTAAAAGTTTTTTTTCTGCACTGATCCCAAACGACAACGAATAAATAGGAGTTTTATATTTATTAGAATCGGTCACACCATCAATAATTCCATTACCCGTTATCCCAACATTCGCACTACCATCAGTTAAGAAAACGATAATCGGTTGAGGCTCGTTTGGATTACCATTTAACCGATTAACTAAATGTAAGGCAAATATTAACGCTTCGTAGATATTGGTCGCGGTGGTTGCTTGAAGATTAGAAACGATCGATTTCGCTTTTTCGATGTTATCGGGAGTTGCATCGTCACTCGGAGGGAGATTTAGATGATCTAAATGATGTGAGTATGTTATTATTTGGTTATCTAAAGTTAAGAGGTGCGCTTTAGTGCTGAATTCTATTAATGCGAATTTATCTTTTGGGTTTAATTCGGATAAAATTTTTTTCATTGCTGATTTTAATTGATTTATTTTTTGACCACTCATACTTCCGCTTGTATCTAAGACAAAGATTATATTTTTTCGTAAAGGTTCCATTTCTAAGGGGGCGAAAAAGTGGATGAAATAACCATCCTCTAATAAAACCTAAAAAAAAACAATAATAATTAAAATTCAATTGCAATTTTATATTTTTACTTCTCCCCCATTTTGACTTCTTTCAACATCATATTGCACAACAAATTGTCCCGATAACCCCCTTTTTACAGGTTTGTTAAGCATCTTAGCAAATTCTTTTTGTTTTTGAATATCGGGGTTAAAAGAAATTTTCGCACAAGTTTCATTAACCCTTTCAATAACCGCGTGTGGATCCAACTCCTCATTAGCTTCAACAATTTCATTTCCAGATCGAATTGGGGCAACTCGCACCATCCTCAACGGCAAACTCTCCTCAATTTTAACATCGACTTGAAGATCTTTAACGGGTTGTCTCGGATTAATATTAACAACTAACTCATATAAGTTATTTTTTCGTTCAAGTAACTCTTCGTAGGTTAAATAAAACGTTGCTTTAGTTGATGGTTCGATGTTAACGGAAACCGTGAAGCGATTTGAATCGCGCGAAACGACGTGAGCCGCTGTTTGGTCCATTTCGAGGGCGTTTTCGTAAATTTTTTGGGCCTCTTCTTTCTCTTTTACGTAGGCGAGGTAATCCCGGCCTTTTACGTTCATAATAAATTTCGAGATGAAAGCTTTTTCGGGGAGGATAACCGCGAAGGTGGCCTCCCGCGAAGAATTCGCCTCATTTCGAACTTTACTTGTGATTAAAGTTTGGGCGAATCTGTTTGTTACGTTCGATTGGATTCTCATCGAGTAAATTTTTGGGACATTTCTTTTATTAGTAATCACAACGTCTTCGTTTTCGGTGCTTCGAATCGCACGAGATTTTGATTCGAACGAATTTGAAGTAATTATTAAATCGGATTTGATTGGACTGAGGTTGATACATGATGATGTTGTTAAGATGGTAAAAAATAATAAGAATATTCTTCTCATTGTGACCACTAAAAATTAATTTACTACAGAATCAAACTCAATTTGATACTCACCACTGCAAATATTTTGTTATTGCTTATTTACCGAGTTAAACTTTCTTAAATACTTGATGACCAAAAAAATAAACAGATAATCTGCAGCAAACACGTAACGTTAGAGTTAACGATTCTTGGTACCGAGTTCAACAAAGTTATCGTTGTTTCTGTTACGCGTTTTTATCAAGAAGTGTAACAACGTAACATTAAACTTTGCAATAGGTAAAAAAAATGATCAACTTCAAAAACATGCCTATCCCATATGGGAGATAAGACATAATTATTGTCTCTAATTATAGCTTAAATCTTCCTCTTTAAAATGATGTATACCTCGCTGTTTCAATTTGAAATCGATATCATCGAAAGGAGTTAAAGTAATGAAGAGAAGAATAGATAAGAAGATAAGAATCGCAAAAATAATGCAAATAAATTCTTAATCTTTGCGAGTTAAGA
This sequence comes from Onthophagus sagittarius, assembly GCA_036711965.1. Classification (NCBI taxonomy): domain Eukaryota; kingdom Metazoa; phylum Arthropoda; class Insecta; order Coleoptera; family Scarabaeidae; genus Onthophagus; species Onthophagus sagittarius. The sequence goes on along the minus strand of JASERS010000009.1, from coordinate 13,255,238 downwards.
TGAGTTATGTACATCAAATTGAAGCTTAAAGTTTATATTTTAATATTTATGAATAATATTATAGTTATAAAAAAGAATTTTTGAGATATTAGAAAAATGAGAATTGACATTTGATTTAACCCAACTTTTAAAGGAAGAAATTTTAATTAATCATCTCTCCTTAATCTTTGCGAGTTAAGATGAGTTATGTACATCAAATTGAAGCTTAAAGATTATATTTTAATATTTATAAATAATGTTATAGTTACAAAAAAGAATTTTTGAGATATTAGAAAAATGAGAATTGACATTTGATTTAACCCAACTTTTAAAGGAAGAAATTTTAATTAATCATCTCTCCTTAATCTTGGCGAGTTAAGATGAGTTATGTACATCAAATTGAAGCTTAAAGTTCATATTTTAATATTTATAAATAATATTATAGTTACAAAAAAGAATTTTTGAGATATTAGAAAAATGAGAATTGACATTTGATTTAACCCAACTTTTAAAGGAAGAAATTTTAATTAATCATCTCTCCTTAATCTTGGCGAGTTAAGATGAGTTATGTACATCAAATTGAAGCTTAAAGTTCATATTTTAATATTTATAAATAATGTTATAGTTACAAAAAAGAATTTTTGAGATATTAGAAAAATTGGAATTGACATTTGATTTAACCCAACTTTTAAAGGAAGAAATTTTAATTAATCATCACTCCTTAATCTTTGCGAGTTAAGATGAGTTATGTACATCAAATTGAAGCTTAAAGATTATATTTTAATATTTATAAATAATGTTATAGTTACAAAAAAGAATTTTTGAGATATTAGAAAAATGAGAATTGACATTTGATTTAACCCAACTTTTAAAGGAAGAAATTTTAATTAATCATCTCTCCTTAATCTTGGCGAGTTAAGATGAGTTATGTACATCAAATTGAAGCTTAAAGTTCATATTTTAATATTTATAAATAATGTTATAGTTACAAAAAAGAATTTTTGAGATATTAGAAAAATTGGAATTGACATTTGATTTAACCCAACTTTTAAAGGAAGAAATTTTAATTAATCATCTCTCCTTAATCTTGGCGAGTTAAGATGAGTTATGTACATCAAATTGAAGCTTAAAGTTCATATTTTAATATTTATAAATAATGTTATAGTTACAAAAAAGAATTTTTGAGATATTAGAAAAATTGGAATTGACATTTGATTTAACCCAACTTTTAAAGGAAGAAATTTTAATTAATCATCACTCCTTAATCTTTGCGAGTTAAGATGAGTTATGTACATCAAATTGAAGCTTAAAGATTATATTTTAATATTTATAAATAATGTTATAGTTACAAAAAAGAATTTTTGAGATATTAGAAAAATGAGAATTGACATTTGATTTAACCCAACTTTTAAAGGAAGAAATTTTAATTAATCATCTCTCCTTAATCTTGGCGAGTTAAGATGAGTTATGTACATCAAATTGAAGCTTAAAGTTCATATTTTAATATTTATAAATAATGTTATAGTTACAAAAAAGAATTTTTGAGATATTAGAAAAATGAGAATTGACATTTGATTTAACCCAACTTTTAAAGGAAGAAATTTTAATTAATCATCTCTCCTTAATCTTTGCGAGTTAAGATGAGTTATGTACATCAAATTGAAGCTTAAAGATTTTATTTTAATATTTATAAATAATGTTATAGTTACAAAAAAGAATTTTTGAGATATTAGAAAAATGAGAATTGACATTTGATTTAACCCAACTTTTAAAGGAAGAAATTTTAATTAATCATCACTCCTTAATCTTTGCGAGTTATGATGAGTTATGTACATCAAATTGAAGCTTAAAGTTTATATTTTAATATTTATAAATAATGTTATAGTTACAAGAAAGAATTTTTGAGATATTAGAAAAGTTGCAATTGACATTTCATTTAACCCAACTTTTAAAGGAAGAATTTGAATTAATCATCTCTCCTTAATCTTTGCGAATTAAGATGAGTTATGTACATCAAATTGAAGCTTAAAGTTTATATTTTAATATTTATAAATAATGTTATAGTTACAAAAAAGAATTTTTGAGATATTAGAAAAATGAGAATTGACATTTGATTTAACCCAACTTTTAAAGGAAGAAATTTTAATTAATCATCTCTCCTTAATCTTTGCGAGTTAAGATGAGTTATGTACATCAAATTGAAGCTTAAAGTTCATATTTTAATATTTATGAATAATATTATAGTTACAAAAAAGAATTTTTGAGATATTAGAAAAATTGGAATTGACATTTGATTTAACCCAACTTTTAAAGGAAGAAATTTTAATTATTGATCTCTCCTTAATCTTTGCGAGTTAAGATGAGTTATGTACATCAAATTGAAGCTTAAAGTTTATATTTTAATATTTATAAATAATGTTATAGTTACAAAAAAGAATTTTTGAGATATTAGAAAAATGAGAATTGACATTTGATTTAACCCAACTTTTAAAGGAAGAAATTTTAATTAATCATCTCTCCTTAATCTTGGCGAGTTAAGATGAGTTATGTACATCAAATTGAAGCTTAAAGTTCATATTTTAATATTTATAAATAATGTTATAGTTACAAAAAAGAATTTTTGAGATATTAGAAAAATTGGAATTGACATTTGATTTAACCCAACTTTTAAAGGAAGAAATTTTAATTAATCATCTCTCCTTAATCTTGGCGAGTTAAGATGAGTTATGTACATCAAATTGAAGCTTAAAGTTCATATTTTAATATTTATAAATAATGTTATAGTTACAAAAAAGAATTTTTGAGATATTAGAAAAATGAGAATTGACATCTGATTTAACCCAACTTTTAAAGGAAGAAATTTTAATTAATCATCACTCCTTAATCTTTGCGAGTTAAGATGAGTTATATACATCAAATTGAAGCTTAAAGATTATATTTTAATATTTATAAATAATGTTATAGTTACAAAAAAGAATTTTTGAGATATTAGAAAAATGAGAATTGACATTTGATTTAACCCAACTTTTAAAGGAAGAAATTTTAATTAATCATCACTCCTTAATCTTTGCGAGTTAAGATGAGTTATATACATCAAATTGAAGCTTAAAGATTATATTTTAATATTTATAAATAATGTTATAGTTACAAAAAAGAATTTTTGAGATATTAGAAAAATGAGAATTGACATTTGATTTAACCCAACTTTTAAAGGAAGAAATTTTAATTAATCATCACTCCTTAATCTTTGCGAGTTAAGATGAGTTATGTACATCAAATTGAAGCTTAATGTTTATATTTTAATATTTATAAATAATATTGTAGTTACAAAAAAGAATTTTTGAGATATTAGAAAAATTGGAATTGACGTTTGATTTAACCCAACTTTTAAAGGAAGAAATTTTAATTAATCATCTCTCCTTAATCTTTGCGAGTTAAGATGAGTTATGTACATCAAATTGAAGCTTAAAGTTCATATTTTAATATTTATGAATAATATTATAGTTACAAAAAAGAATTTTTGAGATATTAGAAAAATTGGAATTGACATTTGATTTAACCCAACTTTTAAAGGAAGAAATTTTAATTAATCATCACTCCTTAATCTTTGCGAGTTATGATGAGTTATGTACATCAAATTGAAGCTTAAAGTTTATATTTTAATATTTATAAATAATGTTATAGTTACAAGATAGAATTTTTGAGATATTAGAAAAGTTGCAATTGACATTTCATTTAACCCAACTTTTAAAGGAAGAATTTGAATTAATCATCTCTCCTTAATCTTTGCGAATTAAGATGAGTTATGTACATCAAATTGAAGCTTAAAGTTTATATTTTAATATTTATAAATAATGTTATAGTTACAAAAAAGAATTTTTGAGATATTAGAAAACTTTGAATTGACATTTCATTTAACCCAACTTTTAAAAGAAGAAATTTTAATTAATCATCTCTCCTTAATCTTTGCGAGTTAAGATGAGTTATGTACATCAAATTGAAGCTTAAAGTTTATGTTTTAATATTTATAAATAATATTATAGTTACAAAAAAGAATTTTTGAGATATTAGAAAATTTTGAATTGACATTTCATGTAACCCAACTTTTAAATGAAGAAATTTCAATTAATGATTTCTCCTTAATTTTTGAGTGTTGAGCTGATTTATATACATTAAATTGAAGCTTAAAATGTATATATTAATATTTATAAACAATACTGCAGTTACAAAGAAGAATTAAGTTAATTAAGAATCTCTCCTTAATCTTTCCGAGTTATTATAAGCTATGTATGTACATCAAATTGAAGGTCAACTTATAGCTTAAATCTTCTTCTTTAATGTAATACATCCCTCCTTAGATTGTACATTAAATTCTTGAAAATACTATGATTACGATTAATTGTTATATATTAAATTCGAAGTTTAAATTTTATTATTTATTTAAAAAACGTTATAAATCAGTCTTATCTTACACCAATAATGATTAATACTTAAAACTTATTCAACTAAAGGTCCCCAAAAATATTTGCTAATTCTAGTTTCATCCTCGGAAATAAAAAAATCCTTCCCATACTTCAAAAATTCGTGTTTATCAACACTCCCATCAGCATTAGTATCAATAATTCGAAAAGTGAAAACAGCGTCTTCATCCTCATGCCCGAGACATTCAAAGAACAATTTAAATTCTTTCAAGGTTATTTTTCCGGATTTGTCTCGGTCGATCGCCTCGAACAAATAAGGCAAAAAAGCGTCCACTTTTTTAATTCTGGCTGGGTCATTAACCACATGCTGCATATCTTCTAAGTAACGTTCCACCGTGACGATGTTGTAAGGGGAAATTTCGCCCCATTGAGTTTCCCATGTTCTCTAAAATCAACGATTAAAAATAAAAGAGAGATAAAAAATAAAAAAATTAAATTACTTTGATAAGTCCTCGAAACTCTTTCGCACTCTTCTCACTGATATGACCCAAATTGATAAGTTTATCAGCGAATAATTGGAAGTCTTCGTAAGATATAACACCGTCTTTGTTAAAATCGAGTAAATTGTGGATGGTGCGCATTTTTCTTCTCCAAAAATCGCTCAATCCCTGTTTTATTATTATTATTAATTTAGATTTATTGATTTAATTAATAATTCTTACTCTTAATCCTTTTTTTGGGGCCCTTTTATCATCTTCATCGGATGATGATGACAGATAATATTCGGGTTTCTTTTCGGCTGGTAGCTTTTTAGTTGTATAAGTTCTTGAGACGTAATTCCTTTGAATGGAATAAAAGCTCGTTAAAGGAGCCAATAAAGATTTCTAAAAGAATCAACATATTCGGTTATTTTTGATTAATTAAATTAATCACTTACTTGTTCGCTTTGTTTAAAGACGGTTTTAAAGTTGTTAAGGCCATGGAATTTCTTCAAATTTCCAAAAATTCCCCTCAACACAGCTTTGGAAGCCATTTTATGTTAAAAAAATGATTTTTTTCCTCCTCGAAGTTGAGATAACCGAATCACACTAACAACAAGAGGTCTTTGGCTTCCTCCTGGGCTTTATATACGGCCCGTTCAAGCATAACACTCTCCCTCCACTCTTATTGATATTTACAAACAAAGAGATTAAGGGATACAAAATAGGTTTTACCTGAATTTAACGAAATCTTCTTGGAAGTGATTTCGATTTAAGTAAAGAAATTTTAAGGAAAATTTAAAAAGAATGAAGGTTTTTTCGTGTTAAGTTGGGTCAATGCCGTTATATGCCTTTCTAGTAGGATGTGGGCTTCTGTGTACAAGCGCTTAGGCACGCAGCAAGCTTCAATTTCTTTAAAAGTTCATGGAAATGAGAGTCTTATTAAATATTCATGATTAAGTTGTTTATGTGGCCAAAATATTCGTTTTAAACGCGTTTAAAATAAATAAAAATAACAGATTAAGAGTTCCTAATTAGTTTTGAAAGATAAAAACGTTTAAATCGTTTAAAAATAATTATTATTCGTTTTATTATCTTTATTATTATGGGTTGTATCAAAAAATTTTTCGAAAAAAAATTTTACAATTTAAAATTAAGTTTATTAATTAATATATTAAATTTGATTTTCTAATTTCAAATATTTACGTAGAGTTGCAATTAATTAATTAAAAAAAGAAAATAATTCGATTAATTATTTTAATTTGATTACGTAGTAATTTTAATTTTTCGATGTTGGCAATAAAAAAAAATTCAACTTCAATACATAAATGTCAAAGATTGTTTAAACATTATAAATAGGTTTTTTTACTTAAAATATTCAAAACCAAATCGATTTTACTATCAAAATAAGTAAATGTAAGTTAAATCTATTTATTTAACAAGTTTTTTTACTTTAAAACATAATCGTATTAATGTTATGAACAAAAAACCAAGCTGAGGTTATGTTTACATCTTATTTTTTTTTTCTTTTAGTCCTTAATTTTAATTCCTTAATTTCCGTAATTACATAAATTATATTTGGATTAAAATCGTAATGAAGCAGGAATTAACCTCAATTTATAATTTTTTGGTTAAAAAAATATTTCAAGGTTTGGTGACATTTCAAAAGGTGAGAAAAAAATTTTACGGTTTATAATCAATTTTATTAATTAATATATCAAATTTGATTTTCTCATTAATAATATTTATGTAAAATCGTAATTAATTAATTAAAAACATGAAATAATTCGATTAATTACTCAAGTTTGATTACGTAGTAATTTAATTTTTCGAGGTTGGCAATAAAAAAGATTCAACCTCAACACATAAATGTCAAAAATTGTTTAAACGTTATAAATACGGTTTATTACATAAAATAATCAAAAACAAATCGATTTTACTGAAAATATAAGTAAATGTAAGTTCAATCTGTTTATTTAACAACTTTTTTTACTGCAAAACTTAATCGTGGTAATGTTATGAACAAAAAACCAAGTTGAGGTTATGTTTACATCTTAATTTTTTTTCTTTTAGTCCAAATTCTTTAATTTCCGTAATTACATAAAATATACTTGGATTAAAATCGTAATGAAGCAGGAATTAACCTCAATTTATCATTTTTTGGTTAAAATAAAAAAAATATTTCAGGATTTGGTGACATTTCAAAAGGTGAGAAAAAAATTTTACGATTTAAAATCAATTTTATTGATTAATATATCAAATTTGATTTTCTCATTAATAATATTTATGTAAAATCGTAATTAATTAATTAAAAACATGAAATAATTCGATTAATTACTCAAATTTGATTACGAAGTAATTTTAATTTTTCGATGTTGGCAATAAAAAAGATTCAACTTCAACACGTAAATGTCAAAGATTGTTTAATCGTTATAAATACGCTTTTTTAATTAAAATAATCAAAGACAAACCGATTTTACTAAAAGGAATAAGTAAATGTAAGTTAAATCTATTTATTTAACAACTTTTTTTACTTCAAAACATAATCTTATTAATGTTATCAACAAAAAACCAAGTTGAGGTTATGTTTACCTCTTAATTTTTTTTTTCTTTTAGTCCAAATTCTTTAATATACGTAATCCACGTAATTACATAAATTATACTTGGATTAAAATCGTAATGAAGCAGGAATTAGCCTTAACTTATAATTTTTTGGTTAAAATGAAAAAAATGTTTCAAGGTTTGGTGACATTTAAAAAGGTGAGAACAAATTTTGCGGTTTAAAATCAATTTTATTAATTATTATATCAAATTTGATTTTCTCATTAATAATATTTACTTAAAATCATAATTAATTGATTAAAAACATGAAATAATTCAATTAATTACTTAAATTTGATTACGTAGTAATTTTAATTTTCGATGTTGGCAATAAAAAAGATTCAACTTCAACACGTTAATGTCATAGATTGTTTAATCGTTATAAATACGTTTTTTTACTTAAAATAATCAATAACAAATCGATTTTACTAAAAAAATAAGTAAATGTAAGTTAAATCCATTTATTTAACAACTTTTTTTACTTCAAAATATAATCGTATTAATGTTATGAACAAAAAACCAAGTTGAGGTTATGTTTACATCTTAATTTTTTTTCTTTTAGTCCAAATTCTTTAATTTCCGTAATTACATGAATTATACTTGGATTAAAATCGTAATGAAGCCGGAATTAACCTCAATTTATAATTTTTTGGTTAAAAAAATATTTCAAGGTTTGGTGACATTTCAAAAGGTAAGAAAAAAATTTTACGATTTAAAATCAATTTTATTAATTAATATATCAAATTTGATTTTCTCATTAATAATATTTACTTAAAATCATAATTGATTAATTAAAAACATGAAATAATTCAATTAATCACTTAAATTTGATTACGTAGTAATTTTAATTTTTCGAGGTTGGCAATAAAAAAGATTCAACTTCAACACATAAATGTCAAAGATTGTTTAAACGTTATAAATACTTTTTTTACTTAAAATATTCAAAAACAAATCAATTTTACTATAAAAATAAGTAAATGTAAGTTAAATCTATTTATTTAACAACTTTTTTTACTTTAAAACATAATCGTATTAATGTTATGAACAAAAAACCAAGCTGAGGTTATGTTTACATCTTATTTTTTTTTTCTTTTAGTCCAAATGCCTTAATTTCCGTAATTACATAAATTATATTTGGATTAAAATCGTAATGAAGCAGGAATTAACCTCAATTTATAATTTTTTGGTTAAAAAAATATTTCAAGATTTGGTGCATTTCAAAAGGTAAGAATAAAATTTTACGATTTAAAATCAATTTTATTGATTAATATATCAAATTTGGTTTTCTCATTAATAATATTTACGTAAAATCGTAATTAATCAATTTAAAACATGAAATAATTCGATTAATTACTTAAGTTTGATTACGTAGTAATTTTAATTTTTCGAGGTTGGCAATAAAAAAAATGATTCAACGTCAACTCATAAATGTCAAACGTTATGAATACGTTTTTTACTTAAAATAATCAAAAACGAACCGATTTTAATGAAGAAAATAAGTAAATGTAAGTTAAATTTACTTACTTTTTTAATACCCTTAATTATATGCTCATATATTCTTAATCAAAATGATATACGACGATTTTTTGTTATTAAGATGCCTAAACATCTCTTTTAGGATAACTTCTTTATGTTAACAAACAAATTGTATATTAAATTTGAGTCTAATCGAGTCAAATTCAAACAAGGCGAATAATTTATATGTTTATTAATTAATAATTACATTAAATAATAACTATTTATATATATCATTTTTTTGACTAGTGTCTCAACACTTTTTTCGCTCAATCTATTTTTAATCTTGGCACGTGACATCTTTACTTATTCCCCAGAAAAACGCAATAATTTTCCAATTTGATTCCTCAACGTTGATTCTCCTCAACAATCCCCAAAACCTGCCGGGTTATCTTCTTAATAGTCACATGGGAGTTATCCGAGTGAGCCAAATGTTTCAATAAGAGCACCCCATTTTCTTCGGATAACATTTTGCAATATCTCGTTGCTAAAAATTAATTAATTAATTGATTTGAATTAAATCGAATGAATTAACTTACGATTTTTGTTACAAACGTGGTAAATCGCCCAAACGGCCCATAATTGTACTTGGTAATCGACCCGATCGTCTAAAAGCGGGAAAAACGGCTTAAATCTTCGATAAGCCACCATCTCGCATTCGGGTAAATTCCATTCGTTAATCGCCTCTTCGAGTTGAGACAACATCTCGCTTCTTTTATATAGTTTAACGCCCCAATTCTCTTCGCCATCCGACGCTAAATGCGCGATTATCCCCGCGGCGAAATAACTAACATCGATGTATTCAGATCGCAACAAATAGTACAACTCGTTTATTAACTCCTCAATGAATAAACTTTTGCGTAAATACTCCACCTCGGCTATGTTATTTAATAACCCTAAAACTCTCGTCTCAATCGTGCTATCATGCTTGAAAGTTTTTAAAACTTTAAGGAATAAATTAGCTCCCCCGTGTTCCAAAAAGACACAACAAGTCGCGGCGCTTTCATCTGTTAAATTCCATAAAGCCGATAATGTGAATTTTAACGTTATATCAGATTGTTTGAGCTCGACCCGATTCTCCACCATCGCTAATAAGTTTGACATATACAGGGGTTGTGCCCCTAATTGGGATGTTTGTTCTGTTGAGATTTTCGCGGCTAAAATGCTGCAAATCGCGACTGCCATCCTCTTAATATCGGCTTCATCGAAAGAGCACAAAGCGTCTAAAACTAAGTGGGCACATCGAAATCTATCGATATTAACTTCTTGCAAAATCCGGTCGCTGCATAAATTTAACAAAGAATTTTTTTGTAATTGGTATTCGTCGTGGAATTGAGTCATCGCGTCTAAAATTAATAAAACTCCTTTTGCAAGAAGACTAGGGTGGATCCTTTTGGCTAAATCAGCGCGGGTTAAGTTGTATAAACATGCGGTCCCCGCGACTTGTACCCCGAATTTCAATGAGTGCCGCTTCATTGCAGTTAAAACTTGGTTTATTATATCAGGGCGTGGGCCCTCGAATCCTGAGGTTAATTGAAATAAATGGTATAAAGCTTTTTGGACGAAATAGGCTTTGTCTTCGTATAGAGTTAGAGTTCGCGCGATTTGTTCGTCTGTGGCTAATCCGGCGATTAAAAATTTCCTTTTAACCTTGCCCGTATTATTAAAATAAGGGTCGCTAGAAATCGGGTTTGTAACCAGGCCGAGGCATTCTAATTTTGGGTGGGATTCGATGAATTCGAATAAGATGTCTTTTTCGCAGGGGTTTTTCCAGCCGGATATGTCCAAGAGGTAGAGGTCGGGGAGGACTTCCGGGTGGGATAAAATTCGTTTTGCGATGTTGTCTCCGGCGTACTCTGATCTTTTATTTATTAAACTCAAATCGAGGTGTTTCAAACGGGGTAAATTAATTATGTGGGTGGCGTTTGAAGGGCTTAAATCTAGATCCTGCAACAAAAAAATAATTAGCATTTTGTTTGGATATCAAAATATACAGTTTTGTCTCGAGCTAACCATAATGAACGATAGGATCAAGGACTTAGCCGAGGCCGCTTGCGGCCGAGGCAGAATAATTAATATAATCTCAATCAACATTCTTAAAATATCTAGCGTTGCCTCAGTATAACCATAATAAACGATAGGTTCAAGGACCCAGCCGAGGCCGCTTGCGGCCGAGGCAGAATAATTAATATAATTTCAATCAACATTCTTAAAATATTTAGCGTTGCCTAAGTATAACCATAATAAACGATAGGTTTAAGGACCCAGCCGAGGTCGCTTGCGGCCGAGGCAAAATAATAGCGTTGTCTTGACCTAAACAGAATAAACGATAGGAAGCCGAGGTCGCTTGCGGCCGAGGCAGAATAATTAAGATAATCTCAACTGATTTTCTTAAAATATATAGCATTGCCGTGACTTAACTGTAATGAACGATATGATCATGGACTCAGCCGAGGTCGCTTGCGGCCGAGGCAGATTAACTAATATAATCTCAACCTATATTTTTAAAATTTATAGCGTTATTTTGACCTAACCAGAATAAACGATAGAAAGCCGAGGTCGCTTGCGGCCGAGGCAGAATAATTAAGATAATCTCAACTAATATTCTTAAAATATATAGCATTGCCGTGACTTAACTGTAATGAACGATATGATCATGGACTCAGCCGAGGTCGCTTGCGGCCGAGGCAGATTAACTAATATAATCTCAACCTATATTTTTAAAATTTATAGCGTTGATTTGACCTAACCAGAATAAACGATAAGAAGCCGAGGTCGCTTACGGCCGAGGCAGAATAATTAAGATAATCTCAACTAATATTCTTAAAATATATAGCATTGCCGTGACTTAACTGTAATGAACGATATGATCATGAACTCAGCCGAGGTCGCTTGCGGCCGAGGCAGATTAACTAATATAATCTCAACCTATATTTTTAAAATTTATAGCGTTGTTTTGACCTAACCAGAATAAACGATAGGAAGCCGAGGTCGCTTACGGCCGAGGCAGAATAATTAAGATAATCTCAACTAATATTCTTAAAATATATAGCATTGCCGTGACTTAACTGTAATGAACGATATGATCATGAACTCAGCCGAGGTCGCTTGCGGCCGAGGCAGATTAACTAATATAATCTCAACCTATATTTTTAAAATTTATAGCGTTGTTTTGACCTAACCAGAATAAACGATAGGAAGCCGAGGTCGCTTGCGGCCGAGGCAGAATAATTAAGATAATCTCAACCAATATTCCTAATATATATAGAGGTGTCTCACGTAACTGGTTCATTAGAACTTTTTTAGGTTCCACTATTCGTAGAGGCTTGAAATTTTGGTAACATGGGTTGTTCAGTCCGATCTATTAATCTAAAATATTTTCAAGATGGCCGCCACTTCCGGTCTACCGGAAGTAGACTTCAACTTCGTTATTTTAAATGGAATGCTATAGTTTTTATTACACCATTCAATTATACATAAGAAAATATGTTGACTTTGATAACAGTTGTTGGTGCCTACCGTTTTTTGTTTTCGAGTTATTTTGATTTTAAGTGTTTTTTGGCAAATATCACCATGCTCTTTACAAGCCCATATCTCAGCCAACATTAACTCAAAAACGTTTTGCATTGATGCGATAACTCTTCATATGCTGCCAAATAGATTGTCATTTGTTATATCAGTATATCTTATACAGGCTGGTCAAAAATTGAGTTACCGTTTCTCCTGTATTCAATTGCGTGAAAGTCGAAAATTTTAAATGGAACGCCCCATATTTTCATACCCTATCAGAAAGGAAATTTAATTCTCTACAAATTATCTATAAATATTCCTATACCTATTTATTATAGTTTTCTTGCTATTGAGGAATTTATCACAATCATAGGTAAAATGCTAGAAATCGTCTGTGTTTTTGTTAAAAGGCAATGACATTTTGACAGTTTTTTGTTTAATTTATTTAAATTATTATTAGTATTATTTCTACAATGAACTCTGATTGAATAAACTTTAGATTGCTAGCTGTAATTTACCAAAAATAACCAAAAGAAAACTGAATAAATGAAACAATGAGAAACAACAATTTAATGATAAAAATTAAAATCAATAACATAAAAGAATGAAAAACTGAAAATTACAAAAATAAATTATGGGAATTTAATTCTCTACAAACTATTTAGATACTTTCCTGCGCTTATTTGTTGTAGTTGCCCTCCTATTTGGAAATTAATGGACGCATGCAATGCTGGAAGCTTCTTGTTTTTATGTTAGAAAGCCATGGAGTTTTGATAGCTTTTCAACCATATTTATGTTATTGTTGTCATTACTTAGTTGTGTCATCACTTACTGCTGTTAATGTCTTTGAATATCATGGCGAATTATTCCCACGCCAACATTTTAAATTCGTCTTATATTCATGGCGGGTGTAATAAAGTTTTGGATAGGATAAGATACGTATCTCTTAGTTTTGGAAAGATCAAAATAACAAGAAAACATAAATTTCTATCACCAGCAGCTTAAGATAATAGAATAAATGTTTTGTCATATTTTATTGCTTTACCAAATTCTTCGGTAAGAGGTGCTTCGGTCGATTTAGATGAATAATATTTTATAAAAAAGCACCGTAAATAAATAAACTGAACTCTCTAGGAACATCTCGCGCATCATTACGTCGAATATTACGCCATATCATTATTTTTCATTGTTTCATTTATGCGTTCTTCTGCTGGTTATTTTTGGCAAATAAAAGCTAACAAACTCAAGTTTATTCAATCGCAGATCATTCTAGAAATAATACCAATGATAATTTAAATAAATTAAACAATAAACTATAAAAATATCATAGCCTTCAAATAAAAACATGACCGGCTTCCAGCATTTTGTGTAGGATTTTGATAAAATTCTCAATATGAAGAAAACTATGATAAATAGGTATAGCAATATTTATAGATAATTTGTAGAAAATTAAATTCCCGTTTAGATAGGCTAAAAGGATATGGTGCGTTCCATTTAAAATTTTCGATTTTCTCGCAATTGAATACAGCGAAATGGTAATTCAATTTTTGACCACGCTGTATAAGGTACATTGATATAACAAGTGACAATCTATTTAACAGCATATGACGAGTTATTGTATGGTTCATTAGAACTTTTTTAGGTTACACTGTTCGTAGAGGCTTGAAATTTTGGTAACATGGGTTGTTCATTCCGATCTATTAATCTAAAATATTTTCAAGATGGCCACCACTTCTAGTCTACCGGAAGTACACCTCAACTTCGTTATTTTAAATGGAATGCTATAGTTTTTATTAAACCATCCAATTATACGTAAGAAAATATGTTGACTTTGATAACAGTTGTTAGTACCTAGCGTTTTTTTTTTTTTCGAGTTATTTTAATTTTAAGTGCTTTTTGGCAAATATCACCATGCTCTTTAAAAGCACATATCTCAGCCAACGTTAATTCAAAAACGTTTTGCAATGGTACAATAACTCGTTATAACGTAAAATCCTGGAGATGTCCATTCTTAAAATTTCGGCTTTTTGTTTCTCCATTGAAGTTAAGCTGGATTTCACGTTAGTGATGATTTCTTCATCCGGAATGGTCCTTGGGGTTAAGGCGTAGTTGAATCCTTTACTTAAAACTGTTCGTTCTGCATCTGAAAGGTTGTATCTTGAAAGGTTATGGACGATCTTTTGGTTTTGGAGGTGTGGTCGCTTAGATGTTTTTGCGGACCTTGCTTTTAAACCTTCGAACTTCTTTTGGGAGTTTCTTGGTTTTCTGGGCTCTGTTCGTTTCGCAACGCCAGAATGTTAAAATTTCTAACTGGGTCCAGATGCTGATGTGTAGCTGTTGGCTCAATAACAGATGAAGCTGGTATAATTCGAGTTCGGTGCTGCTGAGAGTCTTCCTCGTTTTCCGGATATCTTCTTTAAGGAGCGAATTGCTGGCTCGCCTGAGGATCGCTTCAGTTTGTCGGGAAGAAAGCAATCGATGGACAATTCAAGCCGAAGGACCCACATCCATAAGAAGAGACCAGAAGACCCAACGTCGTACTACCCTACATCAAAGGAACAACTGATCGCATAGGAAGACTTCTATGGAAACACGACATCAGTACCACCTACAGACCCGGCAAGACTATAGGAGCTTCTCTCAGGAATCCAAAAGACCAAATAAAATTGGAAAATCTAGGAGTTTATTCCATCCTCTGCGGCTCATGCGACAAGAACTACGTGGGACAGACCAACAGAAGAATAGCTGCCGGAGTCATTTTCGAGAGTAGCAAGTAGGTAACCAACGTTCCGCATTGGAGAACCAGATTGATCCGGGAATCCATTGAAATAGCGAAGAATGGTATCCTCAACAAAAAGGATGATGCTCTACACTTGTCAGCAGCGTGGAGGACGGTCCTAGAGCACTCCAGGCCCAGGGACAGGCAAGGACCATCCAGTTCGGAACGGCGGGACGCCGGGCTGCCTATCATGCCTGAAGCGTCCAGTGGGAGCAGCCCAGGTCCAGCGATCACCGGACAGCGGGTCAGTGGCCTCATCTCGCCCATGGATGACGTCACCAGGGCCATTTCCGGTGGGAAATCCCCAGGACCGTTACGGACAGTTACGTCGGACATAAACACCCCCACCACCCCACCCCCGAACAATCGCTATCACCTACGACCAAGACGACCTACTATAAAAAGGAGCCAGAGCACCGCAGTACCTCAGTCTGTCAACAGGAGACTATGAGAAAACACTGAAGATGCCACAGGGAACAAGCAAGAAGATGAACGGATGATACCTTGGATCAACCAAAACACATACTTCTCCATCCATGAAGCATTACGAATTACCATATATATATATATATATATATATATCAACAATTATCCATTTAACATTTTCATACTTTACAAAAACTATTTAGGTGTATTTGATTTGATAAAAGGTGTTATAATTAATTAAAAAATACTTACACTAATTCCCAACATAATTAATCGTTCCGTTAACCCAACCAAAGGTTTCAAATCAACAATAAGAGTCCCAGATATATTCAACTTCTCCAAAAATCTTAATTCTTCACAAACAATCTCCAACAACGTTTGAGTAAACTCTGTATAAGCCACATTAAGCGATCTTAAATTCTCAAAACTTATAATTTGACTTATTGCTTTATCCCATATCGAATCCTTACTAAATTTACACTTTGAAATATTTAAACTTTTCAAATTCCTAACAGACCATTCCTTTAAATTTGCTAAAATACCATAGATAGGGGTCGTGATAACATTAACACATTCCAATTCGTGTATATTATGTCTTAAAAGAATTTGAAACCCATCCGACGTTAAATACCGACAATCTTTTAATTTAACCCGTTTTAAGCGGGTGTTTACTTTGGTGAATATCGACACGGTTAAATCTCGAATTAATTCTTTTTCCACCAAGCGTTCTAGGAGCATTTCGCAGAGTTCCGTGCATAAGCAAACGTTTTGATCTCGAAACGTGTAACAATATTCTATGTTGTATGTGTAATTTGGCTCGAAAACTAAGCTCAAATTATCGCAAATGTATTCTAGGCACGCGTTGAGTAATGTTGGGGGGTTGTCGCACATCTAAAAGTTAAAAAGAAACGGGTTAATTGATGATTTGATTAATGTTGAGGGTTAATTACGTTTTTATTGTTGGTTTAAAGTTGATTTATTATTAGAATCGTGGGTTAATGGTTAAAAATCTAAACGAAACATAACTCGATTTGACAATTTTGACGTTTTTAAATGTCAAGATTTTTAATGTTTTTAGGTTAGGTCGTTTAAAGGGCTAACTTCATTGTTGTTATGATCAAAATTTATTATTATTAAATAAATAAAATTAATTTATTTATTTAAAAAGATTAATTGATACCTTTTAAAACATCGTGATAATTTTTTTTTGGTTAATTACGAAATTGATTTTATTTTAATGATTATTTAATTAATTTGAGTCGATTATTGTTTATGCAACCCAATATACATTAATTAAATAATTTAAACAAATTTGTGCTTAAAGCTTTATAACAACCAAACTAATTAAAGCGAAGAAATAATTATTGGCACAATAAAACTAGATTAAATTTGCTTTAAAATGATCCTAATCTCATTGCGATATTTTTTTTTTTTTTTTTTTTATTTTATTTTAATTGACTCCAAAACAGTGAATGTCACTGGTATCGAAGCCTTAATACACAAAAAATATATGTAAACAAAAAAAAATCACAATAGGTTATGTATAAAAAACGAAAATTAAAATCATCAAAAATGCAAACCCACCAGAAACAGATCAACACTCATTCACTTCAAAAACATTTTCAGATTATAAACTAATTTTTTCATTGTCCTTGCCTCCACTATTATTATCGGAACACTGTTGTATGCTTTAATACCAAGATATAATGGTGATCTCTGTGCTGTCGTTGTTCTACAATATTTATTTCTAAAATCATTTGCATTCCGGGTGCTGTATTCATGCCAGTTCTTAACTTGTTTTGTATTTATATTAGTCTTTATTAGTTTGTTTTTTATAGAATATATATATTTTATTTGCTCATAAGTCCGAATTTTCTGCAAGTTCCATATATTTTCCATTTCATACACAAGATCAGTTGACATACAATAGTTCAACTGAAAGATAGATTTTACTGCTTTATTCTGCATTCTTTGTAATTTATTTAACTGGTAAAGCGGAAGACCTCCCCAGCAGGGAATTAAATATCTAATTTGTGGCAGTATAAAGCTATTATAGAGTAAACGCCTAGAGTTTTTATTTAAGCAATCCGTACACCTTTTTATTGCACTAACCATTGGCACATTTTTTTTAATGATAGCATTCACATGTGCATTCCAATTGAGATCGTTTGTCAAATTTAAACCTAAGTATTTGTACGTTTGCACTTCTTTTAGTTTTTCTCCATTGAGAAACACATTAATATCACTTTTTTGTTTATTTTTTTGTTTAATAATCATATATACCGTTTTATTAACGTTCACCGATAATTTATTATAGCACAGCCATGTATAATACAGATTTAAGTCGTCGTTCGCCACCTTTTCAAGTTCCTTTATATTACTTGATGATACAACCAAGACGGTGTCATCAGCAAACACAAAATATCTCGCTTGAAGTTGTAGATACTTTAAGTTTTGAATGTATAATAAATATTGCAAAGGACCAAGTACTGATCCCTAAGCTACTCCAATACTTAGGCTTTTTTTTACTCTTGGTTTTATTGATTTGAGTATAATGCTTACGGTCCTTAGAATATGACTGGAAGAGGTCTTTTGCAATGCCTCGCATTCCCATTTTTTCTAATTTATTGAGTAAAATATCTATGTCCACAGTATCAAATGCCTTTTGTAAGTCAATAAACACTGTCAAAACATACCTCTTCTTATCGAGTTCTTCTGTAATATATTCTAGTAAATCCCCTGTCGCCCCCAAGGTACTACTCTTCTTTTGAAATCCGTATTGATATGGATCGATGTTAAAGAATTTCTGTATAAAGTTAGTTAACCTGTGTTTGATAACTTTTTCTGTTATTTTAGAAAATATATTTATGATTGAAATTGGTCTATAGTTACCAAGTTCTGTTTTTGCTCCTTTTTTATGAATAGGGGATATTTTCGCCGTTTTTAATTCATTCGGAAACAGGCCAGTAACCAGGATATCATTAATGATATTCACTATTTTGTCTCCCAAAACTTCAAAAAGCAGCACTATATCAAATTTAGTAATACCATCTTCTCCCGGCGAACTATTATTATTTAAATCCCTTATGATAGAATTAATTTCTGTTAAATCAGTTGGTTTTGTTTCTTCTTCTCTAAACTGGTGATTAAGAACCGGTTTAATTTTTGAGGCTAAATTCTTACCTATTTCAGAAAAATAAGAATTAAATTCCTCAGCTATTTGTTGCTCATCTTCAATGACTGCACCTGTCATACTTTTCATTTGTCCCATTTTGCCTTTTTTTTTTGTTCGTTTCAAACATATATCGTTCAGGACCCTCCACATTTTTTTACTGTTTGTTCCAGCCTCATTAAGTGTTTTTTCCACATACTCCTTCTTTAATTTTCTTCTCATATTATTTACCACATTCTTTATATTTTTAAAATGTCTTTCGGTTTCTGAGTTTCTTATTAATTTCCATCGCTTATATGAATTATCTCTCTGTTTTATTTTCTCAATAAACTCAGCATTTATCCAATAGTTGTTGTTGGATACTTTTATTCTACTTTCCTTTGTACATTCAATTTTTGTTTTTGTTATTA
This sequence comes from Onthophagus sagittarius, assembly GCA_036711965.1. Taxonomy (NCBI): domain Eukaryota; kingdom Metazoa; phylum Arthropoda; class Insecta; order Coleoptera; family Scarabaeidae; genus Onthophagus; species Onthophagus sagittarius. Next base: position 13,235,946 of record JASERS010000009.1, on the reverse strand, counting down.
TTTCTGCTAATTTTCCAAAGGAAGTTATTTCTTCCTGTTGCAATTTCACTTGAATTAGTTCTTTCCATTTTCCTTTCAGCAATTTAGTTTTATTGATAACTTCTTTAGTTTTTTTTTCAATTACTTTGTTTAATTTAATATACATAACTTTATGATCTGATATCACATGATCCGTAAGGGTTATATCACAGTAGAGGTTTTTATTCATTAAAACATGATCTAAAATAGTAGCTGTTTTTTCCGTTTGTCTTGTAGCATTCTCAGTAGTAAGAATATTCTGTATTGTAAATGTGTTCATTTCGATAATATTTTTATACTCTCTAATCGTATCAGTTTCACTGAGTAAATTTAAATTCATGTCTCCCAAAATAATACAAGGAGACTTCGAGTTTCCATAATTTTATCTATTTGTGCTAAAAAAACGTCAGCTTTGTTTCTGGGCGCTCTATAGATATTTATAATTACGCAATTAACTTTAGTAAGACAAACACAAAGTATGTTACAGTCCTCAATTTCCATTTCTCGAATATGTCTCTGATCATACTCCAAATTGTCTTTTATAAACAGACTCACCCCTCCTCCCCTTGAATCTCTACAATGATGGACAACGTTATAATTTGGTATATTAAAATATTCCACCTCATTAGGATAAATCCATGTTTCAGTAAGTGCAATTATGTGAATTTCAAAATCATGCTTATTTACAATCTCCATCAAGTCATCAACTTTATTTCTTAGACTTCTTATATTTATGTACAAGATATTAAATATTTCATCCATTTCTGTTACGATCTAGACATATATACATTAATTCTAATTTTTGTACTTAATACTTTAATTTTATGAAGTAAGTTTATATAGTAAGATCTTGTTCAGATCTTATTCTGATAGACTGATCTTTAAATGTTTTGCGAAGGTAAATCTTACCATTTCTACAGAACGCTGCTGCAAAGTTATTTTCTTTTCTAAAATCACGTGTACTTTTAAAAAGTCTCTGATTCGCAATAGTAAGATCTTCATTAAAGAATATATTTCCATTTTTTCCATTCAGTCCACACTCACCAACTTTGATACCTTTAAGTTCTTTAACTTTTTTGAAAACCTGCAATTTCAGGCTTTCTTCTAAGAATTTGACAACGATATGTCCTTCCCTCTTCTGTTTAACTCTAAAGCAGTCCGTTATTTTATTCATAGGTATATTCAGCGTCATTGTCCCAAAAACCTTACACACAACTTCTTTTGTATCTTTATTTTCTTGGATCGGTACACCAGAAACAATGATATTCCTTTGTCGTTCTATTTGCTCTTGGTTATTTGCTTTTTATTCCAGTATTTCCAATCTTTTCTTTAATATACGATTTTTATCTCTATAAAGCTTCACCTCCTCAAACAAATTTTCAGACACCTTTTTTTGATCCTCAAAAGAATCTGACATAAATTGAACAGATTTTTTAAGATCCTCTATATCTCTGAGTATTTTTTCCTCAAAGGGTTTAAGGGCTTCGCTTAAGAGTTGCTTCACTATATGTATTAATTTTACTTCATCCACAAGTTTCGATGTTTCATAAACTTTATCTTCCCTAACCTCACTTCCATCGCGCGGTTTACAACAAATCATTTTATTTTCCTTATTCATTACTTTTGCTTGTAACGCACAACTAGGGTGGTAGTAGGAATTGCAAATTTCACATCCCACTGGTGCATTGACCTTCTTCCTGCAGGATTTACAATTTTTTTCCATTTTTCATTAACTTTATAACTGTTTGTGTTGAATCTCAATTAATTTCGAAGATACGAAAAGGGGAAATAAAAATGTTTGATTTGGTTTAGAAAATCGGATTTTTAATGAATCATTATAAAATTATCATCACTTATTAAAAAAATTATAACCTTTCCAACAAAAAAAAAAGCGTTTTTGAAATATTAAGCTTTTCGTGTCATCTTTGAGTCGATTTTAAAAAATCATTTTTTTGAGACATCATTATACGATTTAATGAAAACAGAAGGAAAGAAATTTTACCTAACACACATAGAGACAGGAATAATTATGAAAAGAAATGATAGGCGCGCTGGGATTATAGATTTATCCACCATTATAAAAGAAAAGCTCTCCTTAATTTAATGAATCAAATCGTTTTTAAAGATATCGTTTAGTTCTTGAGAAACGATTTGTTCTTAATCATCCGATTCAATCTAACCCATTATCGGAAAATCCATTATTATGATAATGCCTTACGACATTCTTGTCTTAATCGCATTAGATTTAACAATCTAATTCAAAGAAGATGTCGAGAACCCTCGGATTCCTCCTCTTAGAGGGATATTTCTCGAAATACAAAACTTGGCCGATTTCGCGTGGAATTCGAGGCCTCTTACCAACAATCTTATTCGCTGTAAACATCATTTCGGGGATTCACTCATTATTTAAGGTTGTATTGAGTTAGTATTTACAAAAAAAAATCTTTGCGGTGTTTTAATTTTAAAATTTTTGCAGATTCTAGGATGGATGTTACGAAATTCTTATACCACATCAAATTTCTTTCAATATCCGTGTTAATCGTGACTTACAACATCCAACTCCTTCGAAAACGAGTCCTCTTATTCGAAATGCTTAATTTATTAAGCGATTTCAATCAAATCGGGGTACCCAAATCAATCACCTTCATCGATAAAATCATGAAAACCCTCTTTAAACATCTTCGTTTCGCCCTTTTCTTTATTTCGCATTTAATCGCGTTTTTTATCATGTTTAAAAATAAATGCGCCCAATTTATGAGTTCTAAGCATTGTTTTATGTTCGATTATTACATCCCGTTTAAATTGGAATCTCGGGGAATCACCGTAATCGCTTTATTTGAAATTTATGGCATAGATGTTGCGTTGAATGTCTCGATTATTTACACTCTCCTCTATGTTTATTCGTTTGAGGTTTTAACCGCGAAGACTCAAGTTCTTAAAAAAATGATTTCTGACACGAAATTATCGAGGAATAAGAAAAGAAATCGGCGAGTTTTGCGCCCGATCGTTTTGTATCAACAAAATATCTTTAGGTATTCTCTTAATTTTTTTTAAATCTTTTTTTATTACAAAAATAATGTTTTAGGGTGTTCAAAATCACCAAAAATTTCTTCGTTAACTTCTTAGTTCCGGTTAAAATGTTTCATTCGATTTGTTTAACCGCCTCAATCACCGAATTTGCTTTGGTTTGATTTAACTCAACCCTTTATAAACAATTATATAAATTTTCTTAATTTTGTAGAGGAAAGATTTATTAAGTGGCTTAACGATTATATTAAGCTTCTCAGCTTTATTAATAAGTCATACAATCGGGGAAAGATTCACAACATCAGTAAGGATTAGAATTATAATTAATTTAATTTGAATTAATATAATCTTGATTTTGTGATAGGCCGGGAAAGTATCAGAAATGATTTACAATATGAATTGGTATGAGGCTGATGTTTCAACGCGAAAAGACGTTTTAATTTTGTTGTCGATGAGTCAAAAAATTCTCAAATTGGAGTTACCGTTTTTTGGTAGTTTATCTCATTTAGCTGCTGCACATGTAAGTGTATCGATTAAAATTGAGATTGGGGTTAAATAAATTTTTTTTTTTTGAAGGAGTTTAATAAAGTGTACGTTTTGTACAATTGGATGTTGACGATTACGAAAAAGATTAATTAATTTTAATGAAATGAAACACAGAAACCACACATATACTGATTCCTTTTTCTTTCGGCACTTCGTTATTCAATCATCAACCTTGTTTGAACCAAACCAAACTCAACCCAACCCAACTAGCTTGTTGGTATTAGATATTAATTGGGTTGGGTTGAACCAATCTTGATCCAACACAACCCAACTAGCTGTGCATTGAGCCTTAACTTAACCATTTAGTGCTAGATGTTAATTGGGTTGAAATGAGTTATTAATTTTAGCCTAACCCAACTAGCTACTTAGCATTAAATATTAATTGCGTTTAAAAATTGTGCCACTGTATTATTATTGTTCAAAAATTAATAGCATTTCATGGAAAATTAAAATTTCGTTATTTGAAAAAAATCGTTAATAAATGTTGTTAATAATTTGATGGGGAACACACCCTATTAATAAAATAATTAGTTATAATTAATAATTATTAAGATATCAAAACAATTATTTTTGCGGGGAATTAAAATTTCGGTTTTCGAAAAAATTTTAGTAATAAAAGTTGTTTATAACTTCATAGGAAACACAGCTTGTTAATAAAAAAATTTGATATAATCAATAATTATTAAGATATAAAATCAACCTTATTTTCAGTAGGAAATTAAAATTTCGTTTTTCTAAAAAATTTCATTAATAAAAGTTGTTTATAACATCAGGAACACAGTTTGTTAATAAAGAAATTTGATATTATCAATAATTATTAAAATATATCATTACCGTATTTTTCAGTGAAAAAATAAAATTTCGTAATTTAAAAATATGCATTAACAAAAGTTGCTTAGAACTTAATAGGAAACACACTTTGTTAATAAGAAATTTTGATATAATCAATAATTATTAAGATATGGAAATGATATGTCACCGTACTCTTCAGTGAAAAATCAAAATTTCGTTATTTCAAAAAATTTTATTAACAAAAGATCTTTGTAATATCATCAGGAAAATAATTTGTTAGTAAGAAAATTTGATATTATCAATAACTATTAAGATATGGAAATGATATATCACCGTAGTTTTCAGTGAAAAATTAAAATTTCGTTATTTCAAAAAATTTCATTAACAAAAGTTGCTTAAAATTTGATAGGGAGCACACTTTGTTAATAACAAAATTTGATATTATCAATAATTATTAAGATATGGAAATGATATGTCACCGTACTTTTCAGTGAAAAATGAAAATTTCGTTATTTCAAAAAATTTCATTAACAAAAGTTGCTTAGAATTTGATAGGGAACACAGTTTGTTAATAAAATAATTTGATATAATCAATAATCATAAACATATGAAAATGATATATCACCGTATTTTTCAGTAAAAAATCAAAATTTCGTTATTTCAAAAAATTTTATTAACAAAAGTTCTTTGTAATGTCATCAGGAACATAGATTGTTATTAAGAAAATTTGATATTATCAATAATTATTAAGATATGGAAATGATATATCACCGTATTTTTCAGTGGAAAATCAAAATTTCGTTATATCAATAAATTTCATTAACAAAAGTTGCTTAGAATTTCATAGGGAACACAGTTTGTTAATAAAATAATTTGATATAATCAATAATCATAAACATATGAAAATGATATATCACCGTATTTTTCAGTAAAAAATCAAAATTTCGTTATTTCAAAAAATTTTATTAACAAAAGTTCTTTGTAATGTCATCAGGAACATAGATTGTTATTAAGAAAATTTGATATTATCAATAATTATTAAGATATGGAAATGATATGTCACCGTACTTTTCAGTGAAAAATGAAAATTTCGTTATTTCAAAAAATTTCATTAACAAAAGTTGCTTAGAATTTGATAGGGAACACAGTTTGTTAATAAAATAATTTGATATAATCAATAATCATAAACATATGAAAATGATATATCACCGTATTATTCAGTAAAAAATCAAAATTTCGTTATTTCGAAAAATGTTATTAACAAAAGTTCTTTGAAATGTCATCAGGAACATAGATTGTTATTAAGAAAATTTGATATTATCAATAATTATTAAGATATGGAAATGATATGTCACCGTACTTTTCAGTGAAAAATGAAAATTTCGTTATTTCAAAAAATTTCATTAACAAAAGTTGCTTAGAATTTCATAGGGAACACAATTTGTTAATAAAATAATTTGATATAATCAATAATCATAAACATATGAAAATGATATATCACCGTATTTTTCAGTAAAAAATCAAAATTTCGTTATTTCAAAAAATTTTATTAACAAAAGTTCTTTGTAATGTCATCAGGAACATAGATTGTTACTAAGAAAATTTGATATTATCAATAATTATTAAGATATGGAAATGATATGTCACCGTACTTTTCAGTGAAAAATGAAAATTTCGTTATTTCAAAAAATTTCATTAACAAAAGTTGCTTAGAATTTCATAGGGAACACAATTTGTTAATAAAATAATTTGATATAATCAATAATCATAAACATATGAAAATGATATATCACCGTATTTTTCAGTAAAAAATCAAAATTTCGTTATTTCAAAAAATTTTATTAACAAAAGTTCTTTGTAATGTCATCAGGAACATAGATTGTTACTAAGAAAATTTGATATTATCAATAATTATTAAGATATGGAAATGATATGTCACCGTACTTTTCAGTGAAAAATGAAAATTTCGTTATTTCAAAAAATTTCATTAACAAAAGTTGCTTAGAATTTGATAGGGAACACAGTTTGTTAATAAAATAATTTGATATAATCAATAATCATAAACATGTGAAAATGATATATCACCGTATTTTTCAGTAAAAAATCAAAATTTCGTTATTTCAAAAAATTTTATTAACAAAAGTTCTTTGTAATGTCATCAGGAACATAGATTGTTACTAAGAAAATTTGATATTATCAATAATTATTAAGATATGGAAATGATATGTCACCGTACTTTTCAGTGAAAAATGAAAATTTCGTTATTTCAAAAAATTTCATTAACAAAAGTTGCTTAGAATTTCATAGGGAACACAGTTTGTTAATAAAATAATTTGATATAATCAATAATCATAAACATATGAAAATGATATATCACCGTATTATTCAGTAAAAAATCAAAATTTCGTTATTTCGAAAAATGTTATTAACAAAAGTTCTTTGAAATGTCATCAGGAACATAGATTGTTATTAAGAAAATTTGATATTATCAATAATTATTAAGATATGGAAATGATATGTCACCGTACTTTTCAGTGAAAAATGAAAATTTCGTTATTTCAAAAAATTTCATTAACAAAAGTTGCTTAGAATTTCATAGGGAACACAGTTTGTTAATAAAATAATTTGATATAATCAATAATCATAAACATATGAAAATGATATATCACCGTATTTTTCAGTAAAAAATCAAAATTTCGTTATTTCAAAAAATTTTATTAACAAAAGTTCTTTGTAATGTCATCAGGAACATAGATTGTTACTAAGAAAATTTGATATTATCAATAATTATTAAGATATGGAAATGATATGTCACCGTACTTTTCAGTGAAAAATGAAAATTTCGTTATTTCAAAAAATTTCATTAACAAAAGTTGCTTAGAATTTGATAGGAAACACAGTTTGTTAATAAAATAATTTGATATAATCAATAATCATAAACATATGAAAATGATATATCACCGTATTATTCAGTAAAAAATCAAAATTTCGTTATTTCGAAAAATTTTATTAACAAAAGTTCTTTGAAATGTCATCAGGAACATAGATTGTTATTAAGAAAATTTGATATTATCAATAATTATTAAGATATGGAAATGATATGTTACCGTACTTTTCAGTGAAAAATGAAAATTTCGTTATTTCAAAAAATTTCATTAACAAAAGTTGCTTAGAATTTCATAGGGAACACAATTTGTTAATAAAATAATTTGATATAATCAATAATCATAAACATATGAAAATGATATATCACCGTATTTTTCAGTAAAAAATCAAAATTTCGTTATTTCGAAAAATTTTATTAACAAAAGTTCTTTGAAATGTCATCAGGAACATAGATTGTTATTAAGAAAATTTGATATTATCAATAATTATTAAGATATGGAAATGATATATCACCGTATTTTTCAGTGGAAAATCAAAATTTCGTTATATCAATAAATTTCATTAGTAAAAATTGTTTATAATATCATCAGGAACATAGTTTGTTAATAAAAAAAATTGATATAATCAATAATCTAAGGAAAATCTAACGATTATTACCATTAAGAATTAATTAAATAACAGCCATATTTTTTTCATAAAAATTTAATAATTTTTTTTTCATATCTTAAGAATTAAGTCTACAAGATTAATCGTATTATTTAAAAAATTTGGGTTCTATTCGTATAAAAAGGCGCCAATAAATCCAAAGGCAAAGGAAAAATAATTGTCGAATTTTTTTCGGCCGATATGTTGTTTAAAGTTTGTAAATATCTTAGCTAAAAAAATTTTAAAAAAATGTATTTGTCTTTTATACACATAAATAATTGAAAATTACTTGTAAAGCTGCAGGACTTTCATTAATAACATCAGAAGCTTCTTTCAAAGCTCTCGAAGCTTTCATTTCACCCTCAGCGGCGATAACTTTCGCGCGAGCCTCCCTCGATGCCTCAGCCTCGGCCGCCATCGCCCTTTGTAATTGTTGAGGCAAACTCACATCTTTACTAAATTCGGTTTTAAATTGATTATTCGATTTATTATTAATCGGATTTAATAACTCACATTTCGACTCTTTCCACTTTAACGCCCCACGGCTCGGTCGCAACGTCTAAAGAGGTTTGCATCGCGTGAGATATCGCCTCTCTATCTGATAATATTTCCGCTAAGCTTCTTGTTCCTAAAATATTTCTTAAAGTTGTCATTGCTAGCAGTCTCGTTGAATTACTGGAAATTAAAAATTCAAATAAAAATAAAAAGAAATAATGATTAACAATGATTACCTGTAATTGGTAACTTTGACTACGGCGTTTAGTGGGTCTTGAATTCTATAATAAACGGCAGCGTCGACTGTTACGGTTACTGAGTCTTTTGTTAAAGCCTAAAATTTTTTTTATTAATATGTATATTGTAAATTAAAAATTGGCTTACTTCTTGAGGTGGAACATCAAAACTAACAGTTCTTAAATCGACTTTACAATAACTATCAACGCAAGGAAGAATAAAAAAAATTCCTGGTCCTCGAGCTCCCCCCGTTCGAAGTCGTCCAAGTCGAAAAATCACCGCCCTCTCATACTCTTGAACAACCTTCCATTAAAATCATTATTTTTCTTAAATATTAATAAAAGAAAAGTTACCTTAAAGCACCAAAACAATGAAAACGGCAACGTCAAAACCAAAATAACAATCGACCCAATCGTCGCAGCCAATTCCACGCATCCCATCGTGCTTGGTTCCTCTATAAAAATGAATAAAAACGAGTTGAATTAAAAATACCCTAATTATAACGAAGCTTCTTTCTTCCTCGTTTATGAAGGGACTAACATTAAATAGGCGTTTTCCGAGAAAAATCAAACAATTTTCCGAGAATGATTCCCCACCACTATCTTGCTTGTATATAAAAAAGGAGTTGATCTAAATATTTCAAAAATTTTAATATACCGCGGTTCATAATTTTAAATTTATCGCGCTTTAATGTTTACGTAATTATATGCTATGGTGTTATTCCGCGCGGTTTTTAGTCTATCGGGAACGGTTGATTAATAAGATTTGTTAATTAATATAGTTCGGATTTAAAATTTTATGATTTGAATGAAAGATTTTTATTCATAAATACGAAGATTTGTGATAATGTTCCGTTTATGGGGAAATTAAGATTTTGTTTCATTAAAAAATTGTTTTGTTTATAAAAAAATTTGATATAATCAATAGTTATTAGTTCAGTGGGAAATTAAAATTTCAAAAATCTTGAATATAAAGTTTTTGTGATGACGATTTTGAATCTCCAAAGAAACCCCCAATGGTTAACTGTTCAGTATGTGCATTTGAAACAGTTTGGTACCACCTCTCATGTTGAATTGAACTTACAATTAGAGAATTTGTTGTTTTGGGGTTGATTTTGTTCTTTTATGATTGGGTTGGGTTGAGCTTCAACATCATATCACGCCTTATATCGATTGGTATGAAGTCGATGTTTAACCCAACTCAACCATGGAAACAAAACTTCATATCATCACTCATATTGAACGGTATGAAGTTGGAACCCAATTTCAAAGTTGGGCTGAGCTCAACTCAACCCACCTTGATATCATCTCTCATGTTGAATTGAACTTAGAAAATGTTGTTTTAGAAAGGTTGTTTAGAAAATGTGAAGTTGAAGCTCAACCCAACTTAATCATAGAAAAACAAAATCAACCCCAAATCAACATCTTCTAAACTAAATTTAAATTTAAGATGAGTTATGGTATCAAGCTGGGTTGGGTTTACCAATTCAACATGATTAAGTTAAGTTGAGCACTAACTTCATATCATTCAATATGAGGCATGATATGAAGTTGAAGCTGAACCCAACTCAACCATAGAAATAAAACTTCATATACCACCCTTCACATTGAATGATATAAAGTTGGAGCTCAACTCAACCCACCTTGATATCATCTCTCATGTTGAATTGAACTTAGAAAATGTTGTTTCAGAAAGGTTATTTAGAAAATGGTGTGAAGTTCGAGCTCAACCCAACTTAATCATAGAAAAGCAAAATCATCATCTTTTAAGCTCAATTTAAAATGAGTTATGGTATCAAGCTGGGTTCGGTTAACCAATTCAACATGGTTAGATTAAATTGAGCACTAACTTCATATCATTCAATATGAGGCATGATATGAAGTTGAAGCTCAACTCAACCTAATTATTACAAAAACAAAATTTACCCCAAAACAACATCTTCTAAGCTCAATTCAACCCAACTTAATACCGTCTCACATGTTGACTTGAACTTCGAAGATTTGTTGTTTTAGATTGATTTTGTTTTTCTATGCTTGGGCTGGGTTGAGCTTCAACTTCATCTCAAGCCTCATATTGAATGATATGAAGTTAGTGCATACAAAAAAACTTCATACCATCCCTCACATTAAATGGTATGAAATTGGAGCTCAACTCAATCCAACTCTCATTTTGAATTGAACTTAGATGATGTTGTTTTGGGATTGATTTTGTTTTTCTATGATTGGGTTAAGTTTAGTTTCAACTTCATATTATGCCTTATATTAAATGGTATGGAGGTCAACCCAACCTAATCATAGGAAAACAAAATCTACCCCAAAACTACATCTTCTAAGCTCAGTTCAACATGAGCTGTGGTATCAACCTGCTGTTGTTAACCAACTCAACATGGTTAGGTTGGGTTGAGCATCAACTTCATACCATTCAATATGAGGCATGATATGAAGTTGAAACTTATCCTAACTCAACCATAGAAATAAAACTTCATACCATCCCTTATATTGACTGGCATGAAATTGGAGCTCAACTAAACCCAACATAATACCATCTTTCATGTTGTATTGAATTTCGAAGATTTGTTGATTTCAAACGATTTTGTTTTTCTATGCTCGGGCTGGGTTGAGCTTCAATTTCATCTCATGCCTCACATTGAATGGTATGAAATTGGAGCTCAACTCAACCCAACTCTCATTTTGAATTCAACTTAGATAATGTTGTTTTGGGTTGATTTTGTTTTTCTATGATTGGGTTAGGTTTAGTTTCAACTTCATATTATGCCTGATATTGAATGGTATGGAGGTCAACCCAACCTAATCATAGGAAAACAAAATCTATCCCAAAACTACATCTTCTAAGCTCAGTTCAAGATGAGCTGTGGTATCAACCTGCTATTGTTAACGAACTCAACATGGTTGGGTTGGGTTGAGCACCAACTTCATACCATTCAATATTAGGCATGATATGAAGTTGAAACTCATCCTAACTCAACCATAGAAATAAAACTTCATACCATCCCTTATATTGAATGGCATGAAATTGGGGCTCAACTAAACCCAACATAATACCATCTTTCATGTTGTATTGAATTTCGAAGATTTGTTGATTTCAAACGATTTTGTTTTTCTATGCTTGGGCTGGGTTGAGCTTCAATTTCATCTCATGCCTTATATTGAATGGTATGAAATTCGTGCTCAACCCAACCCAACCATAGAAAGAAAACTTCATACCATCTTTCATATTGAATGGTATGAAGTATGAACTCAATTCAACCCAACTCTCATGTTGAATTGAACTTAGAAAATGTTGTTTTGGGATTGATTTTGTTTTTCTATGATTGGGTTGAGTAGTTTCAACTTCATACCATCTCTTATATTGATTCGTACGAAGATTTATTGTTTTGAGTGGATTGTTTTTATAATATTGAATGGTATGAAGTTGGAGCGCAACTTCACCCAACAATAGAAGAAAAACTTCATATCACCCTTCATATTTATGAAGATCTTTATGATATCAGTTGCCTCTAGTTGCCGGTATGGCGGACGTCTCTGGACGTTCGGGTATCTGCGGAAATTTCTAATGCTAAATTTTACTGCTATCTTCGTTTCATATAGCATATAGTATGAAGATGAAGTTTAATCCCTCATAGCCAAATCCAACCCAACCAGACCATTTTTTCTACGAGGTCGGGAAAAATCTGAATCTCGAACAGATTTCCGGCCGCGGATCTTGAGTGGATAGTAAAAACATCTTTTAAAGTTTTGGATCGCATCACGGTTTCCAACAATCTTCTTCTTGCGCGTCTTGGACCTCCTTTCTTCGGCATTAAGCGTATCAAGTTTTTATATGTTAAGCTCGCTTTGTCCCCAACTGTCCTAACATGCTCTGTCATACGCAGATCCTTATCCGGATATACGCCTAGGTATTTGACTTGTGAACTTTTAACAGTTTCTTTTCCAACCCCCCAATATAACAACCTCCATATTCTCCTCTGCCATCTCTAATCCCAAATCTCTGATCCTTTTTCGCTATTCTTTGTATGCAGTACTCCAGCTTTATCTTTTATATTCTCCAGTATTTTGACCTTGACTAAAATTGTCTTTTTCATATCTTATTTCTTGTGAAAAAATCTAATTTATGCCGTCATTTTTGAAATAGTCTAAATAAAAAAATTCTTATTTGATTGATATTTTAAATTTCATTAATAAAAGTTGTTTATAATTTCATTCATTTCATCATTAAAAATAAATAGAACAAACATTTTTTGAACGATTTAACTAAAAAAAAAATCTTAATAACAAAATTTAAAGGTTTAAATTTAAATTTTCATCTAGATCGGTCGATTTAAACTTTTTAACCGACCGTGAACACATTTCCGAAATATTCTCCGCGCGCATCGGCTTTTATTCGCGTTCTAATTACCCCCATGTCCATGACCAAAACAGAAATAACCCGAAATAAAAAAAAGCACATCACAAGAACAAAATCGGATATAAACGTCGCGGTTTTAAAAATAATCGATTCATCAAACGGTTTCGACCCCATAAAAACGGTTTATATATAAAATTTAGGTCGCATTGTGGTTTAAATTTTTTTTAAGAAGTAGGGGGGATTTAGTTTTTGGTAATCTAAACAAGATAAGAAAACATAAACTCACCGTACTCCAAAAAGCACTCATATCCACCCGAATCGGTTCTTTTCCAACCCACACTCATCAAATTATAACAAAATTAAAATTAATTTTTTAAAAAATTATTTTTATATGTATATAACTGTCACCGTGGGGAGACTCGATGTTTGTCTGGTTAAAACAGAGGCTGTATGACGTTGATATTTCACCACGTTCCGACCACGTGTCCGTCTTGTAACGAAAAGCAACCAGAAAATACAAATACCCCGGTTCAAACTTCCTGTTCAAACTAATCTGATTCTTATTACGATGCATGTGCATCCTTAATAAATCCGAAATTTTCGACCTCACCTTGTATGTATAATGTAAACCCACTTAAATGAACCAAATCATTAATTATTTAAAAAAAATTATTTTCTCTTTTTACCATTTATAAGTGTTATGATTTTATGATATCATTTCCGGGTTTGCGAAGGTTACCGAGTTCGTTCTATCTATAAACATGAATTATTACGGTCGGTGTGCGGCTCATCTTGGGCATAACTATGCGAGAGTGTGTATGATCAGGTGGGGTTTTTGTTTGGTAAACTTACAACGTGATATTACGAGAATAGAAGCTCGGAGAATTTCTTTACTTAACTTAATTCGTTATCAAATGCTTCGTGCATAACTTCGATGTTTATGCGAATTAAGAAATTATTATAAACAGAATAAAAGTAGATTAAATTCCCTTTAAAATGCTTCAAATCTCATTCGGATATCTCAATTAATTTTTGAGATATGACATTCTTTTAACACCCCATTTAGGTTGCATCAATTGAAAATGGGGTTGATTAAAAATTTAAAATTCCCGTCATGTTTATAGGAATCAAGTAATGTGCCGATGAACATTAAATCTAAAATAAATTAGCTTTAAAACGCTTTTCATTTCGCGGTGATATCTCTATTATTATTTGAGATACGATTTTTTGAATTTTCGTCATTTTCGATTTCATCAAAATTACTTTTATCTCAGCAAATTGCGTTTAAAGCGCCATAACAAACAAACTAATTAAAGCGAAGAAATAATTATTGGCACATTAAAACTAAATTAAATTCCCTTTAAAATGCTTCTAATCTCATTCGGATATCTCAATTAATTTTTGAGATATGACATTTTTTGATACTCTATTTAGGTTATATCGATTGAAAATGAGGTTGATTAAAAATTTTAAATTCCCGTCGTGTTTATTGGAATCAAGTAATGTGCCGATGAACATTGAATCTAAAATAAATTAACGTTAAAACGCTTTTCATTTCGCGGTGATATCTCAATTATTTTTTGAGATACGATTTTTTGAATTTTCATCATTTTCGATTTCATCAAAATTACTTTTATCTCAGCAAATTGCGTTTAAAGCGCCATAACAAACAAACTAATTAAAGCGAAGAAATAATTATTGGCATATTAAAACTAAATTAAATTCCCTTTAAAATGCTTGTAATCTCATTCGGATATCTCAATTAATTTTTGAGATATGACATTTTTTGATACTCTATTTAGGTTATATCGATTGAAAATGGGGTTGGTTAAAAATTTAAAATTCCCGTCATGTTTATAGGAATCAAGTAATGTGCCGATGAACATTAAATCTAAAATAAATTAGCTTTAAAACGCTTTTCATTTCGCGGTGATATCTCTATTATTTTTTGAGATACGATTTTTTGAATTTTCGTCATTTTCGATTTCATCAAAATTACTTTTATCTCAGCAAATTGCGTTTAAAGCGCCATAACAAACAAACTAATTAAAGCGAAGAAATAATTATTGGCATATTAAAACTAAATTAAATTCCCTTTAAAATGCTTTTAATCTCATTCGGATATCTCAATTAATTTTTGAGATATGACATTTTTTGATACTCTATTTAGGTTATATCGATTGAAAATGGGGTTGGTTAAAAATTTAAAATTCCCGTCATGTTTATAGGAATCAAGTAATGTGTCGATGAACATTGAATCTAAAATAAATTAACTTTAAAACGCTTTTCATTTCGCGGTGATATCTCAATTATTTTTTGAGATACGATTTTTTGAATTTTCGTCATTTTCGATTTCATCAAAATTACTTTTATCTCAGCAAATTGCGTTTAAAGCGCCATAACAAACAAACTAATTAAAGCGAAGAAATAATTATTGGCACATTAAAACTAAATTAAATTCCCTTTAAAATGCTTCTAATCTCATTCGGATATCTCAATTAATTTTTGAGATATGACATTCTTTTAACACCCCATTTAGGTTGCATCAATTGAAAATGGGGTTGATTAAAAATTTAAAATTCCCGTCATGTTTATAGGAATCAAGTAATGTGCCGATGAACATTAAATCTAAAATAAATTAGCTTTAAAACGCTTTTCATTTCGCGGTGATATCTCTATTATTTTTTGAGATACGATTATTTGAATTTTCGTCATTTTCGATTTCATCAAAATTACTTTTATCTCAGCAAATTGCGTTTAAAGCGCCACAACGAACAAACTAATAAAAGCAAAGAAATAATTATTGGCACATTAAAACTAAATTAAATTCCCTTTAAAATGCTTTTAATCTCATTCGGATATCTCAATTAATTTTTGAGATATGACATTTTTTGATACGCTATTTAGGTTATATCGATTGAAAATGAGGTTGATTAAAAATTTTAAATTCCCGTCGTGTTTATTGGAATCAAGTAATGTGCCGATGAACATTGAATCTAAAATAAATTAACTTTAAAACGCTTTTTATTTCGCGGTGATATCTCTATTATTTTTTGAGATACGATTTTTTGAATTTTCGTCATTTTCGATTTCATCAAAATTACTTTTATCTCAGCAAATTGCGTTTAAAGCGCCATAACAAACAAACTAATTAAAGCGAAGAAATAATTATTGGCATATTAAAACTAAATTAAATTCCCTTTAAAATGCTTGTAATCTCATTCGGATATCTCAATTAATTTTTGAGATATGACATTTTTTGGTACTCTATTTAGGTTATATCGATTGAAAATGGGGTTGGTTAAAAATTTAAAATTCCCGTCATGTTTATAGGAATCAAGTAATGTGCCGATGAACATTAAATCTAAAATAAATTAGCTTTAAAACGCTTTTCATTTCGCGGTGATATCTCTATTATTATTTGAGATACGATTTTTTGAATTTTCGTCATTTTCGATTTCATCAAAATTACTTTTATCTCAGCAAATTGCGTTTAAAGCGCCATAACAAACAAACTAATTAAAGCGAAGAAATAATTATTGGCACATTAAAACTAAATTAAATTCCCTTTAAAATGCTTCTAATCTCATTCGGATATCTCAATTAATTTTTGAGATATGACATTTTTTGATACTCTATTTAGGTTATATCGATTGAAAATGAGGTTGATTAAAAATTTTAAATTCCCGTCGTGTTTATTGGAATCAAGTAATGTGCCGATGAACATTGAATCTAAAATAAATTAACTTTAAAACGCTTTTCATTTCGCGGTGATATCTCAATTATTTTTTGAGATACGATTTTTTGAATTTTCATCATTTTCGATTTCATCAAAATTACTTTTATCTCAGCAAATTGCGTTTAAAGCGCCATAACAAACAAACTAATTAAAGCGAAGAAATAATTATTGGCATATTAAAACTAAATTAAATTCCCTTTAAAATGCTTGTAATCTCATTCGGATATCTCAATTAATTTTTGAGATATGACATTTTTTGATACTCTATTTAGGTTATATCGATTGAAAATGGGGTTGGTTAAAAATTTAAAATTCCCGTCATGTTTATAGGAATCAAGTAATGTGCCGATAAACATTAAATCTAAAATAAATTAGCTTTAAAACGCTTTTCATTTCGCGGTGATATCTCTATTATTTTTTGAGATACGATTTTTTGAATTTTCGTCATTTTCGATTTCATCAAAATTACTTTTATCTCAGCAAATTGCGTTTAAAGCGCCATAACAAACAAACTAATTAAAGCGAAGAAATAATTATTGGCATATTAAAACTAAATTAAATTCCCTTTAAAATGCTTTTAATCTCATTCGGATATCTCAATTAATTTTTGAGATATGACATTTTTTGATACTCTATTTAGGTTATATCGATTGAAAATGGGGTTGGTTAAAAATTTAAAATTCCCGTCATGTTTATAGGAATCAAGTAATGTGCCGATGAACATTGAATCTAAAATAAATTAATTTTAAAACGCTTTTCATTTCGCGGTAATATCTCAATTATTTTTTGAGATACGATTTTTTGAATTTTCGTCATTTTCGATTTCATCAAAATTACTTTTATCTCAGCAAATTGCGTTTAAAGCGCCATAACAAACAAACTAATTAAAGCGAAGAAATAATTATTGGCACATTAAAACTAAATTAAATTCCCTTTATAATGCTTTTAATCTCATTCGGATATCTCAATTAATTTTTGAGATATGACATTTTTTGATACTCTATTTAGGTTATATCGATTGAAAATGGGGTTGGTTAAAAATTTAAAATTCCCGTCATGTTTATAGGAATCAAGTAATGTGCCGATGAACATTGAATCTAAAATAAATTAACTTTAAAACGCTTTTCATTTCGCGGTGATATCTCAATTATTTTTTGAGATACGATTTTTTGAATTTTCGTCATTTTCGATTTCATCAAAATTACTTTTATCTCAGCAAATTGCGTTTAAAGCGCCATAACAAACAAACTAATAAAAGCGAAGAAATAATTATTGGCACATTAAAACTAAATTAAATTCCCTTTATAATGCTTTTAATCTCATTCGGATATCTCAATTAATTTTTGAGATATGACATTTTTTGGTACTCTATTTAGGTTATATCGATTGAAAATGGGGTTGGTTAAAAATTTAAAATTCCCGTCATGTTTATAGGAATCAAGTAATGTGCCGATGAACATTAAATCTAAAATAAATTAGCTTTAAAACGCTTTTCATTTCGCGGTGATATCTCAATTATTTTTTGAGATACGATTTTTTGAATTTTCGTCATTTTCGATTTCATCAAAATTACTTTTATCTCAGCAAATTGCGTTTAAAGCGCCATAACAAACAAACTAATTAAAGCGAAGAAATAATTATTGGCACATTAAAACTAAATTAAATTCCCTTTAAAATGCTTCTAATCTCATTCGGATATCTCAATTAATTTTTGAGATATGACATTTTTTGATACTCTATTTAGGTTATATCGATTGAAAATGGGGTTGGTTAAAAATTTAAAGTTCCCATCATGTTTATAGGAATCAAGTAATGTGCCGATGAACATTAAATCTAAAATAAATTAGCTTTAAAACGCTTTTCATTTCGCGGTGATATCTCTATTATTTTTTGAGATACGATTTTTTGAATTTTCGTCATTTTCGATTTCATCAAAATTACTTTTATCTCAGCAAATTGCGTTTAAAGCGCCATAACAAACAAACTAATTAAAGCGAAGAAATAATTATTGGCACATTAAAACTAAATTAAATTCCCTTTAAAATGCTTCTAATCTCATTCGGATATCTCAATTAATTTTTGAGATATGACATTTTTTGATACTCTATTTAGGTTATATCGATTGAAAATGGGGTTGGTTAAAAATTTAAAGTTCCCATCATGTTTATAGGAATCAAGTAATGTGCCGATGAACATTAAATCTAAAATAAATTAGCTTTAAAACGCTTTTCATTTCGCGGTGATATCTCTATTATTTTTTGAGATACGATTTTTTGAATTTTCGTCATTTTCGATTTCATCAAAATTACTTTTATCTCAGCAAATTGCGTTTAAAGCGCCATAACAAACAAACTAATTAAAGCGAAGAAATAATTATTGGCACATTAAAACTAAATTAAATTCCCTTTAAAATGCTTTTAATCTCATTCGGATATCTCAATTAATTTTTGAGATATGACATTTTTTGATACTCTATTTAGGTTATATCGATTGAAAATGGGGTTGGTTAAAAATTTAAAATTCCCGTCATGTTTATAGGAATCAAGTAATGTGCCGATGAACATTGAATCTAAAATAAATTAATTTTAAAACGCTTTTCATTTCGCGGTAATATCTCAATTATTTTTTGAGATACGATTTTTTGAATTTTCGTCATTTTCGATTTCATCAAAATTACTTTTATCTCAGCAAATTGCGTTTAAAGCGCCATAACAAACAAACTAATTAAAGCGAAGAAATAATTATTGGCACATTAAAACTAAATTAAATTCCCTTTATAATGCTTTTAATCTCATTCGGATATCTCAATTAATTTTTGAGATATGACATTTTTTGATACTCTATTTAGGTTATATCGATTGAAAATGGGGTTGGTTAAAAATTTAAAATTCCCGTCATGTTTATAGGAATCAAGTAATGTGCCGATGAACATTAAATCTAAAATAAATTAGCTTTAAAACGCTTTTCATTTCGCGGTGATATCTCTATTATTATTTGAGATACGATTTTTTGAATTTTCGTCATTTTCGATTTCATCAAAATTACTTTTATCTCAGCAAATTGCGTTTAAAGCGCCATAACAAACAAACTAATTAAAGCGAAGAAATAATTATTGGCACATTAAAACTAAATTAAATTCCCTTTAAAATGCTTCTAATCTCATTCGGATATCTCAATTAATTTTTGAGATATGACATTTTTTGATACTCTATTTAGGTTATATCGATTGAAAATGAGGTTGATTAAAAATTTTAAATTCCCGTCGTGTTTATTGGAATCAAGTAATGTGCCGATGAACATTGAATCTAAAATAAATTAACGTTAAAACGCTTTTCATTTCGCGGTGATATCTCAATTATTTTTTGAGATACGATTTTTTGAATTTTCATCATTTTCGATTTCATCAAAATTACTTTTATCTCAGCAAATTGCGTTTAAAGCGCCATAACAAACAAACTAATTAAAGCGAAGAAATAATTATTGGCATATTAAAACTAAATTAAATTCCCTTTAAAATGCTTGTAATCTCATTCGGATATCTCAATTAATTTTTGAGATATGACATTTTTTGATACTCTATTTAGGTTATATCGATTGAAAATGGGGTTGGTTAAAAATTTAAAATTCCCGTCATGTTTATAGGAATCAAGTAATGTGCCGATGAACATTAAATCTAAAATAAATTAGCTTTAAAACGCTTTTCATTTCGCGGTGATATCTCTATTATTTTTTGAGATACGATTTTTTGAATTTTCGTCATTTTCGATTTCATCAAAATTACTTTTATCTCAGCAAATTGCGTTTAAAGCGCCATAACAAACAAACTAATTAAAGCGAAGAAATAATTATTGGCATATTAAAACTAAATTAAATTCCCTTTAAAATGCTTTTAATCTCATTCGGATATCTCAATTAATTTTTGAGATATGACATTTTTTGATACTCTATTTAGGTTATATCGATTGAAAATGGGGTTGGTTAAAAATTTAAAATTCCCGTCATGTTTATAGGAATCAAGTAATGTGTCGATGAACATTGAATCTAAAATAAATTAACTTTAAAACGCTTTTCATTTCGCGGTGATATCTCAATTATTTTTTGAGATACGATTTTTTGAATTTTCGTCATTTTCGATTTCATCAAAATTACTTTTATCTCAGCAAATTGCGTTTAAAGCGCCATAACAAACAAACTAATTAAAGCGAAGAAATAATTATTGGCACATTAAAACTAAATTAAATTCCCTTTAAAATGCTTCTAATCTCATTCGGATATCTCAATTAATTTTTGAGATATGACATTCTTTTAACACCCCATTTAGGTTGCATCAATTGAAAATGGGGTTGATTAAAAATTTAAAATTCCCGTCATGTTTATAGGAATCAAGTAATGTGCCGATAAACATTAAATCTAAAATAAATTAGCTTTAAAACGCTTTTCATTTCGCGGTGATATCTCTATTATTTTTTGAGATACGATTTTTTGAATTTTCGTCATTTTCGATTTCATCAAAATTACTTTTATCTCAGCAAATTGCGTTTAAAGCGCCATAACAAACAAACTAATTAAAGCGAAGAAATAATTATTGGCATATTAAAACTAAATTAAATTCCCTTTAAAATGCTTTTAATCTCATTCGGATATCTCAATTAATTTTTGAGATATGACATTTTTTGATACTCTATTTAGGTTATATCGATTGAAAATGGGGTTGGTTAAAAATTTAAAATTCCCGTCATGTTTATAGGAATCAAGTAATGTGCCGATGAACATTGAATCTAAAATAAATTAATTTTAAAACGCTTTTCATTTCGCGGTAATATCTCAATTATTTTTTGAGATACGATTTTTTGAATTTTCGTCATTTTCGATTTCATCAAAATTACTTTTATCTCAGCAAATTGCGTTTAAAGCGCCATAACAAACAAACTAATTAAAGCGAAGAAATAATTATTGGCACATTAAAACTAAATTAAATTCCCTTTATAATGCTTTTAATCTCATTCGGATATCTCAATTAATTTTTGAGATATGACATTTTTTGATACTCTATTTAGGTTATATCGATTGAAAATGGGGTTGGTTAAAAATTTAAAATTCCCGTCATGTTTATAGGAATCAAGTAATGTGCCGATGAACATTGAATCTAAAATAAATTAACTTTAAAACGCTTTTCATTTCGCGGTGATATCTCAATTATTTTTTGAGATACGATTTTTTGAATTTTCGTCATTTTCGATTTCATCAAAATTACTTTTATCTCAGCAAATTGCGTTTAAAGCGCCATAACAAACAAACTAATAAAAGCGAAGAAATAATTATTGGCACATTAAAACTAAATTAAATTCCCTTTATAATGCTTTTAATCTCATTCGGATATCTCAATTAATTTTTGAGATATGACATTTTTTGGTACTCTATTTAGGTTATATCGATTGAAAATGGGGTTGGTTAAAAATTTAAAATTCCCGTCATGTTTATAGGAATCAAGTAATGTGCCGATGAACATTAAATCTAAAATAAATTAGCTTTAAAACGCTTTTCATTTCGCGGTGATATCTCAATTATTTTTTGAGATACGATTTTTTGAATTTTCGTCATTTTCGATTTCATCAAAATTACTTTTATCTCAGCAAATTGCGTTTAAAGCGCCATAACAAACAAACTAATTAAAGCGAAGAAATAATTATTGGCACATTAAAACTAAATTAAATTCCCTTTAAAATGCTTCTAATCTCATTCGGATATCTCAATTAATTTTTGAGATATGACATTTTTTGATACTCTATTTAGGTTATATCGATTGAAAATGGGGTTGGTTAAAAATTTAAAGTTCCCATCATGTTTATAGGAATCAAGTAATGTGCCGATGAACATTAAATCTAAAATAAATTAGCTTTAAAACGCTTTTCATTTCGCGGTGATATCTCTATTATTTTTTGAGATACGATTTTTTGAATTTTCGTCATTTTCGATTTCATCAAAATTACTTTTATCTCAGCAAATTGCGTTTAAAGCGCCATAACAAACAAACTAATTAAAGCGAAGAAATAATTATTGGCACATTAAAACTAAATTAAATTCCCTTTAAAATGCTTCTAATCTCATTCGGATATCTCAATTAATTTTTGAGATATGACATTTTTTGATACTCTATTTAGGTTATATCGATTGAAAATGAGGTTGATTAAAAATTTTAAATTCCCGTCGTGTTTATTGGAATCAAGTAATGTGCCGATGAACATTGAATCTAAAATAAATTAACTTTAAAACGCTTTTCATTTCGCGGTGATATCTCAATTATTTTTTGAGATACGATTTTTTGAATTTTCATCATTTTCGATTTCATCAAAATTACTTTTATCTCAGCAAATTGCGTTTAAAGCGCCATAACAAACAAACTAATTAAAGCGAAGAAATAATTATTGGCATATTAAAACTAAATTAAATTCCCTTTAAAATGCTTGTAATCTCATTCGGATATCTCAATTAATTTTTGAGATATGACATTTTTTGATACTCTATTTAGGTTATATCGATTGAAAATGGGGTTGGTTAAAAATTTAAAATTCCCGTCATGTTTATAGGAATCAAGTAATGTGCCGATGAACATTAAATCTAAAATAAATTAGCTTTAAAACGCTTTTCATTTCGCGGTGATATCTCTATTATTTTTTGAGATACGATTTTTTGAATTTTCGTCATTTTCGATTTCATCAAAATTACTTTTATCTCAGCAAATTGCGTTTAAAGCGCCATAACAAACAAACTAATTAAAGCGAAGAAATAATTATTGGCACATTAAAACTAAATTAAATTCCCTTTAAAATGCTTTTAATCTCATTCGGATATCTCAATTAATTTTTGAGATATGACATTTTTTGATACTCTATTTAGGTTATATCGATTGAAAATGGGGTTGGTTAAAAATTTAAAATTCCCGTCATGTTTATAGGAATCAAGTAATGTGCCGATGAACATTGAATCTAAAATAAATTAATTTTAAAACGCTTTTCATTTCGCGGTAATATCTCAATTATTTTTTGAGATACGATTTTTTGAATTTTCGTCATTTTCGATTTCATCAAAATTACTTTTATCTCAGCAAATTGCGTTTAAAGCGCCATAACAAACAAACTAATTAAAGCGAAGAAATAATTATTGGCACATTAAAACTAAATTAAATTCCCTTTATAATGCTTTTAATCTCATTCGGATATCTCAATTAATTTTTGAGATATGACATTTTTTGATACTCTATTTAGGTTATATCGATTGAAAATGGGGTTGGTTAAAAATTTAAAATTCCCGTCATGTTTATAGGAATCAAGTAATGTGCCGATGAACATTGAATCTAAAATAAATTAACTTTAAAACGCTTTTCATTTCGCGGTGATATCTCAATTATTTTTTGAGATACGATTTTTTGAATTTTCGTCATTTTCGATTTCATCAAAATTACTTTTATCTCAGCAAATTGCGTTTAAAGCGCCATAACAAACAAACTAATTAAAGCGAAGAAATAATTATTGGCACATTAAAACTAAATTAAATTCCCTTTATAATGCTTTTAATCTCATTCGGATATCTCAATTAATTTTTGAGATATGACATTTTTTGATACTCTATTTAGGTTATATCGATTGAAAATGGGGTTGGTTAAAAATTTAAAATTCCCGTCATGTTTATAGGAATCAAGTAATGTGCCGATGAACATTAAATCTAAAATAAATTAGCTTTAAAACGCTTTTCATTTCGCGGTGATATCTCTATTATTTTTTGAGATACGATTTTTTGAATTTTCGTCATTTTCGATTTCATCAAAATTACTTTTATCTCAGCAAATTGCGTTTAAAGCGCCATAACAAACAAACTAATTAAAGCGAAGAAATAATTATTGGCACATTAAAACTAAATTAAATTCCCTTTAAAATGCTTCTAATCTCATTCGGATATCTCAACTAATTTTTGAGATATGACATTTTTTGATACTCTATTTAGGTTATATCGATTGAAAATGGGGTTGGTTAAAAATTTAAAATTCCCGTCATGTTTATAGGAATCAAGTAATGTGCCGATGAACATTGAATCTAAAATAAATTAACTTTAAAACGCTTTTCATTTCGCGGTGATATCTCAATTATTTTTTGAGATACGATTTTTTGAATTTTCGTCATTTTCGATTTCATCAAAATTACTTTTATCTCAGCAAATTGCGTTTAAAGCGCCATAACAAACAAACTAATAAAAGCGAAGAAATAATTATTGGCACATTAAAACTAAATTAAATTCCCTTTATAATGCTTTTAATCTCATTCGGATATCTCAATTAATTTTTGAGATATGACATTTTTTGGTACTCTATTTAGGTTATATCGATTGAAAATGGGGTTGGTTAAAAATTTAAAATTCCCGTCATGTTTATAGGAATCAAGTAATGTGCCGATGAACATTAAATCTAAAATAAATTAGCTTTAAAACGCTTTTCATTTCGCGGTGATATCTCAATTATTTTTTGAGATACGATTTTTTGAATTTTCGTCATTTTCGATTTCATCAAAATTACTTTTATCTCAGCAAATTGCGTTTAAAGCGCCATAACAAACAAACTAATTAAAGCGAAGAAATAATTATTGGCACATTAAAACTAAATTAAATTCCCTTTAAAATGCTTCTAATCTCATTCGGATATCTCAATTAATTTTTGAGATATGACATTTTTTGATACTCTATTTAGGTTATATCGATTGAAAATGGGGTTGGTTAAAAATTTAAAGTTCCCATCATGTTTATAGGAATCAAGTAATGTGCCGATGAACATTAAATCTAAAATAAATTAGCTTTAAAACGCTTTTCATTTCGCGGTGATATCTCTATTATTTTTTGAGATACGATTTTTTGAATTTTCGTCATTTTCGATTTCATCAAAATTACTTTTATCTCAGCAAATTGCGTTTAAAGCGCCATAACAAACAAACTAATTAAAGCGAAGAAATAATTATTGGCACATTAAAACTAAATTAAATTCCCTTTAAAATGCTTCTAATCTCATTCGGATATCTCAATTAATTTTTGAGATATGACATTTTTTGATACTCTATTTAGGTTATATCGATTGAAAATGGGGTTGGTTAAAAATTTAAAGTTCCCATCATGTTTATAGGAATCAAGTAATGTGCCGATGAACATTAAATCTAAAATAAATTAGCTTTAAAACGCTTTTCATTTCGCGGTGATATCTCTATTATTTTTTGAGATACGATTTTTTGAATTTTCGTCATTTTCGATTTCATCAAAATTACTTTTATCTCAGCAAATTGCGTTTAAAGCGCCATAACAAACAAACTAATTAAAGCGAAGAAATAATTATTGGCACATTAAAACTAAATTAAATTCCCTTTAAAATGCTTTTAATCTCATTCGGATATCTCAATTAATTTTTGAGATATGACATTTTTTGATACTCTATTTAGGTTATATCGATTGAAAATGGGGTTGGTTAAAAATTTAAAATTCCCGTCATGTTTATAGGAATCAAGTAATGTGCCGATGAACATTGAATCTAAAATAAATTAATTTTAAAACGCTTTTCATTTCGCGGTAATATCTCAATTATTTTTTGAGATACGATTTTTTGAATTTTCGTCATTTTCGATTTCATCAAAATTACTTTTATCTCAGCAAATTGCGTTTAAAGCGCCATAACAAACAAACTAATTAAAGCGAAGAAATAATTATTGGCACATTAAAACTAAATTAAATTCCCTTTATAATGCTTTTAATCTCATTCGGATATCTCAATTAATTTTTGAGATATGACATTTTTTGATACTCTATTTAGGTTATATCGATTGAAAATGGGGTTGGTTAAAAATTTAAAATTCCCGTCATGTTTATAGGAATCAAGTAATGTGCCGATGAACATTGAATCTAAAATAAATTAACTTTAAAACGCTTTTCATTTCGCGGTGATATCTCAATTATTTTTTGAGATACGATTTTTTGAATTTTCGTCATTTTCGATTTCATCAAAATTACTTTTATCTCAGCAAATTGCGTTTAAAGCGCCATAACAAACAAACTAATTAAAGCGAAGAAATAATTATTGGCACATTAAAACTAAATTAAATTCCCTTTATAATGCTTTTAATCTCATTCGGATATCTCAATTAATTTTTGAGATATGACATTTTTTGATACTCTATTTAGGTTATATCGATTGAAAATGGGGTTGGTTAAAAATTTAAAATTCCCGTCATGTTTATAGGAATCAAGTAATGTGCCGATGAACATTGAATCTAAAATAAATTAATTTTAAAACGCTTTTCATTTCGCGGTAATATCTCAATTATTTTTTGAGATACGATTTTTTGAATTTTCGTCATTTTCGATTTCATCAAAATTACTTTTATCTCAGCAAATTGCGTTTAAAGCGCCATAACAAACAAACTAATTAAAGCGAAGAAATAATTATTGGCACATTAAAACTAAATTAAATTCCCTTTATAATGCTTTTAATCTCATTCGGATATCTCAATTAATTTTTGAGATATGACATTTTTTGATACTCTATTTAGGTTATATCGATTGAAAATGGGGTTGGTTAAAAATTTAAAATTCCCGTCATGTTTATAGGAATCAAGTAATGTGCCGATGAACATTGAATCTAAAATAAATTAACTTTAAAACGCTTTTCATTTCGCGGTGATATCTCAATTATTTTTTGAGATACGATTTTTTGAATTTTCGTCATTTTCGATTTCATCAAAATTACTTTTATCTCAGCAAATTGCGTTTAAAGCGCCATAACAAACAAACTAATTAAAGCGAAGAAATAATTATTGGCACATTAAAACTAAATTAAATTCCCTTTATAATGCTTTTAATCTCATTCGGATATCTCAATTAATTTTTGAGATATGACATTTTTTGATACTCTATTTAGGTTATATCGATTGAAAATGGGGTTGGTTAAAAATTTAAAATTCCCGTCATGTTTATAGGAATCAAGTAATGTGCCGATGAACATTGAATCTAAAATAAATTAATTTTAAAACGCTTTTCATTTCGCGGTAATATCTCAATTATTTTTTGAGATACGATTTTTTGAATTTTCGTCATTTTCGATTTCATCAAAATTACTTTTATCTCAGCAAATTGCGTTTAAAGCGCCATAACAAACAAACTAATTAAAGCGAAGAAATAATTATTGGCACATTAAAACTAAATTAAATTCCCTTTATAATGCTTTTAATCTCATTCGGATATCTCAATTAATTTTTGAGATATGACATTTTTTGATACTCTATTTAGGTTATATCGATTGAAAATGGGGTTGGTTAAAAATTTAAAATTCCCGTCATGTTTATAGGAATCAAGTAATGTGCCGATGAACATTAAATCTAAAATAAATTAGCTTTAAAACGCTTTTCATTTCGCGGTGATATCTCTATTATTTTTTGAGATACGATTTTTTGAATTTTCGTCATTTTCGATTTCATCAAAATTACTTTTATCTCAGCAAATTGCGTTTAAAGCGCCATAACAAACAAACTAATTAAAGCGAAGAAATAATTATTGGCACATTAAAACTAAATTAAATTCCCTTTAAAATGCTTCTAATCTCATTCGGATATCTCAATTAATTTTTGAGATATGACATTTTTTGATACTCTATTTAGGTTATATCGATTGAAAATGGGGTTGGTTAAAAATTTAAAATTCCCGTCATGTTTATAGGAATCAAGTAATGTGCCGATGAACATTGAATCTAAAATAAATTAACTTTAAAACGCTTTTCATTTCGCGGTAATATCTCAATTATTTTTTGAGATACGATTTTTTGAATTTTCGTCATTTTCGATTTCATCAAAATTACTTTTATCTCAGCAAATTGCGTTTAAAGCGCCATAACAAACAAACTAATTAAAGCGAAGAAATAATTATTGGCACATTAAAACTAAATTAAATTCCCTTTAAAATGCTTCTAATCTCATTCGGATATCTCAATTAATTTTTGAGATATGACATTTTTTGATACTCTATTTAGGTTATATCGATTGAAAATGGGGTTGGTTAAAAATTTAAAATTCCCGTCATGTTTATAGGAATCAAGTAATGTGCCGATGAACATTGAATCTAAAATAAATTAACTTTAAAACGCTTTTCATTTCGCGGTAATATCTCAATTATTTTTTGAGATACGATTTTTTGAATTTTCGTCATTTTCGATTTCATCAAAATTACTTTTATCTCAGCAAATTGCGTTTAAAGCGCCATAACAAACAAACTAATTAAAGCGAAGAAATAATTATTGGCACATTAAAACTAAATTAAATTCCCTTTAAAATGCTTCTAATCTCATTCGGATATCTCAATTAATTTTTGAGATATGACATTTTTTGATACTCTATTTAGGTTATATCGATTGAAAATGGGGTTGGTTAAAAATTTAAAGTTCCCATCATGTTTATAGGAATCAAGTAATGTGCCGATGAACATTAAATCTAAAATAAATTAGCTTTAAAACGCTTTTCATTTCGCGGTGATATCTTAATTATTTTTTGAGATACGATTTTTTGAATTTTCTTTTTTTCGATTTCATTATTAACAAAATTATATTTATTAACAAAATTGTTCTTATGCGAGCAAATTGCGTTTAACAAACAAACTTATTAAAGTGAGATTATTAAGAAAACTTTAATTTTTCAACCAAAAAAAAATCGTTTTTAAAAATATCTTTTACTTTTTGAGATATTCATTTTTTTGAGTCATCATTTTCTCATTTTTAACTTATTCATTCAGTCGACTTAAAAAAATCATAAAAAATCGATTTTTAAAAATATCATTACGCAATCATCATCAATTATAAAAGAAAATGTCACCTTTGTAATCAATTAAATCATTTTTGAAAATATTTATTAAGTTTTGAGATATTAACATTTCCATACAAAGTAATTAATATCTTAACGTTTCGTTTAATCAACAAATATCTCAAAAACGGGCGAAGATATGAGAAAATCTTATTCTTCATTTTCGACTCTAAATTGAGTTTAAAAGCGAAGATAAAGAATGATCTTATCGTATCTTATTCCATTTTTGAGATATTCTCCTTTAAATAAACACATTAAGATTCAAATTTTTTTTATATAAAGATGATTAAAGGGGATATATCAAGAATTATTTCTTATTATTTTCGATATAAAACGACTTTTTAAAGTTTTTAAACAATAATTTTGCTTAATTAATAATTATTAATTTTTTATAATTTTGCGCAATTTGGGTTGCCTATTCAATTAAGAAAATAGTTTTAATTAAATTCGAAATTGAAATTGTGTTAAATTTGAAATAATTAATTATTATTATCGTTATTTACTTAATTTAATATGATAAATGTTTATATTAAATATAAATAAATTTTATTATTAATAAAATTTCAAATAGCGCCATCTTTCGACAAAATTAAACGGCCGATAAAGTCGCATCCTTTATCAATAATAACCTCAAAAACATCACTTAATCTAAATTTAAGCTAAATTAATATAACGAAACCCATCGAATTCGATTTAATAATTTCCCCTTTACCCAAAGAAAGTATAATCAATCATAAGATCATTTTAAACGCGGATCCGTTTCGTGCAATAAACAATTATTTATATGTGTGTGTGTGTCAATCAAAATCTCGTCTGTTAAAATGAGAATTTCTTAACAAGTACTCGAGAGTTTTTCAACGAAATAATCCCGATAATTAACGATTAAAAGGTAAAGGACGACGTTATAATTGATAAACGAGACGATCCGAGGTAAAAATCGTCAAGATTCGTTTAAAATGGTCGAATTGCAAAACATAACCTCGAAAAAAAAATTCTACAGTCTTTATTATTTTTAGAATTTGCTGTATCATATCGAAAATAAGTAACGGGAGGCGATTACGATGTCTTTGAAACCCAAAAGCGTCGATTTTAACGCTATTTGGGGCGCGATCCAGGAAACCATTCGAGGGGTCATCACCTTAGCCGATGTTCCAAGAACGGTTTGGAGTGATCGTTTTACGTAAGTCGAAAATTTCACCCATTATAATTTTTATTAATAATTTCTCTTTTAGTGATGTATATTCGTTATGTGTGGCTCATCCTGACTCGATGGCTGATCGGCTTTATGCCGAAACCAAACAATACCTAATAGATCACGTCAGTAAGTTATTAGACCATGTTTTAGAAGACGATGAGACTCAATTGGTTAAGAATTATTACGTTTATTGGTCGCAATATTCCAAGGGGGTCGGATATTTACACTCTTTATATTTGTACTTAAATCAACAGCACATCAAAGCCCAAAGGATGTCTGATGCTGAAATGATTTATGGAACTGCAGATACAACAGGTTAGAAAACTTATTTTGATTAAATAAATCTCTTTTTGAAGCACATGCAAAAATTAAGTTATCTGTTTATCTTAATAAAAACATAAATTCAAATTTAGCGCTACGCTTACAAACAATCTCAGTTCTTTGAGGTAAAGTAGTACTCTATTTTCTTTAATAAAGATATAAACTCCCTTATGAGAAGACTGTAAACTTCAAATCGCCGAGATCGCTTGCGGACGAGGCGCTGGGTTTTCAAAATTATCAATTTAATGTTAGTGTATCAAACTGAGCGCCTCGGCCGTGAGAATTCTCGACAATTTGAATCGAAATCATGCTCTATTTACCTTAATAAAGATATAAATTCCTTTATAAAAATATATTAAGCCTCAAATCACCAAGGTCGCTTAAGTTCGAGGTGCTCGATTTGATATAGTAACAAAAAATTGATGATTCTGAAAACTCTGGTAATCTCGGCACTTTAAGGTTGCTCTAAAATCATCAAAATTGTCGTTTAATCCAAACGTCGAGATTTATTATTATTTTAGTATTTAATCTGAAAAATGTATCATAGCTTTCTAAAGCTTCTATTTTTAGATAGGTTTAATTTTAAATGATACTAAACATTATTGGAAAAAAATTCAAACAACGAATGATATCTGCAAAATGAAAATAACAATGTTTAGAGTTTTACAAGGAATATGCTGTCTTTAATTAACAGTTTTTGAACTTTTGACATAAAGATATTGTATTTTACCAACATTATTTGGTGTCTTTGAAGTAAAGCCAAATTGTATTAACAGTTTTTTTGCCGTTTTTCAATAAAAATGTCTTCTGCCATCAGTATTTAGTCGTAAATCGGCAGTTTTTTAACTTACTTTAAGAAAATTTTGTATTTTGCCAACAGTATTTGGTATTTTTGAATGTAAAATCCAATTTTATAAACAAATTCTTGCCTTTTGCAATCAAAAATTTCTTCTATCATCCATATTTAGTCGTAAATTCGCAGTTTTTGAACTTCCTTTAAGATGATTTTGCATTTTGCCAATAATATTTGGTATTTTAACGACAGAATTTGGTATTTTTGGATATACAACCAAATTTTATGAACAATTTCTTGCCTTTTGCAATAAAAATGTCTTCTGGCATCCGTTTTTAGTCGTTAATTGGCAGTTTTTGAACTTCCTTTAAGAAGATTTTGCATTTTGCCAATAATATTTGGTATTTTACCGACAGAATTTGGTATTTTTTGATATAAAACCAAATTTTATAAACAATTTGTTGCCTTTTGTAATAAAAATGTCTTCTGCCATCAGTATTTAGTCGTCAATTCAACTTCCTTTATGAAGATTCTGTATTTTACTAATAGTAGTTGGTATTTTGCCAATAGTATTTAGTATTTTGGTGTCAAAATCAAATTTTATAAACAGTTTCTTGCCTTTTGCAATAAAAATGTCTTCTGGCATCCGTTTTTAGTCGTTAATTGGCAGTTTTTGAACTTCCTTTAAGAAGATTTTGCATTTTGCCAATAATATTTGGTATTTTACCGACAGAATTTGGTATTTTTGTATATAAAACCAAATTTTATAAACAACTTGTTGCCTTTTGCAATAAAAATATCTTCTGCCATCCAATTAACGACTATTGGCAGTTTTTTAACTTCCTTTAAGAAATTTTTGTATTCTGCCAACAATATTTTGTGTTTTGCCAA
Organism: Onthophagus sagittarius; assembly: GCA_036711965.1. NCBI lineage: Eukaryota > Metazoa > Arthropoda > Insecta > Coleoptera > Scarabaeidae > Onthophagus > Onthophagus sagittarius. The sequence goes on along the minus strand of JASERS010000009.1, from coordinate 13,203,124 downwards.
CTGTATTTGGTATTTTGGAAGCAAATTCAAATTTTATTGACATTTTTTACCTTTAAAATGTATTTAAAAAAATGTACAATTGTATGGAATAAAAATGTATTCTGCAATAAATATTTAGTCTTTAAATGGCATGTTTTGAACTTCTTGTATAAAGATATTGTATTTTGCCAACAACATTTGGTATTTTGGAATCAAAATCAAATTTTATAAACAGTTAGTTACCTTTTGTAATAAAAATTTCATCTGCCATCGGTATTTAGTCATTAATTGGCAGTTTTTGAACTGCCTTTAAGAACATTTTGTATTTTACTAATAGTATTTGGTGTTGTGTCAATAATATTCGGTATTTCTGGATGTAAAACCAAACTTTATAAACAATTTCTTGCTTTTTGCAATAAAAATGTGTTCTGCCATCAGTATTTAGTCGTTAATTGGTCATTTTTCAACTTTTTTTGTAGAGATATAGTACTTTGCCAACAGTATTTGGTATTTTTGGATGTAAAACCCAATTTTATTTAATTTTAACTTCTTACTTTTTACAATAAAAATTTCTTCTGCCATCAATATTTAGTCGTTAATGGGCAATTTTTGATGTTTCTTTAAGAAGAGTTTCTATTTTGCCAATAATATTTGGTATTTTACCAGCAGTATTTGGTATTTTTAAAGAAAAACAACATTTTATAAACAATTTGTTGTCTTTTGCAATAAAAATGTCTTCTGCAATTAATATTTAGTCTTCAACTGTCAGTTTTTGACCTTCAATTGGCAGTTTTTGATCTTCTTTTATAAAGATTTTGTATTTTGTCAACAGTATTTGGTAATTTTGGATGTAAAACCAAATTTTATAAACAACTTCTTGCCTTTTACGATAAGAATGTCTTCTGCTATCAATATTTAGTCATTAATTAATAATTTTTGAACTTTCTTTAAGAAGATACTGTATTTTGCCAATAATATTTGGTATTTTAGAAGCAAAATCAAATTTTTCAAACAATTTCTTGCCTTTTGGAATTAAATGTCTTCTGCCAGTCAGTATTTGGTCTTTAATTGGTAGTTTTTGAACTTTCTTTAATGAAAATATTGTATTTTGTCAATAATATTTGTTTTTTTTCCAACAGTATTTGGTATTTTGGAATCAAAATCAAATTTTATAAACAGTTTTTTCCTTTTGCTATAAAAATCTCTTCTGCCATCAGTATTTAGTCTTTAATTCAACTTCCTTTATGAAAATTCTGTATTTTGCTAATAGTATTTGGTATTTTGCCAACAGTATTTAGTATTTTGGTGTCAAAATCAAATTTTATAAACAGTTTCTTGCCTTTTGCAATAAAAATGTGTTCTGCCATCCGCATTTAGTCGTTAATTGGCAGTTTTTAAACTTCCTTTAAGAAGATTTTACATTTTACCAATAACATTTGGTATTTTACCGACAGAATTTGGTATTTTTTGATGTAAAACCAAATTTTATAAACAATATCTTGCCTTTTACTATAAAAATGTCTTCTGCCATCACTATTTAGTCGTTAATTCAACTTCCTTCATGAAGATTCTGTATTTTGCTAATAGTATTTTGTATTTTCCCAACAGTATTTGGTATTTTGGAATCAAAATCAAATTTTATAAACAGTTTCTTGCCTCTTTAAAAAAAAATGTCTTCTGACATCCGTTTTTTAGTCTTTAAATGTCAATTTTTAAACTTCCTTTAAGAATATTTTGCATTTTGCCAATAATATTTGGTATTTTACCGACAGAATTTGGTATTTTTGGATGTAAAACCAAATTTTATAAACAATATCTTGCCTTTTACTATAAAAATGTCTTCTGCCATCACTATTTAGTCGTTAATTCAACTTCCTTTATGAAGATTTTGTACTTTGCTAATAGTATTTTGTATTTTCCCAACAGTATTTGGTATTTTGGAATCAAAATCAAATTTTATAAACAGTTTCTTGCCTCTTTCAAAAAAAATGTCTTCTGACATCCGTTTTTTAGTCTTTAAATGTCAATTTTTAAACTTCCTTTAAGAAGATTTTACATTTTACCAATAACATTTGGTATTTTACCGACAGAATTTGGTATTTTTTGATGTAAAACCAAATTTTATAAACAATTTGTTGCCTTTTGTAATAAAAATGTCTTCTGCCATCAGTATTTAGTCGTCAATTCAACTTCCTTTATGAAGATTCTGTATTTTACTAATAGTATTTGGTATTTTGCCAATAGTATTTAGTATTTTGGTGTCAAAATCAAATTTTATAAACAGTTTCTTGCCTTTTTCAATAAAAATGCCTTCTGACACCCATTTTTAGTCTTTAAATGGCAGTTTTTAAACTTCGTTTAAGAATATTTTGCATTTTGCCAATAATATTTGGTATTTTACCGACAGAATTTGGTATTTTTGGATGTAAAACCAAATTTTATAAACAATTTCTTGCCTTTTACTATGAAAATGTCTTCTGCCATCAGTATTTAGTCGTTAAATCAACTTCCTTTATGAAAATTCTGTATTTTGCTAATAGTATTTGGTATTTTGCCAACAGTATTTGGTATTTTGGAATCAAAATCAAATTTTATAAACAGTTTCTTGCCTCTTTCAATAAAAATGTCTTCTCACATCCGTTTTTAGTCTTTAATTGGCAGTTTTAAACTTCCTTTAAGAATATTTTCCATTTTGCTAATAATATTTGGTATTTTACCGACAGAATTTGGTATTTTTTGGATATAAAACCAAATTTTATGAACAATTTCTTGCCTTTTACTATAAAAATGTCTTCTGCAATCATTATGTAAGTCTTTAATTGGCACTTTTTGAACTTCGTTCATGAAGATTTTGTATTTTGCTAATAGTATTTGGTATTTTGCTTACAGTATTTGCTACTTTGGAAGCAAAAACGAATTTTATAAAAATTTTTTTATTTTTTACAATAAAAATGTCTTTTGCCATCATAAAGTAGTCTTTAATTGGCATATTTGAACATCTGTCATGAAGATTTTACATTTTGTCAATAGCATTTGGTATTTTGCCAACAGTATTTTGGTATTTGGGAAGTAAATCCAAATTTTATTAACAGTTTCTTGACTTTTGCAATAAAAATGTTTTCTGTAGTCAAGATTTAGTCTTTAAATGGCAGTTTTTGAAAGTCTTTTATGAAGATTTTGTATTTTACCAATAGTATTTGGTATTTTGCCAACAGTATTTTGGTATTTGGGAAGTAAATCCAAATTTTATTAACAGTTTCTTGACTTTTGCAATAAAAATGTTTTCTGTAGTCAAGATTTAGTCTTTAAATGGCAGTTTTTGAAAGTCTTTTATGAAGATTTTGTATTTTACCAATAGTATTTGGTATTTTGCCAACAGTGTTTGGTATTTTGGTAGCAAAACCAAATTTTTTAAACAATTTTTTACTGTTTATATTAAAAAAATGTCTTATATATATATATATATGTCGTCTTAAAATGGCAGTTTTTAAACACCTTTCAAGAAGATTTGGTATTTTGCTGATAGTATTTGGTATTTTCGAAGTAAGTAATTACTTGGAAGAAAGTATTTAGTCTTTAATTGCCAGTTTTTAAACTTCTTTTATGAAGATAATGTATTTTGCCAATAATAATTAATATTTTCCCAACACTATTTGATATTTTAGAAGCAAAATCAAATTTTATTAACAGTTTTACCAGCAGTATTTAGTCTTTAATTAACAGTCTGTGGACGTCAAGATTTTGCAATTGAATTTATTGCATTGATTTTGAATTCAATGCGATAAGAATATTTACTGTCAGCAGTTTTAAAAGCAGTACCAAAATTTCTGAAAGCAGTATCAAGTCTTCTGACATTTTTTCTGAAACATTAAAAGTTTTCCAGAAGTAGTACCAAGTTTTTTGGAAGCATTTCAAATTTTCTAAAATCTTCATCAAGTCTTCCAGGGAGAGTATGAAGTCTTTTGAAAGCATTTCAAGTTTTCTCAAAGCAGTTCAACTCTTAAGTAAGTCTTCTGAAAATTTTCCGAGTTTTCTAGAAGCTATATCAAGTTTTTTAAAACCATTTCAAGTCATCTAGACGCACGCATTTCAAATCTTTTAGAAGCAGTGTTAAGTCATCTTGAAGTATTTGTATGAATTAAAAATGCAAAAATGCGCTTTTAAAATGCAATCAAAACCATACAAAAAATTATCCCTCCTTATATGAATAAAATTTTATCCAAAACTTTTATAAATAACTCTTATTTTTGTTATAAATTAATTTCTTGTACCAATTTTATCAAGTTTAGACGCAAAATTTGAACAAACGTTTTTTTTCTAGGCGAACAAATGGAAATAGGTGAATTAGCATTAGAAGTATGGAAAACCGGGATGATAACCCCATTAGGAACAAAATTAGTAAAACTCCTATTGGAATGCATCGAACAAGATCGCACCCAATTTCCAATGAGCATAGCCTTGGAAGCGGTGCGCGGAACAATTTTGAGTTTCGTCGAGGTGCAAGCTTACAAAAAAAAGGGGCAGCTACAACTCTACCAAGAACTTTTCGAACAACCATTTTTAGACGCCTCAGGGGAGCATTATAAACGCGACGCAACCCGATTATTAGAAGAACGAAACGTTAGTCTTTACATGGAAAAAGTAATCGCCAAAATCGACGAGGAAGTGAAAAGGGCGCAAAAATTCCTACATCAAAGTTCGATAGCTAAAGTAACCCAACGTTGCGAAACCCACATGGTAGCCGAACACTTAGTCTTTTTATACAGCGAGTGTACGAGTATGGTTGAGGCGGAGCAAGCGCAAGATCTCTCTAACATGTATAGTTTATTAAAAAGCGTCCCGAACGGGCTTAACGTCCTCGTCGAGATCGTTCTTAATCACATCAAAAATCAGGGTTTAGCGGCAATTTTGAATTTGCAAGGCGAAAACGTCCATATAAGTTTCGTCGAGAACCTCTTAGAAGTTTATAATAAGTATAAAAAACAAATTAAGGAGGTTTTCAAGTCCGACCAAAACTTTATGGGGGCCTTAGACAAAGCGTGTAGTTCCGTTATTAATCATCGCCCGAATTCGGGGAGGAGCCCCTGTCGTAGCCCGGAATTATTAGCGAAATATTGCGATACTCTCCTTAAAAAATCGAGTAAAGGAATCAGCGAGCAAGATATTGACGAAAAATTAACTAATAGCATCACGATTTTTAAATATATCGATGATAAGGATGTGTTTCAGAAATTTTATAGTCGCATGTTAGCGAAGCGATTAATTCATCAATTAACCCAGAGTATGGACGGGGAAGAATCAATGATTAATAAGCTAAAACACGCGTGTGGGTACGAATTTACGAGCAAATTACATCGGATGTTCACGGATATGTCGGTTTCTGCGGATTTGAACAATAAATTTAGCGCGTATTTGACGAAGAAAAACGTCGATTTGGGGATTAATTTTAGTATTTATGTCTTGCAAGCAGGCGCCTGGCCGTTGGGGCAAGCCGTTGTGACTTCCTTCGCTTTACCCCAACAATTAGAGAGGAGCGTTCAAAATTTTGAGTCATTTTACCACGACCATTTCAACGGGAGGAAATTAACGTGGCTCCATCATCTTTGCCAAGCCGAGTTAAGAATCGGCTATTTAAAGAAGCCCTACATCATCACGGTCCAAACGTTCCAAATGGCGATTTTATTACTGTTTGAAAACGCGGATTCTTTAACGTGTAATGAAGTTAAGGAAACGTTACAATTAAACGCGGAGCAATTTCAAAGACACGCCGTTAGTTTGGTTGATTCGAAGATTTTGGTGGTTGATAATGAGGGGGGTGGGGGCGGGGATGAGTTAAAACCGGAATCGGTGTTACGTTTGAATTTGGAATATACGAATAAGAGGACGCGGTTTAGAATCACCGCGGCCGTTCAAAAGGAATCCCCCGCGGAAGTTGAGCACACCATGAATTCGGTTGAGGAAGACAGGAAGTTGTATCTACAAGCCGCTATTGTTAGGATTATGAAGGCGAGGAAGATTTTGAAACACAACGTTTTAATACAAGAGGTTCGATTTAATTTAATTCAAAGAAATTGTGTATACCCGAATTTAACCGATTATCGCCGAATATTACCGAATTAAAACTAGTAATCCGATCTTGATTCGCAAAAATGATTTTTTTCAAAATATACAATTTCTTTGATTCAATTCTAAAAAATTAAAACAAAATTAATTAATCATTCTTTTTTAGGTTTGCGCACAAAGTAGATCATCGTTTGCCCCGAGCATCCCGATGATTAAAAAATGTATTGAGGCGCTGATTGATAAACAATACATAGAAAGAACGCCCCATTCGAGTGAGGAATATAGTTATGTGGCTTGAGAGTTTTTTTATAAAAAGAACCACGAAATTTTGTTTCTTTTTTTTTCTTTCGTATTTATTCCGTGTAAGTTCGGATCGCTTGTACATTACGTGTGTAAATAGTGGTTAAAAAATTTGAAATAAAAAATGAATTCAATTAAACGATTAAAATATGATTGCGTTTTTATTCTTCTTATAATTTTTATAATAATTAATATTTTTATAATAATCGTATTGATCGTAAGATGATATTATGAACAATAAATTATTAAGAAATAGTATTAAGGAAATGTTGTAATATGTAGAATTAATGATGTAATTTGCGTTAATTTTATTATTTAACCCATTTAAAATCGATTTGAAGCAAATTTAATTTTGAGTTTAATAATTTGATGGTACATAACCTCAAATTTAATTTTTAACCAATTTCTTCTTATAATTCATATTTGTTTAATGAAAACGATTAAAAATAATATCTTAACATATCAAGGTCAAAATCTATCCATAATTTTGAAGTTATAATGAAAAATTTGACGAAAATTTGAATCAAATATTTGATTAAATTTTTTAAGTTGGACGTTGAAATATAAAAGAAAATGTTCCAAAATCTATAAATAAACATAAAATGTACAACATTTCAAACATAATTAATGTTATAATAAAAATTTATTAATTATCTTATAAATTTTAATTATAACATTTTGACATTTCGATGTTGGTAATAATGGAAAAATTTAAATTACGAATTTCAAGTTGATGATTTTAACCAATCAGAACGCGTTGTTTGAATTGTTTAGTAATAAACAAACGATGTCGATTGAGTTTAGTATGATTTTGAACGTGATGGGGTGTGCACGTCAATTTGTGACATAACCTCAAAATTACACATAAATAGAAGAGAAGATTTTTGAAAAAAATAAATACTTAATATTAAATAACAAGAAAAATAAGGAGTTCCTGATCCAAGAAATCTGGTTTGTTTCCGTTAAATTCAAGAATCTTGTTCCTGATCCATGAAGAAATTGATCAAGAAATCCAATTATCTACAAGAATAAGATAAGTTTTAATTTAAGCATTTCACTTAATTTAAGTATGATTAATTTGATAACCTTTTTATGGAACCCCTTGTTCAATTTGATTGTTTTTGGGCAGTTACCGATCTGTTTTACATAATTCTGGTAACTGAGAAGGAAATTATGGAGGCTATTTAATCAATCAAATTTAACGCAATTAATGTGGATGGTATGAGTTTGAAGCGCTCAGTATTTCTGGGTGAGTGGAAAATTGCTTTATTTATTACACTTGTGTCCAAGTCAAAAATTTTGATCAATTAAAAAGATTTTAAAAAGTACCAAATCAATGGGCACCACAATCTCTTGGAATTATATCCTAACCCAACCGAACCCAGTACCTGTTCCTTATCCACTCATTGCCATAACAAAATCTGGTCACCAACATCTTTCTTTCTGCGATGCCAAAGAGCATTTTTCAGCCTGCAAGTTTTTGATTACACTATTTACAGCAAAAAGCACATCAGACCAAATGCTACTAAAAACTGATACCTCCTTATTTCATTGACAATGAAACCCTAATGCAAATTGACTTTTTGCATTAGGGTTGTTCCTTTAATAAAACATCATTTAAATTTTTACCTGGTGTTGACTTAACGTCTAAGAATTCGAGAAAATACTCTTCAACAGTCACCTCCCCACATTTATTCTTACAATTAGTAGAAGTAGCACTTACATTGTTTTCAGTCTTAACAAAACGTATCACCAAAGACAACTGCTTTTGGAGGCTGAGATCGGAAATGCAGTCTAGTAGTACTTATTAATTCATTAATGTCTGAAACAATTTTCTCTTTCACCTTTTCAGATAACAGTTTAATCAGCTCATTTTAACTATTTGCTCCTAGATAGTGATCGTAAATCACAAAGTAAAGTCATACAAGTTTAGCTCATACAGTTTAGAATTCGATCCTCTGCAAGCAATATTGTACTGTGCTAAATATTTAATTCTTTTAAGAACTTGACGCCAATGTTCCTTTTCTATGTTTATCAGTTTAATATGTTGCTTATCAATAGTGGACGCTTCAGCTAAACGTATCTCACAATTCGTCCATTTTCCAACATTCTGACCATGAATTATCATTTAAATACAATTTGCAGCAAAAACAAAATGCTTTATCAGTACTTTTTCTGTAAACTAACCCACATCTTTGCACCAGTTCTCCATTATTCATAGTTCGTTTTTACTTGTAACAGGCCCTTTTCTACTATTTCATCAAATTGAGACCAGTTGAATTTAAAGGGTTACATGATTCTGTTGTTCTAGATCTGAAAATAGTTTTAACAGGAGCTGGAATGGCATCAACACTAATACTACCAACAGTAGTCTGATCGAGTAACGATTCATTAATGTCAGAATTTGTTTTTTGACCATGAATATAATTTGTAACTAATAGGAGTTACGCCGGAACTCAACGAACTCTCCTTTTTTGTACTTTTCCCCTCTCTTTAAGTTCTAGAAAAAACTCCATTTATATAAATATTATATTATTTATTCGGGACATTTTGGTACATGATATTTTTTGACATTTTTCGAACTGCCGACGCCTTATTCTACGAACATTTTATTGTGAAAAGGCCTCTCAAAAGTTTTCACAAACAAATAATGTATGTTCCACTGTGTCTATACTTTCACAAAACCAGCCATTTTTCAATTTTTTTATTTTAAAAAGATATTTTTTAAAGACCACATGTCCAGACAAAACCTGAGTCAAGACTATGACTTTCTATCGGGCTATGGTTCTATTTCCAGGATAAGAATTCTTGTCCATCCCTCATATCGATCCCATCTTTCCTGCCAGGCCTTCAATAAATTAACTCTGCATTCACGTTTTGTTTCTTTGGCTCTTCTATATAACGCTGTTCTTTCTTCAGTAAGCAAGACTTCAGCAATAACTTGAATCCCTTCAGCACAAATCGTTCGATGTGATCAAAGTTCGGCATCAGCCTTAAAAGTAAATTACTCAGAAATGTTTCGTCATGGTCATGTCTTTATTGATAAACACTCAGTCTTGCAATCTCTGCAGAAAGTTTCCTCCCTACATTCACTCATTTTATATGTAATAAGTTAAGCAAAAATAAGGCTCCGGGACCAGATGGAATTACGACTGAGCTGCTAAAAGTCCTGGTAGAGAATCATAGAAGAGATTTCCTAGCAACATATAATTATTGTTTAAGTACGGGTCTCTTTCCTACTGTATGGAAAAATGCAAGACTCTGCCTCATAGAAAAACCAAAAAAAACTGGGATGCAAGTGACGTATCGTCCATTGTGTGCTGGACACAATGGGAAAATTACTAGAAAGCTTACTCAGGGACCGATTACAAACAGAAGTGGATACTTTGGGACTGTTGCACGAAAATCAGTTTGGCTTTCGGAAAGGAAGGTCGACCGTTCAAGCCATAGAAAAGGTGCTGAAGGTAGTCGACAAGATCAAGGAAAAAGCTTGGGCGCATAGAGAAGTATGTGTAATGGTTTTGCTAGACATTGAAAATGCTTTCAACTCGGCACCGTGGTTGCAAATCGTTAATACTCTGATAGAAGGAAACGTCAGTGGGTATCTGGTTAAGATGGTAAAGGGATACTTATCAGAAAGATACATAACCGCATCAAACGGAAGAACATACAGGGTGACATGCGGGTTCCGCAGAGACCCGCTTCTATGGAATCTTTTTTACAATAGAATTTTACATACGAGGATGGAGGACGGAGCTGAACTAATTGCGTATGCTGACGATTTAGCATTGATAGTGAGGGCCAGGGATGCGAGACAACTTGAAGACAGAGTGACATACGCGGTGCAGCGGGTTACCACTGTGCTCCAGAGAATGGGACTTAAAACGGCAGCCCATAAGATCGAGATGGTGTTATTGCAGGGGCGACGAAAACTAAAAACTTTAAACTTAAATGTGTGCGGGGAAATGATTCAAACATCGGAGTTTGTTAAATATCTAGGTGTTTTCTTAAATAAAGATATGATCATGACAACACATGCAATGAAGACTGTAAACAAGGCAACGGCTATGGCAAATATCATCCTTAGATTGATGCCTAGACTGGGAGGTCCAAAAACAAGAAGCAGAAGACTAATAGCTACAGCAGTAACTTCGGTGGTCTTGTACGCCGCACCAACGTGGCAAAGATGCCTCAAACATAAAAGATACAAAGACCTGTTAACCTCCCTGAATAGAAAATTGGCGATTGAGATCATATCAGCGTACCGCACCACGGCTGCCGCATCGGTGGAGGTGATTGCATGAACCCCCCCAATGGATCTCCTGGTAAAGGAAAGAAGCGAAATTTATATGGAAGGAAGGAAGGGGAAGACGGAGAAAAGACAAAAGCTTCTGGAAGCGTGGCAGATGAGATGGGAGAAAAACGAAAGCTGGACGAGGTCACTAATAAAAGACATTAAACGATGGATGAAAAGCCTCTCACAGGCTTTGCCGGGGCTCGGTGTCTTTAAGACCTACCTTCACCGGATAAGGAAAGCAGATGACGAGACCTGTTGGTTCTGCGAAGAAACAGACTCAGTGGAGCATACTCTCTTTCATTGTAACGAATTTAGTGCGCAAAGAAGTGAATGTGAACTTAAGGTTGGTGCGAGTTTACGAAAAGAAAACATAATCGACCAAATGTTGGATTCGGAAGATAAGTGGAGAGCCGTGCAAACTATGATAAGTGAAATAATTAGAATGAAAGAAGCATTTGAGAGAAATCTGCAAGCACAACTTAGAGAACATGACAGAAGTAGCCCAGCTGAAAGTACATTCATTTAGGTGCCAAGAAAAAGAGGTAAGCGAAAGTGATTGAAAAGAAAGAGAAACAGTCCATTCGCACTCCGAAGTAATGCCAGGTCGGCGGTTTCCGAAGAAACATGAGGAAAGGGTTTTAGTGGGTCGGGGATCCAAAGATGGACTCCAACCCCACACTACCCGGCCGTTCAAGAACCAGAGGCCGGGTGTCTGCAAATTTCCTCAACCTCGTTAAAAATTGGATGAAACAAAATGCAAGACGGAAAATTAAAGTATTAATTAAAAAAAAATTGAAGAGACAAGTGACTATTATTAATAGAAAAACTATACAAGAATTCCTAGATATAAATATTAACGAAACTATAGAGAAAAAGAAAACAGAAATGAATGATATATATACTCAGACCTACGGGGCTGACAAAACATATGTAGAAAAAATATCGAGAGTTATGAAGAATGGTTAGAGCTTCAAAACAAAAAATGGACGGAGGACAATTAGAAAACTTCGAAGGACAATTAGTTAAGAAAACTAAATTAAAAAAGGGTAGCCCATTAAATGAACCAATAGCTGTTGTACTGGTCGAGAAGACAGAATTGGATATGGAAAAAGGAATTTAAAAGAAATACAAGGAACGATACCCGGAATTGGAGGATATTTGTGAAGATATAGGGGTTATAGAGCAAAATTACAAAATAATAGTGAGAGGAATCACTGAAGAAAAAAAGAGGAAGACCATAAAAGTGGTATATAGCAATGTTGAAAAAGATCTTTTTAAGAAAATTCAACAATTGAAAGAAGAAGTGAAAGATGATAAATTGGTTGCAATACACCAAATTAAACAAGATAGAAATAACAAAATTAAGAAAAATGATCGAAGGTATTTTCCATTTGTCAAGTACAAATGTAATGGTATACAGTAATGAAGAAATAGGGGAGGAACATACAGGATTAAGTATAAATAGTTATGTAAAGGCATTAAGCCAGGGAAATCAAATCAAGGAAGACCAGAAAATAATAAAAAATACAATGAAAATAAATGCATTGAATTTAAACTAATTGGAAACAAAACATGAGAATTCCTTAAAAGAGCTAAAAAAAGGAATAAAAATAAGCGAAAAAGAAATCAAAACAGATACAGTGTACAAAACAAACTCTGGAAACATAAGGATAAACATAACGAAAAAAAGAACATGAGCGAGAGACAGCTGCGATTTTAGACAATGAAAACCTCTTCTCTTACTCTTTCTCTTCCTCAGTGTTTTTGTTCCCTAAATCATTTTTATATCTCTTTTAATTTTTGAGATATCACCTATGATTGTGTTAAAAACGTAAAAATGGGGAATTTTTGCTTTAAAGATAAATTAAGTTGGTAAAACTGCAAATCGAAACATTATTTTGAATCAAAAATGTTTCTTGGATCAATATGGAGTGTTTTTGTTCCCTAAATCATTTTTATATCTCTTTTAATTTTTGAGATATCACCTATGATTGTGTTAAAAACGTAAAAATGGGGAATTTTTGCTTTAAAAATAAATTAAGTTGGTAAAACTACGAATCGAAACATTATTTTGAATCAAAAATGTTTCTTGGATCAATATGGAATATTTTTGTTCCCTAAATCATTTTTGTATCTCTTTTAATTTTTGAGATATCACCCTATCATTGTGTTAACACCTTAACTATAAAGATTATCTTTCCTGATTTTGTTATTTAAGTCTTTCGTGGTTGGTTTTGAGTCATATTCTGTGGGATTGCGTAAACGATATCTTGGTGGTCGTTTTGAAATCCGGGCCCCGAGAAAGCGACTAACTATACAATGCTATACAATGCGTTTCTTATAACCAAGGCAACCAGAAGTTCTTTGTTTGGAGGGGATTAATAAATACGATCTTAATGATTTTTTTATTTATTTGTTATTCTATTTTTGGAGAATTCCAATAACAACACAAAAACATTTGAAACACACTAAATAACAAGAGAAATAGAGAAATCAAGAAAAGAAATACAACAAAAAAAGTTGAAGGTTAAAACGTTTTTAAACATTTATATATTTTAATGTTTAACCTTACTTTTTTTTTAATTTATGAAGAAGGTTGTGAAAAGTGTTGTTAAATATTCTAAAACGCTTGTAAAACTCTTAAAAAGTCGAAACGATCTTTAATGTCTCCTAATACCTTTCAAAAGTGGCTAATTTATTCAGAATATTTCAATTTTTAAGACATTGTCTCCTAATGTTTCAAAATTGATTCAAATTTGCTCCTAATATCCCAAAATTTATGAAGTGATAACTCCTAACGACACTCAAAAGTCATTTGCAACGAATACCTTTCAAAAGTGACTCATTTACTCCGAATATTTCTATGTTGAAGAAAGATTGTCTCCTAATGTTTCAAAATTTATTCAAATTTGCTCCTAATATCCCAAAATTTATGAAGTGATGACTCCTAACGACACTCAAAAGTCATTTACACCGAATATCTTTCGAAAGTGACTCATTTACTCCGAATATTTTTATGTTGAAGAAAGATTGTCTCCTAATGTTTCAAAATTGATTCAAATTTGCTCCTAATATCCCAAAATTTATGAAGTGATGACTCCTAACGACACTCAAAAGTCATTTGCAACGAATACCTTTCAAAAGTGACTCATTTACTCCGAATATTTCTATGTTGAAGAAAAATTGTCTCCTAATGTTTCAAAATTTATTCAAATTTGCTCCTAATATCCCAAAATTTATGAAGTGATGACTCCTAACGACACTCAAAAGTCATTTACACCGAATATCTTTCGAAAGTGACTCTTTTACTCCGAATATTTTTATGTTGAAGAAAGATTGTCTCCTAATGTTTCAAAATTGATTCAAATTTGCTCCTAATATCCCAAAATTTATGAAGTGATGACTCCTAACGACACTCAAAAGTCATTTGCAACGAATACCTTTCAAAAGTGACTCATTTACTCCGAATATTTCTATGTTGAAGAAAGATTGTCCCCTAATGTTTCAAAATTGATTCAAATTTGCTTCTAATATCCCAAAATTTATGAAATGATGACTCCTAGCGATACTCAAAAGTCATTTGCAACGAATACCTTTCAAAAGTGACTCATTTACTCCGAATATTTCTATGTTGAAGAAAGGTTATCTTCTAATATTTTCAAAATTGACTCAAATTTATTCCCAATATCCGAATATTTACTGGATTAATAACTTCTAATGATGTTTAAAAGTTATTTACTCCGAATATCTCAATCTTTAAGAAAGGTTATCTTCTAATATTTTCAAAATTGACTCAAATTTATTCCTAATATCCCAATATTTATTGGAGTAATAACTTCTAATGATGCTTAAAAGTTATTTATTCCGAATATTTCAATCTTTAAGAAAGGTTGTCTTGTAATATTTTCAAAATTAACTGAAATTTACTCCTAATATCCCAATGTTTATGGAATAATGACTCCTAACGATGCTCATAAGTGACTTACACCGAATACCTTTCAAAAGTGGCTCATTTACTCCGAATATCTCAATTTTTAAGAAAAGGTGTTTCCTAATATTTTCAAAATAGACTCGAATTTGCAGCTAATATCCCAAAATTTATGGAGTGATGACTCCTAATGATGCTTAAAAGTTATTTACTCCGAATATCTCAATCTTTAAGAAAGGTTATCTTCTAATATTTTCAAAATTGACTCAAATTTATTCCTAATATCCCAATATTTATTGGAGTAATAACTTCTAATGATGCTTAAAAGTTATTTACTCCGAATATCTCAATCTTCAAGAAAGGGTGTCTTGTAATATTTTCAAAATTAACTCAAATTTACTCCTAATATCCCAATGTTTATGGAATAATGACTCCTAACGATGCTTATAAGTGACTTACACCGAATACCTTTCAAAAGTGGCTCATTTACTCCGAATATCTCAATTTTTAAGAAAAGTTGTTTCCTAATATTTTCAAAATAGACTCGAATTTGCAGCTAATATCCCAAAATTTATGGAGTGATGACTCCTAATGATGCTTAAAAGTTATTTACTCCGAATATCTCAATCTTTAAGAAAGGTTGTCTTCTAATATTTTCAAAATTGACTCAAATTTATTCCCAATATCCCAATATTTATCGGAGTAATAACTTCTAATGATGCTTAAAAGTTATTTACTCCGAATATCTCAATCTTTAAGAAAGGTTGTCTTGTAATATTTTCAAAATTAACTGAAATTTACTCCTAATATCCCAATGTTTATGGAATAATGACTCCTAACGATGCTCATAAGTGACTTACACCGAATACCTTTCAAAAGTGGCTTATTTACTACGAATATCTCAATTTTTAAGAAAAGTTGTTTCCTAATATTTTCAAAATTAACTCAAATTTACTCCTAATATCTCAATATTTATGGAGTAATGACTCCTAATGATGATCAAAAGTTATTTACTGCGAATATCTCAAACTTTAAGAAAGGTTATCTTCTAATATTTTCAAAATTGACTCAAATTTATTCCTAATATCCCAATATTTATTGGAGTAATAACTTCTAATGATGCTTAAAAGTTCTTTACTCCGAATATCTCAATCTTCAAGAAAGGTTGTCTTGTAATATTTTCAAAATTAACTCAAATTTACTCCTAATATCCCAATATTTATGGAATAATGACTCCTAACGATGCTCATAAGTGACTTATACCGAATACCTTTCAAAAGTCGCTCATTTACTCCGAATATCTCAATTTTTAAGAAAAGTTGTTTCCTAATATTTTCAAAATAGACTCGAATTTGCAGGTAATATCCCAAAATTTATAGAGTGATAACTCCTAATGATGCTTAAAAGTTATTTACTCCGAATATCTCAATCTTTAAGAAAGGTTGTCTTGTAATATTTTCAAAATTAACTGAAATTTACTCCTAATATCCCAATGTTTATGGAATAATGACTCTTAACGATGCTCATAAGTGACTTACACCGAATACCTTTCAAAAGTGGCTCATTTACTCCGAATATCTCAATTTTTAAGAAAAGTTGTCTCCTAATATTTTCAAAGTAGACTCGAATTTGCAGCTAATATCCCAAAATTTATGGAGTGATGACTCCTAATGATGCTTAAAAGTTATTTACTCCGAATATCTCAATCTTTAAGAAAGGTTATCTTCTAATATTTTCAAAATTGACTCAAATTTACTCCTAATATCCTAATATTTATGGAATAATGACTCCTAACGATGCTTATAAGTGATTTACACCGAATATCTTTCAAAAGTGGCTCATTTACTCCGAATATCTCAATTTTTAAGAAAAGTTGTTTCCTAATATTTTCAAAATAGACTCGAATTTGCAGCTAATATCCCAAAATTTATGGAGTGATGACTCCTAATGATGCTTAAAAGTTATTTACTCCAAATATCTCAATCTTTAAGAAAGGTTGTTTTGTAATATTTTCAAATTTTACTCCTAATAACCCAATATTTATGGAGTAATGACTTCTAATGATGCTCAAAAGTTATTTATTCTGAATATCTTTAAGAAAGGCTATCTTGTAATATTTTCAAAATTAACTCAAATTTACTCCTAATATCTCAATATTTATGGAGTAATAACTTCTAATGATGCTTAAAAGTTCTTTACTCCGAATATCTCAATCTTTAAGAAAGGTTGTCTTCTAATATTTTCCAAATTGACTCAAATTTACTCCTAATAACCCAATATTTATGGAGTAATAACTTCTAATGATGCTCAAAAGTTATTTACTCCGAATATCTCAATCTTTAAGAAAGGTTGTCTTATAATATTTTCAAAATTAACTCAAATTTACTCCTAATATCCCAATGTTTATTTAATAATGACTCCTAACGATGCTTATAAGTGACTTACACCGAATACCTTTCAAAAGTGGCTCATTTACTCCGAATATCTCAATTTTTAAGAAAAGTTGTTTCCTAATATTTTCAAAATAGACTCGAATTTGTAGCTAATATCCCAAAATTTATGGAGTGATGACTCCTAATGATGCTTAAAAGTTATTTACTCCGAATATCTCAATCTTTAAGAAAGGTTGTCTTCTAATATTTTCAAAATTGACTCAAATTTACTCCTAATAACCCAATATTTATTGGAGTAATAACTTCTAATGATGCTTAAAAGTTATTTACTCCGAATATCTCAATCTTTAAGAAAGATTATCTTCTAATATTTTCAAAATTGACTCAAATTTATTCCTAATATCCCAATATTTATTGGAGTAATAACTTCTAATGATGCTTAAAAGTTATTTACTCCGAATATCTCAATCTTTAAGAAAGGTTGTCTTATAATATTTTCAAAATTAACTCAAATTTACTCCTAATATCCCAATGTTTATTTAATAATGACTCCTAACGATGCTTATAAGTGACTTACACCGAATACCTTTCAAAAGTGGCTCATTTACTCCGAATATCTCAATTTTTAAGAAAAGTTGTTTCCTAATATTTTCAAAATAGACTCGAATTTGTAGCTAATATCCCAAAATTTATGGAGTGATGACTCCTAATGATGCTTAAAAGTTATTTACTCCGAATATCTCAATCTTTAAGAAAGGTTGTCTTATAATATTTTCAAAATTAACTCAAATTTACTCCTAATAACCCAATATTTATTGGAGTAATAACTTCTAATGATGCTTAAAAGTTATTTACTCCGAATATCTCAATCTTTAAGAAAGATTATCTTCTAATATTTTCAAAATTGACTCAAATTTATTCCTAATATCCCAATATTTATTGGAGTAATAACTTCTAATGATGCTTAAAAGTTATTTACTCCGAATATCTCAATCTTTAAGAAAGGTTGTCTTATAATATTTTCAAAATTAACTCAAATTTACTCCTAATATCCCAATGTTTATTTAATAATGACTCCTAACGATGCTTATAAGTGACTTACACCGAATACCTTTCAAAAGTGGCTCATTCACTCCGAATATCTCAATTTTTAAGAAAAGTTGTTTCCTAATATTTTCAAAATAGACTCGAATTTGCAGCTAATATCCCAAAATTTATGGAGTGATAACTCCTAATGATGCTTAAAAGTTATTTACTCCGAATATCTGAATCTTTAAGAAAGGTTGTCTTCTAATATTTTCAAAATTGACTCAAGTTTATTCCTAATATCCCAATATTTATTGGAGTAATAACTTCTAATGATGCTTAAAAGTTATTTACTCCGAATATCTCAATCTTTAAGAAAGGTTGTCTTGTAATATTTTCAAAATTAACTCAAATTTACTCCTAATATCCCAATGTTTATGGAATAATGACTCCTAACGATGCTCATAAGTGACTTACACCGAATACCTTTCAAAAGTGGCTCATTTACTCCGAATATCTCAATTTTTAAGAAAAGTTATCTCCTAATATTTTCAAAATAGACTCGAATTTGCAGCTAATATCCCAAAATTTATGGAGTGATAACTCCTAATGATGCTTAAAAGTTATTTACTCCGAATATCTGAATCTTTAAGAAAGGTTGTCTTCTAATATTTTCAAAATTGACTCAAATTTATTCCTTATATCCCAATATTTATTGGAGTAATAACTTCTAATGATGCTTAAAAGTTATTTACTCCGAATATCTCAATCTTTAAGAAAGGTTGTCTTGTAATATTTTCAAAATTAACTCAAATTTACTCCTAATATCCCAATGTTTATGGAATAATGACTCCTAACGATGCTCATAAGTGACTTACACCGAATACCTTTCAAAAGTGGCTCATTTACTCCGAATATCTCAATTTTTAAGAAAAGGTGTTTCCTAATATTTTCAAAATAGACTCGAATTTGCAGCTAATATCCAAAAATTTATGGAGTGATGACTCCTAATGATGCTTAAAAGTTATTTACTCCGAATATCTCAATCTTTAAGAAAGGTTGTCTTCTAATATTTTCAAAATTGACTCAAGTTTATTCCTAATATCCCAATATTTATTGGAGTAATAACTTCTAATGATGCTTAAAAGTTATTTACTCCGAATATCTCAATCTTTAAGAAAGGTTGTCTTGTAATATTTTCAAAATTAACTCAAATTTACTCCTAATATCCCAATGTTTATGGAATAATGACTCCTAACGATGCTCATAAGTGACTTACACCGAATACCTTTCAAAAGTGGCTCATTTACTCCGAATATCTCAATTTTTAAGAAAAGTTATCTCCTAATATTTTCAAAATAGACTCGAATTTGCAGCTAATATCCCAAAATTTATGGAGTGATAACTCCTAATGATGCTTAAAAGTTATTTACTCCGAATATCTGAATCTTTAAGAAAGGTTGTCTTCTAATATTTTCAAAATTGACTCAAATTTATTCCTTATATCCCAATATTTATTGGAGTAATAACTTCTAATGATGCTTAAAAGTTATTTACTCCGAATATCTCAATCTTTAAGAAAGGTTGTCTTGTAATATTTTCAAAATTAACTCAAATTTACTCCTAATATCCCAATGTTTATGGAATAATGACTCCTAACGATGCTCATAAGTGACTTACACCGAATACCTTTCAAAAGTGGCTCATTTACTCCGAATATCTCAATTTTTAAGAAAAGGTGTTTCCTAATATTTTCAAAATAGACTCGAATTTGCAGCTAATATCCAAAAATTTATGGAGTGATGACTCCTAATGATGCTTAAAAGTTATTTACTCCGAATATCTCAATCTTTAAGAAAGGTTGTCTTCTAATATTTTCAAAATTAACTCAAATTTACTCCTAATATCCCAATGTTTATGGAATAATGACTCCTAACGATGCTCATAAGTGACTTACACCGAATACCTTTCAAAAGTGGCTCATTTACTCCGAATATCTCAATTTTTAAGAAAAGTTGTTTCCTAATATTTTCAAAATAGACTCGAATTTGCAGCTAATATCCCAAAATTTATGCAGTGATGACTCCTAATGATGCTTAAAAGTTATTTACTCCGAATATCTCAATCTTTAAGAAAGGTTGTCTTCTAATATTTTCAAAATTGACTCAAATTTATTCCTAATATCCCAATATTTATTGGAGTAATAACTTCTAATGATGCTTAAAAGTTCTTTACTCCGAATATCTCAATCTTTAAGAAAGGTTGTCTTGTAATATTTTCAAAATTAACTCAAATTTACTCCTAATATCCCAATATTTATGGAATAATGACTCCTAACGATGCTCATAAGTGACTTACACCGAATACCTTTCAAAAGTGGCTCATTTACTTCGAATATCTCAATTTTTAAGAAAAGTTGTTTCCTAATATTTTCAAAATAGACTCGAATTTGCTCCTAATATCCCAAAATTTATGGAGTGATGACTCCTAATGATGCTTAAAAGTTATTTACTCCAAATATCTCAATCTTTAAGAAAGGTTGTTTTCTAATATTTTCAAATTTACTCCTAATAACCCAATATTTGTGGAGTAATAACTTCTAATGATGCTCAAAAGTTATTTATTCCGAATATCTCAATCTTTAAGAAAGGCTATCTTGTAATATTTTCTAAATTAACTCAAATTTACTCCTAATATCTCAATATTTATGGAGTAATGACTCCTAATGATGATCAAAAGTTATTTACTGCGAATATCTCAATCTTTAAGAAAGGTTGTTTTATAATATTTTCAAAATTAACTCAAATTTACTCCTAATATCCCAATGTTTATGGAATAATGACTCCTAACGATGCTCATAAGTGACTTGCACCGAATACCTTTTAAAAGTGGCTCATTTACTCCGAATATCTCAATTTTTAAGAAAAGTTGTTTCCTAATATTTTCAAAATAGACTCGAATTTGCAGCTAATATCCCAAAATTTATGAAGTGATGACTCCTAATGATGCTTAAAAGTTATTTACTCCGAATATCTCAATCTTTAAGAAAGGTTATCTTCTAATATTTTCAAAATTGACTCAAATTTATTCCCAATATCCCAATATTTATCGGAGTAACAACTTCTAATGGTGCTTAGAAGTTATTTACTCCGAATATCTCAATCTTTAAGAAAGGTTGTCTTCTAATATTTTCAAAATTGACTCAAATTTATTCCTAATATCCCAATATTTATTGGAGTAATAACTTCTAATGATGCTTAAAAGTTATTTACTCCGAATATCTCAATCTTCAAGAAAGGTTGTCTTGTAATATTTTCAAAATTAACTCAAATTTACTCCTAATATCCTAATATTTATGGAATAATGACTCCTAACGATGCTCATAAGTGACTTACACCGAATACCTTTCAAAAGTCGCTCATTTACTCCGAATATCTCAATTTTTAAGAAAAGTTGTCTCCTAATATTTTCAAAATAGACTCGAATTTGCAGCTAATATCCCAAAATTTATGGAGTGATGACTCCTAATGATGCTTAAAAGTTATTTACTCCGAATATCTCAATCTTTAAGAAAGGTTATCTTCTAATATTTTCAAAATTGACTCAAATTTATTCCCAATATCCCAATATTTATCGGAGTAATAACTTCTAATGATGCTTAAAAGTTATTTACTCCGAATATTTCAATCTTTAAGAAAGGTTATCTTGTAATATTTTCAAAATTAACTCAAATTTACTCCTAATATCCCAATGTTTATGGAATAATGACTCCTAACGATGCTCATAAGTGACTTACACCGAATACCTTTCAAAAGTGGCTCATTTACTCCGAATATCTCAATTTTTAAGAAAAGTTGTCTTCTAATATTTTCAAAATAGACTCGAATTTGCAGCTAATATCACAAAATTTATGGAGTGATGACTCCTAATGATGCTTAAAAGTTATTTACTCCGAATATCTCAATTTTTAAGAAAAGTTGTCTTCTAATATTTTCAAAATTAACTGAAATTTACTCCGAATATCTCAATTTTTAAGAAAAGTTGTCTTCTAATATTTTCAAAATAGACTCGAATTTGCAGGTAATATCCCAAAATTTATGGAGTGATAACTCCTAATGATGCTTAAAAGTTATTTACTCCAAATATCTCAATCTTTAAGAAAGGTTGTTTTCTAATATTTTGAAATTTACTCCTAATAACCCAATATTTATGGAGTAATAACTTCTAATGATGCTCAAAAGTTATTTATTCCGAATATCTCAATCTTTAAGAAAGGCTATCTTGTAATATTTTCAAAATTAACTCAAATTTACTCCTAATATCTCAATATTTATGGAGTAATGACTCCTAATGATGATCAAAAGTTATTTACTGCGAATATCTCAAACTTTAAGAAAGGTTGTCTTCTAATATTTTCCAAATTGACTCAAATTTACTCCTAATAACCCAATATTTATGGAGTAATAACTTCTAATGATGCTCAAAAGTTATTTACTCCGAATATCTCAATCTTTAAGAAAGATTGTCTTATAATATTTTCAAAATTAACTCAAATTTACTCCTAATATCCCAATATTTATGGAATAATGACTCCTAACGATGCTCATAAGTGACTTACACCGAATACCTTTCAAAAGTGGCTCATTTACTCCGAATATCTCAATTTTTAAGAAAAGTTGTTTCCTAATATTTTCAAAATAGACTCGAATTTGCAGCTAATATCCCAAAGTTTATGGAGTGATGACTCCTAATGATGCTTAAAAGTTATTTACTCCGAATATCTCAATCTTTAAGAAAGGTTGTCTTCTAATATTTTCAAAATTGACTCAAATTTATTCCTAATATCCCAATATTTATGGAATGTTGACTCGTAACGATTCTCAAAAGTCATTTATCTTTGTAGTTTTCTAAAGTTTAAGGGATTATTTGTTATCACTACAACAATCTGAATCCAAATCTTTATGTACTCATTCTGCTTTTTTCCTCTTTACTCTTTTTCTTCTTTTGCTTAAATGTTGAATTATTTATATAATGCCATATTATTTTGTTTTATATTAACTTGTTACATATATTGTTGATTGGGTCTTTTAGAAGACATTGTCTTTGGTGATAACTCAGACAATCAACTTATTATTATTATTTTGGGAAATATTTTTATCAAATACAACTTCAACCTTTACATGGCAAAATTTGCCATTAATTTTTTCCAACTTTTTTAAGATAAAAAGTAAAATCACCCTTTTAAAGAATATATTTTTATTTCATTTTATAAAAACACCCTAAACAATATTTACACTCAAACGACTAAATCCAAACGAAATTTCATCCTAACTTCAACATCATTGGCGTACTCCTCATTCTTAACACAATTTGGCACATATTGGTCTCTAAAAAAATGCGTAAAAAACCTCCCCACCTCAGGATTTTTATCCAACCCATTTCTAACCCCGCTAAAAATCAAATTCTCCTGCGCCGCATATCTTTTAGTTCCATCCTCCACCAAAACCCGATAAAACGGCTGTCTCGCCCCAAATTCCAATTGATTCACGTTCATCTCGCGTTGCCACGCATCACTTTCAGCACAAATATGGTTCCATCCATAAATAACACAAGTATAATTAAATAATTTGTGTCTCATCACCATTCCAATCGCAAATTTCACGTCGGGGTGTCGATTATTTTGATTTCGTCCATTTATCTCGTTTAAAAATAGGGGTGAAGAATTTCGTCTTTTCGATTCGTCCTCTCTGTATGATATTAAATCTAAAATGTCGTTGGCTAAATCTCGATTGGGGTAATTCCAAGTTTGTAAGACTTCTTTTAATGGGGTTGTATCGATTTCGAATTTTATGTAAAAATGCACTAAAGATAGGGTTACCCCGAAATCGTAAGGGTGTAAGATGTGGTTTAATTCCAAAACGGAACGCATTAATTGGACCCCGTTATCGGGGGGTTGTAATTGTTCTCGTAAAGCGAGTTGGAGATTATTCACCATGCGCTCAATCACCTACAAAGATTAGAAATCTTTAAAATATTACTTATATTGTTTTTTAAATACTTACAATTTTAGTTGACGCCCTCTCAAATCTATCATCGTACGAATTAGAATTCCCAACAAAGTTCATCACCCCCCCATTAAAAACATCAACATAATAAATCTCCCCGTTTAAAGTATCATGTTGAGTAAATCGCAATAAAAAGTGTGAAGGGGAATTAACCGGCTCTAAATTCACCCCCAATCTCCTTGCGACGCCTTCGTAGATTATCGATAAAGTAATCGGGAGCCCCCTTTTAGTTTCAAACACCTTGGTTATAAACGAATTGTTAATGTTGTAATAATCATCTTGATTACCGCAAAAATCTAATTTTTGGCAAATAACTTTTTGCATAGCCTCCAAAATTATGTTACAATCCCTCGAGGAAAATTGATTCGAATAAATATTTTTTTCTCTCCATAAATTTAATTTATCCTGAGTTGTTTGGAATAAAGGGTGATTCGGGGTATTATTTTTTAAGTACTCTTTAACTTCATCAGCTAATTGATCGAATTGATTTCGAATTTTTTCGATTTTAATATCACATTCGGGTCTGCACCATTGATTGAGCATTGTTACCCCGATTTCTAACAATTGATCCTCTTCTTTTAATAAATAAAACTCTTTCCAAGCCTTTTCCAAACAAATATGCCTCAAATAACTTAAACTTAATAAGCTGTAATATTTAAAGGTTAAATTTCCGGGGGTTTTTAATGGAACCATATCGTAAGTGGCAATTTCCGAGTTATCCTTTAAGATTGTCATTAAATAACTATCTACATATCGTTCATTTCTACTTTGAGAGTTAATTATTTCAAGGAAAGGTTTGAAATCCAACTTAGATAAATGTTCTTTATTCATGAAATTTCTTGCGAAACTTGTTAATATCTCATCTATTTTGTGATGTATCACGTAAACGTTGCGAATTTCCTCGTAGTAATTCCCAATTTCTTGTGATTTATCTATTTCAGCCCACCTTTTTAAGTAGCGATTTTTCCAAAGGAAATTGTTGCTTAAAATTGTTCTTCTTAAATAAGAGCAGGTTGACGAGAGGTTGATTAAATCTCGAATATCCAAGGATTTTTGTTCTATTATGATTTGGAGGACTTCGACGGGGAGATTATCTAACATTTCTTGAATGTATTTCTAAAAATCAATTAATGAGATTCGGTTTAAATCAAAGAATGATTCCGTGAAAACTTAATTTTGTAGTAAAATCAGCTGATTGTTCATTTTAATTGGAGTTTTTAGAAATAGATGTCGCGTTAAGCGGAATGTAGGAAACTGTAAGTTTTAATGACATTTTTAGTTGTGACAGTCTTAAATTTTAATTTTGTGTTAAATTTGTGCCAAAAAGTTCTTTTTTCGTGTTAATTTGAGTACTTTCTTATTGCTTACATTAATTTTAATGTGTTAATAGTTGCCAATCTCTTCATTTTGTTCATGTAAGTAATTTTATTATTTTAGCACGATTTCTATTTTTGCAAAAATATTGATAATTTTTAAAAATGAAGTTAGTTCTTTAACGCTTCATTTAGTTTTATTGCTTTATTAGATATTTTAAATAATCAAATGTTATTTGAATTATAAGGAACGATTTATGTCTCAAATTCAAGCTAAAAGCCTTGTTTTTATAGATATAAGAGATATATGTAGCAGTTTCTTGCCAAAGTGCTGCTTCTCAGAAACAACTCATTGTAAAAACTTGCAGGAAAAACATTTATGACTAAAGTGGCTAAGAGAAAATATTGGAAATTATCTTCATGTTTCTAAGATAATCATTATGGGGTGTAAATATCATCTTGAATGTCTTGAAATCTTAAGAATTTTTCAATTCATATCAATCGAAGAAAATATTTTATCTAAAAAGTTTTCCTATTTAAGAATGTCAACTTTGGTATGGTATCTCAACTCTGAGATACTTGTACATTTCAGTTTTATGAGTGTCCAGTCAAATACGCTCGGTATCAAATAAATTAGATTTCTGGAAACATTTCAAGTTATACAGAGACAATGTGAAGTCCTCTAGAAGTAATATTAAGTCTTCTACAGACAGTATGAAGTCTTCTGAACACATTTAAAATCTTCTGGAAACAATATTAAGCCTACCAGAGGTAATGTCGAGACTTTTGTAACCATTTTAAATCTTCTAAAAGCAGTATTAAGTCTTCTGGAAACTTTTCAAATCTTCTGGAAGTATTTCAAATCTTCTAGAAGCATTATTAAGTTTTACAGGAGCAGTATCGATTCTTTTGGGTGCATTTTAAAACATCGAGAAGAAGTATCAAATCTTCTGGAAACCGTATCCAGCATTTCAAAAAAAATCAAAGTATTTCAATTTTTCTAAAGGTAGTATCAGGTCCTCTAGAAACATTTCAAGTTTTTTGGAAGCATTGTAAATCGGCTGGACACATTTTTACTCTTCTGGAAGTAGTATCAAGTTTCTGAAGATATGTCAAGTATTCTGGATGCAATATCAAGTTTTTTAGAAACAGTATCAAATCATTTAGAGGCAGTGTCAAGTCTTCTGGTAATAAATTAAGGCTTCTAGATGCAATATCGAGTCTTTTGGATGCTCGTCAAGTCCTCTAAAAATAGTATCAAGTCTTGTAGAAACATTTCAAGCCTTCTGGAAGCATTGTAAATCGCCTGGCAGTATTTCAAGTATTCTGGATGCAATGCCAACTCATCTGGATGCATTGCAAGTCTTCTGGAAGCATTGTAAGTCGTCTGGAAACATTTTTACTGTTCTAGAAGCAGTATCAACTTTCTGGAATTCTTTTCGAAACATCGAATCATCTAAAGGCAGCATTCAGTTTCCAGGTAGCAAATCAAGTCTTCTAGCTGCAATATCAAGTCTTCTCAATGCACCTCAAGTCCTCTAAAAATAGGAGAAAGTCTTCTAGAAATATTTCAAGTTTTCTAGAAGCAATATCAAGTCATCTGGAAGCATTGTAAGTCGTCTGGAAACATTTTTACTCTTCTAGAAGCAGTATCAACTTTCTGGAAATATTTCAAATCATCTAGAATCTCCAGGTAGCAAATCAAGTCTTCTAGCTGCAATATCAAGTCTTCTGAATGCACCTCAAGTCCTCTAAAAATAGGAGAAAGTCTTCTAGAAATATTACAAGTCTTCTAGGTGCAATATCAAGTCATCTGGAAGCTTTGCAAGTCTTCCTAAAGCATTGTAAGTCGTCTGGAAACATTTTTACTCTTCTAGAAGCAGTATCAACTTTCTGGAAATATTTCAAATCATCTAGAGGCAGCACCCAGTCTCCAGGTAGCAAATCAAGTCTTCTAGCTGCAATATCAAGTCTTCTGAATGCACCTCAATTCCTTTAAAAATAGGAGAAAGTCTTCTAGAAATATTTCAAGTGTTCTAGGTGCAATATCAAGTCATCTGGAAGCTTTGCAAGTCTTCCTAAAGCATTGTAAGTCGGCTGGAAACATTTTTACTCTTCTAGAAGCAGTATCAACTTTCTGGAAATATTTCAAATCATCTAGAGGCAGCACCCAGTCTCCAGGTAACAAATCAAGTCTTCTAGCTGCAATATCAAGTCTTCTGAATGCACCTCAATTCCTCTAAAAATAGGAGAAAGTCTTCTAGAAATATTTCAAGTCTTCTATGTGCAATATCAAGTCATCTGGAAGCTTTGCAAGTCTTCCTAAAGCATTGTAAGTCGTCTGGAAACATTTTTACTCTTCTAGAAGCAGTATCAACTTTCTGGAAATATTTCAAATCATTTAGAGGCAGCACCCAGTCTCCAGGTAGCAAATCAAGTCTTCTAGCTGCAATATCAAGTCTACTGAATGCACCTCAATTCCTCTAAAAATAGGAGAAAGTCTTCTAGAAATATTTCAAGTCTTCTAGGTGCAATATCAAGTCATTTGGAAGCTTTGCAAGTCTTCCTAAAGCATTGTAAGTCGTTTGGAAACATTTTTACTCTTCTAGAAGCAGTATCAACTTTCTGGAAATATTTCATATCATCTAGAGGCAGCACCCAGTCTCCAGGTAGCAAATCAAGTCATCGAGCTGTAATATCAAGTCTTCTGAATGCACCTCAAGTCCTCTAAAAATAGGAGAAAGTCTTCTAGAAATATTTCAAGTCATCTGGAAGCATTGCAAATCTTCTGGAAGCATTGTAAGTCGTCTGGAAACATTCTTACTTTTCTAGAAGCAGTATCAACTTTCTGGAAATATTTCAAATCATCTAGAGTCTCCAGGTAGCAAATCAAGTCTTCTAGCTGCAATATCAAGTCTTCTGAATGCACCTCAAGTCCTCTAAAAATAGGAGAAAGTCTTCTAGAAATATTTCAAGTCTTCTGGGTGCAATATCAAGTCATCTGGAAGCTTTGCAAGTCTTCCTAAAGCATTGTAAGTCGTCTGGAAACATTTTTACTCTTCTAAAAGCAGTATCAACTTTCTGGAAATATTTCAAATCATCTAGAGGCAGCACCCAGTCTCCAGGTAGCAAATCAAGTCTTCTAGCTGCAATATCAAGTCTTCTGAATGCACCTCAAGTCCTCTAAAAATAGGAGAAAGTCTTCTAGAAATATTTCAAGTCTTCTAGGTGCAATATCAAGTCATCTGGAAGCTTTGCAAGTCTTCCTAAAGCATTGTAAGTCGTCTGGAAACATTTTTACTCTTCTGGAAGCATTATCAACTTTTTGGAAATATTTCAAATCATCTAGAGGCAGCACCCAGTCTCCAGGTAGCAAATCAAGTCTTCTAGCTGCAATATCAAGTCTTCTGAATGCACCTCAATTCCTCTAAAAATAGGAGAAAGTCTTCTAGAAATATTTCAAGTCTTCTAGGTGCAATATCAAGTCATCTGGAAGCTTTGCAAGTCTTCCTAAAGCATTGTAAGTCGTCTGGAAACATTTTTACTCTTCTAGAAGCATTATCAACTTTTTGGAAATATTTCAAATCATCTAGAGGCAGCACCCAGTCTCCAGGTAGCAAATCAAGTCTTCTAGCTGCAATATCAAGTCTTCTGAATGCACCTCAATTCCTCTAAAAATAGGAGAAAGTCTTCTAAAAATATTTCAAGTCTTCTAGGTGCAATATCAAGTCATCTGGAAGCTTTGCAAGTCTTCCTAAAGCATTGTAAGTCGTCTGGAAATATTTTTACTCTTCTAGGAGCAGTATCAACTTTCTGGAAATATTTCAAATCATCTAGAGGCAGCACCCAGTCTCCAGGTAGCAAATCAAGTCTTCTAGCTGCAATATCCAGTCTTCTGAATGCACCTCAATTCCTCTAAAAATAGGAGAAAGTCTTCTAGAAATATTTCAAGTCTTCTAGGTGCAATATCAAGTCATCTGGAAGCTTTGCAAGTCTTCCTAAAACATTGTAAGTCGTTTGGAAACATTGTAAATCGTCTGGAAACATTTTTAGTCTTCTGGAACGAGTATCAACATTTTGGAAATATTTCAAGACTTCTAGAAGCAATATCAAGTTTTTTAAAAACAGCATTAAATCACATAGAGGCAGTATTCAGTCTCGTGATAGCAACATCAAGTCTTCTAAAAGCATTACAAGTCTTCTAGATGAAATGTCAAGTCATCTGGAAACATTGCAAGTCTTCTCGAAGCATTGTAGTTAGTTTGGAATCATTGTCAATGGTGTCTCAATTTTGAGACATTTGTTCATTTCAGTTTTATGGGTATCCAGTCCCGGTATTTAGTCCCGGGTTTATCCCGGAATTTTATGAAAGGAATGATAAGTTATTAAGACATCTCGAAATTAAGAAAAATTTAAAATATCCGAAACGATTTTTCTACCGCCTGTTGATTTGCAATGAAAATATGGTAGATATCAAATAAATTAGACTTCTGGAAGCATTTCAAGTTATGCAGAGGCAATATCAAGTCTTCTAGAAGCAATATCAAGTCTTCTAGAAGCAATATCAAGTCTTCTAGAAGCAATATCAAGTCTTCTACAGGCAGTATTAAGTCTTCTGAACACATTTAAAATCTTCTGGAAACAATATTAAGCCTACCAGAGGTAATGTCGAAACTTTTGTAACCATTTTAAATCTTCTAGAAGCAGTATTAAGTCTTATGAAACCATTTCAAATCTTTTAGAAGCACTAATAAGTTTTACAGGAGCAGTATCGAACCTTTTGGGTGCATTTTAAAACATCTAGAAGCAGTATCAACTCTTCTGGAAACCGTATCCAGCATTTCAAATAATTTCGAAGTATTTCAAGTTTTCTAAAAGTAGTATCAGGTTTTCTAGAAACATTTCAAGTGTTCTGCAAGCATTGTAAATCGTCTGGACACATTTTTACTCTTCTGGAAGTAGTATCAAGTTTCTAGAAATATGTCAAGTCTTCTGGAAGCAATATCAAGTCTTTTAGAAACAGTATCAAAACTTCTTCCTGTGAAGCTGAGAGGCAGGATTTTCACCCTTGCTTTGAGAACAGTCATTCGTCATTTACGTCTTTTCCCAATTCAGTTTTTTTCAGGATCCAGCACCCATACTTATTTTCTGATATGTATACTTTTCTTTTCTTTACGTTTCTGGTAAATTTCTGTTAAGCATAAGAATCAGTTTTATGAAGCTGTGAAGATTGTGGTAGATGCACCACTAACGCTCTAAAGATAAATTAGTTGGCTGAAGAATTCTTCGAATCCTCTATTTGGGCATCGTAAATGTTACATAAATTGCTGGTTCTGGCCCTAAAAACGCATTAGCACTAGCTCATCATCCGTTTCATTGGCAGCACTTCCAGAGTGATCTTAGTATAGTTAGAACTACTTGATTTCGAACTTTGTGGAGATGAGTTACTCAGCTTGTGTCCTCGTTCAATCCCAAGATTATTCTTCACTTGCGCAATCAATAGTAAAAAACGTCCAATATAATTATATTTGCAAACTCACTTCTCCAGTATTATATATTTAGAAATCTGAAAGATTTGCAATGAAAATACGCTTGGTACCAAATAAATTAGTTTTCTGGAAGCTTTTTCAAGCCTTATAAAGGCAATGGCAAGTATTCTGAAAGCAATATTAAGTTTTCTTGAAGCAGTATCAAATTTTTGTTAGCATTCCAAATGTTTTGTAACCATTTTTAATCTTTTAGAACTATTAACAAGTCATTTTAAAATATCTAGAAGCAGCATCGAGTCTTAATTATTAAAGTCTTCTAGAAGCAGTATCAAGTCTTCTGGAAACCTCTCAAGTTTTCTGAAAGCTTTTCGTATTTTCTAAAAGCAGAGTAAAGTCTTATAGGGGCAGTATCGAGCCTTTAGGAAGCATTTTAAAACATCTTGAAGTAGTATCAAATCTTCTGGAAGCAGTATCCAGTCTTTTGGAAGCATTTTAAGTAATTTTGAAGTATTTGAAGTCTGCTAAAAGTAAGTATAGGGTCTTCTAGAAACATTGTAAGTCGTCTGGAAACATTGTAAGTCGTCTGGATACATTTTAAGTCTTCTAGAAGCAGTATTAGTCTTCTGGAAACATTTCAACAATTCTGGAAACCATATCAAGTTTTCTAAAGACAGTATCAAATCATCTAAAGACAGTATCCAGTCTTTTGACAGTAGATCAAGTCTTCTAACAGCAACATCAAGTACTCTGAAAGCAGTTTTCTGGATGTACCTCAAGTCCTCTAAAAATAGTATAAAGTCTTCTAGAAATATTTCAAGTCTTCTGGAAGCATTGTAAATCGTCTGGAAGCGTTTCAAGTCTTCTAGATACAATGTCAGGTCAGCTGTATGCATTGCAAGATTTCTGAAAGCATTGTAATTAGTTTGGAATCATTGTAAGTCATCTGGAAACATTTTAAGTATTCTAGAAGCAGTATCAGCCTTCGGGAAACATTTCAAGTCTTCTGGAAGCAATATCAAGTTTTTTACAGACAGTATCAAATCATCTAGAGGTACTACCCAGCCTTTTGGCAGCAAATCATGTCTTTTAGATGCAGCATCCAGTCTTCTGGAAGCATCTCAAATCTTCTAACAGCAACATCAAGTCGTTTGGAAACATTTCAAACCTTCTAGATGCTATATCAAGTTATCTGAAAGCATTGTAAGTCGTCTGGAAGTATGGCGCAAACCGTGGTACTTCAAAAATCTAGGGACTTTAGCGACACATCAGTCACCCTGCCATCTAGGCATCGCGACCACTAATTAAATTCTTTGGATAACTATGTATATCTACAAACAAGGCTAAAAGGTTATGCTAGGAAATCGATTTTTTTAAACAATCATAACAATCACATTTTTGTGTGTTAAGGAACAAATAATAAGTAAATAAAACAATAAATATCAACAAAAATTACAATTTCCTGTAAATCCCATCAAATAAAATTATAGATTAACACAAAAGATGGCGCTATTAACTGTTAAAGTTCTTCGGATAACTCCTAAAAATGATGTTATCCTGATACAAAATGGAATATTACGGAAATTTTAGGAACTTGGCTCGAATTTAATTCAATTTTGCGATTTATTTGATATAAAGTGACATAACATTTAACCAGGAAATTGCAATTATTATTTATTTAATAGCTTTATAGGGAGGCGCAAAATTCTTTGCTAATAAACAATAATAAATCCATAACTTAAAAGAGAAAAAAAAATGTTAAGCCAGCCAGATGATACATACCAACCAACCATCTGGTTAAATTACACAATCATCTGAGGTTTTTTCTATTAACTTAACCAATCATTTCATTAATCAACGTTAATAAAATGTTATATGTCTTTAAATCAATTTTAAATAAAATTTTTCGCTACAACAAATAAATTTGATTATTGTTAATGTTTATTTCTTTGTCGGGTTTGGCGGTGAAAGTGCGGTTTTTTTTGCGGGGCGTGTAAAATGGAAGTTTCTATTTTCGCCAAACCGCGTAAAGCATCTTCTCAATTTCAACCGAACACTTAATCTCCATTATGTAACTAAATTCCTCTTGGAATTATGCACAACTTTGTGCTCGAACGCATAATCGCATGGCGGATATCTTATTAGGAGTTCAATTTAACTCGTTTAAGCGAAGTTGATTTGCTGCATAAATCGATTTCAACTTTTAACTCAATTATTGACAAGTTGTGTTAAAAGGGGGAAGAGTTTTTTTTTTGTTATAATGGAGGATTTAATGCGATTTTTTCAAAGAATGATATCTCAAAAATGGATTGAGATATTAACTTGAAATAAACTTTATTTTAACATAAATTTAATGCAGTTTTAGCCCACTAAAAATTATTTCTTCGATTCAATAATTATTAGAGATGCGATTTATTTAAATCAACCATACGATTTTTGATGTCAAATTTTTAAACATTTTTTCAAAGTATGATATCTCAAGAGTGGATTGAGATATTAACTTGAAATAAACATTATTTTATTATAAATTTAATGTAGTTTTAGTCTACCCAAAATTATTTCTTCGATTCAATAATTCTGGGAGATACGATTTTTTTAAATCAATCATTCCATTTTTTATGTCAAATATTTAAACATTTTTTCAAAGTATGATATCTCAAGAACGGATTGAGATATTAACTTGAAATAAACATTATTTTATCTTAAATTTAATGCAGTTTTAGCCTACCCAAAATTATTTCTTCGATTCAATAATTCTGGGAGATACGATTTTTTTAAATCAACCATGCGATTTCTTATGTCAAATTTTTAAACATTTTTTCAAAGTATGATATCTCAAGAACGGATTGAGATATTAACTTGAAATAAACATTATTTTATCTTAAATTTAATGCAGTTTTAGCCCACTAAAAATTATTTCTTCGAATCAATAATTATGGGAGATGCGATTTTTTTAAATCAACCATGCGATTTCTTATATCAAATTTTTAAACATTATTTCAAAGTATGATATCTCAAGAACGGATTGAGATATTGACATGAAATAAACATTATTTTATCGTAAATTTAATGTAGTTTTAGCCCAACAAAAGTTATTCCTTCGATTCAATAAGTATGGGAGATACGATTTTTTTAAATCAACCATGCGATTTCTTATATCAAATTTTTAAACATTTTTTCAAAGTATGATATCTCAAGAACGGATTGCAATATCGAATCTTCTGGATGCTCCTCAAGTCCTCTAAAAAAGTATCAAGTTTTATAGAAACATTTCAAGCCTTCTGGAAGAATTGTAAATCGTCTGGCAGTATTTCAAGTATTCTAGATGCAATGCCAACTCATCTGGAAGCATTGCAGGTCTTCTGGAAGCATTGTAAGCCGTCTGGAAACATTTTTACTCTTCTAGAAGCAGGATTAACTTTCTGGAAATATTTCAAATCATCTGGAGGCAGCATTCAGTCTCCAGGTAGCAAATCAAGACAGCTAGCTGCAATATCAAGTCTTCTGAATGCACCTCAAGTCCTCTAAAAATAGTATGAAGTCTTCTAGAAATATTTCAAGTCTTCTAGATGCTATATCAAGTTATCTGGAAGCATTGCAAGTCTTCTCGAAGCATTGTAAGTCGTCTGGAAATATTTTTACTCTTCTAGAAGCAGTATCGACTTTCTGGAAATATTTCAAATCATCTAGAGGCAGCACCCAGTCTCCAGATAGCAAATCAAGTCTTCTAGCTGCAATATCAAGTCTTTTGAATGCACCTCAAGTCCTCTAAAAATAGGAGAAAGTCTTCTAGAAATATTTCAAGTCTTCTAGATGTAATATCAAGTCATCTGGAAGCTTTGCAAGTCTTTCTAAAACATTGTAAGTCATTCGGAAATATTGTAAATCGTCTGGAAACATTTTAAATCTTCTAGAAGGAGTATCAGCATTCTGGAAATATTTTAAGACTACTGAAAGCAATATCAAGTTTTTTAGAAACAGCATCAAATCACCTAGAGGCAGTATTCAGTCTCCAGATTTTTAAAAATTTTTCAAAGTATGATATCTCAAGAACGGATTGAGATATTAACTTGAAAAAAACATTATATTATCTTAAATTTAACGCAGTTTTAGCCCACTAAAGATTATATCTTCGAATCAATAATTATGGGAGATGCGATTTTTTTAAATCAACCATGCAATTTCTTATATCAAATTTTTAAACATTTTTTCAAAGTATGATATCTCAAGAACGGATTGAGATATTAACTTGAAAAAAACATTATATTATCTTAAATTTAATGCAATTTTAGCCCACTAAAAGTTATTTCTTCGAATCAATAAGTATGGGAAATGCGATTTTTTTTTAAATCAACCATGCAATTTCTTATATCAAATTTTTAAACATTTTTTCAAAGTATGATATCTCAAGAACGGATTAAGATATTAACTTGAAAAAAACATTATATTATCTTAAATTTAATGCAATTTTAGCCCACTAAAAGTTATTTCTTCGAATCAATAAGTATGGGAGATGCGATTTTTTTTAAAATCAACCATGCGATTTCTTATATCAAATTTTTAAACATTTTTC
This sequence comes from Onthophagus sagittarius, assembly GCA_036711965.1. Lineage (NCBI taxonomy): Eukaryota > Metazoa > Arthropoda > Insecta > Coleoptera > Scarabaeidae > Onthophagus > Onthophagus sagittarius. Next base: position 13,167,701 of record JASERS010000009.1, on the reverse strand, counting down.
AAAGTATGATATCTCAAGAACGGATTGAGATATTAACTGGAAATAAACATTATATTATCTTAAATTTAATGCAGTTTTAGCCCACCAAAAATTATTTCTTCGATTTAATAATTATGGGAGATGCGATTTTTTAAATCAACCATGCGATTTCTTATGTCTAATTTTTAAACATTTTTTCAAAGTGTGATAACTCAAAAACGGATTGAGATATTAACTTGAAATGAACATTATTTTATCACAAATTTAATGTAGTTTTAGCCCACCAAAAATTATTTCTTCGATTCAATAATTGTGGGAGATGCGATTTTTTAAATCAACCATGCGATTTCTTATGTCTAATTTTTAAACATTTTTCAAAGTGTGATATCTCAAAAACGGATTGAGATATTAACTTGAAGTGAACATTATTTTATCACAAATTTAATGCAGTTTTAGCCCACCAAACATTATTTCTTCGATTCAATGATTATGGGAGATACGATTCTTTTAATTCAACCACGCGATTTCTTATGTCAAATTTTTAAACATTCTTTCAAACAATGATATCTCAAAATCTGATTAAAATATTGAGTTGAAATAAAAAGCATTTTGAAGCAAATTTTATTTCAAAAAAAGTCATTTCTACAAGATGAGAGGAAAATTAAATGTTTGCGTTATTATTACAAGATCGTTTTGGAACGTGGCTGCCGGCTAAACTTTAATTAAACCACTACGTGTAAACCTTTTAATTAAAATTTACAAATTTTACAAGGGATGTCACGTATTTGTTTTACGTTTACGTATTCGTTTTTATCCCAACAACAAAGGGAAACAAAAATAATCATATTTAAGCATTATTGGCTTCCAATTTCTGTGCAGTTTAAAGCACCCCATTGAAACGGATTTAGTGACATTTTAAACTTTATACATTTACGTTTCAATTCGAAACTATCGAGCGTTCCGTTCGAGTTTCGGTAACACAAAGACCCAAACAGGAACGGGTTGTTTTCGTCTTTCTCGAACACAGAACCGGGACATCAATTGCAACTAAAGCTCACTCCAAACCCCCTCCCCCCCTCCCTCGATTCCCCCATTAACACCCACACACACGAAATTTCCCCACACCCCAACAATAAAAATCTATAAAATTTGAAACGAAACGAAGCGAAACGCGTGGGGTTGTTAAGATTAAAACGAACGTCTTCGTCTCTTTCTTTCGTTCTATCGGGAGTAGGTATAATTTGGGGGTTGCTCCTGAGGACGGAGTTTCGGGCGCCGAAACGTCGAGACAGAACGGCGTCGGTGACATCACGTCGGTTTGTTTTTATGCGCCCCCTTCCCGCCGATTCGTCGTTCGAAAAATGTGGGTTTATCTGTTGGGTTTTTGGGGGGAAAATCGGAAAATGGGGAAAGATGAGAGGGTTAGTTTTAGGTGGGGCGGGGAATGATTGGGGGTTGGAGGTGATTGGGGTTTTACGGCGGGCACGTGTGTAAATATGTGGGATGAAATGAAAGGTTTTGATCGAGCTTATTTATTTGTTGAGTCGAAAATGCATTAATATAGATTGGGGATATAAATAAAAATTTTCTTAAATCTTTTAACTATTGATTTTTCTTAATTTATTCCTGACTCAGTTTTCTCCATCATTTTTAGTTCTTGAGTTATAAAACTCTTTAATTTTCAAACTTGTCATTTTTTGGCATATTTGTAATTTTTATTTTTTAATTCGATCACGATTAAAGCTAAGATAAATTTGTGTGTAAGAGAAAAGATGAGAAGATGATTAAGATTAATCTAATGATAGATAATATCTTTTTGGGCCATAATAAACATTTTTTCTCCAAACATTTTCCTCCATCACTTTTAATTCTTAAGATATTCTCAACTTTAATTACAAAAACCACCAATTTAGACATTTTGGGGAATTTCAGTTTCTAACCAGAATATGTTAATAATTAAGATTAATCTGATGATGAATCATGTCTTTTTGGACCATAATGAACATTTTTTCCCCAAACATTTTCCTCCATCACTTTTAATTCTTAAGATATTCTCAACTTTAATTACAAAAACCACCAATTTAGACATTTTGGGGAATTTCAGTTTCTAACCAGAATATGTTAATAATTAAGATTAATCTGATGATGAATCATGTCTTTTTGGACCATAATGAACATTTTTTCCCCAAACATTTTCCTCCATCACTTTTAATTCTTAAGATATTCTCAACTTTAATTACAAAAACCACCAATTTAGACATTTTGGGGAATTTCAGTTTCTAACCAGAATATGTTAATAATTAAGATTAATCTGATGATGAATCATGTCTTTTTGGACCATAATGAACATTTTTTCCCCAAACATTTTCCTCCATCACCTTTAGTTCTTAAGACATTCTCAACTTTAATTATAAAAACCACCAATTTAGACATTTTGGGGAATTTCAGTTTCTAACCAGAATATGTTAATAATTAAGATTAATCTGATGATGAACCATGTCCTTTTGGACCATAATGAACATTTTTTCCCCAAACATTTTCCTCCTTCACCTTTAATTCTTAAGATATTCTCAACTTTAATTACAAAAACTACCAATTTAGACATTTTGGGGATTTTCACTTTCTAACTAGAATATGTTAATAATTAAGATTAATCTGATGATGAATCATGTCTCTTTGGACCATAATGAACATTTTTTCCCCAAACATTTTCCTCCATCACCTTTAGTTCTTAAGACATTCTCAACTTTAATTATAAAAACCACCAATTTTGACATTTTGGGGATTTTCACTTTCTAACTAGAATATGTTAATAATTAAGATTAATCTGATGATGAATCATGTCTCTTTGGACCATAATGAACATTTTTTCCCCAAACATTTTCCTCCATCACCTTTAGTTCTTAAGACATTCTCAACTTTAATTATAAAAACCACCAATTTTGACATTTTGGGGATTTTCACTTTCTAACTAGAATATGTTAATAATTAAGATTAATCTGATGATGAATCATATCTTTTTGGAGCATAGTGAACATTTTTTCCCCAAACATTTTCCTCCATCACCTTTAATTCTTAAGATATTCTCAACTTTAATTACAAAAACCACCAATTTAGACATTTTGGGGAATTTCAGTTTCTAACCAGAATATGTTAATAATTAAGATTAATCTGATGATGAATCATGTCTCTTTGGACCATAATGAACATTTTTTCCCCAAACATTTTCCTCCATCACTTTTAATTCTTAAGATATTCTCAACTTTAATTACAAAAACCACCAATTTAGACATTTTGGGGAATTTCAGTTTCTAACCAGAATATGTTAATAATTAAGATTAATCTGATGATGAATCATGTCTTTTTGGACCATAATGAACATTTTTTCCCCAAACATTTTCCTCCATCACCTTTAGTTCTTAAGACATTCTCAACTTTAATTATAAAAACCACCAATTTAGACATTTTGGGGAATTTCAGTTTCTAACCAGAATATGTTAATAATTAAGATTAATCTGATGATGAACCATGTCCTTTTGGACCATAATGAACATTTTTTCCCCAAACATTTTCCTCCTTCACCTTTAATTCTTAAGATATTCTCAACTTTAATTACAAAAACTACCAATTTAGACATTTTGGGGATTTTCACTTTCTAACTAGAATATGTTAATAATTAAGATTAATCTGATGATGAATCATGTCTCTTTGGACCATAATGAACATTTTTTCCCCAAACATTTTCCTCCATCACCTTTAGTTCTTAAGACATTCTCAACTTTAATTATAAAAACCACCAATTTTGACATTTTGGGGATTTTCACTTTCTAACTAGAATATGTTAATAATTAAGATTAATCTGATGATGAATCATGTCTCTTTGGACCATAATGAACATTTTTTCCCCAAACATTTTCCTCCATCACCATTAGTTCTTAAGACATTCTCAACTTTAATTATAAAAACCACCAATTTTGACATTTTGGGGATTTTCACTTTCTAACTAGAATATGTTAATAATTAAGATTAATCTGATGATGAATCATATCTTTTTGGAGCATAGTGAACATTTTTTCCCCAAACATTTTCCTCCATCACCTTTAATTCTTAAGATATTCTCAACTTTAATTACAAAAACCACCAATTTAGACATTTTGGGGAATTTCAGTTTCTAACCAGAATATGTTAATAATTAAGATTAATCTGATGATGAATCATGTCTCTTTGGACCATAATGAACATTTTTTCCCCAAACATTTTCCTCCATCACCATTAGTTCTTAAGACATTCTCAACTTTAATTATAAAAACCACCAATTTTGACATTTTGGGGATTTTCACTTTCTAACTAGAATATGTTAATAATTAAGATTAATCTGATGATGAATCATATCTTTTTGGAGCATAGTGAACATTTTTTCCCCAAACATTTTCCTCCATCACCTTTAATTCTTAAGATATTCTCAACTTTAATTACAAAAACCACCAATTTAGACATTTTGGGGAATTTCAGTTTCTAACCAGAATATGTTAATAATTAAGATTAATCTGATGATGAATCATGTCTCTTTGGACCATAATGAACATTTTTTCCCCAAACATTTTCCTCCATCACTTTTAATTCTTAAGATATTCTCAACTTTAATTACAAAAACCACCAATTTAGACATTTTGGGGAATTTCAGTTTCTAACCAGAATATGTTAATAATTAAGATTAATCTGATGATGAATCATGTCTTTTTGGACCATAATGAACATTTTTTCCCCAAACATTTTCCTCCATCACCTTTAGTTCTTAAGACATTCTCAACTTTAATTATAAAAACCACCAATTTTGACATTTTGGGGATTTTCACTTTCTAACTAGAATATGTTAATAATTAAGATTAATCTGATGATGAATCATGTCTCTTTGGACCATAATGAACATTTTTTCCCCAAACATTTTCCTCCATCACCTTTAGTTCTTAAGACATTCTCAACTTTAATTATAAAAACCACCAATTTTGACATTTTGGGGATTTTCACTTTCTAACTAGAATATGTTAATAATTAAGATTAATCTGATGATGAATCATATCTTTTTGGAGCATAGTGAACATTTTTTCCCCAAACATTTTCCTCCATCACCTTTAATTCTTAAGATATTCTCAACTTTAATTACAAAAACCACCAATTTAGACATTTTGGGGAATTTCAGTTTCTAACCAGAATATGTTAATAATTAAGATTAATCTGATGATGAATCATGTCTCTTTGGACCATAATGAACATTTTTTCCCCAAACATTTTCCTCCATCACTTTTAATTCTTAAGATATTCTCAACTTTAATTACAAAAACCACCAATTTAGACATTTTGGGGAATTTCAGTTTCTAACCAGAATATGTTAATAATTAAGATTAATCTGATGATGAATCATGTCTTTTTGGACCATAATGAACATTTTTTCCCCAAACATTTTCCTCCATCACCTTTAGTTCTTAAGACATTCTCAACTTTAATTATAAAAACCACCAATTTAGACATTTTGGGGAATTTCAGTTTCTAACCAGAATATGTTAATAATTAAGATTAATCTGATGATGAACCATGTCCTTTTGGACCATAATGAACATTTTTTCCCCAAACATTTTCCTCCTTCACCTTTAATTCTTAAGATATTCTCAACTTTAATTACAAAAACTACCAATTTAGACATTTTGGGGATTTTCACTTTCTAACTAGAATATGTTAATAATTAAGATTAATCTGATGATGAATCATGTCTCTTTGGACCATAATGAACATTTTTTCCCCAAACATTTTCCTCCATCACCTTTAGTTCTTAAGACATTCTCAACTTTAATTATAAAAACCACCAATTTTGACATTTTGGGGATTTTCACTTTCTAACTAGAATATGTTAATAATTAAGATTAATCTGATGATGAATCATGTCTCTTTGGACCATAATGAACATTTTTTCCCCAAACATTTTCCTCCATCACCTTTAGTTCTTAAGACATTCTCAACTTTAATTATAAAAACCACCAATTTTGACATTTTGGGGATTTTCACTTTCTAACTAGAATATGTTAATAATTAAGATTAATCTGATGATGAATCATATCTTTTTGGAGCATAGTGAACATTTTTTCCCCAAACATTTTCCTCCATCACCTTTAATTCTTAAGATATTCTCAACTTTAATTACAAAAACCACCAATTTAGACATTTTGGGGAATTTCAGTTTCTAACCAGAATATGTTAATAATTAAGATTAATCTGATGATGAATCATGTCTCTTTGGACCATAATGAACATTTTTTCCCCAAACATTTTCCTCCATCACTTTTAATTCTTAAGATATTCTCAACTTTAATTACAAAAACCACCAATTTAGACATTTTGGGGAATTTCAGTTTCTAACCAGAATATGTTAATAATTAAGATTAATCTGATGATGAATCATGTCTTTTTGGACCATAATGAACATTTTTTCCCCAAACATTTTCCTCCATCACCTTTAGTTCTTAAGACATTCTCAACTTTAATTATAAAAACCACCAATTTAGACATTTTGGGGAATTTCAGTTTCTAACCAGAATATGTTAATAATTAAGATTAATCTGATGATGAACCATGTCCTTTTGGACCATAATGAACATTTTTTCCCCAAACATTTTCCTCCTTCACCTTTAATTCTTAAGATATTCTCAACTTTAATTACAAAAACTACCAATTTAGACATTTTGGGGATTTTCACTTTCTAACTAGAATATGTTAATAATTAAGATTAATCTGATGATGAATCATGTCTCTTTGGACCATAATGAACATTTTTTCCCCAAACATTTTCCTCCATCACCTTTAGTTCTTAAGACATTCTCAACTTTAATTATAAAAACCACCAATTTTGACATTTTGGGGATTTTCACTTTCTAACTAGAATATGTTAATAATTAAGATTAATCTGATGATGAATCATGTCTCTTTGGACCATAATGAACATTTTTTCCCCAAACATTTTCCTCCATCACCATTAGTTCTTAAGACATTCTCAACTTTAATTATAAAAACCACCAATTTTGACATTTTGGGGATTTTCACTTTCTAACTAGAATATGTTAATAATTAAGATTAATCTGATGATGAATCATATCTTTTTGGAGCATAGTGAACATTTTTTCCCCAAACATTTTCCTCCATCACCTTTAATTCTTAAGATATTCTCAACTTTAATTACAAAAACCACCAATTTAGACATTTTGGGGAATTTCAGTTTCTAACCAGAATATGTTAATAATTAAGATTAATCTGATGATGAATCATGTCTCTTTGGACCATAATGAACATTTTTTCCCCAAACATTTTCCTCCATCACCATTAGTTCTTAAGACATTCTCAACTTTAATTATAAAAACCACCAATTTTGACATTTTGGGGATTTTCACTTTCTAACTAGAATATGTTAATAATTAAGATTAATCTGATGATGAATCATATCTTTTTGGAGCATAGTGAACATTTTTTCCCCAAACATTTTCCTCCATCACCTTTAATTCTTAAGATATTCTCAACTTTAATTACAAAAACCACCAATTTAGACATTTTGGGGAATTTCAGTTTCTAACCAGAATATGTTAATAATTAAGATTAATCTGATGATGAATCATGTCTCTTTGGACCATAATGAACATTTTTTCCCCAAACATTTTCCTCCATCACTTTTAATTCTTAAGATATTCTCAACTTTAATTACAAAAACCACCAATTTAGACATTTTGGGGAATTTCAGTTTCTAACCAGAATATGTTAATAATTAAGATTAATCTGATGATGAATCATGTCTTTTTGGACCATAATGAACATTTTTTCCCCAAACATTTTCCTCCATCACCTTTAGTTCTTAAGACATTCTCAACTTTAATTACAAAAACCACCAATTTAGACATTTTGGGGAATTTCAGTTTCTAACCAGAATATGTTAATAATTAAGATTAATCTGATGATGAATCATGTCTTTTTGGACCATAATGAACATTTTTTCCCCAAACATTTTCCTCCTTCACCTTTAATTCTTAAGATATTCTCAACTTTAATTACAAAAACTACCAATTTAGACATTTTGGGGATTTTCACTTTCTAACTAGAATATGTTAATAATTAAGATTAATCTGATGATGAATCATGTCTCTTTGGACCATAATGAACATTTTTTCCCCAAACATTTTCCTCCATCACCTTTAGTTCTTAAGACATTCTCAACTTTAATTATAAAAACCACCAATTTTGACATTTTGGGGATTTTCACTTTCTAACTAGAATATGTTAATAATTAAGATTAATCTGATGATGAATCATGTCTCTTTGGACCATAATGAACATTTTTTCCCCAAACATTTTCCTCCATCACCATTAGTTCTTAAGACATTCTCAACTTTAATTATAAAAACCACCAATTTTGACATTTTGGGGATTTTCACTTTCTAACTAGAATATGTTAATAATTAAGATTAATCTGATGATGAATCATATCTTTTTGGAGCATAGTGAACATTTTTTCCCCAAACATTTTCCTCCATCACCTTTAATTCTTAAGATATTCTCAACTTTAATTACAAAAACCACCAATTTAGACATTTTGGGGAATTTCAGTTTCTAACCAGAATATGTTAATAATTAAGATTAATCTGATGATGAATCATGTCTTTTTGGACCATAATGAACATTTTTTCCCCAAACATTTTCCTCCATCACCTTTAGTTCTTAAGACATTCTCAACTTTAATTACAAAAACCACCAATTTAGACATTTTGGGGAATTTCAGTTTCTAACCAGAATATGTTAATAATTAAGATTAATCTGATGATGAATCATGTCTTTTTGGACCATAATGAACATTTTTTCCCCAAACATTTTCCTCCATCACCTTTAGTTCTTAAGACATTCTCAACTTTAATTACAAAAACCACCAATTTAGACATTTTGGGGAATTTCAGTTTCTAACCAGAATATGTTAATAATTAAGATTAATCTGATGATGAATCATGTCTTTTTGGACCATAATGAACATTTTTTCCCCAAACATTTTCCTCCATCACCTTTAGTTCTTAAGACATTCTCAACTTTAATTATAAAAACCACCAATTTTGACATTTTGGGGATTTTCACTTTCTAACTAGAATATGTTAATAATTAAGATTAATCTGATGATGAATCATATCTTTTTGGAGCATAGTGAACATTTTTTCCCCAAACATTTTCCTCCATCACCTTTAATTCTTAAGATATTCTCAACTTTAATTACAAAAACCACCAATTTAGACATTTTGGGGAATTTCAGTTTCTAACCAGAATATGTTAATAATTAAGATTAATCTGATGATGAATCATGTGTTTTTGGACCATAATGAACATTTTTTCTCCAAACATCTTCCTCCATCACTTTTAATTCTTAAGATATTCTCAAATTTAATTACAAAAACCACCAATTTAGACATTTTGGGGAATTTCAGTTTCTAACCAGAATATGTTAATAATTAAGATTAATCTGATGATGAACCATGTCCTTTTGGACCATAATGAACATTTTTTCCCCAAACATTTTCCTCCTTCACCTTTAATTCTTAAGATATTCTCAACTTTAATTACAAAAACTACCAATTTAGACATTTTGGGAATTTTCACTTTCTAACTAGAATATGTTAATAATTAAGATTAATCTGATGATGAATCATGTCTCTTTGGACCATAATGAACATTTTTTCCCCAAACATTTTCCTCCATCACTTTTAATTCTTAAGATATTCTCAACTTTAATTACAAAAACCACCAATTTAGACATTTTGGGGAATTTCAGTTTCTAACCAGAATATGTTAATAATTAAGATTAATCTGATGATGAATCATGTCTTTTTGGACCATAATGAACATTTTTTCCCCAAACATTTTCCTCCATCACCTTTAGTTCTTAAGACATTCTCAACTTTAATTACAAAAACCACCAATTTAGACATTTTGGGGAATTTCAGTTTCTAACCAGAATATGTTAATAATTAAGATTAATCTGATGATGAATCATGTCTTTTTGGACCATAATGAACATTTTTTCCCCAAACATTTTCCTCCATCACTTTTAATTCTTAAGATATTCTCAACTTTAATTACAAAAACCACCAATTTAGACATTTTGGGGAATTTCAGTTTCTAACCAGAATATGTTAATAATTAAGATTAATCTGATGATGAATCATGTCTTTTTGGACCATAATGAACATTTTTTCCCCAAACATTTTCCTCCATCACCTTTAGTTCTTAAGACATTCTCAACTTTAATTATAAAAACCACCAATTTAGACATTTTGGGGAATTTCAGTTTCTAACCAGAATATGTTAATAATTAAGATTAATCTGATGATGAACCATGTCCTTTTGGACCATAATGAACATTTTTTCTCCAAACATCTTCCTCCATCACTTTTAATTCTTAAGATATTCTCAAATTTAATTACAAAAACCACCAATTTAGACATTTTGGGGAATTTCAGTTTCTAACCAGAATATGTTAATAATTAAGATTAATCTGATGATGAATCATGTCTCTTTGGACCATAATGAACATTTTTTCCCCAAACATTTTCCTCCATCACCTTTAGTTCTTAAGACATTTTCAACTTTAATTATAAAAACCTCCAATTTTGACATTTTGGGGATTTTCACTTTCTAACTAGAATATGTTAATAATTAAGATTAATCTGATGATGAATCATATCTTTTTGGAGCATAGTGAACATTTTTTCCCCAAACATTTTCCTCCATCACCTTTAATTCTTAAGATATTCTCAACTTTAATTATAAAAACCACCAATTTAGACATTTTGGGGAATTTCAGTTTCTAACCAGAATATGTTAATAATTAAGATTAATCTGATGATGAATCATGTGTTTTTGGACCATAATGAACATTTTTTCTCCAAACATCTTCCTCCATCACTTTTAATTCTTAAGATATTCTCAAATTTAATTACAAAAACCACCAATTTAGACATTTTGGGGAATTTCAGTTTCTAACCAGAATATGTTAATAATTAAGATTAATCTGATGATGAACCATGTCCTTTTGGACCATAATGAACATTTTTTCCCCAAACATTTTCCTCCTTCACCTTTAATTCTTAAGATATTCTCAACTTTAATTACAAAAACTACCAATTTAGACATTTTGGGGATTTTCACTTTCTAACTAGAATATGTTAATAATTAAGATTAATCTGATGATGAATCATATCTTTTTGGAGCATAGTGAACATTTTTTCCCCAAACATTTTCCTCCATCACTTTTAATTCTTAAGATATTCTCAACTTTAATTACAAAAACCACCAATTTTGACATTTTGGGGATTTTCACTTTCTAACTAGAATATGTTAATAATTAAGATTAATCTGATGATGAATCATATCTTTTTGGAGCATAGTGAACATTTTTTCCCCAAACATTTTCCTCCATCACTTTTAATTCTTAAGATATTCTCAACTTTAATTACAAAAACCACCAATTTTGACATTTTGGGGATTTTCACTTTCTAACTAGAATATGTTAATAATTAAGATTAATCTGATGATGAATCATGTGTTTTTGGACCATAATGAACATTTTTTCTCCAAACATCTTCCTCCATCACTTTTAATTCTTAAGATATTCTCAAATTTAATTACAAAAACCACCAATTTAGACATTTTGGGGAATTTCAGTTTCTAACCAGAATATGTTAATAATTAAGATTAATCTGATGATGAACCATGTCCTTTTGGACCATAATGAACATTTTTTCCCCAAACATTTTCCTCCTTCACCTTTAATTCTTAAGATATTCTCAACTTTAATTACAAAAACTACCAATTTAGACATTTTGGGGATTTTCACTTTCTAACTAGAATATGTTAATAATTAAGATTAATCTGATGATGAATCATATCTTTTTGGAGCATAGTGAACATTTTTTCCCCAAACATTTTCCTCCATCACTTTTAATTCTTAAGATATTCTCAACTTTAATTACAAAAACCACCAATTTTGACATTTTGGGGATTTTCACTTTCTAACTAGAATATGTTAATAATTAAGATTAATCTGATGATGAATCATATCTTTTTGGAGCATAGTGAACATTTTTTCCCCAAACATTTTCCTCCATCACTTTTAATTCTTAAGATATTCTCAACTTTAATTACAAAAACCACCAATTTTGACATTTTGGGGAATTTCAGTTTCTAACCAGAGTATGTTAATAATTAAGATTAATCTGATGATGAATCATGTCCTTTTTGACCATAATGAACATTTTTTCCCCAAACATTTTCCCCCACCACCTTTAATTCTTAAGATATTCTCAACTTTAATTACAAAAACCACCAATTTAGACATTTTGGGGATTTTCAGTTTCTAACCAGAGTATGTTAATAATTAAGATTAATCTGATGATGAATCATGTCCTTTTTGACCATAATGAACATTTTTTCCCCAAACATTTTCCCCCACCACCTTTAATTCTTAAGATATTCTCAACTTTAATTACAAAAACCACCAATTTAGACATTTTGGGGAATTTCAGTTTCTAACCAGAGTATGTTAATAATTAAGATTAATCTGATGATGAATCATGTCCTTTTTGACCATAATGAACATTTTTTCCCCAAACATTTTCCCCCACCACCTTTAATTCTTAAGATATTCTCAACTTTAATTACAAAAACCACCAATTTAGATATTTTGGGGAATTTCAGTTTCTAACCAGAGTATGTTAATAATTAAGATTAATCTGATGATGAATCATGTCCTTTTTGACCATAATGAACATTTTTTCCCCAAACATTTTCCCCCACCACCTTTAATTCTTAAGATATTCTCAACTTTAATTACAAAAACCACCAATTTTAGTTGAATTTAATCTGATTGTGGATAAAACCTTTTTGAATATTAACAAATAATTCTTTCCCCAATCACTTTTTCTATTTCTTCGATTTTATTATCGATTTTAATCAAAAATCTGATTGAATTTGTCGATGAAATCGGAGATTTTCGCTACACCTAATTAAAATTCATTACTTTAAAGTTCCGCCACTTCACTTCGACGATACTTTAATAATAAATAATATTACGAAATCGTCTTTCGGCGATTTAAACATTACCCAAGATGTTTAGATGACTTAAAAATTGTTATTTACATAAAATCCTTTCTTCCAAAATATTTCAATCATCCAACTTTTCTCATTACGAAATTAATTAACTTCAGCTATTAGCTTATTAAGAAGAGACATTAATTTTTAATTGCCACACTTTCGTTGACCCGGCGTGAAAGATTAAAAACAAAACGAAATTTGAACTTAAATTTGTCTTTTTCGGTGTCCTAAAAAGCGTCTATTTAAAGGATATAGATAAAAAGGCTATTTTGTTTAAAAATGTTGATCCATTTAGCGGAAAATTAGTCTATTATGTTTTTCTAGAAAGCCTTTTTCCAGCTCCTTTTAAATTATGTCACGCTCGAACTAGTTTTATTCAATCGGAAAATTGTTATTTTAGCTTTTGATATAAAATTCACACTTAAATTTTAATTTTATATATAATATTATGAAAAAATTTTCAATTTAAAATCGAAACAACGAATTACATAACATTTTAAGGAAGAATATTTATGCTTTAATTTAGTACAAAAATTATTTTTTCATTTTCATAAATAATATCTAAGATTCAATCAAAATCTTTAAGACACATAATTAGTTTAAATTTTTTTAATAAACCCCATTTCAAATTAAAACAACAATTATATATCATTTTAAAGAAGATAAATTAAGCTACAATCTTCACAAAAAATTATTTTGTAATACCCATAATTATGGGAGAGACGATTTTTTAAACTTCCACATTTTTTGCACGAAAAAGCAACACATTCCTCAATTTGTATCTGTTGCTTTCGTCGAAATCAATCTTATCCCCGTCGGAATTCCCCCCAAAACTGTTGTTCCCCATCCCCTAGCCATTTTAAAAAGGGGTTCGGAAATTTTGGGGTGGCGGGCCGGGGGTGGTTTGGCAAAGCATCACGCATGCAGCATCCTGACCCTATTTAAGCGTCGCAACGTCCTGAACCGACCCAGTTCAACATCGCAACCCCAAAACCAAACGTCTCCCATAAACAATTCCGCGATTCCTAAACAAGAATCGCTTCAAAGTCAAAGAAAAAATCAAAAAAATGAGCCAAAAAATGTTGGTTGGGGTCTTTTTGGTGATGATAGTTTTGTTTAATTTTTGTGGGGATCTCGAAGCGAGATACTTACCAACGAGGGGGAATGGAGATAAACTTGATAAACTAAGAGAGTTGTTAAAAGAAGTAAGTAAAAGGAGATTAAGACGATTTTTGTTTAATAAGGATCTTTTAGTTGCTTGAAACGGAAATCGAAAACAATGAATATTACGACGCCCAACCGAAATGGCACCCCGAAAGCAGGTTGTTTTATAAAAGAGAGGCGAGCGCTCATTAATAAATAGGAAATTGATCAAGACGAAAGCGACTTCCACGGATTCGAGCCGGATTTAATCACAAATTACAATAAAAAGTCTTTATACACGTGCAAATTATGAAAAAATCAACCAAAAAAATGAATAAATCAAAAATCTTCGTTCCTACGAATAAAGAAAGTTTTAACAAAATTTACAATATATGTATTTTCTCATTTAAAGAGTTTAAAGATTTAAAATAAATGTAAATTTATTTGTAGCGTTGCGAATTGATTTCTTTTTTTGATCCCTTCCAGCAATCCGTTCTTGAATATGATTCTTTAACAAAAAAATTTAAATAACTTAAAAAATTGCATAAATCATATAATAATTGAATCGAAGAAATAATTTGTTGTGGGCTAAAACTACATTAAATTTGCGAATAATGTTTATTTCAAGTTAATATCTCAATCCGTTCTTGAGATATCATACTTTGAAAAAATGTTTAAAAAATTGACATAAAAAATCGCATAGTTGAATTAAAAGAAATCGTATCTCCCATAATTATTGAATCGAAGAAATAATTTTTGGTGAGCTAAAACTACATTAAATTTATGTTAAACTAATGTTTATTTCAAGTTAATATCTCAATCTGTTTTTGAGATATCATACCTTAAAAGAATGTTTAAAAATTTGACAAAAAATCGTGTGGTTGATTTAAAAAAATCGGATCTTCCATAATTATTGAATCGAAGAAATAATTTTTGGTGGGCTAAAACTACATTAAATTTATAATAAAATAATGTTTATTTCAAGTTAATATCTCAATTCGTTCTTGAGATATCATATTGTGAAGAAATGTTTAAAAAATTTACATAAGAAATCGCATGCTTTATTTAAAAAAATCGTATTTCCCATAGTTATAGAATCGAAGATATAATTCTTGGTGAGCTAAAACTACATTAAATTTACGATAAAATAATGCTTATTTCATGTTAATATCTCAATCCGTTTTTGAGATATCATACTTTAAAAAAATGTTTAAAGATTTGACATAAAAAATCGCATGGTTGATTTAAAAAATCCGTATCTCTCATAATTATTGAATCGAAGAAATAATTTTTGGTGGGCTGAAACTACATTAAATTTATAATAAAATAATGTTTATTTCAAGTTAATATCTCAATCCGTTCTTGAGATATCATACTTTGAAAAAATGTTTAAATATTTGACATAAAAAATGGAATGATTGATTTAAAAAATCCGTATCTCTCATAATTATTGAATCGAAGAAATAATTTTTGGTGGGCTGAAACTACATTAAATTTATAATAAAATAATGTTTATTTCAAGTTAATATCTCAATCCGTTCTTGAGATATCATATTTTGAAGAAATGTTTAAAAAATTTACATAAGAAATCGCATGGTTTATTTTAAAAAAATCGTATCTCCCATAATTATTGAATCGAAGAAATAGTTTTTGCTGGGCTGAAACTACATTAAATTTATAATAAAATAATGTTTATTTCAAGTTAATATCTCAATCCGTTCTTGAGATATCATATTTTGAAGAAATGCTTAAAAAATTTACATAAAAAATCGCATGGTTAATTTAAAAAATCCGTATCTCCCATAATTATTGAATCGAAGAAATAGTTTTTGGTGGGCTGAAACTACATTAAATTTATAATAAAATAATGTTTATTTCAAGTTAATATCTCAATCCGTTCTTGAGATATCATATTTTGAAGAAATGTTTAAAAAATTTACATAAGAAATCGCATGGTTTATTTTAAAAAAATCGTATCTCCCATAATTATTGAATCGAAGAAATAGTTTTTGGTGGGCTGAAACTACATTAAATTTATAATAAAATAATGTTTATTTCAAGTTAATATCTCAATCCGTTCTTGAGATATCATATTTTGAAGAAATGCTTAAAAAATTTACATAAAAAATCGCATGGTTAATTTAAAAAATCCGTATCTCCCATAATTATTGAATCGAAGAAATAGTTTTTGGTGGGCTGAAACTACATTAAATTTATAATAAAATAATGTTTATTTCAAGTTAATATCTCAATCCGTTCTTGAGATATCATATTTTGAAGAAATGTTTAAAAAATTTACATAAGAAATCGCATGGTTTATTTTAAAAAAATCGTATCTCCCATAATTATTGAATCGAAGAAATAGTTTTTGGTGGGCTGAAACTACATTAAATTTATAATAAAATAATGTTTATTTCAAGTTAATATCTCAATCCGTTCTTGAGATATCATATTTTGAAGAAATGTTTAAAAAATTTACATAAAAAATCGCATGGTTTATTTTAAAAAAATCGTATCTCCCATAATTATTGAATCGAAGAAATAGTTTTTGGTGGGCTGAAACTACATTAAATTTATAATAAAATAATGTTTATTTCAAGTTAATATCTCAATCCGTTCTTGAGATATCATATTTTGAAGAAATGTTTAAAAAATTTACATAAGAAATCGCATGGTTTATTTTAAAAAAATCGTATCTCCCATAATTATTGAATCGAAGAAATAGTTTTTGCTGGGCTGAAACTACATTAAATTTATAATAAAATAATGTTTATTTCAAGTTAATATCTCAATCCGTTCTTGAGATATCATATTTTGAAGAAATGCTTAAAAAATGTACATAAAAAATCGCATGGTTTATTTTAAAAAAATCGTATCTCCCATAATTATTGAATCGAAGAAATAGTTTTTGGTGGGCTGAAACTACATTAAATTTATAATAAAATAATGTTTATTTCAAGTTAATATCTCAATCCATTCTTGAGATATCATATTTTGAAGAAATGTTTAAAAAATTTACATAAGAAGTCGCATGGTTAATTTTAAAAATCCGTATCTCCCATAATTATTGAATCGAAGAAATAGTTTTTGGTGGGCTGAAACTACATTAAATTTATAATAAAATAATGTTTATTTCAAGTTAATATCTCAATCCGTTCTTGAGATATCATATTTTGAAGAAATGTTTAAAAAATTTACATAAGAAGTCGCATGGTTAATTTAAAAAATCCGTATCTCCCATAATTATTGAATCGAAGAAATAGTTTTTGGTGGGCTGAAACTACATTAAATTTATAATAAAATAATGTTTATTTCAAGTTAATATCTCAATCCGTTCTTGAGATATCATATTTTGAAGAAATGTTTAAAAAATTTACATAAGAAGTCGCATGGTTAATTTTAAAAATCCGTATCTCCCATAATTATTGAATCGAAGAAATAGTTTTTGGTGGGCTGAAACTACATTAAATTTATAACAAAATAATGTTTATTTCAAGTAAATATCTCAATCCGTTCTTGAGATATCATATTTTGAAGAAATGTTTAAAAAATTTACATAAGAAATCGCATGGTTTATTTAAAAAAATCATAATTCCCATAGTTATAGAATCGAAGATATAATTCTTGGTGAGCTAAAACTACATTAAATTTACGATAAAATAATGCTTATTTCATGTTAATATCTCAATCCGTTTTTGAGATATCATACTTTAAAAAAATGTTTAAAGATTTGACATAAAAAATCGCATGGTTGATTTAAAAAATCCGTATCTCTCATAATTATTGAATCGAAGAAATAATTTTTGGTGGGCTGAAACTACATTAAATTTATAATAAAATAATGTTTATTTCAAGTAAATATCTCAATCCGTTCTTGAGATATCATATTTTGAAGAAATGTTTAAAAAATTTACATAAGAAGTCGCATGGTTAATTTTAAAAATCCGTATCTCCCATAATTATTGAATCGAAGAAATAGTTTTTGGTGGGCTGAAACTACATTAAATTTATAATAAAATAATGTTTATTTCAAGTTAATATCTCAATCCGTTCTTGAGATATCATATTTTGAAGAAATGTTTAAAAAATTTACATAAGAAGTCGCATGGTTAATTTTAAAAATCCGTATCTCCCATAATTATTGAATCGAAGAAATAATTTTTGGTGGGCTGAAACTACATTAAATTTATAATAAAATAATGTTTATTTCAAGTTAATATCTCAATCCGTTCTTGAGATATCATATTTTGAAGAAATGTTTAAAAAATTTACATAAAAAATCGCATGGTTAATTTAAAAAATCCGTATCTCCCATAATTATTGAATCGAAGAAATAGTTTTTGGTGGGCTGAAACTACATTAAATTTATAATAAAATAATGTTTATTTCAAGTAAATATCTCAATCCATTCTTGAGATATCATATTTTGAAGAAATGTTTAAAAAATTTACATAAGAAGTCGCATGGTTAATTTTAAAAATCCGTATCTCCCATAATTATTGAATCGAAGAAATTGTATTTGGTGGGCTGAAACTACATTAAATTTATAACAAAATAATGTTTATTTCAAGTAAATATCTCAATCCGTTCTTGAGATATCATATTTTGAAGAAATGTTTAAAAAATTTACATAAGAAGTCGCATGGTTAATTTTAAAAATCCGTATCTCCCATAATTATTGAATCGAAGAAATAGTACTTGGTGGGCTGAAACTGCATTAAATTTATAATAAAATAATGTTTATTTCAAGTAAATATCTCAATCCGTTCTTGAGATATCATATTTTGAAGAAATGTTTAAAAAATTTACATAAGAAGTCGCATGGTTAATTTAAAAAATCCGTATCTCCCATAATTATTGAATCGAAGAAATAATTTTTGGTGGGCTGAAACTACATTAAATTTATAATAAAATAATGTTTATTTCAAGTTAATATCTCAATCCGTTCTTGAGATATCATATTTTGAAGAAATGTTTAAAAAATTTACATAAAAAATCGCATGGTTAATTTAAAAAATCCGTATCTCCCATAATTATTGAATCGAAGAAATAGTTTTTGGTGGGCTGAAACTACATTAAATTTATAATAAAATAATGTTTATTTCAAGTAAATATCTCAATCCATTCTTGAGATATCATATTTTGAAGAAATGTTTAAAAAATTTACATAAGAAGTCGCATGGTTAATTTTAAAAATCCGTATCTCCCATAATTATTGAATCGAAGAAATTGTATTTGGTGGGCTGAAACTACATTAAATTTATAACAAAATAATGTTTATTTCAAGTAAATATCTCAATCCGTTCTTGAGATATCATATTTTGAAGAAATGTTTAAAAAATTTACATAAGAAGTCGCATGGTTAATTTTAAAAATCCGTATCTCCCATAATTATTGAATCGAAGAAATAGTACTTGGTGGGCTGAAACTACATTAAATTTATAATAAAATAATGTTTATTTCAAGTTAATATCTCAATCCGTTCTTGAGATATCATATTTTGAAGAAATGTTTAAAAAATTTACATAAAAAATCGCATGGTTTATTTTAAAAAAATCGTATCTCCCATAATTATTGAATCGAAGAAATAGTTTTTGGTGGGCTGAAACTACATTAAATTTATAATAAAATAATGTTTATTTCAAGTTAATATCTCAATCCGTTCTTGAGATATCATATTTTGAAGAAATGTTTAAAAAATTTACATAAAAAATCGCATGGTTTATTTTAAAAAAATCGTATCTCCCATAATTATTGAATCGAAGAAATAGTTTTTGGTGGGCTGAAACTACATTAAATTTATAATAAAATAATGTTTATTTCAAGTTAATATCTCAATCCGTTCTTGAGATATCATATTTTGAAGAAATGTTTAAAAAATTTACATAAAAAATCGCATGGTTAATTTAAAAAATCCGTATCTCCCATAATTATTGAATCGAAGAAATAGTTTTTGGTGGGCTGAAACTACATTAAATTTATAATAAAATAATGTTTATTTCAAGTTAATATCTCAATCCGTTCTTGAGATATCATATTTTGAAGAAATGTTTAAAAAATTTACATAAGAAGTCGCATGGTTAATTTTAAAAATCCGTATCTCCCATAATTATTGAATCGAAGAAATTGTTTTTGGTGGGCTGAAACTACATTAAATTT